>VZDJ01000175.1:3428975-4045805 GCA_008694505.1 Cyanoderma ruficeps
TGATATGATATGATATGATGATATGATATGATATGATAGTGGAAACAAGACGGAAAACAGAACTGAAAAAAGGATACAAGGCAGAATGTAGAAGTGAGGAAAATAAGAGATTATCCCTTCTCCTGACACCACTTACTCCTCCTTACAGTCCCCTGGAAGTCCAGAGCAGTCTGAAACCTACTCTTGGGACAAATTGGCGGGACATGTTTTTAGATAAGCTGTTACACAGGATGAGGGAGCAGAGGGCAGGAGGGAGCTGAAGGAGCAGAGAGTGCCTGTAATTACAGTGGGCAGGGCTCACACCAGAAGAGCAGCTCTGTAACTTCCTCCAGGGCCCAACCAACCTTGCCATGACAAACAGCTACAGAGAAACTATGTGCATGTATGATGAACACCAAACTACAAAGAAAAATTATTAGAAGCAGAGGCAGCCATTAAACACTTCTCTTTACTTAACATAAGTCCCCGATCACAGTGTTGACTGCACAACAATGTCCCCTCACTGGCAAGTCTGCTCCTTACAGAAGAAATGCAGATTATAGGTAATCATGTCAGAAACAGGTAATGAGAAGGAAGCATTATTACAATAATGTTGTGGCAAAGACAGGATGAATTATATGCAGTTATGTGGAAGATCTTCGGATAGATGTCTTTAAAAAAAAGAAAAAGTGGGGAAAAAGCTACTGGCAGTAACATTAATTATTATAAATCTACTTAGACCACTCTTATGTCCCATATAGCTGTGCTGTACCATATGTATATTAGTCTACAGTTGCCCTCTGAACATACAATCCCCACAAACCTAAACTGACACAAACCAAACCATCTAAAATTAAGTTGCTTCCGTCTACTTAAGATAATATTTCCTTCATTGGACCCAATTTCGGATGCCTTCCCCTCTAAAATGCCAGAATACTGATTATCATCTTTCCTCTGCCATTCACCAGTTTTACATAAGGATAATTGGATTCAAGATTGTGCAATTAAAGCAGTCATCAGTGGATGCTCACGTAGGATATCACTACAAAAACAGTAGCTACCAACCACAGGTCACACCCAGCTTGTATAAACTCCAGGCTAAGTAGCCAAGTCCAGTCTTGAGCCTTTCATTACTGGTGCTGGCGGAAGAGGATTTAGAATGGTCTTGCACACTTTTGTAACCGTAAGCTGAGCTACGCACAAGTGTGGGAAAGAAGAAAGAATCCTTATGGCAGGTAAGTTCATCCAGCCTGATGGCTTCAGACATCCCTCTTCCAAACCAGATGAGCAATATTTGCTGAGGAAATGAGATAAATTACGTCTAGCTGCTCTCTCAGGAACTTTGCTTTTTTAGGTTAAGTGTATTTATTGCTTTTTCTACTAGAATTGATTTTCTTTCATTACCATGGGTCTTGAACTTGTTTTTTTTCCCAGTAACACAGAAAAGTAGAGTAAGAAAATATTTTTCTATCATATCAATTAAGTCCTCTATTCACTGCTTTTGCAGCCGCCTAATTAACTATTGGCTAGTGATTGTGGCATCAAGTGGCTACATGGAAATCCCAGGCTCTAAGATCATATGAAGTCTGGCCTCAGCCACGTCCCTTGGTGGCCTCTGGACTCCCAAGAGGGGCTCTGCCAGCTGAGTGCTGCTTGTCTGGCTGGGATTGCACTCACTGTGCTCACTCGCATGCTGATGACAAAGATTTCGAGTTAGACACATGTACCATGGAATACTCACACACAGACTCTACAGTTTAGCCTAAATATGTTCTTCTGTTAGAGCTTCAGCTTTCAGTCAAGGCAAACCGAGCCCTGAGTGCACCATGGTGAGCATCTTCAGCAGTGACCACTAGGCTTTTCCTTCTGAGCATGCTCCCAATGTCTCTCCATTACAGGATGGATGCCCAAACAAATGTTTGGCCAATTGTACACTGACGGAATTACAGAAAATAAGTTTTCCTCACAGGCACTGAAAGAAGAAAAAGAAATTATAAAATTGAAATTGAAACTATGAAGATCAAAACAAGGGTAAATTTGAGATTCACGTGGACAAAAGACTGGCATCAAGCTTTACTGTGCTCTTGCCCCATATAGGGAACTTTTCTTTCTGATCTCCTGCACATACTCTCTAGAAATGCCTCTGCAGCCATGAACTTCACAAGGCAAATCAAACTATTGATGCAGTAAATTGTTAGAGCATACCAATGCTAGCCACTGCCTTCTTTATCTTTCCCACTTGTGCTCACTTCCTCTGTGGGACATCTTGTCCTTGCCTGTGACATTCCACTCTGACAGTCTTTAGCAGCACTGTTTTGATGCTCCAACATCAGAGCCTCACTAATATCAAGCCCATGGTTCTATTAAATCCTCTATGAATGACATTTTTATTTGCAGATGTGCAAAATGCTCTCAGTTTTCTGCACCCCTGCCCAGCTCTCCACATGTGGTGCTCCCTGTCCCGCAGAGCCTGGGCATTCGGGATACACATGGATAAAGTGCAGCAGGGCAAACTGACTCCTTTTCAAACCCTGACTCCAAGTGCCCTTCAGAAACACCTTCTAAGTCACTCTTAAATTAGAGGACTTGATATTAGGAATGATGCTTTCCATAGGTCCCTTTCAATTAAACATGTTAAAGCCAGGAAAATGAAGTGATGATGCAAGCGACGCGCTTTCCAGGCATTTCACATCATGTGACTGAAACATCACACTCCTGCCAAATTCCAAAAATGGAATTTTTGTCTCCAGGTGACACTGAAGCAAGACCCTTAACTGAAAACACTCACACATGCTTATGCACACAGACTACAGGAAAGTCACTTGGTCCAGGCCTTTACTGCCTGGAGTATGCCTCGGAAATGCACGTTTCTTCCAAAAAGCTGAAAAATGAGTGTAATTATGGCTTTATAATAAGGCTTTATCAAGCCTTCACAAAATATAACTCCATGCAGCAAATGCAGCAGAAAACTGAAATCTCACCCTCTCTATTACTATAGTAGAGCTCTATGGATTCTCTCAGACATGAGCTCCTTTCTTGGTTCAGTGAAATGGTGGAAATGTTGCTTCCAGCACCATTATTCTGCACAGGGTTAACGAGCTCTAATCAGAGCAGGAGGTTTTCTTCACCTGAAACTCCTCTGTAATATCATACTAAGAAAGGGCACATTCCAAACACCTGTTTTCATAGGGGACTGCATTTTTCTGCTTTGTTTTTGTTTGTTGTTGTGGGATTTTTTTTTTTAATTTATCAGGGAAAGAGGAAGCTTGAAGCTTTTGTAATCTGAGCTTCAGTGCCCCATTTTCATAATTGGGCAACCTATCATGATACAATAGAGCAACCCATAGCACTGCCTCGAGATATGCCACTCCTCTGCTTGTAATCTTTTTCCAACAGAGTGTGAATTAACACCCAGCTTCAAGCTACAAGACTGTAAATTAACTTAGATACAAGATACGTGAGAAGATAAGAAGCAAGTTCCACACTGAAGATACCAACCTTCTAGCCATCATCTGTCAGGCAGTGTTTCCAGAATCAGCCTTGTGTTTCCTGATGAGAGTTTTAATACTTCTTTCTGTAAATCTGTAAAGCTTTATGGGAACTAGATATCACCACCATAAAAAAGAGCAGGAACACAAGGAATAGAACAGTCTCTTCAGACTTTAACAAAGTCTTACTTAAACATAAAAATTTTGATTTTTTTGTTTAAACCAAACATGATTTATCTGAATTTTGAATTTTTGAATGTTTTTTCTGTTTCTGAAATAACCCTACAGAAAAGGGTTCATCTTTTACCTATTTGTCTAAATCCCTGGCCTTTTTTCAATTTTTAATAACAATGGATTTTTCTTTTTTCCTTTAGCACATAATGCCAGCTATATATAAATATAATAAAATTAGTACATCAGACAATTGTAAGGTGTGCAAGTCTGAAGGAAAATGTTTTTAATTAACATGTCTTGTGTCTTTCTAGCCCTAAAAATAGGAAAAGTCAACTGGCAATCCAGACTAAATAAAGCTGCACACCACACCTCTGATTACAGCAGCACAGAAGTAATCTTGAGGAGAGGGCAGCCCTTCAACATCTCTCTGAACCTCAAAACAACAGCGCAATCTTGGGACAACTTCACCTTTATTGCAAGCACAGGTAATCTCCCCATGGCAGTCATCTCATATCCAGGTTCCTCCAGCTCCAAAATACTTGTGCCTCACAGGTCTACGTGGCCCATTCTTGAAACATTAAGCTTTGTCCTGGTTCACTCAGGATTCCTTGTTCTTTTAGGCTTAGCAGTTCCCATTTTAATGCTTGATCTATACCTTAAGGCAAAAGACAGTTAAGGTAATAATTAAAAGGAAGGCAGGAGCCATCCTCATTCCAAAGGCAAGGCTGTATCTCTGCTCCTAAGGACATCCCTGCAACACTGCACGTTATCTTCATTCTGGTCCCCACACATTCTCACAAACCACCATCCCCAGTTCATCCATTCTCTCTGGCAGGACCATCTCCAGCAGAATCCCAGCAGACCAAGGCCATATTTACCCTTTCTGAGGAGGGTGCCAGTGGCTGGAGTGCAACCCAAGAGCCCAGTGAGCCTCGCTGCCTGAACTTCACCATCCTCAGCCCAGCCGATGCTGTCATCGGACGATACAAACTCCAGCTCCAGGTCCTTGCTGGGAGCAAGGTCTCTTCCAAAGCCCTGGGCCAGTTTGTGCTACTCTTCAATCCCTGGTGTCCAGGTACACTCTGACTTATCACATCCTTCAAATAACTCATTGTGTCAGCCTGGAAATCTGGGTGTCACAGTAAAGTCTGTACCTGGCAGTCACAGCTACAGAAAGTTGGTTTTTTGTGCAATATCCAGGATCAAGCATCAAAGACCCGGACTCTTGCTTGTAGGATAAGAAATCAAAGAGAGTAAATATTCTAAATATTCATTCTAGAATTTTTTTCCTCTGATTTTTCCTCTGATCCCTGCATTCAGTTGTAAAACAAGTAACATGTACCAGTAAGACACATACTGCGCTTATTGAAGGGATAGGAACACAGTCAGTTCCCCTGAAAGGAATTTCATGCTTATTTTACTCACTTTTGAAACGGTTACAGAGATGTAGCAGAGAGTCCTAAGCCTGAATGCATGGGCAGCCTCACCCGATCCCTAGCACTGGCCTCTATTTGAGATTTTCAGTTACAGCAAAACAATTTCCTTCCAGCCATCGTGTCTCATTCTGCTTGTAGATGATGATGTCTACATGGCTAATGAAAAGGAGCGGCAGGAGTATGTTCTGAATGACAGTGGAATCATATTTCAGGGAGTGGAGAAGGATATTCAACAAGAAGCTTGGAACTATGGGCAGGTAAACAGCACCATCTCTTCCAGAACTTTCAAAATAAGAGTAGTGGGTAAATAGGCTCTTCGAGAGAAAAAAATCATTTTCTCAGAGTGTAAGAGTTCAGTATTCCTCACTTCAGATTTTCTTGCAGATATATATCTCATTTATCATTATATTACAGACAGCAGCATCAGGATCATTTCCCCTGTGTGGCACATGCTCATACAGAAATAAACAGAGCATAATTTTAGTTTTCTTTCGCCTGTTATAAAAACTGGTAAAACTGTACTTGGTTTTTTGACTCTTGTAGAGAGCAAATAAAGCCACTGGGTATTGCAAAGCCAGTGCATGTAAATATTTATGCAATCTGTTCAGTAATGAGACAGAAGACACTAAAAGGGTACCTCAAATCTACTCAATTGAAGCAACTCGTGTTGGAATTTTTGAAAATCAGTTTGGTCTTCCAAGTGTAACCACTGCAAACACAGTCAGAACTACAGCCCATCTCCAGTCATGCAGCCATCCTGCAACTGCCCAGGCCAGCCAGGACCATTCCTGGCCACTTCATGCCCTCCAGCTGCACCAGCATCTCCAGACAGCATTTTTATTGATCCTCCTGATCCCATGGCTGCTTTCACACTGATAAATGAAACAAGGCAAGAGCTCCTTTCCATCTCAGAGCTCAAGGGCCGTCCTTGCCTGGCCACATCCACCCAGCCAAGCACTGAGGGATTCTCTGGGCCCAATCAATGTCTAATCCAAAATAATTATTTTTGTGGGTTTCTTTCAGTTCAGATCACCTGATATGAGGTGGAGGCAGCCCATGAGAGCAAAGCTTTCATAACAGACTGGTGCCTGAAGGAGCATGGCAGGATGTGGGAGGGTGTGACCCCGGCTGGTCTTGTCTGTGCCACCAGGGCACATAATGTCCTCATGAATGCCAGTGGCCACGGCCCCACACTGTGCTCACAGACATCTTTAAAATACTACGGAGAGTTGGCAGCTTAATGGTTATGTTTTCTTCTTGGCCCAGCTTTCTTTAACAGTACAGACAGCACCTCTGTTCCCAACATCTTCCTCCCATGCTTGGAGAAGGAAACTCAGTGGGGAGTTTATCCTCGGGTTTTCTTATGAAATTACCATTAATATATTGCTTGTTTTGATTCCAGTTTGAAGAGGACATCCTTGATATCTCTCTGGCTATTCTGGACCGGAGCCTGAGCCACCGTGAGGACCCAGCTGTGGATGTCTCCAAGCGGAGCAGCCCTGTCTATGTGAGCAGGGTTATCAGCGCCACGGTAAAGTGATCCAGCACCTTCAGCTGGAAATGCACCTACCACCAAAACCCCAACCCACGCTCATGCTTGAGCATGAATTCTTCAATGTTTTATAGGTGTAGCCAAGCAAAAAATAGCTACAAAATAGGTAAAATGGAGATTTATTCTTCTTCCCAAAAGTTTGCTCACGACTGAAGGAACGTTTCCAAGAACTTCTGAGGAACATCAAACCTCAGATGTCTTTTCCTAACAGATTTTCAGTCCATTAGATCTTTTCATTAGATTGAAAAGCCTTTGTCTATTCTGAAATCGTGCACTAAGTTTTTCAAACACCAAGTGAAGCACAAAATATTTTGGAAAACCAGTGCTAGTTTAGCTGCATTGAATGTCTGAATTTAGCATTCTTTACTTAAGAGATATTTGTTCAGTAAAGTTTTTATATTTCCTGCAACAAATAGTTACAACTTCTCAGAACACACCCATCTTCACAAACATATAACTGCACAACTAGGCAGCTGAAAAGTTTTCCATTTTATAAATAATACATGACTCATCACATTCCTTAGCTGAGATTCCTCCTCTATAGCTGTGATATTTTTCAGCCCTTTGGACAGCACTCACTTGAGGCATTCTCAGCTTCAACATAAATAACTCTACTCAGATGCACAAAATTGCTATAAGTACAAATAATTAAGAAAAAAAATTAAAAATAACTTACTGCATCCTGTACCACCACACTCGATACTTAAACAGGGCTCTACAATGAATGTGCACAAATATATGCAACCACATCTAACAAGTTCGGGCAAGCTGTGAGTACTGTCTGCACATTTGCAACAAACACACATTCAGAGAAAAGATGGATTTCTCAAGGCTTCCATAAATCACTTGAGAATGTGAAGCAGCATGAATGCAGAGTCTAGCAGAGTAATGACATACAAGGAGGTGAGATCAATAGATGAAACAGAGAAAATATAAACAGGTGTCAGTACATTTGGGACCACTTCTACTGAAAACAAGGCAGTTTGAAATCACCAGATTCTACAGTCTGGTCTGGGTTTGATCCAGTTGTGACCTTTGAGCAGACAAAATTCTGTCTCAAACATTCTGTCCCACCACACAGTCAATGAAAACGGTGCTACCCACACAGGGTCACTTCTAACCATTTCCCTCTCTCTTTTCCTGTAAAGACCTTAATTCTCTCATGAGAAGGACTCTTTCAGGTTAACAGCAACGATGAGAAAGGAGTAGTGGAAGGGAAGTGGAGCGGGAAGTTCCGCTCTGGAACAAACCCCCTGCGCTGGAGCGGGAGTGTGACCATCCTTCGGAAGTGGTACCGGGCCCGGTACCGGCCCGTCCGCTACGGCCAGTGCTGGGTCTTTGCAGGAGTCACATGCACAGGTACACAGGGAGAGATGGAAATGACAGAAATGACACCACAGAGGTGGCTCACTACGAGTTCTGCAGTCTGAATTTTGTGACAATAATGTTCAAGCTGTTTCGACTTTGACAGGGAGAGTGAAGAACCTCTGCTCTCCATGTGTGAAGGGTTAATCCTTCAGTTTACAGGTTGTTATAAGCATGCCAGCTTTGTGAGTAACCAAACAGAAAACAAAGGGATTTTCCAGGCTGGGCTGGTAAAAGAGTAAGGTTTCTTGTTTCAAAGCTAGGATTCAAAGAAAACCAGTACTCTTTTAAGTCCATCTCCTCACAGTGCCAGTTTTCTACTGCAGTATCTTACCTGCTGGTGACACAAACAGCAAGTCACAATTCTGAGGACCTAGAAAGGCAGCTGCAAGTCAGGAAAATCATTTCATCCAAGCGGTGTCCAGTAAAAGCTGCTCTGACACACAAGAACCTCTTTGGGGAAAATACAAAGGAAAATTGAGAGGTGTATCTCTGTGAGTGGAAAAGAAACAAGGAACAAACAGAGGGAAACTGGGAGAGAGAACAGGATGAAGAATCAAAGATTAAAATAAATGAGTGAACCAAATCCTTATTAAAAAGGACATGACAGCTAAGAATGTCATGTCAGTTGAAGTGTCTTTTAGGCAATTTTGCCCAAGGACTGTGACTTGCATCATAGCTGGAGGGAAATTTCTGAGGGTTTGTTTCACCACTGAAAACATACACTAAACTGTTTGACCAAAAAAACCACTTTCTAAATGTCTGAAAAATAGGTTTACAGAGGTTGTATGGTATTCTGTATTGCAGTACTGAGATGCTTGGGAATACCTACTCGTGTTATTACAAACTTCAACTCTGCCCATGACAAGAACCTAAATCTGAGCATTGATAAGTACATTGACATGTCTGGAAACAACCTGGACTTGAGTGAAGACAGTGTGTGGTAAATATACATATTTCTTTAATATTTCTTCCATTATATTCCCCACTAATTAAAATATCTAGAATCGTGCTCCTGAAAAACCACCCCGACCTCATGCTCTTAGTGATATAAAACTCCACATCTTTGTCCTTTTGTTCGGGAATGTCCAATATTGAATTATTGACTCTGAAATGAAGTATTTTCTTTTTTAACATTTCTTTTTCATAACATCCCAACATTTCTCAGAGGTATAACACGAAAAGCTGGCAAAAAAGGGAAAGCAGGTACTTATGTAAGGAGTACAACAGCTGCTCTCTCCACAAAGGAGTTTTCATTCACTCAATTAGGATTATTTCTTGCACTGTATGAATCAGATATTCCACATTCTACCTCCCTTACAGGAATTTCCATGTCTGGAATGAAAGCTGGTTCATTAGAAGAGACCTGGGCTCTTTTTATGATGGATGGCAGGTTCTGGATGCAACACCCCAGGAAAAAAGCAAAGGTAACACTGTTGTAAATATTTAAAAAAAAGTAAATAGTGTTACTCCTAAAGATTATCAGGGAAATTTCTGGATAATTCTCTTCTATATATTCCCTGTAGATGTAGCATTAACTTGGGTGCACAAGAACAGCAATACCCACATCAATCTCCAGTAGGAGCTTTTCTGTCAGCCTCTGGATTGCTGACCAGCATAACAATTCTTCCTTTTATAATTTCAATTCTCTGCCTCCACAAAAGCCAACACATCTTAATTTCATTTATCTCACCCTTGCTTGTCTTAGCTCCTCACATCACACAACCCCATTCCTCACTACCAGGTTTAACAAATTCAGTTTCCTGGTTCTTCTCAGTGAACACCCAGCACTGTTGATTCCCATCTCTAAAGTCTGTCTGTACTTCTAACTCTGCTCACACCTCTCACATCCTCTCCTCTCCTTTCACCTGACAGCTTTGCATGCAGTCGTGCAGCCTTTGGTGGGTGAGAACATTTCTCATGGCACACACCATCAGAAGCTGTAGCTCTCCCTACCAGCCTCCTCTGCAGCCCCACCTTTAGACAGAAAGTGCATGTGGAATCTCTGCACATGCTCCTACCACATTAGACAGACATGAAAACAGAGTACTTGACCCAAATGTGTCTTTGGAGTGGTTGCCTCTCCCTCTTGGTGTCAGTATGAGGATTTATGTTGTTTTACTTCTCCCAAATGTGTCTCTGCAGTGAGTGCCTCTCCCTCCTGCTGTCAGCATGAGGATTTATGTTGTTCAACCTCTCCCTCTGTAATACAGGCATCTATCAGTGTGGTCCTGCCTCCACCAAAGCCATTAAAGAAGGGGATGTGAACCTGGATTACGACAGCCCATTTGTGTTTGCAGCAGTGAATGCTGACTGTGTTACTTGGATTCGCTACAGCAAGAAAAGAAAAGAGAGAATTCATTCTGATACCAGGAAGATTGGAAAATTTATCAGCACCAAAGCAGTGGGCTCCAACTCCCGTGTGGATGTCACTGATAATTACAAATATCCAGAAGGTAAATTCTTTATTACAGTAGTTTTGCCACTGATGATCAGATGTGAAAAGAATTAAGGCCTTTGTTGGACTGAGCACTGATTTAATGTCTTTACTTCTAGAGCTAATTAATTGTGAATTTTCAAAGTATTAGGGCTCCTTGCCCGCTGATATTGATTCAATTGAAACAATAGCCATTCTGGAGAGCTGTTTGGGGAGAATTTCTGCAAAAGAGTTTTTTTCACCCTTCTCAGTTTCAGAGGAGATGGGAACTGCCCCACCGTATGCAGAACTGAGCTCTCCCACAATTACCTTTCTATTGCCCACAGCTTCTAAGAGGTGCCCATGAACAGCCACCTGGAGCTGACGGGCAGGATTTACTTTCCAGCCTTCATGGCCATGTCCATTCATTTGCTTTTGTGCCAAAATTCACGTTAAGGTTAGACCTCACTTTCTTCTCTTGAGTGTCTTTGCCCTTCTCAGCTTCCCTAAATTTCTGAGATCAGCCATGTCTGCACTGCACTGTATCCAGTACATGCACAAGATCTCTGACCATAGTACCTTTCAATGCAGGATCCTTGAAAGAAAGGCAGGTGTACAAGAAAGCACTGAAGCTGCTCGGTGTGAGAAGACCTGGAAAAAGAACCAAAATTCCAAGACCCAGAAGACGATTTTCAAGGGCACAGCCTGCACAACCACCCAGCATCTCAGGGAAGCTGCTTCTTGATGCATCCCCTGTGATTGGCCAGGACGTCCTCCTTACCTTGACACTCAGAAACTTGATCTCAGATTTTAAGACCATAAACGTTAAACTGAAGGCTTCGGCCATCCTCTACACCAGAAAACCCAAGGCAGAGATTTTGCAGCTGCATAGATCTATTAAACTTGGATCTGAAGAAGGTAATTTTAATTTTATTACAGCTTTTATTACTGGACAAGACATAGTTCTGGGTTGTGGTCAGATCCCATGGAAATAAGAATGGCACAAGAAGTGTATGACCTGCAAATAGTTGGAGGCCAAGGCTATTCAGGAGAAAAGAAACACACATATTTTCCCTGTCGTAAGCATTTGCTTTCAGGCACTGAAAAAAGGAGACTGAACAGGGTGACCATTTGTCTGACCCAGCACAGCCACTGTTGGGGCTACCTTATTACCTTTTTTGCTAAGAGAGAACAACTAAGGAATATACACCGGGGATTAGTGAGCTGCTAGCTCCCCATAAGCAAAGCATAAACACAGATCAAAAGGGGAAAGAAAAGCCTACGACTTTCACAGCAGCAGCAACAACCACCAACTGCAGAAGAGCTGTGCCACCTGCAGAGTGGTCTCTGCCCTGCTTTTATAGGGACAGGGCTGAAAAATGAGACGCAGCACAGATAAAGAGAACTACCCCCTCAAGATAATACACAACATGTTAGAACTCATTCCACAGTTCCAGCAGTAGAACTCTTTTTCTCAGTATACTGAATTCCATTGCCTTCCTCACTGGCACAGAGACTCTGATTGTGCAAGGCAGAGGCTGAACAGCTGCATCTGCAAGGGCATTTAAACCAACCCAACTTCTGACCTCTGCCCTCTTTGCAGGGAAGGAGCAATAAATCCCAGCTTCAGATACATGAAAAAAACCCCAGCAGGTATTGCCACATACATCTATCCTTGGATCTGTCCAGGTACCAAACTGTACCTGATCATTTAGTGTTTTATGTAAATGTAAGTAGAAGTCACCCATGAGCATCATTCCTGTCTGTTGGTGTCAACACCCACAAATGTGCAGCCCCAGGGTGATAAGAATACTGCTCCTTAAAACACAGGTATGTTACAGATAGCTGGTACACAGAAAAAAGAAGAGAGGGAAATTTTGTTTCTGTTTTTATTCCAGTAAAAGAGATTTCTTTCAAGATCTCCTATTCCCAGTACAAAAACTCTCTGATGGATGACAGGAAGATCCTAGTGACTGCTGTGTGCCAAATCAAACGGGGAGCCTCGCTTCTAGTTGAGAAGGATATTGTACTCCAGGATCCTTTTCTCACCATCAAGGTAAAAGCTAGTCCCTTCTGTGACCCTGGAGAGATGTGCTGAGAAGCAGCAACTAGAATTCCAACTCCATCTATTCCTCATGGGAAGGAGTATGAGAAGTGAAATCATGCTGAGGGTGATTGGATCTTGTTGCTGTAGTAATTTGCCATATGATACAAATCATAAATACACTAAAAAAAAAGCAAATCTTTTCATGGCATAGCTGTGCTGGGATATTCTTGCCAGTGCTTAACATGACACTGATAAAGTTCTCAGTGTTATAACAGTTACTTAGGTAAGTCTACCTAAGGAGGGACAGGCAGAACACAGACAAAGAAATCTCATCCATATTTAGACCTCCCCTTTCGTTAGAAAAGTCTGATCAATATCTTACAGTTTATTTAGGAAGACTGATTTTTACCAGACACCTTCACTGACCAGCTGATAATGTCTGGGCTGTGAGTCTCTCTATTACCAATATTCAAAGAAAGTTCTTTAACTGTATCACAATAAGTGTCACTTTTCACCTCCTGCAACCCTTCCCTAGTGATTAATTAGAACTGGAGGCTTTCTCTTTTCTCCACTTTTAACTGACTTTTAACAAATGTTGTACAATGAATAAAAAGCTGTTCTTAGTGTACAGGAAAGATCCTGTACTATGTTTGCCCAGGGGCAGCCCTGGCTTTGCATGGCCCATCACATCCACATAAACAAGCTGAACTGGTTCTGGACAGCAGATTTAAATGCTGTATAACACATGGGATCAAATGCTATCTGCTCATCTTACTGTAAATGACATAGAGGGAATATGGTAATGTGCAGAGTCCTTCAGGGCCTCCAGACTAGATTAGCTGTCCCAAACCACTCTGTCAGTAGCATACAAGAAAAGGAAGGTCACACACAAGAGTAAAGTGTGGGTTTTTTGCAGGTCTGGCAATTTCTGAATACCAAGTTCTAGTGAGACTTTGTAAAAAGTCTCTGTGCTGTGCAATGCAAATAACAGAGTCAGTTTATGTAGGGCAGGCACCTGGATTAAATTACTTCAATTCAGTGATTAAGTTTTAAGAAGCATTTATATTTCTGTTGATTGAAATGTCCCTATAAACATGGAGACAGTAATAGAGAAATGTAATTGGGCTGATGGACCTTTTGATTATGTTAACAAATATTACATTATTTACAAATATATACCAGATATACCAATTCCACATTATCTCAGCCAAAATAAGGTAATGAATACATTTATTTGCCAATTTGCATTCTTTTCCCTGAGACACTGCAATTCATTTCTGCCTCACATCTCCCATGTTCTCCAATCCCAAACCTTTCATTTAGCCTAGTTAAAGCTAATTTAAGGTGCCTCCAGTAGTTAACCATACATGCCAATACTTGTATTCTCATTCTGTTCTCACTCTGATGAGTAACATACTCTGTGTTGTACACGAAACTGACCTAGTTAAAAAAGGGACTAAATGGTAGATTCTACAGCAGTTTGCCGATTCTTAGCCACACTGGATGGCTCATTCAAGGCTGAACTCGGTTGCCCAAAACTACGTACATGAACTAATTCCTGGCTCCTTCCTGTCCAGGCGATCCTAAGAGGGTAAGTGGTTTGCAATGGGAATGAAAGGAGAAAAGCATTAGGAAGACATGAGAGTGATGCTGTGGCTGAGCAGAATGTTTTCTCTCTGTAGGTCCTTGGTCCAGCTGTGGTACACAAGCCTGTCAATGTGGAGGTCACATTTACCAACCCTCTGTCTGAGGAGGTGACAGACTGTGTCCTGAGAGCTGAAGGCAGTGGACTGCTCAAAGAGCAACTCCGAATCCAGTACGTAAATGCTTCTGGCTGGCAACTTGTTCACTTTGGTGGGAAATCTGGAGTACCAGTGGGTTTTTTAAAAATATTCTGTCAACCTCATGACTTTCATTTGCACCAGCCTTGGACAAAATGCCACCATGTCAGTACTCTCCATACAGCAGATGGAGTTTTTGCACCACTTTTGCCAAGATTTGAATTATGGAATGCTCAGGAAGTGGAGAGATGGCATACAGTCTTAAATTTGGGTACTCAGAAGAATACAAAACAAGAACTCTTCAGCTGCTTTAACTTACAAATGCATTCTCTCTTTTAGTGTGGAAAGAATGGCCCCCATGGAGACTTCAACACTGGAATTTGAAATCATTCCCTACAGGAGTGGCACCAAGCAGCTTCAGGTGGACTTGGTTTGCACCCACTTTTCAGACATTAAGGGATTTGTGATGCTTCATGTGGCTCCTGCTCACTGATATAACCTGTACAACAGTTCAGTTTTGCCTGTTTATGAGGCTGGTGCAGAGTTCATGCATTCTTATGACTGGAAGCACAGAAATGTAGATTACTCAGCCAAAATAAAGTGATGTAATATGAACGGAAACTAATAAAAAGGTTTTACGGACTATACTGTAAAGACAGTGTCATCTTTCTCATTCTCTAGCCTGTTTTATGGGCCTTCACACATACAATTACTAGTGGGAATCATTACATAATTTAACTTGAAGGACAGGATCAAGTGTGATGGTTTGCAGCATTAGGGCCTGTAGCAATAATAGCAGCTGGATTTCCAAGGAACATAATTTAAAATCACTGGTTTTATAAACTTCATGGAATGCAATTTAATTATCACAGAATAATAAAATGGTTTGAGTTGGAAGGAGTCTTAGAGCTCATCTTGTTTCAGCTGCCTGCCATGGGCAGGGATACCTTCCACTATCCCAGATTGCTTAGAGTCCCATCCAGCCTGGCCTTGGACACTTCCAGGGTTGGGACAGCCACACTTCTCTTGACAACCTGTACCAGTGTCTCAAAAACCTCACAGGGCAGAGAATCTTCCTAATATCCAATCTAAACCTACCCTCCTCCAGTTTAAGGCCAGTCCCTCGTGTCCAACCTCCCTATACCCTCATGAAAAGTCCCTCTCGAGGCTCCTTGTAAGTCTAAGTCCCTTTTAGGCACTGGAAGGGACTATAAGGTGTTCCTGAAACCTTCCCTTCTCCAGGTTTATATCTGCTACATATGCTTTATTCAGTAATGGCCATAGTACTATCCAGATAGCTGACATAATTAAATTCTAGAATTAAATTTATCATTTAATCTTATCGTTAGAAGGAAAATACAGCAATAAGATATGGCAGTGTTACAAGAGAACTCTCTTCTTATGATTGAAAAAATGAGAAGCTACAAAAAGTAGAAAAGCGGAAAAAAGACATCAGAAAGACGTATGAAAATTCACAATTAACAGCCACTCATCCTCATCTCACAAAGCCGTTTAAAGCAGATCATCATTCATGAGGGAGGCATTGTGCCACCCATATCTAAATCCCTAATGTGCCCATTCACTCCTGGCAAAGTTAACAAGCCAATATAGCAAAGATCTCAATTTCCCGTGAGACAATCTGACAGTCAGTACTGTCCAACTTCCCCCAGAAAGAATGTCCCATGCACACAAACTGACCCTATGACACAGATTAAACTGACGACTCATTTAAATATTTCTTTGATTTAAAGCCAGCAAAATCTTCAAAATATGTAAAGTCCCATTTTATTACATCAATTACAATATTTTGCCACCCACACATGCACTTACAGTGGATGTGGAAGCTTGGTAAAACTAGTCAGCCCAGAGAGACTGGAATGAAGGTTGAAAAGGACACACACACATACACACAGAGGAATTCAGATTTCTCCAGGCAAAGGAGAGGGGAATAGGCAGGTTTGCACCTACCAATTAAGTCTTGCAGGATCTTGCAGGAGAGTCAGGGTATACAGTCCTCCACTGGCCTCAGAAAAGCCGTGAGGTAGTGATGGTATTTCAGAAAATCTCATTAAATCTTGCAAGAATGCAGACTGACATAACATTTAACACCACAGTACGGCCAAAATATTCAAATTCTTTCAGTATTCCTTCTTAAATACAATCCAGGCAATTATTTCAGAGTGTCACACCAGCTTGGAATGACCTCATCCTAATTAACTACCTGTAAAGGAAGCCTGCAGTTCAAAGGGAAACCAGCGCTGTAGAGCCTGTGCCAAGTTCCAACTTTTGCAACACTCACTGGGTTTTCACAGTGTCAGCATTTTCATCTGCCCTCAGCAGCCACACCCAGCTCAGTTTGAGTGTGAAAATGCAGATTTGGCCAGGGCTGTGCAGGAGAAACACATTCTTCCGGCATGAGCCGTGAGACAACTGTTCAATTATGCTAATGATTATTACAGAGAAAAACATGTAAGTGCCCGAAGAAGGATTTAAATTGCTTTTGTCAAACCTACAATCTTTACACAGCCCTTGGTCAGAAGTCAATAGGAGTTGGTGGAGTAAAATACGGCTAATTGTCAGTATTTCTCTTCATAAATATGGAGTTTAAATAAGAGCATGCCCAAGAGGATGACCCAGCCAGCCCTCATTCCAGTCTGATCACTCCAAAAAAATTCCCATGATTACTCACTGATATGACACATTCATACCATGAACTGATCTTGAAACATACTGAAATGAGCCTCCGGGGTGGTGAATGTTTCTTCCCATCATTCTGTTCTTCTAAGTTTCTCGATTCAGATTAAAAAAAAAAGAACTAGAAATAGTCAAAGTTGCTGGTTTCAAAACACACTGTTCTGCCACCAAGGCCTCACTCACTGCTTTACCTCTTGGTCTTTCAGTCTCCTTACTAAATGTGGAGGGCACTGCTTGCTGTAAAAGACAAAGCCAAAGGCACAGAATAAGTATTTCTTGTTGCTCTAAAGCAACAAGAAATTCCCGTTAAAATGAAAATTCTTATCTAATTCATGGGTATGCCACATCAAAGCTTAAAATGTAGACACACTAAAAGGGCGTGTGTCATTTTTGGTCACTGCATTCAGAGAGAGACCCAGTTATCAAAAATGCCCATGAAACAGTTTAAGCCTCTATTTTTAAAGGTAATAAAGTTTTGATGGATTTATGTTTAGACCTCTAAAACAAATATCCTTACACACCATAAGATAATAAAATAATATCCAGGCAGGATAGACATTTTCAAGGATCTTATTTTCCTTTCAAGGATCTTATTTTCCTTTCAAGGATTACTTTTCCTCAAGATTTCTAGGAGCATGTCAGGGATGCAGTGGATAGAGAAGTGACAAAACCAACTAAATTTAATGAAGGCAAGTGCTGGATTCTACAGCTGGGGAGAGGGGGGCCATTCTCACCAGATGGAATGCCAGTACAAACACTTGAGAACTACATGCAGAAGTCTCTTTTGTGTGTTAGCCTTCTCCATGGGCTTTTTTTAGCCCACTTCAGTGTCATGAAAGACACAAAGGGACGGTAAGTAGGTCTCTTTTCATAGTTGAATGCATCGTATGCAGGAAATCCTACTTGCAGTTGCCAATTTGACCAAGAGATGGTAGTGTGTGTACACAATTATTACAAGGCAGTGGTGATGGGATAAATACCTCCTTGTCTCTAAACCATTGATTTAGAGGTTCAAAACTCACACATATACTGCAAAGGTGCATTTAAGAACATTGATCATGTAAAGAAGTAGCTTGGGGTCAATGTTGGAGAGCATTGACCTCCAACACTTACATTGGAAGTGCACTCTGTGCATTGCTTAGAGCCACATTGAGATTTGCATTTCCCACTCTGGGGTCCTCAGTGCACAGCTCCTTGAAGGAATTGTCACTGGCTGTCTCCAAATGCTTCACATCCCACTGTGGAACTTCACCTCATCTGTAGCCTGTCTTCAGTGTGGTCTGAGAGATAAAAGAGTCTTCAACATCTGCACACCAGATAAGCTGGTGTGGTGGCAACACCATGTCCCACCCTGTACAAAGAAATCAAGCAAACAACTTTGCAAGAGGACAGTTTTTAAGACAGCTGGAGGAAGGAGCCACTGCCCACCAGAGCAAGCAGAAGCTGAATATTTTCATGCTACCCGGAACCAGCCATGGGCCAAGGTAAGCAAAATTTTGTTAGTTCCAAGCATTTTCCAGCTGTGTGTGAGGAAGAGACAACTGTTCTTGCTCCAAGACAATGTTCATGAGACAATGTGGAAGAGCTGAGCTTGCAGGGCAGGAGCCAAGTGCTCTAAAGGCTTAAGGAGCTCAGTTTGCATGGCAGACTGCATAAAAAGGCACAGCAGTCAAAAGCTGGTATTGATGTCTGAGAAGCAGCAAGAAGCAGCTGAAGCAGACATATGAGAGTTTGGAAGCAAAGGTAAGTGAATCCTCAGCACATGGAATGGGGGTGAGAGGAATTAAGGAGACTACACAACTGAAACAGAGAGATGGCCAAGTGTTTGAGCCCCTGAAGCAGGGAAACAGTCCAGGTTCCAGGCAACCTTGAAAAAAGTGACAGTAAGATCCATGATGGAGAGGCAGCCAGACTCCACACCACTCAGTATTCTACAAGACAGACAGAACAGACGTCTTCATCACAGAGAAGAAAATAGATGAAGTCAGACCTGGCTCCATAAGGCCTGAACAGGTGCAGGGCTTTCAATTGGGACAGTTATGATGGGATTTGTAAGCCAGACCAGAATCATCCACAGAAAACATTGCATGGAAAAAAAATTATATAGATAAAAGAGAAACAAAGCACACAATCCAGTAAAAGTCCCCAAAAACACAGAAGGAATAACCACAATGGGAGAAGGTATCAATGGAGAGGACAGGACAAGACAAGACATCAGGAGAGAGCAAACCAGTGAAATCTGCAAAGAGAGCAGTTATGGCTTTAGAACAGGAGCAATCAATTTAAATAGCAGAGAAATGCTCTACAGATTTTTATTTTTTAGCTACAACAGAGGGAGGAGCATGGGCCAGCAAGGGAAAGTAGGTGACAGCAATGTCACGTAAGGGGCAGCAGTTACAACCTACAGGGCAAAGGATCTCAGTGATGAGCTACAAGCCAAAGAAATAACTAAGGTCAGGATGATCCCAAGGCTGAGATAAAACAGGGAGTAACTGTGTGCTTGAAACTGTGATAATTTATTTCTGTCTTCTGGTGCTGGACAGAATCACTCATGATGTGTACAAAGCCTGTTGTAGGAGACAGGAGGAGAAGGAGGAGGATCTTTCCTGTTTCCTGCATCTCTGGATATGGCATTGTCAACTAACGTGGTACAAAGTAGGAAAACTGGTGTTTGATCCAGCCGTGCATTTGAACCAGCAGTGAAGTTTGCACCAGTGCACTTAATGATGTCAGGTATAAGCAAAGGCAGCTCAAGAGTCACTCAACACCAGAACAACCAAGCTCAGAGTGAAGGTCCCTACCATTACTACACAGAAAGTCTCAAAGGCAGGGGGAAATGTCTGAGTAGAGAAACATCTAATCAGCTGTTTGTGTGTCCCTGACTGCAGGCAGCTCACAGCCCCAAACTCATTTTGTATCTTCTCACAATACAGGTCTGAGCATCCAAAAATGTCATTTCATGATCCCAGAGAATAACAAAAACCACCACACGGAAGAAATCAGCACTGAGAGGCTCATAGTGAGGCGGGGACAGCCATTCACCATCACTCTAAACTTCTCAGCTCCAATACACAACTACCTGAAGCAGATGAAGAAAACCTTCCTCATTGTACAGACAGGTAATGGCATTAGAAAACTACCAGAGCTCTGCTCCTCCACCCACCTGAAGAACAGAACTGGGGGCCAAAGCCATCTCCAGAGCTGGGCAGGGGTGCCCAAATTTAGATGTGAGGGCAGTGAACTCTTTATGTAAGGCAAAGTAGAGTCTCCTGCTAGTCACAACCAGATCCCTTCCAGAAGGGACACTGCAGCACAATAACCAATATGGGTTCACTATTCCATGATTTCAAAATACTCATGGGATCTCTTCTGGCTTTTGGAGTTAGGAATGTTCAAACCTAGCTGGCCTGTCACAGATCTTTCTGTTAGAGTGTTTTCTAGTGAGACCCCTGAGAAGGGCAGCAGCTTTCAGCCCCAGCTTGTTTTACCATATTGTGAGCAATGGGCTGTGACTTCTGTTACAAGACACTAAATTCCAGGAACAGCAGGTCTGCACCATTCTGGCTGTTCCTGGTTTCTACAAATCTATGGAAAGCACATCTCACTTTCAAACATGGAGGCCTGAGTGCAATACTGACCTTAGCAATAATCAGTAGGCATTAAGCTGCTAAAGGATCATGACCCTCTTACAAGGAGAGCTATGGCTCCAGAAAGACAAGCACAGGTGAGGAATAAACACAATGTTTGGAATAAACACAACCAGATTTCTTTGTCTGCAGGGCCACATTCTTCCAAACCAGATGAAATCCAGGTTAAATTTCCCATCTCCAGCCTGGGAGACGAGAAGCAGTGGAGTGCAGCAGTGGAGGAACAGGACCCAAACTTCTGGACCTTGCGTGTGAACACACCTGCCAACGCCCCCATTGGCCAGTACACTCTGCTTTTACGTGCCTCCAAATCCCCTCAGTTCCTGGGCTACTTCACCCTCCTTTTTAATCCCTGGTGCCGAGGTAGGTGGTCAGAAATGGAAAGGCAGGCTGGGATCAGTCACTTCACAAAAGCAACTTTGGAGCTGTGGCACTGCCTCCATGGAGGGAGGTTGGGGCTGACTCACCCAGGGGTCCTTCCACTCCTGCCCTGCTCCTCACAGCATCTCAGAAGAGAGGTAGGGGCTCATAAAGCCCAAAATTTCCTGCCTCAGCACTTCAGTCTCTTCCGTGGAGTATTCCACTGCAAGAGCCCTGTCCTTCTGCTAAAGGAAAAATGTTTGTTTCCTATAATAGAGATTTTATGATGAGTCAAGATTGTAACTGGTCTAGTTAAGGCCACTGTATTTTTCTTAGTATTAGAACTTTTCAGCCAGGAGAGTAGAAGAGCCAGTGAGTGCAACAGCCTGGGTCCAGAGGAACTTTTTGGACAAGGAAATGGAGATGACAATGAAATTCTTCTTTCCTGTCTGATTCACAGTCTGTGGTATTTTTCAGGACAGAACACCAGGACTGCCAAAGTGCAGTGGAATCTGCTGATGCATAAGAGATACAATTGTATCTGAGACCAGGAATGCTTTATTCCTGATGGTTTTTTCCCTCAAATCTAGATGATGAGGTGTTCTTGGCTAATGAGGTACAGCGACAGGACTACATTTTAAACCAAGATGGCATCATCTACCAGGGGACTGAAAATGCAATCCTAGCCCAACCCTGGGATTTCGGTCAGGTAAGCAAGAGGTCCAGTATGTCTGTGCTCTCTTCCAGTCACCAGCAGAAGAAAGGTACATATACCTGGTGTGTACAGAATGCTCTGATGAAAGAGTTCTATCCACCTCCATGTTCTCTGCACCCACTACCTCCTGTGCAGGAGAACAGGGACCTGTGTATGAAGTCCTATAACTCAATGGTTTATAGGATTGCTTTTATCCACTGCTTACTGGATTATGGCTTTAGCACAGGAGCAATCAATTTAGATAGCAGAGAAATGCTCTATGTATTTTAATTTTTTTAACTGCATTGTAATTTTAGCTTCATTCTCAGGCCATCCTCTATAAAGGAATGCATTGATCTGTATCTGAGCTTTGTGTGCCTCCCTTTCGTCAACAGGTATAAAAGCATTTAACAGAGCTCAACAATATATAACAAGTAAAGTGAGGACAAGAAGATCTTTCTGTTTGTCCAAAGCCATCTGACACAGCCAGTGATTAGAATGGGATTGTGTTTCACTTTAGTGCCAGCAGATCATAGAAGTACCTCTGTGCCAACCTAGAGAGTGCTCCAGAAAAGCATCAATTTCCCTCAATTGGGGGACACCATACCATGCTGATGCATTTCCCACCTTCAATAAAGTTGGAGGTCTGTCTTCAGCTTCCCCTGCAAATCTCTGCCTGGAGCCCTCCTTCACAGCCCACTTTACCTAAAACTATCAGCAGAAAGGGAGAAACAATCTGCACAGTCACAAACCCTTGTAGGGATTCAAGAGAACAAAAGGTCATGGAGAATTTCCTGAAATGAAGTGTTCTTGTTTCAGTTTGAGGAGAATGTGGTTGACATCTGCTTCATTCTGCTGGCTCTAGGGGAGCACTTCCAAAAAGAAAAGGATCCTGCCCTGCGCAAAAACCCCGTCCACGTCTGCCGAGCAGTTGCTGCCATGGTAAGGAGGGCAGAGAGCAGCCCTGACCCAAGCAGGGGCACCTTCTCAACCCCAGGTCAGGCCAAACCACTGACCAAAGAGGAAACCTGTTCCAAACACCTCCTGCCCGTCTCCAGCCTGTCCTGATACTCCCTCAGCAGACAAGTAGTGCTGCAGGAGGTTCCTAGCAGTGTGAGTGCACTTACTGAATAAATCTCAGAGGAGACTGCTGCAGCTGTTCTGCTCAGCCATGACCTTCATGCTCTGCACAAAAAAAGTCCTCTTGGTTTCATCTGCTTTGGGAGTAGCTTCCACAAACAGGATCAGGTGGACCTACCAAACACAGGCAATTGCTTAATACATCTTTCTCTCCTCCTTCTCTGCAGATGAACTGCAATGAGCTTGGAAGCCTGATAGAATATGACCCTGGACAACACTATAATGGGACACTCCCTTCCAAGTGGCTGGGAAGCAGCCCCATCCTCCGGCAGTGGATTGCATCAAAATTCCAGCCTGTCCGCTACGGGAGGTGCTGGGTGTTTGCTGCAGTCCTGTGTTCAGGTACAGTACTGCTATGATCTTCAATCTTTAGATGAGAGGCAGATCTTTAGTTTCCTCATCAACACTCAGCATCACTGCCTTCAAGATAAGAATATCAGTATATCCATTCACAGAAATGAAATCTTATTTCCTGAGGGCGCAATGCTTCTGGCAAAGTCCAAACAGCACACCTGGTGCCATTCCTAACGGGGCTAGCACCAGAAGAGGCTCTACATCTATCAGCAGAGGCACCCTTAGGGCAGGATGCACAACTGATTCACAGCTCTCTCCTCTGCACAGTTCTGAGGTGCCTGGGAATTCCTACCAGGGTGGTCACTGGCTTTACGTGGGCTCACAACACCAAGAGCAGCCTGAGTGTGGATGAGTATTACGATGAAGATGGGACACTGCTTACACAGGACCAGAGTGCTCGTGTCTGGTAAGAACACATAGCAGGGCCCAAGCAAGAATTTGAGACAATACTTGGATGTGGGAAATGAAACACAGGGGAAAGGAAAGAGGTAACACAGCTGCAAGGAGGTGATGGGAGACAGCTCAGCTGAGATCCTGTCTACAAGACCTGCTCTTGATAAACTGCTGCAACCCAAACTCAAAAGGGCCCACAAAGGAAGAACAATAGCCCAGTCCAGCTGGAGAAACTCCACCTGTTTCTCCACACAGAACTCTGTTCTCCTCAATATGAACTGAACTCTTCCAAGGGAGCATTAACTGCCTGTGGTTTGGTACAAACTTTACTGTACCTCAGGACTCAATCCCTTGGTATAAGCTCATGCTGTTGCCTCTTGCAGGACCTTCCATGTTTGGAATGAATGCTGGATGGCTCGGACAGATTTGCTACCAGAGTACAGTGGGTGGCAGGCACTGGATGCCACCTGCCAGGAAAAAGGCAAAGGTAAGATATCAAAAATGGGCTTGAGCAAGAGCAGGGGGGAAGTGAAGCAGGGGGCAAATAAAGCCATTCAATATTCCTCCTTTCCCACTTTCCAGTGGAAGGATGCAAAAGGACGGGAACTCATTCACCCTGTTGTGACTTTAGGCACAAAACTATCATTTATCTGTTTGTTTTGTGCACCTCATGTAGCTCTAAGAGCTCTATCACTGCTTCCTCATGGCCTCCTAAACTAAATATTTCACCAGTGTAGGTCTAAACTAGGGATGGGTTTAGTTGGGAAAGCATCTGAATCTTAACTGGACCACATTTTCTCTTCAGGCCCATCCTTCTGTGGGCCAGCCCCTGTTCATGCCATCAAGGAAGGGGACACACAAGTTGATTATGATGTCTGCTACTTCTTTGCTGCCATCAATGCCAAGTGTCACGTCTGGATACACAAAGCAGATGACACCCTCAAGCCAGCTTTTGGTGACACAAAATACACCGGTAACAACATCAGCACGAAGGGCGTTGGCAATGAACGCTGTGAGGACATCACACAAAACTACAAGTATCCTGAAGGTATGGGGCAGGCACGGGGCTGAGCACATTTCTTGTCACTATTACAAGTGAGGAGTAAAAGACTAGAGCAGAGCCAAACCAGAGCACCAGGATCATCCACTTACCACTACTTCCCCTTCTTCAGTGGCAGTAGAACACCTAATTCTCCCTGTCTATAGTGCCAAAGCAGAGGTAATCACCCCAAGTTCACCCTGCTTAATGGCATTAAGGTCTCTAGAAGACCAGGTGTTTGTTCACCCAAACACTTTCATGTCTGAAATACCTTTTCTGATTTCTGTTATCTCTATACTCTGTACATCTACCTCCCATTACCTCTGTAATATAAATATGGATGTATTTCAGACTCCAGCTTTCTGAAAAGGACTGTTGTGCTCTCAGATACTGCCTAAATCTCTCTCTCAACAAGCAGCTCCACCTTCAGAATCTGAGTGCCGTTTCCCTGGCCCAACCCTACTACCCCATCTTAACCTGTGGTTTGTTGTCTCCATGGCTGCAGGAGACAACTGCAACCTCTCTACACAAGAGAACATCGAATTGTGCCTCAGCTACAGCAACAAAAAAGCAGCTGCCTCCTCTACTCTGAGAGATGTTAGCACCAAGGCGTCTTAAAAACTATGACAACTATTCCCAAATAGATTCTGTCAGGCGCATCCAATGAATATCCTGACAGCTGAAGCTGTCAAACTGATCCAACCAGAAGCACAAAAGGATATCTCTTTATCTCTCTATGCTCTTAGAAACAGTTATCTACAGTACTACCAGGAGAAATCAATGTCATTCTCCTGCTGCTTCTCACTAGTAAACAGGAAGGAGTACCAAAGTATGTTTTTGGGTTTTTTTTTTTTGTGACAGGTTCTCTCCAGGAAAAAAAAGTACTTGACAAAGCCTACAAAAATATGAAGGAACTTGAGATAACCAGCAGCAGCAGTAGCACAGAGTTTATCTTCACTCCTACTGCTCTGGAAGAGCCAGTCAACCTTTTCATTCACCTTCAGTCAAGTAGTTCTTTGCAACTGCGACAAGATATTACACTTTCCATTCAAGTGTTTAACCACAGTGGTAGAGAAAAGGCTACTCATCTGGTAGCTGGGATCCAGGCTCTGCATTATAATGGTGTGTCTATTGCCCAAGTTTGGAAGGAAACATTTCATTTTAACCTCCAAAGCAATTCAGGTAAGGACTCTCCTAAGTGCATTTCAGAAAAATCCTCCTAGCCCTGGGTTTACAAAACGCTGGCTGAATAGCTGATTCTAGGTAATTTCCCAGATTGATTGTGGAGTCTCCCTAACTGGAGATATTCCAGAATCAACTGGATACAGTCCTGTGCCATGTGCCCTGGGATGACTCTGCTTGGGCAGGGAGGTGGGAGCAGATGATTCACTATCGTCCATTCCAACCTCATCCATTCTGTGAAACAGAGCACTTTGGCAACATCACCTTAAGAGATATTCAATCTGCAAATCCACTTGGGGTCACTTAAGCATTTAAATGCTGCAGCTTTTAGTACAATGTTGGGCACAGAACACTCCTAGGTGTCATGCAGGAAAAGACAAGACTGCACTCATTGCCTGTTATTTCACCACTCTGTTCCAGTCAATAACCTGCAGGTGTATGTGCCTTACACATGGTTTGGAAAAGAGCTGGGAGAGAACCACCTGCTCAGGCTGACTGCTGTGCTGAGAGACGAGGACTCTTTCTACATGTACCTGGCACAGGAAGAAATCAGCATTAGTGAGTCCCCTGTCACCATTGAGGTAAGATTGGGCTGTCTTTCTGCCACTGCAGTAGGGAGGAAACAGCTTCCATAGTCATAAGCAGCAAAGCAATTCTGCTGGGTTCAGGGGCTCTCTGAGAAACTAGAGCAGAAGAAATAAGGCTGGACTTTGCTTTTTCTGGCAAATGGCAGCTCAGGCACCAAAAAATTGCACATCTCCCTTTAATCATCGAAGAGTATCTCTTCTCTCAGTTTCAGCTCATTTGCTTCTTTCAACAGTTCCCAGAAAACATAGTCCAGTATGAGCCAAGCACAGCAAAGATCAGCCTCCAGAACCCCCTCATGGAACCCCTGGAGCAGTGTGTGATAGCAGTTGCAGGGCGAGGGCTCATTTACAGACAAAGGAATTACAGGTAAGTACAAACTGATCCAAGAACAGCAAATGGAAAAAGACACACAATACAAGCAAGAGAAACTCTTGCACAGGAAAGGCTGTCCCCAAAAATCACCAGGCAACAACATGGCAGGAAGGTATCACTACAGCATGAAAGCCCCAAGCATCCCATCCTTTATTTACAGATAATGCGGGTGATTTTCACACTGAAAAGGAGAAAAGCCAGCTAAGAGAACTTTCAACAGACGTGTAATACATAAATTGAAGCCAATACAGCATCTGTGAAAGCTTCAACATCAAAGGCATAGAAAGCAAAAGGAAAACTTCCTGCCAACAAAAAGGACAGCCAGAGAAATACCACAAGACTTAGTCAGAAACACACATTAAATAAGACGACAGTTAGAGGTCACTGAAATGAGCTATGAAATTTAGAAATTATTTGCTGTTGGGACACCAATTACTTTTTAATGAGCAACTTGAACATCCTTAAGTGGAGTAAAACTACTGTTTATGACATCTTTCCATCCATTACCCACTCTAAACGATAAAGACAGTGGTGTCTTCCCCTTCTCTACTGAAGAACCAGGCAAATGTGACTTAACCAAGAGTCACCAAAGGACATGCTCCCCTTCACATAACAAACACCCCATATTTGTCTCAAGAAGCTGCATTAGGACAAAGTCCCTTTACATGTCTCCATGGAGAGTCTCAACTCTCCTGTCCTATTTCCCTCCCAAACTACTGTTAGATGACAATTTCACTGTGGTAGTTTAAGTAACTGCCAGCTTTCTTCTATTTTATTTTTCTTTCCCTCTTTTTGGCACCACATTCCTGTCTAGCAAATGCACATCCTAGACCCAGAAAACTAAAAGCATAATGAGGAGTGATTCCTGTATAATCCCTTCTCTCCTTTCAGGCTGGGCTCTGTGCAAGCTAAAAGTACTCAAGAGCTGGAAATCCCATTCACCCCCACCCAAGCAGGGCCCAGAAGACTCACTGCACGTCTTACCTGCCTTCAGCTCCAGAACCTGAAGAGCTACAGAACTACCAACATTGCAGCTGTCTGAGGCCCAGCTCAGAACAGGTCCTGCTGTCCCACCTACAAGAGAGAGCCCATGATCTGTGCCCTGATCATAGGCAAGCATAGATGTTAACAGTTTAATAAAAGTTATGTTTAAAACCATGTCCAATTTTGATTATTTGCACAAACTCAACTCTCTCCCATCTGCCACTGTGCTCACTCTCCAGTTTTAGAAGTTGAACCTTACTGTGTCAAAGATGAGCTGAATGTTCAAGCTGACGTTGCAGTTCTCACACCTGTGCTGAGTCCACCAGTGCTTAAGTCTTTTGCCCTACTTGTGACAAAGTAGGGATTTGTCACATAAAAGGATATCCAAACAGGATATCGTGGAACTTTAAAGTGATGATAGATGTAGCATCACTAGGGATATATATAGGGGGATATTTCCCCCTACAGATATTTGACATTGGTAAGGCAGTAAACAGTATTTTCTGCTGCTTTCTGAGGAAACTAAAAAGCCTGTTCACTGCTCTCTAAGATTAGACAGGGAGTAGCAGCAGTGCAGCACATTGTAAAATAATTCACTGGGCTGCTTGCAAAAGAAGCAAGACCCTTTGATTCTGTATACAGCCTTTGCCCTCTGAAGACAGATAAAACAACTAATGTAAATCTAGCAATATTTTATTTTTCTCTGAACCCCACAGTAGTTGTAATGTCTGAAGAATGGGGCCCGTTAAGATGCAGCACTGCATCATCCCAAGAATCCAAGCAAAATGACACCTTCTGCAATGGCAAAGGGCAATCTCCTGGAGAAGTTCTTCCAAATGGCAGTAAAGTTCTCTCCTACATTGTTCTCATCATTCTCCAAGCAGCTGAAGAACGGCAAAGTTCACTGGAAATGCAGATGCCAGAGCCAGTGGCAGCAACACACGTAGGCACAGAAGAGTTAAAGCTGACCCTGTGTGAAGTTCTTGACTTTGTTCATGTTGTGATCTACTGCACCAGTTAGAAACTGCACCCAGCCTTCCTCTGATGGTGGACATACATGGCTTGCTCTGCAAAAGTGAAGGAAATTCATTAGGGAAGCCTCTTGGGTGTGTTATACATCCAGGTAACACCGGGGTATTGTGAAGTTCTGAATAACCACAGCAGTAAAACAGGGCTGCTCTAGCCCCACAGGGCTTTGAGCAAGAACCCACACTCGTGCCTGTGGTCCCAAACCCAAAACAAAGGAAGCACTATCATCCCTAGCATCCCTGTCTTATTTCCATCCCTTTGTGACTAGATAACACCATCATAGTTCTGAAATGCCAGCATCTACTGTCTAGAAATGAGTCATCTTTGACATGAGGCATAGCAGGGAATACGCACTTATAAAACTGTAGCTCATACTCACTTTGCAATCTCTAAGACTTTCTTTAATACTGAGGCCAACTTAGCAGCCTAGAAAGAAACAAAAGGGAAATCAGGTGAGCCAAATGTGAGGAAAAGTAGGGTCTAAACAGTACTGGAAAATAAAGAGGCCACAGGGATGCACAAGAGCCAAGCATGAATAAAACTGCCACGGATCCTAATGCAGAATGAAGTTATCCATCACTGCCATGCTGGAAGTGTCTCCCAACCCACTGCTGGCTGTGACAGTAAAAACAACCTTGCAGTTTTTTAAAGAATACATTAAAAGGCTTTTTTAAAAAAAAAGATAAGCCTATTAGAAATTAGCAATTGATATTAAAATACAAAGTTGCAAGTGATTAATTTTAATGCAATTTGATATTAAGCAATTCATTTTTACTCCAAAAAAATCAAGCCACTGGCCAAAGGCATGAAACCAGGATTAAGAATAAAAAAATCCCAGATATGAGGAGATTTGTACTTAATTTATGATGCAAGGGATGTTTCACAGTTCAATCAGGTTGCCAGAGTGTTGCCCAGTCAAGTTTTGAGTGTTGCCAAAGATGTAGACTCCACTGCTCCTCTGAGCAGCTTGTTTCAGTGCTTAAATACACTCACTGTAAGAGTTTATCATTTCATAGATAACTTTATTTGAGCAAGACTGCACTACCCAAGGAAGAAAGTATATCTGCAGTACATAGGCAGCCTTAGACATCACTTTCCTGAGGTTCTGTCACTGGAAATCTCTATGGATTATAGTTCAGAGCTAAAGTTTCAAGTGGCCATGCTCTTCCCTTAAGGACAGATGAAGAATGTTCCACCTGAAGGAAGTTATGTGTGCAAGAACAAAGGACACTCTTCACCCAGAAGAAATCATTACTGAGGTAGTCACTAACACCCATCTCTCCCTGCAGTGACATAGCCCCTCCAATCTGATTTCCTCCCGCTCCCTACAGCCAGGCCACTGTCCCACATGCAGATACTCAGACACTGAGGTATCAGTAGTGCACATACTCACATTAAGTCGCACAGCCAAAGGGTTCACAGGTGGGTACATGCTCAGTGCCAGCTCATCAACACTAGAACAGAAAAGAGGGGAGCAAGGAAGAAATGTTCTGATAGCACAACATGCAGATCCTGGTCAAATCCTGCACCCATCCTGAACGCAGGTCAGGAACAACAGTGAGATGTCAGCTGTACCCATGGGATACTTCCCACTTCCTTCTCAGTCACCTGTGTCCCTCTCACCGTAGAGTGAGGGTCACACCTCCATCCCCTGTGTTCCTCTCCTCACCTCCACAACTCTCAATAGCTTAGCACCCTTCCCACCACACCTGTGTCCACCACCTGCTCACAACTCCATTATCATAAAGGTTGTTGCTACTCCTCACTCAAGACCTCAAAAGAAGACCAGGACTGCTCACCTTGGGCTGATCTCATTAGCAATGTCTGCCAGGTCATCCAGCTGTGCAATCTGCTCTGGAGAATCAGCTTTGCCATGGGCCTTCACTGCAGCCAAGACCTTCTTCAGGCAAGCTTTAGAAGCCTTCATTAACCCCATGCAGGAGCTGAGCAGCTGCCGGTCAGCCTCGGACCAATACGTGTCTCTGTTGCCCCGAAAGCCCAGCTCTTCATCCTCCATGATGTCCCCATAGGGATCCTGCCCTTCCACCAGTGCCTGGGAACACAGAGGCACTGAAAACCCAGAGCCTAACATCAATTCCAGCAATTCCCAGGAGGAAAGGAAAAGCATAATCTAGACATCGTATAAATAATTAATGGAGAAATCTCAGTTGGTTAATCCTATAATGACTGGATTAAGAAAAATTAATCCACCACTCTAACAGTGAAAACAGCAAGAACCTGGTGAATTCTTACATGATCCTAAATTGCCTCCCCCATCCCTAGTCCAGGACATGGCTTTATGGAAATTTCATTCAAAGTAAACCAGGCTTGAGAATAAAAACTCATAAAAATCCATGCATAAAAAAAATAATCTATGTCATGTAAAAACAGATTTATATTAAGGCCTGTATGTAAAATAATTCCTGTGTTCCATCACTGAACCACCATAGAGGGTGGTTGGGCACTGCAACAGGCTCCCCAGAGAAGTGGTCACAGCCCCAAATCTGCCAGAGTTCAAGGAGCATTTGGACAACTCTCAGGCACATGGTGGGATTGTTGGGGTTGTCCTGTGCAGGGCCAGGAGCTGGACTTGATGATTCTTGTGTATCCCTTCCAATTCAGAATATGCTGAGTCTATGAACCACTGCAGGTTCCTCTAAGGTTTAGGGGCTTCCTTACATGTTCCATCTCCTCCACGGCATCCTTGACCACACCTAGACAGGCAGCCAGAGCCGACACAACTGCTGCCTGGTTATCTGCAAAAGCAAAAGGATGAAAACTGTGACACCCCACTGTGTCCAAACGGTTTGCAACAACCCTCATCTAGGCTTGCAATCACTGTAGGATCAAACTTCTCACAGAGCTCAGAGCTGCACTGTTGTCAGGCAAAGAATCTGACCTGGTTTCCAAGCTTATATGTATCAAAACTAGTCAAGTTTTTGAGTCATTCTCCATTCAGCCTTCATTGTACCAGCTGGAATGCCCTTGAAAAAGCTATTGATATTCCAAGAAAAAAATATTCCAACAGAACGTCCTAGTTCTGTTGCTCTGCATTTACAACATTCACCTCGTGGCAGGTTAGACACTTGTTCACAGGCCTCCCATACACTTCCAGTTGATATCAGCTGTTCCTGAGACAAGCTGAAACAAAACAAAACCCTCAAGGTTAGCGTCAATAACAGCACTGTGCTAGACTGTGGTTTAATTTTCTGCACCAAAGATGATGCACACCAGCAAAAGTTCTGCTGCAAAGATGTCACCAACCAGCTTACCAGCTTGTTACTAGTATGCCGTATCTGTGTAAAGCCCTTGCTGCCTCCCAACAAGTATACTTGTAACTTTTTCTTGCCTTTTTCCTCCACAAATATCAGAAATCATAGAATCATGCAATTGAAAATTACAACCTCTCCTCTGGGGCATTGAGAATTGTGTCTGTGAGTTGGATCATTCCTTCCACTACTTCAGTGGTAGCATCTCGAACCATCTTCCGAAGAGTAGTACCTGGTCGAGATTGAGAAAGAGCAAGAAAGTTGACACAAAGTCAGCACTGACAGAAAGCAAGTGCTGGAGATGAACACACAGACTGCTCTGTTTGTGTGGATACACTGTATAAATGAAGTTACAAGTATTTTGAAGAAAAGCAAAATGCTTCCCAGTTCCAAAAGAAGTCTGGACAAGGATTTGAGCACTCCATAAATTTCAGTGCTCGATCAACTACACCACTTCCTACATTATCACTCTCCCACAGATGGAAAACTGCAGCACTAGACAGAAAAGTACTTCACTCATAAACACATTCAAAGTCTACAAAATAGCTGATAATGGGATACCACGCTAATGAAAACTTGCTGAAAGCAGACCTCATTAGGCTCTGAAACACTGGGTTTCTCTATACAGTGGTAGTGAAAGAACCACCATGCTATACAATGGTGACTGCCTTGCTGTCATTATCTCACCTTGGCCCTTGGGTAGCCAGTAGTACACGGTGGCAACTGCAAGAATGGCGTTCTGGACATCCTCACTCAGCTTCCGGCAGTCCTGAAAATGGAGAGGCAAAAGGATCATCCAGGAGTAACACACAGCTGCACATTTAGAAATCCTCACAAGCAATCACTGGCTTTCAGACTGCTCTGAAAAAAGGGAAAAATAGCAATGACCAGTTTCCCTAAGAAATAAATATGGCACGAGAAGAAGGCACTGTAAGTAAGCTGTATGCATCTTAACCTGCCTCATAATTTAGTAACAAAACACTCCCTGGTGTGGTGGTCATGAATCAGAGAGGAAAAAGTAACTTAGATCATTATTCTGAACTTAAGGTCTTTTTTTGTCCTTTTCTCCAAACACCTGTATGACAAACTTCTCTCAACTGATAGCAAAAATATTGCAAATTCTTTGTTAAAGCTAAGGTCTGTATTCTCCAATATTCTGTCTCTATCAGCAACTAGCTGCAGCTACTAAAGAATGTAAGAATATCTTTATTTAGTATGTCTCTCTACCTTACAGAAATTAGTTCTCTGGGCAGTTCTTGGATTATATTAATACACTCTACAGTACATAGCCCATTTAGTCAAATGAACCAAGAAATACCTAAAGCTTGCACACACACTGAAATTTCATAGTCTTTCAAGGTTTTCTCTCACCTCTGCAGAAGGTAGTGGAGGCCTTGAGAATGCCAGACTCAGCTTTGTAGCTTCCTGTGATGTTACTTGGAATGTCTGACCTAAGAAAAAATCCAACGGGAGCAAAAGAAGAGAAAGTAACTGAGGTAAAAGATAAAAGAATGGAGCAGCTTGATGAGCAGCAGCTCTGATCCTACTATTTGCTTACCATTATACCTAAGCCATACAAACACATTAACTAAAACCACACTACAAAGAAAAATTCCCTGGTGCATTTGTGCCATGCATGTTGCTTGTGTCCTGCATCTGTTTTTTCTCTTTTTTTTTCACTTGGCTGGTAGCGATAGCAAGAACCCCAGTCTGCAACCTGGCTCAGGACCTGTTCACCAGGATGTGCCAGGAGGCCTTAACCGAGGCCCTTATAAATCTTGTATGAACAGTTCAATATCGGCCTTTGCTTTGCCACACCTTGGAGTATTTGGTGACCAGAATTAGGGGGGTCAGGCACTGGAATAGTTGGCCTGGGAGGTGGTGGAGTCACTAATCCTGGGGATGTTTAGGAGGCTGGATTTGGCACTGATGTGGTTTAGGGTTTACAGAGGTAGCGCTGGGTTAACGGTTGGACTTGACGATCTTAGAGAGCTCTCTTTTCCAACCTTGCTGATTCCGTGACTCCATGAGTGGAGGGCACGCCCCCCAGCTGGAGACCCGCGGGGAATAGCAGCCCCGCCTCGGACCGGCCCCGCGGGTACCCGGACCGGCCCCTCCCGACTCCCAGCCCGGCCCGGCCGCTCACCCCCCCGTACCTAGCGCGTCCCAGAAGCGCGGCAGCTCGAACGGCTCTCGGCCCTCTCCCGGCTCTCCCTCTGCAACGGCACAGACAGAGCTCAACCCGCGGGGAGCCGGCCCGGCCCGGCCCGACCCCCGCCCGGCCCTGGCCCGCACCTCGCAGCCGCGCCAGCACCGCCCGCAGCGCCCCGCGCACGTCCCGCAGCGGCTCCCGCGCCTCCATCGCTGCGGGGCGGCCCCGGAGAGCCCCGCGCGTCACGTCCGCTCCGGGAGCGACTGCAACAGCCCCGACCCGCCCTACAGAGACAGCTCCGCCCCACAGAGACAGCCCCACCCCATAGGGACAGCACAGCCCCACCCCACAGGGATAGTCCCACAGAGACAGCACAGTCCCACAGGGACAGCCCCGCCCCACAGAGACAGCCCCACAGGCAGCCCCGCGCCACAGAAACAGCACAGCCCGGTTTGCAGCGATAAACACTTTATTAGTAAGCAAGTAAAAGGGGAAAGCAGTGGGGCTGTGCCCCTGTGTGGGATAAAAAGCGAGGCTCACAGCCCCACTACATCAGCTGGAGAAGGTCCTCGAAGTTGAGCATGTTGTTGGCTACGTCGGACCAGGCCGCATGAGTTGCCCCGTCCATCTCCGAGGCCAAGCTGTTGCTGCTCTCCAGAGTGTGGTTCGTGCCGCCGATGACTTCATGGCATTCAGGGCACGTACTCCTCTGCATTGCCCCCCCACACTCTCCAATTACATAGATATGTCCATTTTTGCACTTGAACCAGTGGCCACGGGGACAGCCAATAGCACTGACAATCTGCACCCGCTCAGCTTCAGAAATCCCCAGCCCTGACACAGGCAAGCCAGCATTGATCTTCTTCAGGTGAGCCTTCACTGCAGCCTCATCCTCCTCTGTGAATTTCTTTGTCCCTTCCAGTATCTCACGTGCACTGTTAATCTCTGCTGCAATGTCTGTGGACATCATCCTACTTGCTTTGCACCTTGTCAAGAGGCTCACCAAATAAGTCAGTCTCTGGATCTCAGACTGCAGGTCAGTGAGCTCCTGTTCTGTAAAACTGATGCGCTCCTTATCCAACCACTCCTGTACTTCCTCCAGCCTCTTCATGGGCCCCTTCCTTTCATTCGTATCAATTCTGTTCAGAGAATAAGTTAGGTCTGCTACACGTTTGTAGAAATTAAGCAGGTTCTCAATTAGTCCGATACTCTTTGTGGAGAAAGCAGGAACTTTTAATTTATTTTCCAGCAAGACATATTTACCATATAGATTACTCTTCAGAACAACGTTCTGCGCCAGTGCAGCCCGCAGTCTCCGTCTGTTAGACTCAATTTCCCGTGCTGGGCCTTGGATTTTCTGTTTCACCCGTTCTATCTCTTCCACCTGCCTTTTCACACTGGTGCCATATCTCAGATTCTTTCTGATGGGTATCTGACACAAAGGGCATACCTTCAGCTTGACAACATCATCATCTTCATCCATATAGTGGTCAAGGCCTTGCGACTCAAAGACATGGCCACAGTCTTCAAGCTGTACAAATCGAGCATCTGGGTCATCCTCAAAGCCAAAAAAGATCTGAGTGAGTTCCTCGTGGTCACAAACAAGGCACTTCTTTGGGCAGGGCTCTCCACAGAATCCCACACAGGGATGACCACAGGGCAGCATCTTAGCACAGGGAACGTTGCAGCGAGGCCTGTTGCACGGCTCAGAGCAAAGCTTGGTACACTGGTAGTGCTGGCACTGCCACTCACATGGCTCAGCACAAGGAACACAGCTTTCCCAACACTTCTTTTTGCACTTACTGTGAATACAATAGTTCTGACATTTCTTCTGACAAGGAGGACATTCTGTAGTACAAGGCCCTTGACACTTGTGGGAGCAGATCAACACACGACTGCATTTGCTATCACATGCCTTATGAAATCTTCCTCCAAAGCAAGTATGACACGAACCTGAACATACATGACCACATGCCAGTGTGACAGAACACTTAGTCTCACATTTCACAGTCTCCTCACGTCCCATCTTAATGACCCAGCAAGGAACTTCCTGCTTGTGGCCACATTTCAGTGTGGCTGTGACCTGTACAGGACAGTGCAGTGTGCATTGCTGCCCACAGGAATTCCTGCATGTGTGTCCACAGTTTAAATTCTTCTGGCAAGGTTCTAGGCACTTAAATTCCCACGGTGGAATATGGCATGGCACCATCTGTGCGTGGCCACACTTAGCAATAGTTTTCTCAACCTTCACCATACATTTTCCACAGTGCTCATAACATGACTTTGGGCAGCGGTGCCCATCTGCACAAAGTACCTTTTGACAAGGCTTCAGGCACTGGTAGTCTTGGTGTTCCGGGTCATATGGGTGACATGCCCGTGTGCAAACATGTCCACAATTCAACCTAAACTCACAGGGACGAGTACAGCCTCCCTCCGGGACTTTGTTGAAGTCTTCACCTGTAGATACCTGTGTCTTGGTTTCAGGGTGGTTTTGACAGCAAAGCTCCAATGACTGGCCAATGTGACCATTCTTAGCAAGTGTTTGAATGATCTTGCTCCAGAGAGGAACCTTGCCAAGCATTCTCATGTTTCCAATACAATAGAGACCTTTCTTAGCTCTGGATAATGCCACACATATCCGATTAGGGATCTGCAGGAACCCAGGTCTCTCCGCTTTGTTGCTCCGCACCAGTGACAGCAGAATAATATCATTCTCCTCTCCCTGGTACTTATCTACTACATGAACCTTCACACCTTCAAAGACCTTCGCTGGCATGAGCCTACGCAGACAGAAGAGCTGTCCAGTGTAAGTAGTGAGAATGGTGATCCGAGAAGGTGCATAGCCCTGACACAAGAAGTATTTGCACAGTTCCACTACAAAGTGGGCCTCGTGTGGGTTCTGGTGGCTTTTCCCTTCTTGGATCTCTTGTTCAGGAACCTCATGTTCCACAAAGAAGACATTAGTTGTGACACCCTGAAACAAGAGGAAGGATGTCAGAGAGAGAATTCTAGTTTCTGTCGCCCCAGCCTGTTTCCATGTTCCTGATTATCCACTGACAGGAGGACTTTTAAGGAGTTGACTACAGTATGCAGTTACTGTGTACTTAGGTGATTTCCTCTTAGATCTCCATAGGTTATTAATCAAATTCCCATTTCAGCTTATTGGTAATATTTCAGTATCCTAATATGAAATCAGTTCTGTGGGTGATTTTATTCCCTATCTCTCCAGAGATGTTTCTACTGTACATTTCCAGGTTATACCAAAGAAAACATGAAGTGTTAGTAACTTCTCAAAGCGTAATCATGCTGTGAACAATGTCTTGTTTTGGCCCTGTGGGGAAAAGATACTAAGTTATCAATGCACAAAGCTGAGCACTTGCCTAAAACATGCCTCCTCTGTTGCTGTAATAAAAACAAAGAGGCAAGGAAGAATTCTTCCTCACCAGAAAAAAACCTAGGAATGCTAGGACTCCAGTAGTCACTTACCAGCTCATGCTGTGTAGAGCTGACTGCTCACCTATTCAAAAACTGTATTTGCCTTGGGTTAGCAGGGTCTTTTATTTTTTTTTAGCTATTAACTGGAATTATTCTACACATAGGAAATAATTGTTCTGCCTGCCAAACCCCAGAGACTGATTTTAATAGGAAAGAACAGTTTTTGTAGATCAAACATAAATCTCTTGTTTTCCAAGGTATCCATACTGGCAAAGCATCCAGTTGAGTAGAATTTACTTCAGTCATCACCTATGCTCGTTATTGTACTAGCTGGGAAGATTCAATCTTGATGCCTCTTTGTATCTCAAGTTTGTTTTAAGGCCAGATGGAACCACAATATTCTCTAGAACACATTCTTGTATTCTAGAAGAAATGGGGTAAAATTTTGTGGTCTCCGAAGTTGTGTGTTTTAGGTGATATTTTTCTTGTTTGGGGTTTTGGTTGGTTGGATTTTGAAGGAGGTTTATTTGGGTTTCTAATTTATTTAACTAAATCGTCTTCTACAAAGACTTGATCTGAATTTCAAGAAACCAAAAGATGATCTGCCACTTTCCCAGACAGCTTATTCTAATAATTTAATCTTCACTGTTAATTTTCTCTTGTCTAACTTCAGCATTCTGCTAGAGTTTTCAGTATGCTTCCTTCATCCAGTTAAAGAACTTTTAACTAATTAGTACTGGGTTTTTTTATGAAGACAAATTTACATAGTCTAAGATACTCTAATGCTACTTCTGCAACTGCCTCTAATCTTTCTCCCACGGTATGAAGTGTCTTGTGCTTCAGAGATTCAAGGCCATCAGTGTAAAAGTGTAAGCTTGGCTCAGACTTGTGGGAAAATAGTTCAGTAGTGACAGAGAGCTGTGAGTGAGTCTGCAGGAAAGGGCTATGCAAGATATGCAAGGGAAGAATACAGAGAAATAATTGTTAATGGTTCAAAGATGCAAGAAAAGCACCAACACAGAGATACATGAAGTCCTGATTAAGGTGAGGAAATACAAATCAGAAAATAGGAGTGAGTGTTAAGATGGAAACTCAGTACCATTAAGGAAGAAGCAAAGACTGACACTTCTGACTGATACCCAAGGCAAGCATTCTAACAACTTACTAAATTCTGGCTGTTGTGCATGTTAGATAATAAGTGATTACTTTATACTTGTAAGCTGCATAGATTTTCTTTGCAGATGTTGTTTATTGGTAAAATGCCCAAACGGAGAAACCAAGGAAAAAGCATTCCAGTAATCCTGTCACCTATTTTATGTTGGATATGTTTCACATATTATGCTTTAAGTGTTTCATTAAATATTTCTTCCTAGCTTTCAAACTACACAATTCATCTGTTCCCCCTTCCATTTTTTAATGTTCTTTTAAAGTAATTGGTATTGGATCCATTTCCACTGTCCACCATCACTAATGGCAGAAGAACTGCAAATTACTTGCCTAATTCTATATGGCACAATTCCTTGATTCGGGTAAAAATCTGAATAACTGAATTTAACCTAAGAGTTTGAAATCCTTGAACACTGTATTTTACAGAAACTCATTTAGCTAGCAACAGGGGACAAAAGCAACCACTTGCATTGCTGAGAACTCACTTTTATATTCTCATATTCCAGGACAGAGGGATGGTTCTCCAGCTTCTGGTATATATGAGGACTGATAAGTTGGGCAATTTCAGGGCGCATGCGGTGCTGAAACACAAAACAGTTTTATTAGTCTTGATAAAAGGAAGGAGCATCATATTTCCCTGTCAATACTCTTTTGCTCCACTCTACAGACAGTGGCTGAATACAAGACAAGACTTTTCAATAACAGACAAGAAGGGAGTACTTCCCAATCCCTGCTCTCCCTCACCCCATTGCTGACACGCACTGCAGGAGTGGTAGTAGCAGAGCATCTTCAAGAAAATCTCTTGGTAAGATTGCTGTACAATAATGCTGGTTTCAGTGCAAATCTAAGCACACTTATAGATAACAAAAGCCAGCACTTCACCCTAACTACTAAATGAGCTCTTCCAGGTGCCTTTAATACAGGACTGCTGGTAGTAACTGCTGGTAGTAGAATTAACTTCCCTGGGCACCAAGATAGATGATTATAGCAGTTTAGCAGGAAGCAGCTTGAGAACAATTGTGCTGTCTCACTCTGCAAAGTTCTGGAAGTTTCAGTTGCCACAATAAACTGTGTTCTTCACACAAAAACATGAGAACCACTGTGCTGTGGACAATATCACTAAATAACTGAAAATATGCTGGAACCCTGTCTATGTCAGCTCCTACCATTCTTTTCAAAAGTTAGATAGTACATTATTTTCTTTTAGGCTGCTCTTGCAGTAGAAATATAAACTTAAGTGTATTACAAACTTAAAATAACCTACATACAAATGCCATGAAGTTTTTTATAGCTCTTTCTTACTTGGTACTTCAGACAGACAAAAGGGAAATCCACTTTGATCAGACGTTCAAAGAGAGAGACTTCGAGGTTGAAGTTCTTGGCCAGGTCATATACATTTGCACTAGGCTGTAACTGAAAGAGAAGGGATAGGAGGTCCGTGTTTTGGCACTTTTCCTATGTGTAAGTGGGATTTTTCACTCTCATTTTCTGCGACTGGTCACCCACTGAAAGGCCAGAGACTGGATTCTTGCAGAAGTGCTAAATATCAAAGCTAGATACGGTCACAAACAAAGCACACGTAAAATTGTATCAGTTAAACTAAAACACCAGTCCCACAAGAGCTCTACTCTAAAACTACAGGAGACAGGGCCTCTGGTATCTGTGGAAGCTGGGGAGCAACAAGCCTTGACAATTTTCCCACACAGTGTTTGGTTCATTAACCCAGCAGATAGAGATGCTGGCCATGGAAGTTACCTGCTGGTGATCTCCAATGAGGATGAGGTGCTGGCAGTTTTTACTCAGAGTAGTAATGGTGTGAGCCTCAAGCACCTCTGCTGCCTCTTCTACAATGACAATTCGCGGCTCTATGTACTGCAGGATCCGTCGGTATTTTGCAGCACCTGAGCAAGGAAAGAAGATAAACCTTAGCATATAGCTACATTCAAGCAGTAAGGCAAGACTTTTCACAGAGAGGAGTAGGCTCTGTCTCAGAAAAGACTGGAGTTCTTCTCAAGATTCCCCATTTCAAAACTCAGCTTTTTGAATTTTTAAATAGCACCATACCAGGGATAGCTTCTACATGAAGAGTCATTAAGGAAGGCATTGGGGATTAGTCCTGTGCCTGCCTTGGTCCTTTTTTCAATGCTCTCTTCAGACAGAAGACACACTCAATACGTTGTTCTACACACATAAATAAGCCTAAATTGTCTCTCCAAAGGGGCATACTACAATGACCTTGGCACTACCATCTCCAGAAGGAGCTGTGGGAATAGCAGTACAGGTATTCTGTACTGTGCCTTACTAAGGCACAAGTGGTGCAGTTTCCTTAGACGAACGCTACTCGAGACAGAGGGAGTGAAAAAGGGCACAGAAGCTGCTCATGCCACTAAATTAACAACTCTCACAACAGCCCTGTTTGCAAAAGGAGTCAGAGATTATAAAGGCTCCAGACTAATGCAGAGCCTGACCCAGGCTGTGAAGCAGCATATGATTCTAATCTTTCAGCAAAAAGGTTCTTTAATCATGACTGGAAGCAACACAATACTGGTTTGCTTCCCAACTGCTCTGCACCTGTAGTTGTCATCCCCACAATGCTGGCGTTATTGAGAATGCAGAGATCTTGCTCCAGCTTCTGTTGTTCCAGTCTTTCTGCAGCTGCCTGATACTGCTGTTCATGCTGCAGAATGTCCTCTCGAATAACACCCTGGTAAGTCTTCAGCCAAAGCCTGGGAAGAAAGTGCCATTATCACACACTGCAAGGAAAACAGGATGGTGATCCACAAGTTCTGAGTGGATTCAGTTCAAAACTTCCCCCATGTCTTTTGGGAAACAGATTATTACCATCTATACTTAGTCCGGACCATGGACAAATGCAGGGCATGACATTGCTTCTCATGCAGTACAAGGAAGGTAAAAACAAGCATGTTCAAACAAGAAGCTGAACAGATACAGGCAGAAACAACATAGCTTCACACAGTTTGCACACTGGAATGATCCTAGGAAACACCTGCCTGACACGCCCTTCAAAATAGCTTTGTCACCTGTAAAGCCTCCAGCGGGAGTTCAGGTCAAGTTGCCACACGTCCTGAATAGCATTGGCCTCTAACTCTGTCATTGTGTTCAGTTTAAGAAGCTCAACCTTCACCTTCTGCTTAATTTTTCTCCTCTGGTGAGGAGTTATCTGAAAAAAAAAAAAAAAAAGAAAAAACCCCCAGCCCAATAAGCAGTTACACCACAAAGATTCTTTTGTATTAGCATTCCCTTGTTATTCTTTAGTTATGCTAATGTATGCTAATGAAGTTACCTCCCACTGCATGGCCTCCTGTCGGACTGTTCGTTCTTCCTGGTCCAGCTTCATAGCCAACATGACACTAGCTAGTTCATTAACACCTCCGTCATCTTCCTCCTTCCTCCTCCAAGGGTTTGCTATCATTTCATCCTCAATCACTCTCTCAGCTTCAATCAGGTCAGCCATCTCTGGGATCTCCAAAAGCTTCTCTTCTTCATCTTCTCCCTCCTCCTCTCTTTCCTGCTGATCACCTGTGAGAGTCACCAGTCACATGAAGTAAGCCACAGCCACTCTATCAGTGCAGCAGTCAGATCACTACATGGAAATTAGGGTTAATCTTCTTTCCACTCCCTCACAGCATCACATATCATTCTGTGCCTGTTGAATAGCAGTGTGTCTTTTCTGGCACACTGCTTAGGTAAACACACTTGTAGAGCACGTGTAGGGGGTGGGTGTCTTTGTGGTGTTTGGTTTTTTTGTTTTACCTGGATTTTCAGCCCATATATTCTCTGCAGCGTTCTGAGTGAAGGCAGATGCACCAAGTCCCAGCCACTCCAGAATCACTGAGTGTCGTGAACCAAGGTAGTAAAACTCAGTGTCCTCCTAATACAGGGAAAGTCAAGTCAACCAGGCCTATTGCACTTTAGAATCTTAGGATGATGTCAAAGCAGCACCTTACAGCAGTGGCAACTAGGACAAGTTCCCCCAAGACACCCTGCAGAACCAGAAAGTCCAAGCAGCCCCAAATCTTCAGAAAGGGTACTCCTCCTCCCCTTCAGTTTAAGAGGCTTTCTTTTGGGTACTTGCATTTTTATGCTGCTAAAGATCACTTAGAATCTCTGCAGTTTAAAGGAACAAAATTCAAAGCCCCTGCTTGCCCTGCCTGTCTAGACTACTGTCATTTGGCACAGCTTGCTGTTCACTCCCTTACTTTCCCAGTAACCAAATGAAGCTAAAAATATGTATGCTGGGGGAACCTCAGGCCCATTAGCAGAAAGGATGGTGAGCATGCACTGGGACTGCTTGACTCAGAAGAAAGGAAGCTCTCTTACCACAGCCTTTTTCAGGCTGGCCCAGTGCTGGGGCGCCATGTGCGGTTTCAAGTAGCGCTCATGCAGAACTCCGTAGGTCGTGCACTCCAACCGCTTCGCTCCTTCAAGGAGCTTCTCCTCAACGTTTTTCATCTCACTCATTAGCTATTCATAACAAAGAGAAGGGAGGCAGCGTCACACTCAGAGAAACAAAGTTCAGGACAAAATACTGACAGAAGAATTAAGAGGCCAAATTCAGCGTAAAACAAGGTGAAAGGCCAGGTGTGGGGGGAGGTTTATTATGTCCTCCAATGCACAGGCAACCCAGTCCCAGCATCTCCCAGGAGGTCTGCACATACATTTTCATAGTCTTCGATGTCATAGTCTGCGAAGTCAAATAGGTAGGTAAGCTTCCTCAGCTCCTTCAAGGTAAATCTCTGCAGAGCTATACTGCTACTCCTGCCCCCAACACGCACTATCCCATTTCTTTGAAATGAGAGTATTCCTGTGAATGAAAGAGAAATATTAGAACTGAAGCTCAGTTTTCAGCAGTAGGACAAGAGACAGGCAAAACACCCTTTGACTGCAAATCCTACAGTCGTTTGCTCTGAGTGAAGCTTTTTTAATCTATATCAATGGGGCTAGAGTCACTAAAAATTATCAAACCAAAATGCAGGTTATTATGCCATACAATGAGCAGAGTAAGAGTTACAGTATAGTTTCTAATTACAGGTTCTAACAACAGGTTGCCCAGAGAATTTGTGGATGCACTCTCACTTGAAGTGTTCAAGGCCAAGCTGGACAGAGCTTGGAGCGCCCTGGTCTAGTGGAAGGTGCCCCTGTCCATGGCAGGTGGGTTCAAACTAGATGATCTTTAAGGTCCTTCCAACCCAAATTCTAGGATTCTATGATTCTACCATTCTGTGGTTCTCCATCCTGCTTGCAGGTACTCTTACCTTCTAAGAACTGATCCAGTGCATGGTTAGTGTAGCAGACTATAAGGATGGGAGGCTTCTGGTGAGTGTCTTGCCACACGTGGTCATTAGTCAAGAGAGCCTGAACAATCTTCAAACCTACGTAAGTCTTCCCTGCAAGACAAGCTCAGAATCAGAATAGGGTAATACACGGTGTAAGAGTGCCTTGAAACATAGAAATCATCAAAAGCAGATACAAGACCTTATTTCTCGGCTGCCAATCTGGTCTGCCCCAAGAGAACTGACCCCAGGGTTAACTAGCTTACAAAATGTAGACAAAGTAGCATGACACTGACTTTCTGGCCTGTAGTTGAGCAAGGCCACAGTCTGCAAGAATGTTATTTTTTGGATAATACACCCAACCTGGACACAGGGTTTTCTCTCCCACTGCGTTCCCCAGCCCATTCTGATACTGGCATCATACATGACATTTGGCTGCACATGAAATGTCAACATACTATTGAAATATAAGCACTGATGCTTGTTAAATTCAGGTACCATTTAAAACAATTACAGTTCATCTTGTAATACTTTATTCACACAATGGCTCGTGGCTGAATGCTCCCAAAGCTCTAACATGCCGTGAAGACAAGTAGGAGAGTGCTGCACAGCAATAGGGGACCATATTCTCAAAGGGACTGAAAACCTCTTCACCCCAATATACAAGCACAGCCAACAGTGCTGTTGGTGTCTACTTGCATCTAGGTGGGCAAAGATCAGATGTGGGTATTTGAGGATATTGAGTGTCTCCACAGCCCACACTAACTGGTGACTCAAGCAGCAATTAGGCACAGGACAAAAACTTTGGAGACAGTACAGCTGGCTTCCTCTGAAGTCAATCTCCCTAGATGGGAGAATCAATGAGATTTTCTTAAATTACAGAGCCTTTAAGCAAGTATTTCTCACCAGTGCCAGGAGGTCCTTGGATAATAGCCAGCTCCTTGGTGAGTGCAAGATTCAACGCCTGCATCTGAGACTCATCTAAGTTCAAAGCTTCCATTGAAAGCCATTGATTGGGATCTAGAATGCAGACACTTTTCAAGCTATCAGGACACTTCTCTTCATGTGAAGTCTTCACCAAGGGTGCAAGGTTGTAGGTAGTACTCTCTGTCAGGTATGCCGGCTCTTTCACCTGTGTATCACATTCCACAATGTAATTCTGGAATGGGATATCTTCTTCCCTCGTTTTCTGCAACCCTTCTAACACATGCCGATAGGCCTCAAAGTAGGCAGTTGTCTCTACCATGAGGAAAGAGTCTGAAGGCTCAACCTTTGCCAGCAGTGGCTGGCTGTCTGCATCAAAACGCAGCTCCACAATCCCCTTGACAAGTTCTGCAGCATTACGATTAGAAACAGTAGCAAAAAGGAATGTTTCAAAATGATCATCGGACATGCAGACTAGGGATCCATATAGCAATCGTTTAGAATTCTGCCACTGTACAAATCTCAGTGGTTTTGTGTCAAACTGGACCTTGTAAGCAATACCAGTCGAGGTACAACATGGGGCAATAATCCGTGCATCAAAGTAGATCCTGATATCATCAAAATTTTTCTTTCTCAAATTTCTGTCCCGCAGACTCTGCAAAACCTGCATGATACCTTCCCTTAAAGGCCTTACAAAGTCTTCTCTCAAAAGTCGGAAGTGGGTGTCAAGATAAATGCTGATGCTTTCATATCTTCCAGAAACAAAATTGGGACGTAGAAAAGGTTTCTCATTACAATGTATCTCCTCATATGTTGGATAAATGCTCATGACACGATAGCTTTCTTCTTGCCCATCTTGAGACTGCATAAATGTACAGTTATCAGCCCTCAGTGTGCCTTCGCGTCTCTTCTCCTGCAGATGCTGGATGAGCATCTGGACTTTATTGAGATTCTTCTCTGTCTCATCTGGGATGTCCACACCAAAATCTCTCAGGGAATTTATGGTTGCTGTCAAGACTGTGAAGAGAATGGAGATTTTCTGCACAGAGCTGGCTGGGAAGGTACTTATCAGGTTCTGAAGAAGTAAAATTATGTTGTTGATATGTTCAGGGTACTCATGGCGTACAGCAGGAACTACTGTTACCATGTCAGACACATACTGTGGCAGACAAATCTTGAGAAAGTTGGACTCCTTCACAACTCCAAGAATGTGTTGGACACTGTGTCTATCCATTTGGGAACAGCATGCTTTTCGAAGCACCTGGCAAATGAGCTGAACGAAATTGCGGTTCATAGTTGTTTGGGAAAGAAGTTCCTTCAAGCCTGAATTGGAAGCAAGTGTGATGACAACTTCTGAGGGGTCTTTCTCAAGGAGATTTTCAAGGAATTTATAGCCAATCCTTCTGGCTTGCCGAGGCTGCTCACTGTGGTGGGCACCACCTGGGGTAGCATTCTGGTAGAAATGAGGATTCTCCCGAGGTGGCCTCCTCCATGTGCTACCTTCATTTTCCCACCCACTCCTCAGTCCTCTCCCTCTAACTCCTCCCTGAGCTTGTCCACCTTGATACCTCCTACCCCTGCCTCCATTTTCTTGCTGTTCCCAGGGTCCTCTGGTTCTCTCATGGGCTTGTCCAAGGTGACACCTTCTATCTCTAAATGCATTTTCTTGCTCATTCCAGGGTCTTCTGCCCCTCTCCTGTGTTTTCCCACCTTGATACCTCATTCTTCTTCCTTCATTCTCCTGTTTAGTCCAGAATCCTGTGGCTTCGCTGTTGGCCTGTTGACCTTGGATTCTTGGTTTATTCTTACTTGATTGAGGAACTTTTGAAATACAACCACCAAACTTCTCTTCTCTTTGCCCAAGTAGAAGAGTATGATTGTTGTCTTGGAGGTCTTCCTCTAACTGAGGTGCCTGGCCTGGTACATTATTTGTTCTGTCTATGCCTCTTCTTATAAAGCCAGTGTCCAAATGAAGTGCATGCCCTTAAAAAAAAAAGCCAAACAAAAAAAAGGACACTCCTTATTTATATATCAACCAAATTAACATGCCTCCCAACAAAGATGAATGAGCATATTGACCTGCTATTCAGCATATTTCGAGCATTTGACATCAAGTTAAAAAAATTATTATATTTGCACACAAACTTTCCAATTGGTATCTCATTTGTGCCCCTTTTTCTAACTGCTAAAGAGAGTGCCATGCTTAGAGTTCAGTTGAGCTACGAAGACACTAAAAAACAAAATGTCTCTCCACAGAACTGAAAGTAGAAGTAAGAAAGTGAAAGATTGAGTTTTTTGCACAGGACAGGATTTCCTCAGGAGTTAGTCATAGGTGAAATAATGACAGAGGAAGCCACAGCTGACTTGAAGTGGCTGTACATAGCACCGCAAAACAGGGAACCTCCGGTCGAAATCCAGTAGCAGGACTAGCTCAGAGTAGCAAGAAGCACAGACCATAGAGCCTTAGTCAGACTCCCCACAGGACGCTTAGAGAAGAATTGACTGCTAGCAGGAACAAATAGCAAGAGGGTGCTGCAACACAACACCGCATCATGGCCCCAAAGAGACTCCTAGGGCAAATAAGGAAGTGTTGAAACGCCCTTGAGAAAAAATTTCGCTGTAGACAGGCAGGGGAGTAGCGGATCCCCCTGTACCAGCACCACACCCAGCCCTCCTGCCCTGCATTCCCCGGGGTACTCTCACCTCTCGCTCCACCTCGGGCGTGTCGGGCGGGAGGCTCCCGACCAGAGCCCTCCATGGCCCGGTCGGGGCTGTTCCGGGTCTGTTCCAGTTCTCCGGGGCGAGGGCAGCGCTGAGCGCTGGGGACCGTGGCGCTCCTGCGGCCGAACACGGGTGATGCTGCGCTGCGCTGCCCGCACAGCCCGGGAGCCGCCGCGTCTGCCCCGACACCCACCAGCGCTTCCCCTTCAAGTTCCCCGCAAAGTTTCAGTTTCCAGTTCCCCGCAAGTCCCGCCCGGTGGGCAGAGCCCCCGCCCGTCGTCACCGGCGGGCAGCGCCCCCGAAAAGGAGCTTCTCCTTCTCTCTCCGGCTCCCGCGAAAAGGGGAAGCGAGGAGAAGGGGGGGGGGTAAGCGCAAAGGATGTGAGACACACCCCACCACTGCTTGTCCAGCCCTGGCACGGCCGCTTTCGGTTTCCTTTCCCGGCATCGCGGGGCGGAGGCAGCCGCGGCTCTGCCCACAGGCCCGGGCCCGGCCCCCGGCCCGGCCCAGCGCACGCGTGTCCCGAGGGTTCCGGCTCGGAGCCATGGCCACGCTGGAGAGCCTGGGCCTGGTGGGCACCATCGCGGAGGGGGACGTGGTGCCCGTGGACTCCGAATCTGGCGACTCCGAGGATGAGGAGGTGAGGCGGCCAGACGGGGAGCCGCGGGCTGGGGCGGTGCGGCGGGGTCGGGCCGCGGTCCTTGCTCACGGGTGTTACCGCAGGAGCTGCCCCGGGCTCCCGGCCCCAGGCGGCGGGGACCCTCCCGCGGGGACTTCAGCGTCGATTTCGTGTTCGGGGAGGCGGAGGCCGGCGGCGACGATGCCTGGACGGCGGCGCTGCGGCAGCTCCGCGGCAAGGTGAGGCCTGAGGCCGGGATGGAGCCGCGGTGCCAGAGGCCACAGCGCCCACTGCTCTTTTGGGCTCCTCTTACAGCTCTCCTCTTGTGGTTTTCTGCCTAGAAAGCAGCTACGACGCTGGATGAGAAGATTGAGAAAGTGAGACAGAAAAGGAAGCTCCAGGTCAGGGTCTTTCTCATTGCTGAAAAGACTGGTATGTGTTTGGCCGTTCCCTCAGCCACGGTGCTCTGGCTGCAGGTCATCACTTCGGCTTGGTTTGCTGCCGTGTGTGATGTGTTGCTGAATGGATGGGGTTGCAGAACTATTAGTGATTAAACTTGTGCAAAACCATGGATTTGTTAGTGGGCTGATAACACACAGACTCATAAAGGATTGAAGTTTCTTTCTCATCCTCTCTTTCTAAAACATTTTCGTAATTTTTTTTTTTTTTTTTTTAGGAAAGGGAAGCTAAACAAGCAAAAGTGAAAGATGAGGATGGAGAGGCTGAAGATGATCAAACCAAAAAGGAGTGTGAGGATTGCAGTAGGGATGAAGAAGATGTGGAGTCTGAGTATTCACTGGATGATGAAAGTATCTTCACAAAAGCAGGTATCAGCAGTACACACTGAGATGGACAAGATTATGACAGAGAATTGGTTCATTGGTGAAAATTCTGAAATGAAGCCTTGCTGGGAGTGGGCAAGAGCCTTTTATATTTTGTTTGCCTTCTGCAACATTCCTTCTGATTTTAATCAAGGTCATTTTGAATGGTAGCCATAATTGAAGTCATCCCTGAACAAAGGTATTTACTTGGCAATTTTACAGTTTGTTTCTGAGGCTTCTCTCTCAATATCTGAATTGAGAGCAAAAAGTATGAGGTTACAAGGTTAAGATAGTTCACAACATCTTGTTATGCATTTAGCTGTGCTTACTGATTCCTGTCACATTTCTCTTTCTTTGCAGATAAGGTCAAAGTGAAGGAAAAGAAGAGATCAAAAAAGGGAGAAGTGGTAAGTGTTAAAAACTAGTCAAATTCCACCAGCTTTTCTTGCTTTGGTTAACAAATCGTAGTTCAAATATCAGCCCAGAGCTCTTTGATAACATGTCGTGTTGCTGCATGTGTTGTACCCGTTTTGTTGATGTTCTTGTTTCTAGGAAGCAGAGAGATTTTTTGAAGATGCCTCTCAATATGATGATAACTTGTCATTCCAGGACATGAATCTTTCACGACCTTTGCTGAAGGTATTTACCTAGTCGATTTATTACATGTTTTTCTGAAGAGCGTTGTACAGCCTCCCTGCCATCAATTAGAACCAATTTCTCATTGCTTTGCAACCTCTCCAACAAGGAAATCATTTGGGACCTAGTGTGATAGTCTTTTAGGAGCTGTTATTATAGATTAGTGGAAAGTATTCTTTGGTTGTGTCAATCAAAGGTTGAATGTGTGAACACCATTTTGAGCAAGACTTGTCAGGCTGGAAGGGACCTTGAAGGTCATCTTGTCCAACCCCTGCTCAGGCAGGGCCACCTAGAGTTGCTGCCCTGGAATGTGTCCAGATGGCTTTGGATATATCCAGGGCTGGAGGCTGCAACCTCTCTGGGCCTCTTGTGCTGGTGCTTGGTCACTCTTGAGGTGAAAACGTGGTTCCTGGTGTTTAGAGGGAACTAAACACATACATTACCGTGTTTCAGTTTGTGTCCATTGCCTCTGTCTCTGGGCACCACTGAACAGAGCCTGGCTCCATTCTCTTTCCACCCCCACACTAGGTAATTATTGACACTGACGAGTTTCCCCTTGAGCCTTCTCTTCTCCAGGCTGAGCAGTCCCATCTCTCAGCCTTTCCCCAGATGTGGGGGGGCTCCCAAGCCCTTCATAATCTTCATGGCTCTTTGGTGTACTCCAGGATGTCCATGTGCCTTGTAGTGATGAGCCCAGCTCTGGGCACAGCACTCCAGCTGTGGCCATACCAGAGACAGTTTAATTGCTCTCCCTCCTTTGTAGGCAATCACAGCTCTTGGCTTCAAGCAACCAACCCCGATTCAGAAGGCTTGTATCCCAGTGGGACTTCTGGGAAAGGATATTTGTGCTTGTGCTGCCACTGGGACAGGTAGGGGGTTGAGCAGGGCACTAGAAACAGAGAATTAGCTATTCACAATAATTGGTAACCCTTCTCAATTTATTTTTTATTTCAGGTAAAACAGCTGCCTTCATCTTGCCTGTCCTTGAGCGCCTGATTTACAAACCTCGTCAGGCTCCAATAACACGTGTACTGGTTCTGGTGCCAACACGAGAACTGGGTATTCAGGTGCACTCTGTCACAAAACAGCTGGCACAGTTCAGCAGTGTCACAACTTGCCTGGCAGTAGGTGAGTGTTAAGTCATTTATGTGAAGTGTACAGCTCATTGTAAATGACAATACAGAACTGTGAGTTCTGTATTGTAAAACTGGAGGATGTATGGTTATTATTCTTCTAGTAGATACGTTGTGGTTTAAAATCTTGCTTTCCAATATTGTGCTGTACTTGTTTACTGGTTTCCGAGAAAGAAAATATGGTGTAATTTCTGTTTTTGAATGTTGTATTATCTGAGCTGCTTCCCATTGCTCAGGCAATTGAAGATAGAAATCCCTGAACTCTGCTGCAGTGTGCTCAGGGAGTCAGCAGTCCGTATTCCCTCTCTTTCAGGTGGCCTGGATGTGAAGACTCAAGAAGCTGCTCTGCGCTCGGGGCCAGACATTCTTATTGCCACTCCTGGGCGACTGATTGATCATCTCCACAACTGTCCTTCTTTCCACCTGAGCAGTGTTGAGGTGCTGATTTTGGATGAAGCAGACAGGTAGGGTAAGCAGGACAGAAATGAAAAACATGGCAGTTTTCTGCTTTCCTTTCTCCAGGCTATCAGGCTTTCCTTGTTGTCCTGCCTTATCTAATGTTTCTTGGTAAGGCCCAGCTGAAGCTGTCTTACCTTGTTGATTTTCTCCTGTGTAGGATGCTGGATGAATACTTTGAGGAACAGATGAAGGAAATAATCAGGTTGTGTTCCCACCACCGTCAGACAATGCTTTTCTCTGCCACAATGACTGAGGAGGTAAGACAAGCTGCTGAGAAACATACTGAGGCAGGAAGTTGAATGGGAGTTTGTCAGGTCTTTTACCAGAAATTACGTGGACTTCTTTTTCTTAACCTGTTTTTGTAGGTGAAAGATTTGGCTTCCGTTTCCCTGAAAAATCCCGTCCGAATTTTTGTGAACAGCAACACAGATGTGGCACCTTTCCTGCGGCAGGAATTTATCCGGATCAGACCCAACCGGGAGGGGGACCGGGAGGCCATTGTAACAGGTTAGTGGTGAGCCAAGGCAGGCTGGAATCAGTGAGTGACTGTGGAGCAGGCTTCTGACAGGACTTTCTTTTTAGCTCTGCTGACACGAACGTTCCAAGATCACGTGATGCTTTTCACCCAGACCAAGAAGCAAGCTCACCGCATGCACATCCTGCTCGGACTGATGGGCCTGCGGGTTGGGGAGCTCCATGGGAACCTCTCTCAGACACAGCGGCTGGAATCACTCAGGTATTAGCAGGCTTAGTTAGCCAGCCTGGGCTAAAAAGAGGTTCCAAGTTGGAAGTTTTAGGGCAGAAGTAGATGGCTACATTCATTCCTAATGCATTTGCTTTCTCTGCTAAGGCGTTTTAAGGATGAGCAGATTGATATCTTGGTAGCTACAGATGTGGCTGCGCGTGGGCTCGATATTGAAGGTGTTAAAACAGTGAGTATTTGAAATGCTGAGCTTTTTAATGAGGCCTTTCATGTTGTTTCCCTACTAACACTGTTTCTGTTACAGGTAATCAATTTTACCATGCCTAACACCATCAAACACTATGTCCACCGTGTGGGTAGGACAGCCAGGGCAGGCAAGGCTGGGCGTTCAGTTTCACTTGTGGGTGAGGAAGAACGCAAGATGCTGAAGGAGATTGTCAAAACTGCTAAAACAGCAGTGAAAGCCAGAATCCTCCCCCAAGGTATGTGGTACCTTTACTGAGGTGAAGAGCTGGAGAGAGTACACAGGGAATATCATGGTACAGAGGGACACTAAAGGAGATACTGAAAAACAAGATGGACTTCACATTAGCTGCCTCTGATGTTCATATGGTATTGCTTTCAGATGTCATATTGAAATTTCGGGAGAAGATTGAGAATCTAGAAAAAGATATCTATGCAGTTCTCTGTTTGGAGCGTGAGGAACGTGAGATGCAGCAGTCAGAGGCCCAGGTAAGCAATTTTTTTAGTATCTGGTATGATGTAGTCCATTATGAGGTTACCCTAAGTGTATTTAACCTGCCTATTTTAGAAAGGGAAAAGAGGAGTATTTTTTAGCTACCGTGAGCTCACATCTTGCCTGAATTATCACAGATCAACAAGGCAAAGAAGCAGCTGGAGGCAGGAAAGAAAGAGACTGGGAGTGAGAGTTTGGAGCGGAGCTGGTTCCAGACCCGTGAGGAGAGGAAGAAAGAGAAATGTGAGTCATGATGCTGTTGCCATGTTAAATTCTATAGCTGCAGCTGGCCTCTGCTCTGTGCTTTAAGAGGTTCTTCATTCTGGTTTTCTTTCTCTTTCCAGTGGCTAAAGCCCTACAGGAATTTGACCTAGCATTACGAGGGAAAAAGAAAAGGAAGAAATTTGTACAGGACACCCAGAAAAAAGCCCAAATGACTGTGAGTTCATTTGTGGAGAAGTGAGACCCTGCGTGGACTATTGTAGTTTTCCCTTAGCAAAGCTTCACATCACCCTAACTTGTATTTTAACCTTTCAGCCAGAGGAAAGGTCACAGTTTGAGATCTTGAAGTCTCAAATGTATGCTGAGCGGCTGGCAAAGAGGAATCGCCGAGCGAAGAGAGCCAGAGCCTTGCCAGAGGAGGAACCAGCAGCAGCACCAGCAGGTATTCTTTTGTTTTACAGCTAACTAACTTAATGCCACTTACTTTGCTAGAAATAGGTAATCTAGTTTGTATAGAGGGAGGCACTGATCTTCGAAGGAATGGCTACAAGTGCTAGCCCAGGGTCCATGTTTGCAGTCATTTGCCTCATCCTTAGGCTAATTGTTGTGTTCAAGAGTACTGTGATGATACTGTGACCTTCTGTTTACAACCAGTGTTCTGATTGATATTTTTTAGGTCCCAAGAAGAAGAAAAAAGTGTCTGTGTTTGATGAAGAGCTGACCAACACAAGCAGGAAGGCTCTGAAGCAGTACCGTGCTGGGTAAGGTCTTGGCAGGTCTACGTTAGTGCAGAACAGAGTAGATGAGAATTTGTTTACATCTCTGTACTTCCTCAGGGATATTTTGATATTGGGGGAAAAGGTTCTGAAATTGGGGCAGGGTTCTTTAGAGAAGTACCTGTCCTACTGGTACAATTCTGGGACGTGTCTGACCTCCTCCCTCCCCTCTCTCTCAAAAGCCCATCATTTGAAGATCGAAAACGCTTGGGTATTGCCCAGCGCAGGAAAGGAGGAAACTTCAAATCCAAGTCCAGGTATAGTTCCCCTGACGTTCTCGTTCAAGTTTGGGGTTTTTTTCCCTTTCTTCATCTTGTGATTGTTTAAAGGCCCTTGCTAAAAGGTGTATTGGTTCTCCAGTACCCTCTTACTGCAGGTCTGATGCTGGGGGTAATCAAGGATAGTGCCTTGAATAACACATTCCTAGGCTTCTGCTTGGGAGACCATTTTGCCTAGAAAATGCTCAGTGCTGCTCCTCATCTGTCATTGAGAGTTGAGCTGATGGAATAATATCATTTCTATTGTCTTCTCTTTCAGGTATAAGAGAAAGTAAAGTAAGAACTGTTACCAAATGGGTAATTTCAGATACACTGTACAGGCCCTGGATTTTGTAGTACTGCAAGGAGACAACCTCAGTAAAATTGAAGTTTTTCTTCAAGTTGTGGAATAGCTCTGGGTATTTGTCAATTACCTGGTTGAAGACTGTGAAAACATCTGTAGCAACCCATGAAATAAAGGATTATTTTTCTTTTAAGATGTTGACTCTGTTTTATGGATACCTAGAACAACTGAGAGCTAGAATGTGTTACATCTTTCTAATTCATTTAAGTAATGTTTAAGGGAAAAACTGAACAAAGTTTTGCTCATATACTTCTGTGATCTCAAATAATTAATAGAGCTGAAAAAGATTCTTGTGGTTTAAAACCCATTTCTATAATAGGAAAAAAAGGTTTTTCAAACTACCTGTCACAAAGATGGTTTCTTTACTTTTTTACCATCCCCTCTCCCAATCTGTGTTTTCTCCCATCAGCCTTATTAAATTTCATTGTTTTAATTCCTATGAGGATCACAGACCAACTGTTAATTTCTGTCTATACAAATGAAGCTTTTTTTCTCCAAGCCTGCTCTTCTGGGATGACCAAAGTGGAGCAGTAAAAAGTAATGGCTGCACTCTTGACACAAACAGACCAGCACAACAGTGACTCCTAGTACTAGGTTTTCCAGCTTTATTAAAAAGGGCAAACATTACCAGCAGTAGATATAAAATATACATAGCACAGGTCTGACAGGTGGTATTACTCAGTGTATCCCCTTCCTTGGTCTTCTCCCAGTTCAGAGGTACATTACAGAATTCTCACGGCCTTGGGGGGCGCATGCCAGGTGGAGGGGGTCCTGGGAATAAAGGAAAGAGTTGAAGAGAAAAGAAGCAGCAACACTAAACAGAAAAGACATTGTCCCCATGCTCAAAAGTAGTCATAGGATCCCTTTTTGGCACCACATTTATGACAACTAGCAAAGCTCAGGAGACACTAGAGTGCATCACCCTCCAAACATTCTGTTACAGCTTCTTAGAGCTCCTAGGCAGCTGGGATAACCTCTACTCACCTCTCATTCCTGGGGGTGGTGGTCTCATGCCTGGGGGGGGCATTCCCATCGGAGCCCCTCGGCCAGGTGGCATTCCCATGGGTGGGCCCATTGGTGGTCTCATGCCTGGAGGAGGTCCCATCATTCCTTAAGCCACAGAAAAAACAAACAGGTAAATCCAGGTGAATATTCCAGGCACTAGCTGGGTATCAGGATATCTCCCATAAGACCAGATTTTCATCAGAAAAATTTTATCACCAATTTTGCAACAAAACGTGAGCCCTACAGAGTAATTCCTACCTGGAGGAGGGGCTCCTCTGCTCATGGGTGGGGGAGGACCCCCACGCCCTGGTGTGTATTGAGTTGGGGCTCCTGCTATGCTGGCAGTGGCTGCTGCAGCAGCAGCTGCAACTGTTCCACGACCCTGGGGTGTCATCACCTAGACAAAACACAAAACAGACTCAGAAAAAATAGCACCTGCTTTATCATAACTAAAAAATATTGAAATTCCCCTTCAGAAAATGACACCAGTCTTCTCTTAACTTACTAAATAACACTACAACCTGTAATACAATTCAATGGATGCCATTTGAAGTATGTGTGAAAAGCTGCACTTTTCAACCCTCTCCTTCAGTCATACCAGACAATACCTAGGGAGATCTAGTACCAAAAAACAGCATCGCTAGGCTCAAACTCTGTGGTAACAGAAACCCAGATTACAGTTCTTCCACGACAACAATTTCTTGCATCACATTGGTACCAAAAAATTAAAGCCACACAGATCAAAGTATCTCACCTGTTGGGATGGTCCTCCCACTCCTCTGACAGGACCAGCTAATCCTGCTGGAGCTTGTGGCATGGGAGCACCAGCTGGTACGCCCCTCCCTGCTGCTCTCCCAACACCAGGTCCTCCAGCAGCTCCAGCGAGGGGTACCCGGGCAATTCCAGTCTAAAAACACAGCCCCCAAAAAGAAAGATTTATCAGAAGTCCTCAGATCCTACAGATGCCCATAGCCTTCCTTTGTCCAATTAAACGTCCAAACCCACAAAGGAATTAAGAGCTCCCTGCAGTGAAGTTTTCTGGACCTAGTCATAACAGCATCTCTAAGTCTACAAAATACAATAGAATTGTTCCCCCAAGAAAGAAGCAAAGAAGCCTCTTTTTAAAATTACAAAGAAGAAAATTTATCAGATTTCCTTTCCATTTTTCTTTAGCTCTCTGCTCATTCTTACATCTTTTGGAGGTGGTCCTTCAACCGTCATGGACACCAGGTTTTCCCCTCGCAGCAACACAAGACCGAGGACTCGCTTCTCTTCCCGCTCTGGCTGTTTTGAATTTTTAGGTCTGGTGAGAAAAAAAATTACAAAACAAAAAGAAAAACAGATTGAAAGAATGGAAGAATGAATGCTCTCTTTGAGCTTACAACAGAATATTATGATAACTAGGCCTCTTCTCCAGAAAGGATCACATTTTTATACGCCTCAAATTAAGCACAGAGAGAAGTCTAAACTGCTAAGACTGGCATCACGTATGTTGGTTATTAGGAAAGAACTGAAACAAAGTATCACGCCAGCCCTGGTAGTTTTGGGATTTGACCAACGAGACTGGACGCATGACTGTTTTGGCAGGAGCCGGCAGTAAACGCCGCCCTATCGCTGTCCCGGCTCTCGCCCTGAGGCCCTCCCGCGGGGGAGCCGGGCTGGGGGCACCCCCCACCGCTCACTTGATCTTGCGGAACTCGTCGCAGTCACAAAGGATGAGGTTCATGTGCTTATCGAAGGCCTTGAACGTGCCGATGAAGACACGTCCATCCTGCAGGATGCACCGCATGCGGTAATCGATGTGCTGCAGCATCTTGCTGCTCTTCCCCACCGTCTGCAAGAGAGCACCGCGTTACCCGCGGGCCGGCCCGGAGCGGAGCTCGCTGCACTGCCGGCCCCCAGCCCCGCGGGCCCGCCCGGCTCACCATGGTTGCGGCTTTCCGTGCTCCCGCCGCCGCCGCTGCTGCTCCCGCCGCGCTCCCTCGCTCCCCGCTCCCCACCCGCCCCGGCGGAAGCTGCTACGCGAGGCCGCCGCGACTTCCGCCCGCGCTGCGCGGGCCCCGCCCGTTCCGGCGCGCCGCGGCCGCGCTTCCCGCGGCGGGGCGGGCCCGGGGGCGGGCGCTGCGCCGAGCTCCGCGGCCCTGCGATCGCCGTCGGGGCGGAGGGAGCCGAGCGCGGCCGCGGTGCCCCGCGCCAGCCCGAGCGGCCGCCCTGCATGAGCTCCTGCACACCCGGCCCCCGGCGCTCGCAGCCGCTCCCGGAGGCGGGGCACCGTGGGCACGGGGAGCTGACGTGAGCCCCGCCCGCGGCGGCCCCGGAGGCGAGAGGGGGCGCAGGGACGAGGGACGCTCGGTTAGCGGCATTGACTTGGCTGCCGAGGGGGGTGCGCTGGGGCGGCGGGGCCGGCGGGTCGGGTCTCCATGGTCCCCGCGGTCTCCATGGCAGCGCGGCGGGCGCATGACGCGCCCAGGGGCGGTGCCAGCGGCGGCAGCGCCTCGGCGGGGCCGCGGGAACGCGGAGCGGCCGCGGTGGGGCCGGGGGTGCGCGGGCGGCGGGCGTGGATAGGGACAGGGATAGGGATAAGGAGCGGGAGCGCAGCAGTTGGCGGAGCGCCTCGGGTCTGCTGCTTCCCCGGGCACGCTGCGGTGCCGCGCCCACCGCCCTCCCTGCCGGCGGTCCAGGCTCCGGCCTGGCTCCTCCGCCCGCCCCCGGCCCGGCTCCCGCTGTGCCGCGCTCCCGGCGCGCCGCCCCCGCTGCCCCCCGAGGGGCCGCGCCCGCGCCGAGCAGACACCGAGACGGGCGAGGCCGGTGCTCCCTCGGGGGCCGAGGTACAGCGCCGACAGTGCTTAGCAGGAAAATTGTTTAATGCCCTTAACTGGGTTTTGGGCCAAGCTTCAGGGGTTGCCGCCTGGCTGGCGGCTGTGAGATCACTTGACTGATTAAAAGTAATAAAGCAGTTCTCTTTTTGCTTGTTGCTATCAGTTTCTGTCTTTGCCAAGAGATGGTCTCTGCCGTACTGTGTTGAAATGTGCGTGACCAGGACCCATTGGCGTGATGCTTTACAGCCAAAGTGCAGCCGTGGAAGGCCTTTGGAGGAATGTAGGATTCTAGAGGCAGGGAATCTGAGCCATTTGGTTCTCTGGTTTATCTAGAGAGGGATGTTTCTCATAGCTTGTTGTGTGAGGTAACGTAGAGAACTGCATAGCCAACTATCAGGCTGGACTCTGCTATCTCTTACCCTTTCATGCTGCTTGGCCACAGAATGTGTATTCTCTGCCCACCTGTCCCATTAGTCCCTCTGCCAACGTCACTTCCAACTTTAGCTTGGCCATTTGGTACCATCTGGGGACTTGCTGAGGACTGCCGAGGGTGTTTTGTTGCATCTACAGGTTTCAGAAGCTGCAGCTATTTGCTTGTTGACTGCGGGATTCTACCAGGCAGCTTTTCTTTTTCAGGGAATGTTCTTTCATCCTCCTCATTTTCATTCTGTGTGCAGCACACTTTGTTCTCTATCTGTAATGAAAAGAAGATTGAGTTTGTGAATAGGGAAATTCTGCTTAAAATACTCTAGTTGTTTTAGCTTGCAGCTTCTCAGAAGTCTTTTGAATAGTGTGTTTTCAGTGGCTCTGCTAATTTTTCCTTGCCCTGCAGCTACTCTTGCACCACTGCTTTATATGACAGATCTCACTCTGCAGAAGCAGACTGAATTAATTTTTGATGGATTTTAGCTTGGCTTCTGTCTCTCTGCACAAACTGTGAGACATTGTTTACATGCTGTTGAGAAGATTGTGCTGTGAGAGCATGCACATAAATGACTGATAAACACAATTACGAAACATCATGGTCTGTACTTCTTCCTAAGAGCTTCTCAACACTTTTATCAGCTCTATCACTGTTGCACTGCAAAACATCCATTGTGAATCCAAACATCTTGACACCTCTCTTGTCTGCAGATGCACAGTGAAATCTTTTCAAAGCATGCTTTTGGCAGGCAGCCGTGTTAAGAGACTGACCTGAAGTACCCTTTGTATTCGTAGTCCAGTCTTGCTTGTCCTCTTCTGGAAAGCTCCCTCTGCTGAACCACCAAGCTGTGTTAGTCCTTCAAAGCACTGTTTGACCAAGGCTGTACTAAAAAGTTTCCTACCTCTTTAGATTTTTAATTCCTGCTTCTCTGGGTTCTCCTTAGCCAAATCACTTTGGTGTTCAAATCTCTGCCTTGGTGGAGATACCTGTGGTGTCTGTTCTGTGTTTCTGCTGTGCAAAAAGAAACACCTTGAAGATATTTTTCAGAGTCTTGAAGCTCTGCTTCTTTCACTGTGTATTTGCTGTGCCTTGAATACTGATGGGAATAGGGAGCATGGTTGCCAGACATGAGTGGGTGCTCCTTTATGGAAGAAATTTGGGGCAGAAATAAGTGTTAAATATCGTGGTGAGTTACTTTGAATTTGTATGCAGCTGAGACCTTTTTTTTGGAGATACCAAGGTAGTGCAATACAACTTGGTTAGTCCCTGGTTTTGCTGGTGAGTTTATCAGGGAAGCTGCAGGTAGAGTGTGTGACCTCTAGGTGCTGTATGCCTCTGCAGTATTTTTTTTGGGGTGAAACAAGACATTTGTGTGGTTACTAAGGATGTGGTTTAGTGGTCGACTTGGCAGTGTTATGTTTATAGTTGGACTTCATGATGTAAAGGGTGTTTTCCAACCTAAAAATTCTATGATTTCTGCAGGATTTCCCCTCATATCAGTGTTTCTGTTTTAATGGGCACTTCCCCTCTCTGAATGAGGCATGTTCTTTGAGTGGGAAAAGACAAGTTCAGAGATTTGTAAAGACTTCTACCTCTAGTAATGTGGACATCTTTGTTTTGGCATATAAAGTGCTGTATTTCCTTGTTCTTTTCAGTAGCAACTTGCCACTTGCAATACAGATAAAAGACTATGACTGTACTGCAAGAGGCTGAAGGGAGAAGTAATTAGATGCTAATTACTCATGCATAATTACTCATGGGTAAATTAGCTTAAAAAGTTGCAAATTCAGTTCTCAGTACTCAGGGACTAATCTTTGAGCCTTGTCTCTTCGCTGTGTATTTGTTGTGTCTTGAACATTGAATAGATTTAGATGTTTTCTGGTTGTGACTTCACTCGCTGGTGGGAGAGGTAATTACCTGTTGAGTGATTACAGGCTGGTTACTGGGGATGTTGTGTGTGGGCTTCTGCACAGGACTGACGTTTCTCAGGCTTTCAGTTTAGGCCATCATAGCCTTTAATTGCTGGAGAACAGTGAGTGGAAACCCCACACCGTTTGGGAATTGCCTGTATGTTTCTAGATTTCATACATGGAAACCTGTGTACCCTGCAGGTCTGGGGGTGTCGTACAAATTGGGCTCTTTGGGGATTACTGGTTGTATACTGGTAATTGCTCTGATTTGGTGCCCTGAGCCTTCTGCTTTTTCAAGGCCAGCTAATGTGTGCTGCTTATCTGAAAGGTTGGAGATGTTACTTTGAACCTAACTTGACTGGCACTTCTCTGCATGAGATGTCTTTAGTCTTACAGTCATTTAATGGGTTTTAAGAAAATAGGAGCCACTCTTGGGATTGGTGCTCAAACAGAAAGAGAAGGCCAGGAGTACTGACTTGTAGCCATCTCTGTGAATTGGGGTAGGCTTTCTAGAATATCATGAAATTCTGAATCTGGCTTGCCAGATACTTCCCAGGTGGTGGGAGGTGGTAGAGTGGGTCAAGTCTGGCTGTCATATGAGTGCAGGAGGTCACGTTGTCCAGTTTTTTGGGCACAAACCACTGTGTCTGACAACTGACTGGGACCATACCCTGAACACAAGTTTATGCTGTGAAAGGTAGACTTCCAGAGCAAATGCTGAGTTACCTTATTTTCTGTGATGGATGCTCATATTTTGGATTTATGATGTTACAGGAAGGGAATAGGATAAAGCTAGCTGCTGCTGCTTTGCCTTAGAGCCTGTTTGGGTATCGTGAGTGGATCAGGTTATCTAAGAAGTTTGGATGGGGCACGAGTAAACACCGTGGGAGGGAGGCTACCTGGACAGTCTGTTCCTGCCCTCACCTACAGACAGCAGCTGAGCCTAGGGAGCTGCTGCTTTAGTAGTCTGCAGACTGAGCTGCCAGTACAGATAGTGGGTGGCTGATGGGGCTTTGCTGATCAGTGCCCCTCCTTCTTGTGAGTGCCCCAACAAGCTCTCAGAAGTATTTCTCAGGTGATGAAGCTGGGCGTGCAATTTTCACAAGTTTGTTTGTGTGAGGCGTTGATCTTTGCTAATACTGGATGTTTTGTCCTTGTCAGGCCCAGGAAACCATAAGGCTGAGTTTAGGTGTTTGGAAGCTTGGTGTTAGACCCAGTGTATCAAGTGAAATAGTTTCAGAGAAGATGCTCACTGTCCTTTCTCTCAACAGGTGTGGAGGTGTATGCTGTTGTAAAGGCACCTGGAAGAGTCTGGAGCAATGCCACCACCTTCAGACATTGTGAAAGTGGCTGTTGAGTGGCCAGGTGCCAATGCCCAGCTGCTGGAAATAGATCAGGTGAGACTTGGTAACCAGATGGGGGAGGAAAGGCACCCCAGCGTTGATACTGGAATGTGGGAAGCATAGAAATGGGCAGTATTCCTTTCTGGGTGAGAGGAACACGGCTACTGAGGACTCTCTTTCTGTTCTAGAAAAGGCCTCTTGCATCCATCATCAAGGAGGTCTGTGATGGGTGAGTAGTTCTCTGGGAATCCTTGTGGAGAAAGTCTGTCCTGCTGACAAATCTTGCTGGGTGACTGTGGAAGTCTGCTGCTTGTTAATGTGCTACTAGCACAGTCCATGCTGCCTGCTGCTGGTCTTGGCCATGGAATGGGCTGGGGTTTAAATTGTGAAGAAAAGGATCTCCTGGAAAATGGGGGGCTTCTATTTTTATTCCAATTCTAAGTGTGTGTATTTGTATGCCCTAGGGTCACTTTCTCTGAGGATTGGCCCATCCTGCTGTTCTTGAAGTGTAGACCTGTTCAGGTGTTCCACGGAGCTGATTTAGAGTAGGCTGAACTCTCACACTGATCTCAAGAGGAGTTTTCTCTCCTCTTCAGGAGACCTAATTTCCCCTGCTAAAGCTTTGCTTGAAAGTTCTTTTGCAACTTCCTGGGATCAAGCTCCATTTCCTAATTGACAGGCAGAAGAAAAAGGACAAAGACACTTAATGTATCCTTCTTCTTCCTCTGCCAGGTGGTCCTTGCCAAACCCCGAGTACTACACGCTTCGTTATGCTGATGGTCCTCAGCTGTACATCACAGAGCAGGTCAGTGTGAGAGGCAGCAGTTTGCTGATATCCTGGGTGAGAGTCCAGAATGTCTTGGACTTGGTACTAATCCTTGAGGAGCAGCATCTCTGCTCTCAGAGACTCAAATGGTGCCATCCAACAGAGGAGCTTTGCACTGCTCCTTCCCTTTGCACGTCTGTAGGTGTGGGGACCCGGGTGCTCCAGTTCAGTACCCTCAGTGGGGTTGTGTGGCATAGGAGCCTCTTTACTTGTGCATACAGATGTGCACTGTAGATCCAGCTGGGTTCTTTCTCCCCCCCCCACTTTTCCATAGTTTAAGTTTGAGTTTTCTTTCAGACTCGCTGTGACATCAAGAATGGAACTATCCTACAGCTGGCAGTCTCCCCGGTAAATGTTTCCTCACCTCTCTCTTTCTCAGTAACTCTCCATGGGTGACAGGCTGTTTCTTACCTCTTGGCTTTTCTTTCTCCTTCTCCCCACATTGCAGGGGGGTTACCTCTGTTGTGGGCTCTTCCACACAGTGAGGCACACACTCTTTGTTTTCCATCCTGGCTGCAGTGTGTGTCTTTCCTTTGGATGCTCTGCCCTTTTATAGGACTTCTGTCAATAAATCCAGTCTAGTTTCAATGCATCTCCTAGATTAGGATGCTGTGAAACACCTGACAAATGCATTCTCAGTATGATTCCTCTTAGCACGGTCAGTTAGAAAGCAACAGTTCCAGCGATTTAATGCAAAAAATTAAAATAGAGACAAATTTGATGAAGAGGAGGTTGTTCCTCCTGCTGAATTCTTGCTATTGTGCCCTCAAAAGTAATGTTTTGCGGCTTTCTTTTTATATGAATTCTTAAACCTTCTTTTGTGCAAGTGTCTTAACATAGAGCTGAGCTTGAGTAGAACTGGGAGAAGGTACTTGGGCAAAAGGCAATTAAGAGGATATCAGTGATCTGTGTGAGAAAAATGAGATCATGCTCCTCTTTGAATCTATGAGACTTTTAATCAATATTGTATTTCTTTAATGGTGTTGCTCCATATTTCTATACCCACCTCCACTCACCTCAGCGAGGAGAAAAGCAGGCATTTGCTCTACCGTGCAAAACAGGATTTTACTCACCTCCTGCTTAGCTGTAACTGTTGCTGAGAGAAGCCTTTTTTTAGCCTGCCTTAGACTTGCTGACTGCAGCTACTGAATGTGACTTTGCTGCTATCTCTACCCTGGCTCTGCTCTCCCTGCCTACCCATGGGCTTCTGACAGAATGCTGATGCTGGCAGGACTCAGGCTGCAGGGGACTGGTCTGTAACTGGCACCATCCCTCTTTCCTGCCAGTCCAGGGCAGCTCGCCAGCTGATGGAGAGGATCCAGTCACACGGCATGGAAGCCCGGCTGGAAGCCATGAAGGAACTGGCGAAACTTTCAGCAGATGTCACCTTTGCCACGGAGTTCATCAACATGGAAGGGATCACAGTGCTGACACGGCTGGTGGAGAGTGGGACCAAGCTTCTATCCCAGTAAGTTTCCTTTATTCCAGGACTCTGGGGAAAGGCCTCAAACAAGGGGCTAATTTTGCTTGCTGAAGTGGCATTAAGCAAATAACCTTATAGCAGATGTTGATCTGTGGAGACAAAGTCTTTCCAGTCATTTGCTAAACCTCACGAGGCAGGAGACAGTCATAAACTGTAATAACATTTATAGCTCTTCTTATATATTAGCAACTACTAAGTTTTTGGCATTTTTTGCAATCTTTCCTTCAGTCTCTTTTATCTTTCTGTCTTGTGGTTATGTATTAAATTTTCCACAATTCATGCTGTGCCTTCATTTTATTTCAAGTCAGGTCCCAATATTTAGAGGACAATTAACTTCCCTTAGTGTGTTTTTTTCTGATGAGAAAACGTGTTTGTTCCTTTGATTAGCCAAGTACTGATCCAGGTGGTTGTGAGTCTCTGGTGGCAGGACTAGGGACTTACTGCTGCTAATTTTAATTTGTGCTTGTAACCAGGAAAAATAAAATATCTTTGTACAAAACAGTAAAATTATCTGCATAAATGCATACACTTTATTGCTCCCCCAGGTGCCAAATTGTGCTATTGGGAGATCTTGGTGACATTTTTCTCTTATCCAGCTTGAGCAGGTTTTTTTTTTCTTGCCAGCAGATCTCTTGTAACTGAACTCTTCAATTTCTCAGTTATAGTGAGATGTTGGCTTTCACCCTGACTGCCTTCTTGGAGCTCATGGACCACGGTATTGTCTCCTGGGACATGGTCTCAATAACCTTCATCAAACAGGTGAGTTTGGGTGGAGGGTGTGAGTGGACATTATTTCTTTTCATGCTTTAATGCATCTTCCAGGAAGAGCAGCAGAGTCTGAGAAGCTGAGTAGTGTCTGAGAGCACAGTGCACACCCGTTTCTGAGCCCTGTCTCACCCACCACGAGGTCTCCTGGGTGGGCAGCAGCTGTGACCTGCTGGTTGCTGTGGTTTCAGATTGCAGGGTACGTGAGTCAGCCCATGGTGGATGTGTCCATCCTGCAGCGCTCCCTGGCCATCCTGGAGAGCATGGTGCTCAACAGCCAGACCCTGTACCAGAAGATTGCAGAGGAGATCACTGTGGGGCAGCTCATTTCCCACCTGCAAGTGTGAGTGTCCACCCAGCAATGGTTGGATTGATAGCAACTTTATGACTATTTGTTTATTTCAAAATACATCCTCTTACATTTGGAACACTTAAAGATTATATTTTTTTTAAGTATTACCAATATGACAACTTACTTGAACTTTGGGATTTCTAATGAATTTTTTTAAAAGTGAGATCCTAGAAAAATACATTCTGTATTCTGGAAGCACTTGGGCACATGAGTGTTGAACAAAGATATTTAGCTTAAAATAACTGCCCGGGTGTGTTCAGTGCTGGGACCAAACCTGCATTTCACTAGAACAACTTCCCAAAGCTTTTGCATTCAGCTGTCTGTCACTTTCACCCCTCTTTAAATTGACTCCATTAGAATCTGAGAGCTCATCATCTTCTGGGTTTTGCCCTGCATGCTAAGGAAGAAAACAATTGCTTTTCTTGCTTGAAGGGATTAAAAATTCCCTTTATCTCCTTCCGCTCTTTCCAAACAAACTGGCAAATTAATATCTGTCTCTTAGGGCTGTTTGTCTAGGTCAGTTCCACTCTTCATTATAAAAAAGCAGCATGTAGTTGTTAGAGCTTTGAGTTGGTTGGGTTTTTTCTCAAGCCTTTTAATCCTGAATGTGTGGAAAAGCACTACTTGTGAATGTGATTGATACTCTTTAGTCAGTGGACAGTAGTTTAACCAAATTACAGTGCAAACAAAGTATTACATCAATGTCACTGTGTGCTTGGAATGTTTATACATTTGAATTTGGTTAACAGAAAAGCTGAACAAGTTTTCCTGAACACTCCAGCAGCTTTGTTCTGCAAAGAGTGTATGTTTTTTCAGCTTCATGAGTTCTGGTTTAGTCAAGCACAGATTTGGTCCTAACATTGAACACACTCGTGCAGTTTTTTTAAGCAAATTATCTTTAGTCAAGATATAAACTTGTGTGCTTAAGTGCTTCCAGAACACAAGTGTTCACTTAAGAAAGCATCCATGTAGGGAATATTTTGGAAAGGAAGGTGGAGAGTGAGTCAGGATTTGCTGGTGGTTTTCTTGGCAAGACCATCAGGAGGGAACAGTTCATAACAGAGGATATGTTCTGGAAGAACATGACCATGGAAACAAGTCCAAAGGAGAGGAGTTAGAAGAGGAGAAAGTAACCAAAAAAATTCTTCTGCTTTGTCAAAAAGCAAGCAGTGTGATGAAAAGAGCAACAAACCCTGCAAAGGAGAGCAAAAGTGCATGCCTGAGTTCAGAGACATGTGCAGCTGGGAGGCCCACAGAGAATCTGGATGGTGCATGGAGATTTGCATGTTTGAAGTACAGCAGATTGATCAAAATGAAAAAATTGGAAGGGAGCAATAGAAGAAAGAATATGGTTGTTATCCAGAGATGTGTCAAAGTGAGGAAAATAGATATTTAAGTTAAAAGAAGTATTTGCTTTAGATCTTTTATAAAAAGATCTTGTATTTCTACATGTATAGTTAAATAAATTTAAAAATATATTTTTTAAAAAGTATATTCACACAAATTTATTTAGGTGATACACTGGACTTCTGCTCACCAGAAGAGCTTGATGCAAGAGTGCCCTGGGTGTGGCTGAGATGGAGCTCACTTCCCCAGGGCAGCCCTCACAGTGCTGTGCACTGAGAGCTGGAAAGGTGTTGATAAAGAACCCAGTTTTTGGCTGCTGCTGAGCAGTGCTCCAGCATCAGAACTGTCTCTCCAATGTTTCCTCTCCTCATCCTCATACCCTTGGGCTGGGCAAGGTCTTGGGAGGGGCCATAGCCAGGCAGCTGACCCAGACTGACCGTATGACATCTGCTCAGCAGCAAAAGCTAAGAGAAAGGAGGGATGAGGGTCATTTGCTGTTACAACATTTGTCTTCCAAAGCAAAAGTGCTGAAGCCCTGCTTCCCAGGAAGTGGCTGGACATCACCTGCTAATGGAAAGTAGAGAATAAATCTTTTGTTTTCCTTTGCTTCCATGCCCAGCCTTTGCTATGCTTTATTAAGCTGCCTTTATAGAGTTTTTCCCATCCTGTTTTCTTCCCTGCCTTGTCCTGCTGAGGAGGGGAGGGATAGAGTGGCTTGGCAGCCAAGGTCTATCCCCCAGGAAGAGTTAGAGTATTGCAGGCAATAAACCTGCATTTGATAGAATATCAGGATGAGGACAGAAGAATTTAATTGACATTTAGAAGCTTAGTTTTGTGCTGTTTTGAACATGACAAGTATAACCACATGGTGTGTGTGACCTAGGAAGGGACTAAGCACCCTTTACCTGAAGAAGTTCTTCAGTTAGCATTATTTCCCCTTGGTTCCATTTACTTTTGGTGGCTTCCATTGGCCTAAGGGAGAAAAATAACTTGTTCCATACAAGTTTCAAGCTGTATCCGTATCATACAAACTACGCTTATGATGTCCAACTCTCCAAAAGACTTGCAAAAACCTGACAGAAATTTCTGACTGATAGGTCCATTTCCTGCTTGTCTGTTGAAAATACAAGACAGCTGGAATCAGTGTTCTCATGGTGCAGGTAAAGCACCCAGCTGTAATACTCTGTACTGCCTGTTGCCTTACAAGCCTCCCTTTTTTGTTTCTGCAGCTCAAACCAAGAGATTCAGACATATGCCATTGCCTTGATCAATGCCCTCTTCCTGAAGGCACCCGAGGACAAGAGACAGGTTTGTTCTTGCCTTTTGACTTTAAACCTGAGTGATGGTTGCTGCCTGGCTGTTTATGCCTCAGAAGTCATTGTCTGGGCAAGGAAGACCTCAGACCTTGCCAAGAACTTAAGTGGCTGTTTCAGTATGGCAACAGAGGAGAAAAAGTACCACCCCATTAATAATGTGTCCTGGAGCACACATCTATATTTAGGACATCCTCAGAAAGGATTCTGAAAGACCTTCAGAGACAGAAAGTAATCCTCCAGACGGCATGGGAAGTTTTTTTAAGTTAATTGTGTATGGGAGAGGTAGGCTGGGTAGACTCCTTGGGGCTGTATGTACTTAATAACAAAACACCCCACCTCCCTCTCCCCCAAAAAGGGATCTTTCTTAAGTCATAGAAGGATATTCCTGCTGGCAAATGTGAGAAATGAAACACTGCCCTGCTCTGAGGAAACTCCCTAGGTCTCAGCTACCTGCAAGACGTGCATATGTGTGTATTGTGTAGCTTTGCTGTGTTAAGCCTTTCTTCCTGTTTGTGCCTTATTCCTGGACTCCAAGCTAAATCCTGTCTGCTTCTCTTTGTGCCTTTTTTTGCTTTCTGCCAGCAGGACAAGCTGCTTAACCCACTAGACCTGCCCATCACTGTAAGTAACTCAAGCCTGGGGGCTGGTCATGTAGGGGACCTGTAGGCATGTTAGCTTTTCTCTGTGCCTCCTTGTATCCCAGGGATGATGCCCACAGCCTCAGAGAGTGGATGAACCTAGGGAGAAGGGCGGGAGGACTCCTGGGGATGCACTCAGACTGTGGAGGGGAGAAGAATCAGGAGAAGTAGCAGGAGAAACCCTGAACTGTGCACACAAGGTCATACAGATGGTCATAAAAGGAAACTGATACTGCAAGACTGACCAGGTGAACCAACTGTAAAACTGGAACAAGTCCTTTAGTAACCTGAATCTCCTTAAACTTGCTGCAGCATGAGTTTATACCCCAAATCTCACTTGTGTTAATGACAGTTTCATATCTAGCTGCATCCTTCTAAAGATAGAGCCGTTTGTCTGTGAAGAGCAGTCACGAAACTTGATGCTGACTGGGGGCTAGAGCATAAATTCTGCCTAATTTGTGACTTCTCCCTTATGGTAATTGTAGTGTGAGAATGTTTTTTGCCCTGTGCTAATTCCAGGGAAATCACCATTCTTGTTAATAGGTTGATTTGGAACCTGCTGTATTGAGATACTGGTAGGTTTCTTGGTTTTCTGCGTGGCACAGAGAATCTTCCACTTTTTTCAAGGATGCAGCGCCTTCAGAGTGGAAACTGCCATCTCAATAAATGTTACATAATCTCTAAAATTAATGGAAATGCTTAATACATGAAAATAAGAAAAATCATACTCCTCTGTTGGTAATTCAGCAAAGATAGTGGACTTCATAACAAACAAAATTCCAAGGGATTTTTCACTCTTTTTCCCCTCCCTTGAATACAATCCAAATGACCACAAAGGGCCATGAAGTTGACTAAGGGACTTGGAGTGTCTTATGTATGAATAGAGCTTGAGAGATTTAGGATTGCTCAGCCTTAAGAAGAGAAGACTCAGGGACATCTTATGCATTTAAATATCTGATGGAAGGGAATAAAAAAGAGGGAGCCTGACTCCTCTCAGTTGTGTCTACTGACAGGACAAGAGGCCGTAGGCACAGCTTAAAACCCAGGAAATTCCACAGGAATATGTGCACACCCACACAACATAAATACCAGAGTGTTCAAACACTGGAACAGGTTACCCAGAGAGATTATGGAGTCTCCATCAGTGGAGATATTAAAAACCTGACTGGACACAGTCCTGGGCAACGAGATTTGTCTGATGTCACACGAACAAGCGGAGTTGGACTAGGTGATCTCAGGACATCCCTTTAAGCACAAATCATTCTGTGTTTCTATGACCATCAAGCAGCAAAGGGCCTTACTGGACTCAGCAGAGCATAGATCCCTTAGCAGTGGTTAGACTGTGTGTGTGCTCATGCTTCTTTCTATGCTGTTTAGAATTGTTTGATTGTCTTTGTCCTTCCCACTTTTTATCTGCTTCAGTCACCTGTTAACTCCATCCCATGTACAAACTAATTCCTTCAGAGAAAGGATTCTTTGTGTCGCATGTGTGAGCAAATCCTAACAACAGAGCCTTGTCCTATTCACAGTACTACATCTCACAGATAGTAGTAGAAAATAATGACTCAGAGGGCAGTGTGTTCTCTCTGAAAGCACCGCCTACTTCATCTAGATGCTCCTTAGATACCTTCCACTCAAGCACTGGCTCACATGGGTTGTCGCATGAGTGCTGCTGAACTTGCAGCCATTACACCTTGGCTGTCAGTCACTGTCTTGGTTCAGGAGGTTTCTGTCTGGATCAAAAAGTGATAATAGGGACTCTGAACAAGGTTAATGCACACATTTTACCAGACTTCTTACTCTGTCAGGAGTGATGTTGATATGAGCCGTTGGAAAGTCTTGGATTGCTCAGGATATACAGCTGATTGAGTGCAATTGTCTGAGACTCCACATGTGCTCCCAATGCAATTCTCAATCTGCACTGCACAGGAATGTGAAGAGATCTCAGACTGTCAGTTCTTTTGGACTTCTTCCAGATGATAAAGTGCCCAACAGATTTTTCTTACCCAAAAGATTTTGCTTGTAACAGCAAACTCATGATATTCACCTTGACATTAGCACTTGTGCCGTTCTCCTAGCAGGGGTAATGAGGTCACTGGTATGTTGGAAAGTGCGTCTTCACAATTTACAAGGAAAGCACAGCTTAACTTTTTGCAGGCACATGTGTAATTGTTGCTGGAACTGAAGGCATCTTGCACCTGCTGTGACTGTTTGTCATCATGACTTGATGTTTGGGAACCCCTCCTCAACTAGAGAAGGAAGCTGTGCAGTCAAGAGGGAAACAGGAAGCTTTCCTCTAAGCATGCAAATCATTAGCCTATATTTTTGTAAATTGAAATGCTTCTTTAAATTGCCCTCAGGCTGACTTCTGAACATCTCTTCAGGAACTGGACAAAAGAAATAATTTTAAGAGGGAGAGTTTTTGAGAGAGAGGAGACCTGAAACCTGCATCCCATAGCTCTTGTTATCTTGGGTGTTTACCTTGGTGTAAGAAGCTGTGAAATGCTAATTGGAGAAAGCTCTTGTAGATGGCAGATTTTTTCCTGGGCAACGCACAATATGCTCCCTGCTGCCATATCTCCTAATTCATAGGCTTCTTCCATTTTCTCCTTTCTGCACCGTGTGGGCTTTTTGTTTATATTTCACTCATGTTATTTCATCTTTAAATTCCACAACAGGAAATGGCTAATGCGTTTGCCCAGAAGCACCTGAGGTCTATAATCCTAAATGTAAGTATGTCTGGAATGACAAAGTGCTTCCTAATGTCCTCTCAATGGAGGTTTCACTTGTGCATAGTGTAAATTCTGCTGCCCTCAGGGCACTTTCAGAAAAGTGACTCTTTCAAAGGTAAAACTTGTTCAAAAGGGAGTTACCAGGATCCTGTTTTCTGCTCTTACAGAGCGTTATAATGATGCTTGTGGTGGAATATGGAGGTTAAACAACTGAATCTTCATATAGAGAGGTGCACATGCAGTCTGACATATGCCTAGGGCTAATACCTCAGCTTTTATTTGCATTCTCTTAATTTCTGCCCTCTCCTTTATTTTGCAGCATGTGATCAGAGGAAACCGCCCCATTAAAACAGAAATGGCACATCAGCTCTACGTCCTGCAGGTCCTGACCTTTAATCTCCTGGAAGAGAGAATGATGACCAAGATGGATCCCAATGATCAGGTCACTATTGGAGCTGAGTAAGATCTGATAGAATAGGATGTACAAGGGGCCTTATTCCTGAGCTCCCTAGAGCTGTAGAATTTGCAGTGGGTGGTACATGAAGTTTCAAACTCACCCTTCACTTTGTAAGCCTTGAGATTAGGGTATGCTCATGACCATCCTATTGCATTCTGTGGGACTCTGAGGTGTAAGTGGGCACTGAAAGTCATATACTCCTTTCTTGATCAGTGTGATGCCAGCTATCAAACTGGTTACTTTACCTCTATGGAGGGCACATAATTTTATCCATTTGCTTGTAGTGTAGGAGGAAAATGGGGCATTTTTAAGGTGTCTGTTACTCAGTTGTATTGCAGTCTTTAAGAAGAAATGCCATAGCATTACCCACTGAGTGCCTAGAAATTGCCTATAACTAAACTTGCGGTTAAAGAAAAGTGCAAACAAATATTTTGCATTACCCACAGTACTGAAACTTGCCATTTTGAAATGGACTGCCTCTTTGTGCATAGTGTTAATGACCTTTGGCATCTCTCTCTGTTAACTGTGTGAGCTCTGAAGAGAGATGCAGGACTGTGCTTTATGTGAAAATCCTGCTGTAGTGATTGATCACGTCACCATTTCCCTGCCTTCTGTCCTTCAGGCACAGAGAGACATCATATTTGAGTTGAGAAGAATTGCATTTGATGCAGAGTCTGACGGCAACACTGTCCCTGGCAGCGGAACAGAAAAACGCAAAGCCATGTACACCAAGGACTACAAGATGCTGGGATTCACTGTATGCATCTAGACTGTGAACCTTGTGAAGGCAACCTAAGCAATCTCCATAGGAGTTGTGGGGAAATAAGGAACAGAAATAGCAGTTTCCTTTGCCTTGCTTCAATATCTGAGTTTAGAGATTCAGTTACACTCACACTCCTGGGGAAGATTGTTATGAACTTGCTGATGGATTATATGCAAGGGTTCATTAGGCATTCTCTGGAGGTGTTTCCTTACCATATGCAGCTGTGCTATGAAGAACTTGGAATCAGTCTCTCCTCTGCAAAGTTCAGATAGCACTGTCAGCAGGTGGTCAGGGTTACCTCTTGGATAGATGTAAGGGAGTGCTTGATGAACAGGTGGTTTAAAATTCATTCAGAAAAGGTTCTCTCACAATTCCTTTGAGGTAATTTGTTTGGATTATTTCTACATATTCTTTTCACAGAATCACATCAATCCAGCCATGGATTTTACACAGACTCCTCCTGGGATGCTAGCATTGGACAACATGCTTTACTTGGCCAAATTTCATCAGGACACTTATATCAGGGTATGTGAAGCTGCTGATTTTTACAGATGCCAACACCTCAGCAGCTTTTCTTAGTGTATGTGGCATCCTGTTCTTGTAGATTGTTCTGGAAAACAGCAGTCGAGAAGATAAACATGAGTGTCCCTTTGGGCGCAGTGCCATTGAGCTCACCAGGATGCTTTGTGAGATCCTGCAAGTTGGGGAACTCCGTAAGTACCATTTATTACCCAGCTTTACAGGCTGCTGGGCTGATGCTTCTAGAAACTAATATTCACAGGCCTTTGTAGCCTCATCTCACCTCTGCCATGTAAGGACAGAGCAGCTTGGAGTTAGCACTGTGGATGTCTGAGTGATAATACCACTATCAAAATAAAGTAAGAAATGTTGGTGTGTGCACTTTGCTTCTCCTGAAAAACTGATACAAGCAGAAAGCTTCAACTTCCCAGAGCTTCAGGAGGGTGGTGTATAAAAAAAACAGTCTTGAAATCATCATGAACTTGGGAGAAACTTATTAGCTCTGACAGTTTCAAAACAGCATTCTGAGAAAATTAATCACTGCAAGAAATTCCACCAGAGGAAGGTGGGAAACAACTGCGAGCAGTTATTTTGGGGGACCAGGATGAAAAGGGCACGAGTCACAGAGGTTTGCATGACAAAGTGTGGGGAGAATTGCTGTCGTCAATAAACTGACTATGGGGTGACAGAGTATTGAACCTTGTCTTAATCCTTGGAGTAAGTACTGTTGCAGACCATCAGTTGTCTGTCACTGTAGTGGACTTTAGTTACTCCTAGTACCTTTTGTCCAGTATGCTCACATGGTCGTGCTTTGTTTCTTTCTGAAGCCAATGAAGGCCGGAATGACTATCACCCCATGTTTTTCACCCATGACCGTGCATTTGAGGAACTGTTTGCCATCTGTATCCAGCTGTTGAACAAGACCTGGAAAGAAATGAGGGCAACAGCAGAAGATTTTAATAAGGTCAGGGTGGAGAAGAGGTATTTTTGTAAAATCTATTGCAGATCACATGTTCACTCAGCCTTTACATTTGGTTAAAGTGTAGGGTGCAGATGTGACAGGGTATTGGTATGGGCTGTAAGGGAGGATGACAGCTTTTATTTGGAATGCTTTGAGGTCCTTCTGGATCTTCAAAGTCACTAGTACACTGATACTCCTGGCTCTGCTTATCCCATGTCAGTTTCTTGCTGCCACTGAGCTGTTCCTTGATACTCTGTGCTGCCAAAAAGAAGGTGACTTATTTTTCTTCCTGTCCCACCTCTTTAGGTTATGCAGGTTGTTAGGGAACAGATCACAAGGGCTCTCCCCTCTAAACCAAACTCCTTGGACCAGTTCAAGAGCAAACTGCGCAGCCTGAGCTATTCTGAGATTCTGCGGCTACGCCAGTCTGAGAGAATGAGCCAAGATGACTTCCAGTCTCCACCTATTGTGTACGTGCCTAACAAAAACAGTTGCCTTCTGTCCTTGCCATTATCTCCATTTTCTGCTTACTCTTCCATGTTTGATTTCCAGGGAGCTGAGAGAGAAAATTCAACCTGAGATCTTGGAGCTGATAAAGCAACAGCGCCTGAACAGGCTTTGTGAGGGAAGTAGCTTTAGAAAAATTGGAAATCGCAGAAGACAAGGTAGGGTGACAGTATCTACTGTATTTTTTCATGTGAAGAACTGTAGCAAATAAGATCTAATTAATTAATCTGTCAGCAGGCATGTTGCCAGAAAGAAAAGCTGGATGGTACTTGGGCTGTCCATATCAGCCAGTAGTTTGGGATGGCACAGATGAGCATTTCTGAGAATAGAGCCATCCCCTCATGAATAAGAAGCTGTGCTGAGGAACTGGGCAAGCGGATGGACTGGATGGAGAGGCTGTAACATAGTGGCTGTGAGACCTTGTGTGAATGATCTTGCTCAGCTTACTCTACTTGGTGTGTGTTCCAGAAAGATTCTGGTATTGTCGCCTGGCTCTGAATCACAAGGTGCTACACTATGGAGATCTGGAAGATAATGCCCAGGGGGAAGTGACCTTTGAATCTTTACAAGAAAAAAGTAAGTCCTGAATACAGGCTGTGCACTCTTCTGTGCTATGCTGTCTAAAGGCTGAATGTAATCCTAGATGAAGATGAAAGACACAAGGCTGAAGCCCTGATTTTGGTCCTTGCCCAAATTCTTCAAATCTTGGAATTACGTGATAGTTCTTTTTTAAAAGCCAGCTGCAGGGATGTCTTACTGGTAATGTGTTTTGGAAAAGTGCACTAATGAGCTAAAAACCCAAAGAGTGTTCAGTTGCAAAGACAAAACAAAGTTCTGTCTTTTCCTGGTTAGGATTGCTTGTTTGGGAGTTTTACTTTTTCACTATTAGTTCCAGTTGCAGACATCAAAGCCATTGTCACAGGGAAGGATTGTCCACACATGAAGGAGAAAAGTGCACTGAAACAGAATAAGGCAAGTGCTCTCTTTTTGCTATCATTAATATCTAATGTTTTAGTGGCTAAGACTGAAAGTAAACAACAGGAGTGAATGATCTCCCCCACTGCAGGTGTGTTGTGTACAAACCCCATCTCCTGTTTGGGCCCTTTCCTAGTGTTCCTTTGTGACTGCAAGGAGCTGTAAGCATGATTGTGCTGTGGTCTCTTCAGAATTGCTCACAATACCAATATGGGAAAGTGTACTGAGCTGCAGCAAGGCAGCTCCTGGGGTGGCAGGCAGAAGGTGCTGTAATGTTTTGTTCAGTTGGTGAGTGAAAGATTCTTTTCCATTTAGGAAGTGTTAGAATTGGCCTTCTCCATATTATATGATCCCGATGAGACCTTGAACTTCATTGCACCTAATAAATATGAGGTAAGAAATGTAGTGGTTAAGCAGTAGAATATATAGCAATTAATTCCAGAGATTAAGAAGAATTGGTTGCTTCTCATTAGAGACTTGAGCAGGCTGTCTCTCACCAAGTTCATTCCTAGAATATGTTGGTGATGCTTAGTATGAACCATCTTTTCCCCCTTAGTTATCTTTTTAATTTAAAAAGAAAACAAAAATCCCATACTAATTTCCTGTAGTCTGGACTGCTACTTTTTTCCTCCTATGATGCCTGAATAGGTTTACTTTCTTCATTTGTTGTGCCACAGTAGAAACTCTTGTCCTACTACAACCATGGACTCGCACTTTCCTCTAGGCTTGCAACTTCAATTGCAAATTGTAGGCACTGTTGTAGGGGGTGGGATTTTCCCCCTACATGTTAACTCCCTCCAGTGTTTCCTGTCTTGAAGTTCTCTAATTTTGGCAGGGACAGAAAGATTCGACCTAAGGTATCACTTATGCTTGGAGTCGTAAATGCCCCCTTCTTTTCCACAGTACTGTATCTGGATTGATGGGCTTAATGCTCTCTTGGGGAAGGACATGTCCAGTGAGCTGACCAAGAGTGACCTGGACACGCTGCTGAGCATGGAAATGAAGCTGAGGCTCCTGGACTTGGAGAACATCCAGATCCCCGAAGCGCCGCCGCCGATCCCCAAGGAGCCGAGCAGCTACGACTTCGTGTACCACTACGGCTGAGGGGCCCGCACCCAGCCCGCTCGGGCCGTGCGGCCGGGGCCGCCGCTTCTGCCGTGCTGCGGGCCCGGGCCGGGGGCCCCGGCGCCGCCCGCCTTTTGTATCGGTTCCAATAATAACCAGTAGCGCTCCTCGCCGCCGCCGCCTCCGCCTCTTTACGCCCTGCGCGGAGCGTCACCGCTGCGCGCCCGCCCCGCTCCGCCACCGTCGCTCGTTCCCCCGCCCCGCCGGGCAACGTCACCGGTGGCCCCGCTTTCCCCGCCGCCACGGCCCGCTCAGCATCGCGGTCCCCCCGTCCCGCCCTGCCCTGCCGCGGCCCCGTCACCGGCATCCCCCCGTCCCCCATCCCCGGTCCCTCCTGCTCCTCGCTCCCCCGGCGCGGTGCCGGGCGCATGGCGGCGGGGGCGGGCGGCGCGGCCCTGGGGCGGGCGGCGCTGTCGGCGCCTCTGGTGCTGCTCTACTACGGCTTCTCCATCGGCATCACCTTCTACAACAAGTGGCTGATGAAGGTGCGGGGTGGCGGGGCGGTGCGGGGTGGCGGCGGCGGGAGGGCGGCGGCGGTGACAGCGGCTGTCGGTCCCGCAGAGCTTCCCGTTCCCGCTGCTGGTCACGCTGCTGCACCTGCTGCTCATCTTCGCTCTCGCGGCGCTCGCCCGAGCCCTGGCGCGCTGCCGCTCCGGGCGGCCGCGGGCAGCGCTGTCCTGGGCCGACTGCCTCCGCCGGGCCGCCCCCGCAGGTACGGCCGGGCACGGGCGGGGCCGGGGACGGGGCCGGGGCGGCGGAGCGGGAGCGGGCCCCAAGTTTGGGGGACAACAATATGAGAAAGACATTAAGATGTTGGAGAGCATCCAGAGGAGAGGCACGAGGATGGTGATGGGAGTGGAGGGGAAGCCTTATGAGGAGCGGCTGAGGTCACTTGGTGTGTTCAGTATGGAGAAGTGGAGACTGGGGGAGACCTCATCGTGGTCTTCAGCATCCTCACAAGAGGAAGCAGAGGGGCAGGCACTGATCTCTTCACTCGTCTAACCTGTGACAGGATCCAAGAAAACATGAAAATTAATCAGGGGAGATTTAGGTTGGATATTGGGGAAATGTTTTCACCCCGAGAGTGTTTGAGCACTAGAATAGGCTCCTCAGGGGAGTGGTCATGGCACCAAGACTGAGTTCAAGAAGTATTTGGACAACGCTCTCAGGCACAGGGTGGGATTTCTGGGCTGTCCTGTGCAGCGCCAGGAGTTGGACTCAATGATCCTGGTGGGTCCCTTCCTACTCAGCATATTCTGTGACTCAGGGGTCCCTGTGGCCACTTCCACAGCCGTTTGTCTGCCTGGGGTGGTCGGGGCCAATCCCCTGGGACAGGGTGAGCTGTAGGGTGCTGCCATGGCACTGGTCCCTGTTTTCCTACCAGGTGTAGGGCAGGTGTAGATGCTACTTAAAGCTTCAGCCTGAGGCATGCTGCCTTCATTGCTCATTACAAAGATAGGTGAGAATAGGGAGAGGCCACACAGAACAAGTCTTTCTGAAGGACCCCCTGGCACATGAGAACAAACAATGAGAACTTTCTGTGGTGCCTCGATAAACTGTCTCTGCAAGTAACATTTTCCCTTTAGCACTGGTATCAAGCCATTCGTTGCATCTTTCTCAGCGTGGAGCTTGGTAGAGAATTCATCATTCATGGCACACAGAACTGTACCTGAGACCAAGGAGTGAAGCTCCTACTCGGAGCACAGAACTGTAACTACCTCTGCAGTTCTTTGTGTGTTGTATTGGCTCCCACAGAACAGCATCTGGTCTATGATCGCTGGCAAGGTTTGCTGTGCTTTACATAACATGCCCCATGGTTTCTTGAAAACTTTCTCCACATCTGCAGCAATTTTACCTTTCAGCATGGCCTGCCCTTGGATCAGTAACTCTGTTTCCTGTGGTAGGAAACTTACAGAATGGACTGTACTATAAACTGTGCCAGGGTTAAGGCTGCATGCTGATAATTGTTGCTTCTTCAGGCTTTTTGCAGTGGCCCTCAGACTTATGAGTTATGCACTGATACATTCAAGAAAGACTTTATGCAAATCTGTGATCACTTTCACTCGCAGCAATGGCAAGAGTTATTTCTGGCTTTTTTGTAATGCATGTTGAGTGAGTGCAATGCTGAGCCCAACTTGAGTCACAGGGAACAGGACAGAAAAATGAAGAGCTGAGAATATCTGAGTTATGTTGATTCTGAAGAACTAACTTGAGGAAAGCTTATTTTTCTCCCCTGGATCTGCTCTGCTATCTGTATTTGTGGCCATGAAGCAGGGTTTTGTAGTGGGTTTGTTTAATGTCATGGAATACAGTTAACTTCAGGACTTTTTCATTGATTCTTTAGCTTTGTCAACTTCCTTGGATATTGGGCTGAGTAACTGGAGCTTCCTGTATGTCACTGTCTCCCTGTGAGTACAAACACCATGTTCCCTGGGAGCCTCTGGTGGGGTTTGAAGGGTGCTTTGCCAGGGTCTGTTTCTTAGACAGGCGTTTGGTTGGTGGGGTCAGCATGCAGGGTCTGTGATAGCTTGCTGGTAGCAATGTAGAAATGGGTGATGGCTCCTAATAGTACTTTGATGGGAAGAACTACACTGAAGGAGTCTGACAGTGTATTTTGGTCCTTACAGCTACACGATGACCAAATCCTCTGCCATTCTCTTCATCCTGCTTTTTTCACTGCTCTTCAAGCTGGAGGAAATGGTAAGGGTCCCACACAGTGCTTTAGGGAGGGAGGTCAGACCCAGGGAAATAGGCAGGGCACATGCAGGAAACATGTAAGCAGAGGAATGATGCAATTATGTGGGTGAATCTGAAAGGAAGGAGGTGCCTGTCTCTGTTGTGTTTGCTCTCCTGCAGAGGGTGACGTTACTCCTGGTGGTTCTGCTCATCGCTGGGGGACTCTTCATGTTCACCTACAAGTCCACACAGTTCAATGCACAGGGGTTTGTGCTGGTGCTCTGTGCCTCTTTCCTGGGGGGCATTCGCTGGACTCTCACACAAATACTGATGCAGAAGGCTGAACTGGGTATGTGGGGTGGTAGGAGGGGGTGGTGGTGCTGGTAGCAGGGAGGGGAATAAGGAGAGGTGATAGCCCTTGCTGCAGAAACAAAACATCTCATGGAAGGTGTTTGAAACCTTGGGCATGGGATAGCTCGTGGTGGGGAATGAAGGTGGCTTGGTGTCTGCAGCAGCACAGGTGTGGGCATCACAGATAAGGTATATGTCTAGGGATGGTGCTAATAAAGGCTCTGGGACCTGTTTTATTCCCTGGCTTGTTGCTGCCTGGTCTGTTATTGATTCTCCTCTTTCAGGGCTCCAGAATCCCATTGATATCATGTTTCACCTGCAGCCGCTCATGTTCCTGGGGCTCTTCCCACTCTTTGCGGTGTTTGAGGGTGCGTGAGTTAATTAGAGAAAGCAGGGATAGCTTTATAGAGTGGTTGGGGATTGCTTAGCAGTTTGTTGTTCGAGATAATTCACTTAGATAAGTGAACAGCTATGAACTCTGCAAAGTAGTTAGAGACCTGGATTTATCTTATGCTGGCAGGACATTAAAGAGTGCATAGAAGTAGTAGCCTGCCACACTTGTGCAAGTAAGGGCTGTGAAGAGCTGGCTCCACATCCTCCTGATACTGGAATGTGAGCAGCCCACCCCATCTATGTTATTAAGAGGAATCCTGGGAGCTGAGAATGGTATTCTGCTACTCATTGTCTTGTTTCTAGGCCTGCCTTTGTCCATATCAGAGAAGCTCTTCCGTTTCCATGAAGCAGGAATGCTGTTCTCTCTGGTAGGGAAGCTGTTCTTGGGTGGAATACTTGCCTTTGGTCTAGGCTTTTCTGAGTTCCTCTTGGTTTCCAGAACATCTAGCCTCACCCTTTCCATTGCTGGCATTTTTAAGGTAAGGCATGGTTCCTGTGCTAATACTAGAAGGCAAGTACTGAGTCATAACAATTGGGCTTTAGGTGGTGGGAGCTTGCTTAGATCCTTAGAAATTATTGCTTGTTATTTTTGTTCTCCTTGCACAGGAGCTTGATGCTTTGCCTTGCAGTCTCTGCAGTGAAGTCTCCTGGTCCTTGACAGCGAAGGGCCAGAGACTGGGCTGTTCTATAAACAATACCATTAATGATCAAAGTTTGTTGGAATGTGGGATAGACTAAAGCACATTGCCCTCATGAGCAGCAGATGGTGTGGAAGAGAGGAGGGGTAAGAAGGGCAAGCTCTTGCATCAGACCTGCATATGACCAAACCACTGATTTATCTCTGTAACCTAATTTGACACATCCTCCCCTCCTCAGAGGAGTCCAACACACATACTTCTGAGCTGAACTGTGATATATGAAATCTCTCTGATCCAGAAGTTGCAAGGTTTCTCTGTAACTGAGCTATGCAGTCAGATGACTTAAAATCCCACATCCCAGTTTGACAGGTTGTTTGTTTCTAGAAACTGTTTTTAGAAACTGTGCGCATGAAAGAATGTGCTGATAGAAATTTAGCAGCCTGACATCTTGATCTAGGCTTCAGCTGTAAAATGTATCATGCATATCTCCTCAGGTCCTGCCCTGCCACTCGTCATGTTTTTTTGTTTCCACAGGAAATCTGCATTTTATTCCTCGCCACACATTTACTGGGAGACCGCCTCAGTCTCTTGAACTGGCTGGGCTTTGCTGTCTGCCTCTTAGGAATCTCCCTTCACGTTGTTCTCAAAGCCATGAATTCCAAAGGTGATTGTTTTAAATCACTTCCTCTTTCTTTGTAGGCTTTCTCATTGCTTCACTAGGAGCTGTGCCTGGTTCCAGCTCCTTGACAGCGCCAGGTTTGGTGGGAGCTCCAGCAAGTTTGTCACTAAATGGGCTGTCTGCGTGCAGGTGACAAAGCACTGGAGCCACACAAAGAGGCCAGCTCTGACCCTGACCTGGAGCTGCTGCTGCACCACCCTGAACGTGGTGAGGAAGAGGTTGTTGAAACCCCACAACAGCACTGACTGAACACGAAGCACAAAGCCACCTGCTGTTCTTACCAAACCTGCCTGACAGCTGCCCAGGAGGAAGGTCCAGAAGTCTCTGTGACCACCCAAAGCAGAGCCAGGGCCTGGTGAGAGAATTCTGCTGTTTTGCTACAGGGTGGATCTGTAGATGCTGCACAAGAAACAGGCAATATCCTTTCCACAGGAGCTTGGAAGACAAGCCCTGGTTCAGTGGATGTAGAATGGTGAGGTGAGACAGGGAAAAGCTGTAAAAAGTCCATTCAGGGATCCTGAAGGCTGTTTACTGAGAGTAGACCATGAGCTGTAGGATGAACATGGACATGGACTGCAGGCTGAGTGGTTCAGGGATGATTTTACTGCTGTTTAGGTTTTGGCTTTAAAGGAGAAGGTAGATACGCCTTTCCTTTTTTTTAAACGTTTCTGCAAATTAGGAACTCCCATCCTGGTGGGGTCACATGACTGAATAAATCCCTAGAGTTGTCCCAGTGAGAAGGACCCTTCCTGCCTGGGGACCTCCATGTTCCGTGTGCATAGTAAGGACAGAATTAAATGATGGTATTTGGGATCAATTGAAAATGATGGACATTTCCAGATGATGTTGGTTGGAGGGAAGACAGGGATGCAAGAGTACTTCTGGTGCTACAGGTCAAGAGGAGAATGAGCAGTGTCACAGGAGATCTAACTTGAGCAATAAGTTTATCAGAAAGTATGTGGGGTTTTGAGGGGGGAATTTTTTGGTTTTTAAATAAACTCTTTTTCTGATTTGCTTTTGTCTGTACATTCTGTACCTATGCTTCATCAAGCAGAGGTCTTCTCAATTCCTTCCCTTATAGTCCTCTGTTGACCTTGCTACTGCATGCCCAAAAGGCCTGACACACAAAACATTTGCCCAGCTATCTCTAGAATTAGGGAGATGTTCTGCAGCCTCTCATATTTATGCCAGCCAAGAGAACTTACTGACTGCTCTGCCTTAATGCACCATATCCTAAGAAGATGTTTGGTATTGTGGCTTTTTGTAAGAATCTTATCTGTTTGCCCCATTTGATTGGATCAGGTAGTGCTGCAGTCCAGGAAGGGGGAATAGCAGGATTTAAGATGTCTTTTTTGTTGCTGCTAAGCCTCAAGTGGTGTTGGGCAGGTGGCTGTTTTTTTGCATGGCAGAATTTCCACATCTTTCAAAGTTTTGTTCAGTGCTAGCTTTTGTAGTTTTTGGAGTTGAAATAACTTGACAGAGTTTCCCAAAGGGATAACAGTACAATCTTTCTCCTGACAGTAGCTGGGTATTAAAGTGAATTTGCCGTGTTCTGTTTGAGAGCCTGAGCCATTTTGACTAAACAATCCCTCTGTTGCTCTTGCTTCTTAGTTCTCAGATATGAAGTCTTTCTTGATGACTTTAATCAAGAGCATGTCCTGTAAAAACCTTGTTCTGAAAAAAACTTTTGTTATTAGTGATCATCTCTGATCACGTTCTGGTTACTGGGTTCACAGCAGACAGCAGGTGGTGCAGCTTCCTCGTGTAAAGCTACTGAACCAGCACGTCCACACCAGGCTGGCAGACCAAAGGATTTGGTGCATCAAGTAGAATGTCTGGAGGTGGGAATGACTTGGTCTGGCCCCAGCTGTATTTTCAAGAACTGGGACTTGTGATGCTTCCAGCAGGATTCACCCTGTTTACCCTGCCAATAGCTGTGAGCTCCAAGCCCCAAATATTCTGTACTTGATGTGGGGCAGTGGCACTTCCTGCACGTGTTGAATTGTGTTCAACAGTATCACAGCTGCTCCTTCATTTTACTTTCCACTCTACTACAACTGAACCTTGGGAATCCTTCTGGTATGTAACTCCCAGACTGAGATTTCATGTCCCCGTAAATCCAAGGTAAAGGCAGTTTCATTCTCAAGCCAGAATTTGGACCAGATATGGTACTTGAAGATGAAATCCAATTGTGCTTGTGACTGGTAGAACCACGTAGTCTGTTGCTTCCAGCCTTGTTTCCTTTTAAAGACAGAGGTGATGCTCTAGAACTCCAGCTCTGTCTTGGTGCTCCTGGAACATGGCAGAGTTGTGGGCAAGCTTGGGAAGGGTGGGGTGGGACTGTGCTGGTGTAGGGCAGTGCAGCAGTGTTAAATCAGCAGCACAGCTCATCTGTTGAGCACTGTACATCTTGCTTGAATGGGCACTAATATTTAATGAAAGGACAAAAAACCTTTTCCCACCCTCTCATATAAGGAAAAAAATCCTACTGTGCATTGAAATGAATGCTGGAAATGAAACAAGACACAAAGATGAATGACTTGGAGGAGCGAGACAGGAGTGCTGCAGCAATGGCACAAAATAAATGAGAATGCACAATCCTGTACTGAGTGTTGAAGTACAGACTGTAGACATGAAGAAGTAAGATTGGAGGTCGCAGTCTGCTGAGGAGGGAGGATGGAAGAATGGACAGGATGGTGGTGGAAGCTGGGAGTACCAATAGATCCTGTTTGCCTCTGGAAATAGCCCTGGGTGGCTTTGCAGTGCCTTGGCTAGAGGTAGTCAAGGCCTCTTGGTGTTGCTGAAGCTGTTTGAGGCTTGGATTGATGCAGTGGGCTCGGGATGGGAAACCCTGGGAGCACCCAGCCGTGTGTGCAGGCACAGGGCCTTGTCTCCAGCCTTTAAGAGGTCTCTTGATGCCACAGTGGCTGTCTGAGAGGAGTGGTGCAGCTCACTGCTTGTGCAGACCATTTTCTGACAAGCCCTGAGCCAGGGGCCACTTCAGGAGATGGGGGAAGCAGTTTTCAGTACTGACACACGTTGTGTGGCACAGTTTGGTTCTGCCCCCTTCCTCAAGTGTGTGAAGGCTGAATGTCCTGGAAGTGCTCTGGAGCAGTGCCGTGCCAGGGACACCCGTGTGCTGCAGCAGCAGAGAGGGATGAGCCCTTTTGCTGGGGAGGGCTCAGGAGTGTGTCTGTGCTGCCCAGACCTCCCCTGTCTGTGCCGGCCCCACACTGACACAGCCACCCTGGCAAGGGAGGGCTGCCATTGAATATTGATGGTGTTTGAACTAATTAAGCAGCGGAAGCAAAGCTGAACGAGTCTCAGAAGTGCTGCGCTCCTTCCGCAAACTCTGTTCCTGCCTGTAAGGCCAGGTGTTTACATGTGTGATGATTCTGCCTCCCTACACGGCCCCCTGGGAGACCTTTTTATTTGAGGAACAGATGCTTGGCTTCCTGCTGAAATTTCAATACCGCAAACATCCTGAGGGCAAGGAGAAAGTGTCCCTGCAGACCCCGCCGCACTCCTCTGGTCCTCTGCCCAGCAAACACGGTATGGAACACCAGTGGGCTTACTGTGGGGAAGCAAGCCTGGCTCCAAAACACAGGACTAGCAAGGCACAGCAGCAACATGGGGCCTAGTGCCAGCAATAGGGCTGCCTCAAGATGTGCTTCATTTCTCATTTCAGCTGAACATCTCTGCAGTATTAATTACATGGTTTGTGGTTGGTGCCTTGTGAGGTGGGGAAGGGGGAGCTCAGGGTGTAGATGGGGGAATGCTGGTTACTGCCAGCCCGGGGCTTTAAAGGGCTCACATTCATCTGCAGTCTGCAGTGGTAAATAATTGCCTCTGACTCTTGATACCCCTGCTGCTGCTCTGAGGCTCTCTTGGTTTTTCCTCATTGTTGGGGTATGCAGATCTTGATGTTCACAGCCTTGGATCTCTGCAGGATTTTTCTGGGAATTGCACTTTATATTGTCCTCTTGCCATCACTGCCACAGTAGGCCTGCATCAGCCCCCCTTCCTCACTACCACATCACCCCAGGAAGGCAAAGAATGCAGGAGACTTTGAGCAGAGAGGAGGGGGAAAGGTAGCTGGGCAAGAGAAATGCAGAAATGGCAGAAAACAAAGAATATGAATGGTTGGAGATCACCATCACAGCATGGTTCAGGTTGGAAGGGACATTGGAGGTCATCTTGCCCAAGCCCTTGCTCAAGCAGAGCCTCCTAGAGCTGCTGCCCGGGAGTGTGTCCTGATGCCTTTAGATACCCCCAAGGATGGAGACTACACAACTTTCTGAGCACCCTGTGCCAGCATTTGGTCACCCTCGGGGGAAAAAGTGGTTCCTGGTGTTCAGGGGGAACCTCCTGTTTCAGTTTGTGCCCATTACCTCTGTCTCTAGGCACCACTGAAAAGAGCTGGCTTCATTCTCTTTCCACCCCCCCATCAGGTATTTATTGACATTGACAGGTTTCCCCCTGAGCCTTCTCCAGGCTGAGCAGTCCCATCTCTCAGCCTTTCCCCAGACGTGGGGGGGCTCCCAAGCCCTTCATAACCTTCATGGCCCTTTGGTGGACTCCAGCATGTCCAGGTGTCTTGTAGTGATGAGCCCAGCTCTGGGCACAGCACTCCAAGTGTGGCCCCACCAGTGCTACATAAAGGCAGAATCACCTCCCTTGACCTGCTGGCAGTTCTTTACCTTTAAGGCTCGCCAGGATATCGTTCACTTCTTTGTGGCAAGAGCACGCTCTTCACTCAGGGGAAGATGCAGGTGTGCAGCTAGAGGGCAAGAACCTGCCCAGTCTACCACTGCAGGAGGTTTGCTGGGGCAGAGAGGTGTCCTACAACACCTACAGTGGCATAAGTAGCCCTTCCATCTCATTTCATGCTCTCCAGCCTTGCAGAGCTGTGTAATTGCTGTATCTATCAGTGCTCCTTGCATTAACAGGCAGTAATTGGCACCTGTGTTAAAGAGCCTGGTTTCAATTACTGCTGAATGCAGCTCAAACTCCAGAGCTGGGAGATTACATGGGGGAGGAGCTGTAGTGCTCACGTTTACGCTCTGTTTTTCCACCAGGTGCTCCTCTTTCCCCAGGGATGAAGCTTTTTTTTTTTCCCCATTTCTTGCTTGTGCCTTGAATCTGCAAAGCTGCCGGCAAAGGCTGCCTGGGAGGTGTGAGGCTGTGCCTCTCAGGAGCACAGAGCTCAACTCTGTTCTTCCTCATGTGGATATTTCTTACAGAAGCCTCTACTACAAATCCTGCACTGAATGATGAGGTTGCTTGCAAGGTGTGGCAGGAATTAGTCTTTGTACGTGGTGGTGTTTCCCCAGCCCCATGCAGCAGCAGTCCTGGGGACTTTCCCATTCCCTGCCCTCAGCTACACATCTCTTTGCTTTCCAATGCATCAGCACTCCCCTGTGTGCTGGGCCCTGCCCCCTCCTGCTGCCATTCATCATTTCTGATCCAATAAATTACAGCACTGTAAAATGCACAGGGAATTGTTTCCTGTGTTATAGAGCCATGAGCCCTTAAATTTCCATTTGCTTAGTGTTTGATGGATGGACAGTTGTGGCTGGTGCTGGAGCCATGTGGAGTTGTGGGAGAGCTCAGTCAGGGCTCCCTCAGGGATCAGCACCAGGGCTTGTGAGGCAACACCTGTCTGGGGCTCCCCTTCCCAGCAAAACTGTTCAGTTCATAACTGGGGTCGAGGGAGGGGTTTGGAGAGGCTAAGTCAGAACATTCAGGCTTTGTTCCTACCCCGTGGTGGGAGTTTTATCATGTCTGGGATGGTATGCCAGGTGGGATGCCAGGGTAAAAGGCTGTGCTGTAAAAGCAGGACTGAGAGTCTCGGGCCCATCAGCTCCCTGAAGGACTGGTTCAGATAGTGGGTATGAGCCCTTATATCAGGAAATGGGGATAAATGGGGAAACTTGGCACAGTGTGAGGGCAACTGAGCAAGGAAGAGGACTGGGATGGCTGGTACAAATGCAGAGGTCTGGCTACAGGCATGTGGGGAAAGGCTGTGCTGGCATCCAAGGAGTGCTGTGGCTTAGTGGCTTCTGCTTGATGCTAGAAGTCAGCATCCATGCTGCTGTTACCTTTCTACTCTCCAGTAACCTGGAGGCTGCACCTGGACCACAATGTTTAAACTGTGACGATGGGGAACAAGTGAGGGGCATGGCCACCACTGCCTAGTTTACTTCCCTTTTTCTCTAGGTGGTTATTTTCCTCCAAATGTGGTTTTAAATCAGTCTTGCAGCACTTTGGACCTGTCTAATGGTTTTGACACTGGATGTAAACTTAGCTGCATGACTCGTGCCACAGCTGAGTCTGAGTCCTGCCTTAAGCAATAATAAATTCCTGATCTAAGCTGCTCTGTCTGCACTGCTGATGCATGTCATGTTCTTCTCCTCTTCCCTGTCTCTTCAGACTGCAGGCCACTGGGAAGAGCCTGGGAGAGGCCTCCAGCTCTGTGCTCCTGCTCCAGGGGTACAGCACGGCAGTCATTCCACTGCTCTGTGATCTAGCACTTGCATAAGTGGCAAGAGAAGGCACAGAAGGAGTTAAACAGTGCTGAAAAAATTGGTATTTAATCCATTGCTGTCCCTTCTAGCAAACCTAGATGGGAAAATGCCTCCCTGTTGGAAACAGTGCCTCTCAAAAATGGAAATGCAGGATGGCTGGGGATTAGGGTGCCTATCACTGGAAATGGGTTTCTTATCATCTCTCTGAGCTGAATTGGTGGGACAGAGTCTGAAAATTGAATTGCCTTCCCTGTTTTGGTGCCATTGCATCCCTCCTGTGCTCCAGCTTTGCACCCACCTTCCCGGCCTCTGGCCTGCCTCGTCCCCATGCTCAGCAGAGCCTCCGAGGGGTCTGTGTCTGTGGAGAGGAACTGTCCCAGCTGCAAGGTGGGCAGGGCTGGCTACATCTGGGGAGATTCATCCTTTGGATTCTCAAGGCCAGGAGGATGTAGTCCCTCTTTCCAAGCTTCCCTCTGACCTTGCAGGCCTGGCAGAGCCTGGTTTAGGTAGCATGAGGAAAGGTGAAATGATCAGAAGACAGCAGGCACTGCTGGAAATCAGAGCTGGTGATGAGGACCTGGGTCCAGGATGGATGAGGCAGAGATGAAGGAACTATAAGAGATCAAGGAGGGACCACACTGAACACATCAGAGCAGGAATGAGTGTGATTTTAAGACTGGGCAGCCTGAGCCCTGGTCGGTGCTGTGCCAGGAGGAGGCATCTCTCCCACCAGCACTCAGGCTCTGTTCTGGGATGGCCAGGGAGGCTCTTTCTGTTCCTCACAGTCTCTGTACACCACAAGCACCAGCCACCCTGTCCCCAGCTCTGTCCCCACAAAACCTCAGGGGCTCCCTGCTCCTCTAGCCCATAATAGGCAAGGCTGAAAGTTGATCAAACCCTTTCTCATGGTGCAAACTGCAGGCCCCAGCCCAGGTGTGTCCAGCTGTGCCAGCGATGATGTCCAGGCCCAGTGCAGGGACTCTTTAAAAGGTCTTTTTTTCCCAGTGTTTTGTTTGGGAACAATTGTCTTTTACTGAGCTGTATTTTACCATAGGTTGTCAGTGCCTAATTTCATCCTTATCTCTGTCACAGTATGGTCCTTTTTTTTTTTTTTGAGGAATTTCCCATCCTCTGTTAGAATTAAATGTGAGCCATAGGCACAAGAGCTGCTGAGTGTCCACCTGTCTATGGCTTTTCAATTCACCAACCTGCAATCATGCTGCTCCAACACACAGTTGGTGCCCTTGATTCTTTGTCTGCCAGAACATGTTGAGTTTGAAAGTAATAATTATTTAGAACTAATTGGGGAATTTTTTAATACTCTAACGGAGCTACCATCCATAGTTAATGGAATCTGAAGCAGATCTCTCTCTCAGAACAGCCCCTCTGCACTGAGCTGGAATACATAAAGTAATGCTGGCTGTCAGGGCAAAGCACTGACCAAGGGCTGAACTCAGGCTGCAGAGTCTTGCTGTCTGCCCTGAGAAAGAGGAGAACTCCTCTCTTCTTGCTAAGGTGCTCTTCTCACCCTCTGCTGAAGGACTGACTCAAATTGCTGACAAATCATGGAAAAAAGGTTACCTTTAATCATCAAAGTGCCTCCTTATATGCTGAGGGACAACTGTGGTCATAACAGCATGAGAGGGGTGGGGAGGCTTTATCTCTGCAGCAGAGGAAATCATGGCCAAAGGCTTTAAGCCATTTGAGGGCCCTGTTACAGAGCCCATTCCTGGAGTGGAATGCAGGTTTGCTTGTTGATCCCTAGCAGCATCCCCACCTGCGTGGGACACACTTTGTTATGTGTGACACAGGCTCAACCTGCAGTGGTGGCCTGGAAAGGAGGGACAGGGATGGGGACAGCCACAGGACAATCCTTAATGCAATTCCACAAAGTTTCCTTGTGCCAACCCCACATGCACTGGAATGGGCTGCCCAGGGAAGTGATGGAGTCACCATCCCTGGAAGCATTTAAGAAGTGACTCAATGTGGCACTTAGGGTATGGTCCAGTTGATGTGGTGGTTTTTGCTCAAAGGTTGGACTTGATGGTGTTGGAGGTTTTTTCCAACCTTAGTGATTCTATGATTTTGTACTTCTTCACAGCCTCTGCCCTGCCCCAGGGCCCTGTGCCTGGGGAATGGATCTATGGAGTTATCCCAGGTGTATTTTGCAAGGGGGTTGTTTCCCCAGCCCTTGGTCCGGGTCCACCTCCACTCAGTGGGGGCCAGCACAGAACTCCCCCTGTGTCATCTGTCAATGTGAAGGGTCACCAGCTGGGCACAGGTGCCCTATGGGGCCATCACAGACTCCTGGTCATGTGTCATGTGTGGTCATATGTGGTCATGTTTTTAAGTTTGTCCAAAGCAACTTACTATTTCATTTTGGGTTAAAATTGATAAATCAAGGTGACTTTGGGGAGAGAAATAATTCCTTTTGCAGGATTTGCATAATCCTAGCTGGTGATATGATAATGGTGTTTGTTAAAGACAGAACACAATGAATTAATACTGTTAAGTTGCTGCTGCAAAATGCAAAGCAGGTAATTTACAGCGGGTGCAAGCAGGAGTGTGAGTACAGCAGGCTCGGCAGTGGAAACATCTTGCCACAGGTCCAGCCAGGCTCTGGCACAGTCTGCAACAGGTACCCCCTGCACTCTGCTTGGCCCTGGCTAAAGGTTGTGCTTGGCTTGCCCAGGGGAAGATTTCCTCTTTCCCACTGTCCCTGTGGGACTGGGATCTGCTTTGTCCCCCAGCTCATTCTGGAGAGCCAGCCATGCAGGGCCACTGCCTGCTGGAGGAGGGACAAGGGAGCTGAGGGTGACATGTGTCGTGCTGATTCTGAAGGGCTCTCTGGGCACAGAGATGCCCTGGGAAGGAGATGGGCCCTGGCACTGTCCTTGATGCCATCTTGGCCACCCCCAGGAGGCTCTGGAGGCCGCTCATTCCTCCCACAGCAAAGATGAAGTCCCTGGGGTGGGAACAGCAGCCTGGGGACCTGTCAGCTCTGGCCTCAGCCCTCAGCTCCCACCTTGCTCAGCCAGGCTCAGCTGAAGGAATGGTGCTGCAGGCTGAGGGAGGGTGAAGAGCTGGTGTGAGGCAGAGGTGGAGGGAGGTGTTTGGGAAAGGTACAAGGGTGTCTCACTCATTCCCTGGGCTGGCGCTGCACTTCCAAAGCCATCCTTCCTGCCAGACCCCACTGGAATCCTAATGCACTGTTTATCTCTGCAGCTCCACAGCTCTGTGAGAGGGAGATGCTGTGCAGGAGCCAGAGCAGGATTTCAAGCTAATTGGATTCTGTGTCTCTGTGGCTCCCCGTGTAGGCAGGCGACTGGGATTAGTGCAGTGTTTCTGAGGAATGGAGGAGAGCAAGAATGACCTGCATAGGGATTTCCTCCCGCACAGTCTCTGCTGCTACCTTCAAGTAAGGAACTGAGCAGGAAAGGTTTTGAACAGGCCATCTAGGTGGAAGGGCCCGAAGCAGCATGTCCCCACCATCCAAATTGCTTCTGTTCTTCCTAAATCTTTCAGCCAGGTGCAATTCCCTTCCCAGGGAAGGAAACAGCTTGAATACCTCCTGAGCCTGAACCAGCCTGACATGGGATCGGTCTCTCTTGCTGACTCCTTGTCAGGGAACCAGAAAGGGAAATCAAATAACCAGCGGCTCCTGTGCTCCACCAGCCACCTGCCTGGCTTTGCTTCCCTTTCCCTCCCTGGCTGCCGGCTGGGAGCAGCGCACATTTGAACCTTCTCCCTTCTCCCACGTTCCTTGCTGTGTTTCAGAGCCTGTCAGGGCAGGATCCAGCTCATTAACACAGATTTATTCCTGTATAAACATTTCATTCCTTTAATTGCGCGGCAGTCACGCCGCCGGCAGCGCTGGTTACGGCTCCGAGCGCGCCAGGTGTGCGCCCGCAGCCGGGACACGTGGCTGAGCACTCACACCCTGGTGACACACACCGAGGTGCCCACGGGGGGAAATCTGAGCTATGCAACGCAGGATGGGCTGGTCTGGGCGAGTGGGTGCCCCCAGGCACCGTCTTATGGGATGATAGCAGGTCTGTGGGGTTGTAGAATCACAGAATCCTAAAATGGCTTGGGTTGGAAGGGGTCTTAAAGATGATCTTGTTTCAACACCTTGTCATGGGCACGGACACCTTCCACTATCCCAGGTTGCTCCAAGCCCTGTCCACCCTGGCTTTGAACACTCCCAGGGATGGAGCAGTCACAGCTGCTCTGGGAGACCTGTGCCAGGGCCTCCCCACCCTCACAGGGAAAAATTTCTCCCTAATACCCTATCTAACCCTGCTCTCTGTCACTGGGAAACATTCCTCTTTATTCCGTCACTTCATACCCTTTTACAAAGTTCTTTTCATCTCTCTTAGAACCATTTCAGGCACTGGAAGGGGCTCTAAGGCTTCCTCAGAAATTTCTCTTGTCCAGGCTGAACAACCTCAGCTCTCAGCCTGTTTCCAGAGCAGAGGTGCTCCAACATCTCCCTGGCCACAGTTGTGTGGCAGGACTGCAGTCGTTTCCTTGCTGTGCAGAAGAAGGGCAGAGGCCCAGGAGTGCCCAGGCTCTGACTTTACAGGCAGTGCAGCAGAACATTGAATGAACCCCTGTGTCAGCAGCTGTGCACCCCAAAAGCTGCTGGGATGCTGGGTGTCCAGTGTCTCTGCTGTGCTGAGGGACAGCCCTCGGGCACCTGGACAGGGGGATGGAGCCTTGACACGGTGCTTGTCCCCACAGCACTCACTGAGCCATACAGAAAACTGAGTATGGAGAGAGCCTAAGCCACTGTGAGAGCCAGGGAGGGCTCTCCCAAGGAGATTTAGGATGTGGCTGGTTCCTGCCCTTTGCCGCTTACTCCCCATGCCACTACCAAAATGCTGCCATCTCCCAAGAGTTTCCTGGCAATCCTTTTTTGGCAGTGGAGCATCTCTGGGGCCCCACTGGGTCAGGCCTTGGTGCAGGAGGGTGCACCCAGTCGACAGTGCCTGCTGGGCTCCGAGTGCAGGGGTGGCAGGCTCCTGCTGCTGCAGCTCATGGTCTCTTCTCCCACATCCTCATTCAAATGTTAATTTTATGGACGCCTTTATAAATCTTGTGGCTTTCCCCTGTCCACAAGCTACGTAGATTTCATCTTGTTGAGAGGTGACATTTCTGGCCTTTGGTACCAGGCGATCAATTTAATATTCTGAGAGTAGTAAAAACCATGGGATCATATTAACTCATGATTACTGTGCTGCTCCTTCCTGTAACTCTTTCTGTGCCATCCGAAATGCCAGGATGATGAATAGATGCCTCGGCTGCTGGCAGAGCCACAGGCACAGGACAGCACCAGCCAGAGCCAGCCTCCTAGCTGGAACAGCTGCCTGCTGTCCAAATTGCGAGCTGCTATTCTTTTGCTTGCCAAGAAGACAGAGGTTTGTGCCCACCTCTTTGTTAGACCTGGCAGTCTGAAGAAATGCTTGGACCTTTCCTTTGAGGCCCTTCTGTGTGTTCTGAGCTGGGGACACCTGCAAGTCTGCCAGCCACCCGGCACATTAATTTGCCAGGCTGAAAGGAAAAGGCATCCCTCTGCTCACCGTGAGGCAGCCTCGCTGCTGACCAGCCTGGGAAAACATGTTTGGGTCATTCCATCAATGTAAAGGTTAAATGTTTAACTGCAGCTATTGAAAACAAAGCAACAGCAGCAGAGGAATTGGATGCCTTACCAATGCCTGGAATGAAATCTGCACCTAAGCACCTACCAGGTACAGTGCACTGAGGTCCTGTCTGGGCCCCGCCGTGTGTTGAGTGTTGCCTCTCAGCACTCTGCAGATCTGCCCATAGGTGACAACAGCTCAGCCCCACTTCATCCCAGCTGACAGCCTTGCAAAACAGATTTTTGGACTCTTATTTTTGCTTGGGAATTTTGAAGAAGCAGCTGATGTGCTCTCTCTGCTGATAAAGAGGGCTTCTTTATGTTGTACCTTACTTTCAGCCACTCAACCTCTGTGCATATGCCAGTGAGAGTTACTTGAATACAGGTCCTTTGTTAAGTAAATATGGACCTGGAGGTGTCATTGTTTTCCTACCCTGCACATCTCCTCTTTCAGTAAATCAGTAGATTTCTTTTATATTTAACTCTTGTTGTTTTGCAGAAAAACGCTTTATATTTTAGCATCATAGAGCAGGTTGTCATTTGAAAAACGTGGCTCACAGCTTTCATGGCTCCATTGCAAGTTGCAATATGCATATTAGTAAAAGAAAAACTAAAACCTCGTCATGGTGCAATATATCCAAGGGTCCCATAATGCCCGAATTCCCTCTTCCTGTCACACTTGTGGGCATGTCACAGCAACTGTCCTGCTGCCAGGTCGTTGTCTCTGGAGTCTGGGCTCAGCCTTTGTAGTCACGTGCCTGGTACACCTGCAGAGTCCAAGGCAGGAGAGACAGGCAGAGGTTCTGCTCCATGTGTGCTCCTCCCTGTGCTCTCTCTCTGTGCCTGTTCTTGTCACCCTGTCTCCCCAGGGTGACAAGAACAAGCTCTTGCTGGCACAGTCACCCTGTGATGGGGCCCTTTGGGTCTGAGCTATGATCCACTGCAATCCACAACCAGCTGGCCCTGCTGACAGCGGACTGATCCTTTGGGGGGCTTTATCAAAAGGCTGGGTGGGAGCAGCTCTGTGACTCTGCTGGCTCCTGAATGGAGCTCTGGTGGGATGCCCTGGCCCCACGTGCTGCTGGGCATCAGCCCAGCCACAGCCTGCAGCCCAGTGAGGCTGCTCTGGGGTGCAGGGGCACAGCGAGCACCCAGATCTTTGCCGGGCTGTCACCTGAGGAACAGCAGCAGATGGATGTGGAAAGCCTTTAAATTCAGCACATGATCAATACTAAACTGATCTTCTGGAGTCTCTTATAAGATTACCCCAGCCTCATGCATCCAATTGCAAAAAAATCACTCAGCACACTAGGGAGATGTGAGAAATGCTGCAGCCCCCATTTAGGATGCATAGAGCCAGAGTGACTTCGCAATTGTTTATTGCAGTAAATAATTCATCCACTTTACATTTGGTTTTGTTGCTACCCCCATGCCCCTGCCTCAGCTCCTTTCTCTCAATCCTAAAATTCCCATGCTGGGTCATTTCTGTGGTCATGATCCCCAAACACACACAAACAAACACAAATCCGTCTCAGTCCAACTTTTCCTGAGTGCCATACCGGGGAGAGCAGTGCTGAGGGAGGGACAATGCTGGTTCACTGCTTGGCTCAGCCCAGGCCAGACTTTGCTGCCTTGGTCTCTGCCCCAGTTCTGCTTTCACATGGTGCCAGTGCACGGAACTGTTTGGAATACATTAACATTGCTAATAGCGTTTCTATACTAATTAATAATGACATTTGAACAAACTAACACAAATTACCAGCTAGCCCAGTGTGGAGTGAGGGTTGCAGCTGAGACAGAGCAGTGATGAAGGGGCAGGTGCTGCTCTGGAGAGAGACCTGGCTGGGCCAGGTGCACCTCACCTGGCACCTGTCTGGAATCCCTGGGCTTCCCCAGGGCCAGAGCCAGGAGGGACAAGGCAGCTGGATGGGACCCGCTGTGGGGGTCATGCAGCCTCTGGGCTGGGGTGCCTGCAGGGCTCTGCCCATCCTGATCACACACACCTGCCAGGGTGGATTCTGGTGGCCTTGCTGAGCCTGACAGCTCCTATGTCAGAGCAGGAGTGTTTTGTTTCAGCTGCTAAAAACAGATTGATGAGAGTCCCTGCCATGGGATGAAGCTTTTCGAGTCCTGTCAACTGAGACAAGACTGTTATATACATCTCTGAAGCCCTTGGCAGCATGCTAGCTCCTGCTTCTGGATAGTTTTGTCAAAAAGACCAAGTACAAATTGGCACATGTCTCTTTGGATTGAAAATGGTTAGAGTCCAGAAGAATGTTAGGGAGAGCATCACACCGGTGTGCTCAAGGCCACTCTGGAGACACAACACAGGCTAGGAGCACTCTTGGGACAGATTTTGCTCCTCCCGGTGGAAACCATCTTGACAGTCTGTGCCTTGGAGCCCTGCAGACACTGTCCTGGGAGTGTTCTCATTTGCACAGGTGGGTGCTGAGGCTCTGATCCCACCTCTGGCTCTGTCCACTCCTGATCACTGTGAAGGACTGGAGAGCTGAGATCATGGTGGCAGTGGCCCTGAACTGCATTTTCAGGGATGGATCCTCCTTTATAGGCATTGCCCAGCCATCTCCCCTGGCTCTTTTAACACTTCATCCAGCAAGGCAGCAGGTGACCTTTTGGAGCAAAATGATCCCAGCATCCATATGGTATTTTGCATGCTGTCCCCTTTGGATCTGTAAGTAGAGGCCAAATCAGTGTAATTCTCATCCACTGCTTTCAGAGGTGCCAGTGAGATTTTGCCCTCTGGGATACAGTCACTGCTCTGGATGATTTTTTTCTCCAGGACAGAATCCCTGAAACACCTCAGGGTCATTTCTTGGTGTGGCCCCTTGGAGCCTTTCCTGGGGCCTGGTTTTTGTGGGACAGGAGCACCTCAGGCATGAGCTGCTTTGCCAGTTTGTGATTCCTGGTGCTCCTTGTGCCAGAATCTGGCTGCAAAGGGGTTGTTACCCCTTCTCAAGGTGTCAGTCCGAGGCCCCCAGTGCCTTGGGCATGCAGAGCATTACATTCCCAGCAGCTCAGGTAGGCACCTGCACATCATCAGTGATGTCCCCAGGAGTGGCCTGTAAGTTGTGCAAAGAGTTCTCCACGTGACCTTGGCCTGAGGTTGTCCATTATATCACATAAGGAAAACCTGATTCCTAACCTGGAATTCTAACCAGGGTGGGGCGTGCAGGGAGGTGTGTGCACAGCCCTGCCAGACCCTCACCTCTCTGCAGGCTGCCAGCAAGTGAAGGGGGATGGAGGAGCACAAGGTGGGTGCCCAGCATCTCTGCTGTCCCTGGGCCAGTCTCTGGAGCAGAGCACTCTGGATACCCCTGCAGATGGAAGCTGGTGGCGCTCAGCACCTCTGGAGCCATTCTTAAGGCTCTGAGCTTGTTTCCATTAAAGGTGTGTGCCTTGGCTCAAGCCCACGTGCTTCCCATGGGTTTTGGCAGGCTGTGCCCATGGGGCTGGCTGCTGACAGTCCTCCTGTGCCAGCAGACAGCAGCTGGGCCTGGGGCTGCACTCGGCCGCGTCAGGCTGAGCTGACAGGCCTGGTGTGAAACAAGATGAATGGGCTGAAGTTGGTGAAAATTATTCTAATTTATAATCTGCTGCTTTGTGGAGCTCCCCAATTAATTCTTTCTAGATACATAAGTAGGCCACATGTTTGCTTTGCTTCAAATGTAATAAACATTACACTCTGTCCCCTGCTTTTGGTGCTGTGGTTCCTGTCAGAGCATTAGCCCCTGTAGCTAATTCCTCACACCTGTCTCCGAGGCTCCTGGGACCTAGGCTGAGCACGGGGCGGAAACACCAGGCTCCAGGAAACTTGTGGCATGGAGAGATAAATTGCTGATCAAAGGGCTCGAACACAGTGCCTCTGAATATTTAGTCATAGGCAAGGCAGCTTAGCCCACTTGGGAGAGGGCTTTGTTCCTGACGGCGCAGCGAGCCGCCAAGGCGGGATGGGGTGCAGGGATCTGTGCAACCCCAGGCTACAAAGAGTGGAGCCCGTGGGGTGCAGGTCTGTGGAGAGCTGCTCTTCACAGCTCTGCTGGGGCCTGGATGTCAGCACGGGGCTGCTGCTGCACCGAGGCACCAGCCCTGGGCAGGAACATCAACCTCTCTGGCTGGTGCAGAGGTGACCCCTGCACCCATCCTCGGGGAAGGGGACTGCTGCTCCTGCCCTCCACGGGGCTGCAGAGCAGGAGCTGAGCACAGCCATGGCTCTGGAGTCAGACCAGGAGCTGCAGCCTTGTTGCCCAGAAATCCTGGAAAGTCCAGGAAGAGGTGGGGAGGTTCCAGCAAGTAGGAACCAGTGTTTCCAGGATGTCCCTGGGACATTCATGGCCCTAAAGTGCCAGGATGCCCGAGGAAAGGCCCACACTGCCTCTGCAGCCAAGGACAGTACAAACCCAGGGTTTGGGCACTGCTGGCCCAGGCAGCTGCTGTCAGGGGGAAACAGAGGTGATGGGCAGTTCCTTGTTCCTTCTGTGCATGTAAAAATAGAACCAATTTTACAATGCCTTGCTGAACCCTGTGACCTCCTTCCCTACATGCAGGGGATGGAGGCTGATTCCGGATTTGCTGATAACAAGGGTGTAGAGAGATTTGCAGGAGCAAAAGCCAAGTGCTGGGTGTTGGGCTTTATTTTCTGTTTTGATTGCCACGTGACTGATCACAGACATCACTCTCTGCCTTGATTTCTGTCTCCTTTCCTGGTACCATCATTGTGGTATCTTCACCTACCTAAAAAGTCAAGCCCATCTCAGTGGCCCCGAGTGTGAAAATGGGTTGAAAAGCCCAGGTTTTATCATTGCCATTACATCCATCCTCCACCTAAATTCCAAGAATTGCCAGCATGGAGGCAGCAAGCTGTGATGCAGATGCATCCACGAACTTTTGCTGAACTAGAAGTGACCCTGCTGTTTCTCCTGTTGCCAGTGGTTTCCATGATCTCAGTGAATCTGGAGACTTTTCCCAACGCTTCCTCTCCCTTCCATACACAGAAAACATCCTTCATCCTTACCTGCTTATCCCCAGCCTGCCCAGCACCCTGGCCTTGCTCTGGTGCTGTGATGCTTCCGCAGGTCAAGCAGGGGAGAATTGCTTGGCTTGCTGAGATGCCTTTGGTAGAGGGTGAATGAATTGGGGCTGGTGCCTGCTGGTGAAGGTGCCCACTTCCACCTGGTTTGATACATCGATGGCTTCTTGTTTGCAGTGCAGAAAAGTGGGGGCAGATTACTTGGCACTTCGTTTGCACCATCTGCAGAAGAATTTTAAAAATAAGTTTAGAACGTAATTTAATAGTGGAATTCAGCACTGCTGCCACAAGTACTGCCTTGTTCTTTTCTCTTGTCTGCCTTTAACCTTCGCATCCACAGCTTCTCTGCTGGCATCCAAGTGCCAGAAAGCATCTGCCTGACCTTTAGTTCCTGTCCTGCCCTGGGTGGTCAAGAGCCAGCAACTCCATGCTCTTCAGTGAGTCTTGGGACAGGGACAAATTCCTTGAGCCCTGGGAAGATTCCTTCCCTCTAGGGACGAGGTGCTGGCTTTGCACTCAGAGCCCCAGCACACGGTTCTGTGTGTGCCATAAGCACGAGGAGCCTGGCCCAGCATCTGCCAAGTGTCTGAGCACACCGAGGGGATGCACTTCCCCCCGAGCCTTCACCGTGGGGGTGAGCATTCCCTCTGCACTCCCTGGGGATGTTCCAGCAGGAGAAGCTGTGTTGGGGGCTCTTGTGAGCAGAGATGCCAGCCTGGCCTCGGACCACGTGGCTCACCAGTTCCTGGAGCGCCAGACAAGGCACTTGTGTGCCCCGTGCAGGCCAGCCAGGGAGGGAAGCCAAGCAGCCGCCGTTATCAGACTCACACAGACCTTTCCCATCTGGCTGCTCTTCTGAGGAGTGATCCGTACTCCCTGCAGGTGCCGGCAGCCGTCACCATCACGGGAGGTGCAGCCAAGGCAGGAGGTGCAGCTGATCTGCTTGCAGGGTCTCAGCTGCCTCCTCTGATCCAGGTTGGTGGAGCCCCTGCAGCTCCTGCAGCCCCTTTTCTCACCTCAGTTACACAGAGTCCTGAGACTTGGGTCGGCTCAGGCAGCTTGAGCTGTGTTGCAAAAGGCTGGAGACACAAAGCTCAGTCTGGGTCTGGATCTGGGTCCAGCTCTGAGTCCAGAGCACAGAGGATGGAGAGCTGATGTGCAATGACAAGAGGATGCACAGGATCCTTGAGACTCTAAAGCCACCAGTTCTCTCAACTGCTGTGAGGGCCAGTCCTCTCTGAGTCCTCCCCCCAGCCCTGCTGAGGTCTGCCAGGGCACTGAACACCCAGGGGCAGGCATCCCCCAGCAGACATGGTCTGTGTCAGCACTGATGCTCTTTGTCCTCCCCACAGCCATTTGCAATGTGCCACTGGCAGCACATGCAGGTGAAGGGAGAGCTGCCCACCAGCCTGGATGGAGCTCAGAATGAACACCTTCCCCGTGGTGCCATCAAGCTCTGTGTCTGCAGAGCCACTGAGGCTGAGCCAGGACATTGTCACCTCCCCTTTGTCTCCCAAAGCTATCCCCCCAACTTCTGGGAAGGGCTGAGCTAAGTGGGTGTCCCCTGCCCTGTTGTCAGACCTTCTTGCAGAGGTGTGGGGCTTGGACTGGCTGTGCTAGGGAGGTTGAGCTGGGCTGCAGCCGTGGCCCTGCCTGCAGACGCTCCTGTATGGCACAGGGAAGCAGCAATCCCTCGAGTGCCTGCAGCTTGCTCGCTCCCTGCCTGATGGGGAGGGGTGCTGGCTCCTGGGGAGCTGTGCCAGGACACATTTCCAGGCCTGAGAAGGGAGTGTTTCTCCCTGATGGATGCAGTTTGTTTCAGAGGTGATGGAGCACTTGCTGCAGGAGCAGACCAAAGCTGGTGGGCAAAGGGGCAGCCAGGCTGGTGAAGCGAAACATTTTAAATGCTTTTCATTCCAGCTCTCTGCAGCCCATGCCTTGCCAGGGGCTGCTCTCTGTTTTCAGTTAACATGGTAACTGCATCAGGACCAAGTAAACAAGCTTTCCAAGTATGCTGCAGGAGCCAAGGCAGCTCTGGGCATCTTGGTCATGTCCCTGGGGACAGTGCTGCCGAGTGCTGACACTGTGACACAGCTGTTCCCACACCTTGCCTTTGGGGATCCTCAACACCTTCTCTAGGGAGACTGAGCCAGGGGTCTGGCTGTGGAGAGGGAGAGGGCATCCCCCAGATACCTCCTTGGAGAGCAGGGCTCTGATCTCAGTCTGGGCTGGACACGCCAGCAGGGTTCTGCATGTGTTTCCTGCCCTTTTCTCCTTCCCTCTTCAACACAGACACAGAACAAAGCACATGAGGAGGTAGAAGAGGTAACAGAACTGAGCACTCAGAACCACCAAGCCCTGTCTTCCATGGCACCCCACTACTCGGAGAGCAGCAAGTGTCACTCCCTCAGCTTCCCTATCCTGGCCTGGCTCCTGTCCTGAATATATTTCTACATTTTGTGACTCTCAGAGGTTTTTAAATTTAATGGGTTCCTCTTTTTTCTTTCCTTCTTCTTACCACCTGAGATGGATCCTCTCTGAGCTGCTGCCAGCTCCAGGGATTACAAGTGAATAATTTACATCTGATGGCACGTTTGAAGTTTAAGAAAAGGAAATGGCAAGTGTAGCCTGCTCCTCATCCCTGCCCCAGAGCCATGGTGCAGGCTGCTGCTGTTTCCCCAAAGGCAATTCCCAGGATTCCCTAAAGAGCCATATTCTGCACATGGCATGGCCCCGCTCGGGCATGGCCATCCAGATCCTGGCAGCCTGGAGCTGAGGGGCCCCAGGGCACCACAGGAGCAAAGGGCCCATTTTCACCCAGCTGCCCTTCCAAGCTTCTGCTGTGCCAGGAGGCAGCTCCCAGCAGCAGCAGGAGGATCACCATGTGTGCCATGGGCTCCCTGCCTGTGGGAGGGACACGGGGCCAGCCCGGTGCCAGGAGGGGTTCCCTGCCAAACCCCTGCAGCACAGGGAGGAAGGCAAGGGGTGATCATGCCCTGCTGGGTGCTGGGGATGGCAGGGTCACCAGCCTGTTGTGTCCAACTGCCGGTGGAGGAAGGAGAGTCTGGCTCCCTCACCTTTGCTGAGCACAGCACACACCTCTGACCAACCCGCCTGGGGCAGAGAATCCCTCCCACACCCAGGGGCTGTGCTGCCACCACTGATGGGCTCTGGGCTGGGCTCTCAGAATGCCAAGCTCGTTGCTAATTCTCAGAACCGGGGCCATAGGAAGATACTCCGGGAAATTATTTTTAACTCCCTGCGATTCACTCTTCAGAGCTAAGTCACTTTTATCAGTGCTGGTTCAGCCCCAATGAAGGCAATCTTTCCTCATACATACACTTCTCTCTGCAAGGTGGCTCTGACAAAATTTAAATATGAACTTTAGTGGTTTCCAGGAGCTCTTGGAAGAACTAACAAGCGTATCACAGGGTCCAGCATTAAATCCTTCCCTGCTGGGATGCAGTAGAGAACGGAAACTGTCAGGCAGTTTGAGATCCACTTAGCAATTAGTGCAGATGAAAGAAGCACTAACGCGAAAGCCCTGGTCTCGGTGCTGCTGGTGGGAGGAGGAAAGGAACGTGTAAGAGAAACATAACAAAATGCGACTGTGTATCCCACAAAACAATGAATCATTTTAACATTTCCAATCCTTTTCAAGCAAGCAGAAACAGTCGATCAATATGTGACAGAATTAAAGACCTGCAGTAAAACCTCGGAGCTGAGGATGTGTGAGAATTGTGAACACAGACTAATCTGTGAAATTCTGCATATGGCAATAGCACACCAGGAAGGACCAGCATATGCACAAGAGCCAGAAGCTGCAACAGTGTAAGTCTGCTGGGCAAGAAGGCTCCTCTGCCCACCCAGAGGAACGCCCACTGCAGGGGAGAAATCATCACTGGCAACGGATATGCAGCAGCTACAGAAAGCAGGAGTATTTCCCAGAAAACTCAAAGTTACAACAAACGTGGCCCTAAGCCATATCCTTGTAAAAGCCTGCGAAAATGTGATTCAGAATGTGTATTCATAAAAGCTGCAGCCATAGCCATGGCTCTGGAGGATTTGGGGCCAGTAAGAGCATCTCGTAGCCTTTACACTCTGAAGTGGTGAAAACAGCCAAGAGATGCCATTCCATGAGTGTGCCACAGCTAACTTCAGGAAAATGACCATTCTGAGGTGGGTTAGTAGGACGGCATGCCTGGAAAAAGGAAAGGCAGACATAACCACAGCTAAACAGGTTGTATGTTTAGTTATGTGCTCAAGGGACGTGATGGACTGTATTTGAATCTATTCTAAAAATATCTATACTGGGCCATTTGAAATGTAATAGGGAAGATACAAGTACAGTTTGAAAATACTAATATTTTTAGAAAATTAGGATAATTCTTTGGATCCTGGTAATTGAGTGAGCATAGGAGCCCCACATGATGCACTCACAACATGTCTTTGGCAGGCTCAGGTTCCTGCAGTTGCACTTTGGAAAAACCGAAGAACCCTGCCATATACTCACAGAAGCTTGCTAGTTACAACAGCAGGACCATAAATGGCACAAGGAAAATGTAACTTTAAACTCAGTGCAGTGAGACTGCCACAGGATGAGGGAAGCCAGGGAACTGACTGCATGTGCACATACATTGCCAGTTAATCTAACTGTGGTGGTGGCTGAGCAGGATTTGAGTCAGAGGGAAGAGGGCATGATGAAAGATAAGCAGAGCTGGAGCTGATGCTGCACCTCCAAGACGCAGGCACTGAACCAACGCCCTTGGGTACGGGAGGGTTTTGCTCCTCCTTCCCAGCCACATTATGGTGGTCTTCCCAGCCCAGACTGCACATCCTTCCCAGGACTCAGCCCTGCTGTACTGCAGCAGTGCTCACATCACTTTTCCTTTCTGGGATATGAGTCCAAAGACAATCCTAGTAACAGAAATAAACAACTGTTTTCCAGCTTACAGTCTCTCCACTGCTTTTTGCAGCCAGACTGTGACAGTCACTGCACAGGTGCTCCTGTCATTATTACGGGAAAATTTCAATTGCTTTGAACCCCATTTTTCTGTGCCCTTGGGTGACCTCGGGGCTACAGAAGAGTGTGTGAGAGAGTGTGTGTGCCTGCTTATTTGTGGACAAGGAAGAGAAGGACAAAGGGAAGCTGTATCATGGTCCTCCTGCCATGGTTAGCTCTGGTCCTACGCTTTCCATCTAGCTGGGATCCTTGGATGCAGCCCAGACTTGATGGTCCCAACCTCTTCCTTTCCCCATTTTCTTTGCCCTGTCTTTTTTATATTGCATATCTAGGGCACAGCTTCAGTTATCCACTCTCTTACAATGCCTAGCTGGTGAGCTGGGCATCTAGATGTAAGTCTTGGGAGCAAACAACTTGGAATAAGTCTCTGTGCCACTGAAGGGAGGGCACTTTGTGAACACATCCCACAGCAGGGGCAATTCATCTGCCTGCCCATTAGCAGAGCCAAGAACTTGTGACTGGGCTTTCTTCAGTCTGGGCCTGGACCAGTAAAGAAAATGTTGAATGACTGCTACAAATAACTGCCCCTACCACCAATTTTTATAGGCAGAGTGGCAGCATTTCACGCTGGGCACAACAAGCAGTGGAGATGAAAGCTCAAAGCCAAATAGACATCACAGAGCCAGTACAGATGTGATTTATTAAAGAAATATCTGGATTGCAGAGGAAGCAGAAAGGTGTATCTTGAAAGGAACCTTTACCGTCTATAAGTGAAAAGGAACAAGGGCTGGGAAGGAAGGGAAGCTGCCAGGGGCAAAAGCTAATGGGCCTGGGCCTGGGGTGTGCTGTCAGCAGGGGACGTGTGGCTGGGAGCCAAAGGGTAAGCTGTGCTGCTTCATCTGCAGCCATAAAAGCAAGAGCTGAGTAAAAGGGCTGCCCAAGCTGAGATGAGAGGCAAGAGAGTGCTGCTGGGGAAGGCAATAACCCCAGGCTCCCACAGGGGACTGACATTCTTTACCGTGGTTTGTGCGGAGAAACCAATAACCACACACCCGTGTCAGCAGGGCACGTTGCATTCTGCACCCTCCCAGGTACTCCAGCTCCTCCCTGGTTGTCCAGATCCAGTGCCTGAACTGCCAAGTTCTGACCAGACTCCCCATCCATCCCTCCTTTCCCAGAGGGACAGCACATCTGCTCCAGGCTGGTTCCAGGCCTTGGGTCCCCCATCACTGCAAACAGCCCTGCCCTGTGCAAGGACAAGTGTCCAGCTTCCAGCAGCTGACCAGGCCCTTCCAGCCGGACATGCTCAGGCCAGGCTGAGGTGCTTGTGTGGGGAGCCTTATGCCTTCCCTTTCCCATGCTGTAGCCCCCAGCTGCCCAGCCTGTCCCCCCATGCCAGCGCATGGCAGGGACAGTGCCAGCACATGCTGTCCCCAGCCCTGGAGCCACTCTGAGCAGCAGAATCTGCTGCATTAGGTCGATTTCAAGAGCCCCTCCAGGTCAGTTAGCAATTACTTGCACCAGATACACTCTTGGAAAGGAGCTTCTGATCTCTTCAATGCACTCGTTTTCCTCTTTCAATTTCAAATTCGCCTCACTGGAAATAGGCACTTCAGCCTCTTTTACAGACCATGGTGAATTAGGATTTCGTCCAGTTCTGTTGGTTTTGCTGATATAGATGTTTTCCTGTGCAGAGGCGCTGCCATGGCCAATCTGAGGTGTGTCCAGACCCCTCCTGTTCAGCCACTTCCAGCTGAGCCTGCGGGTGATGTCATGGTACTGAGTGTTCCTGCACAGACCACTGGCCCTTGCATGTGCTGAGCAGCCTCTCCTGGGATGGGCACCCCAGTTCCAAAGCTCCTGTTATCAGTTCAGACTGGTGCCCCATGCTGTTGAGACATGGCCAGTGAGGAATACCCTTCCCTGGAGAGTCAGCTGAAGTGCAGGTTTCCACCTGCATACTCCAGCCTTGTCCTGGAAGGGTCTGGAAAGAAGAAAATCCACAGCGTTTGCATCTGTCCTTATCTTTGTGCTGAAACCTGACTGCCATCCACTTGTCACAAAGACATTTTTCACAGTGACATCCTTCATGCTGAGCTCTTCCAGCACTGCACTGGTCACACTGTGGGAATGCTCCAGCTGGTTCATTCTGCTGCTCAGCTGAGGGAGACACATCTCCTGCCTGTGCCCGAGGACACGCTCCCAAGGGAAGGGAGGCTCACTGCAATCCTGCAGCTGGTGCATCTACAGCAGTCTCTGGGGCCAGCGTGCAGCCATCCCCTCGTGTTCCCCTCACAGGCTCAGCTGAGGAACCAGGGCCAGCTGGTTGCAAGCAGGCACAGGCTGCTAGGAGGGGGTCTGGCAGTTTTCTGTTTGCCTCGTCAAAAGGCACCCAGAGCCCGATGGGGTCATGCAGAGCCCTCTCCCAAAACTGGGGTTCAGTGCTCAGAGGCAGAAGCAATTTTACATAAAGTTCAATTAAATATTTGCTTTATAATTGCGAAACAAATTATTCATAAAGGCATTGGAATCTAATCACAAGGCTGACACCGTGGAGTCTGCAAATGACACAGTACTCGGAGAGAATAAAGATGGGGGGGAGCTGCCAGGCTGTGGTGACAGGCAATGCCTGAATCTGTGGGGCAGTGGGAATGTTCTCAGAAGACCCACATAAGCACAGAAGAACCTCAGCAAGTCAGGGTTGTTTGGCTGACTGAGTAAATAGGGTGGCATGTGAAAAATGGCTCTGGGCAAGAGTTTGGGGCCTTTGGCTCAGGTGTGCCCAGGAAACTGGGCAGTGTTGGGATGCGTCCCTCCCAATCATGTTTTGTCACCTCCATCTTCATGTCAACATGCTCTGTTGTGTTATAGCGTGTCCCCAGTTCTCCAGGACTTGTGTGAACACAGGACTGCTGCCTTCAGCTCATGCCCCTATCTCCAGCAGGAATCATGGTGCTGGACCTTTCAAGGGGTGCAGAACCTCTCCCTCAGCCATGAGCTATGAAGAAAGTCATGTGGTACAACCTGCCTGTGGGGTCCATCCTAAACCATCCTAACCTGGAGCAGCATCCAGGTAAAGGCAGGAGGCAACCTGGAATGTAACAGGGCATCCCACATTGCAGCCCTCCAGAGACAGGCAGTGTGAGACAAGGACGAGCAGCTGGCAAGAGGTAGCTGAAAAGCACAATGGGAGCAAATGTCACGTCCCAGGGAACCTCTGCAAGGAGTGTGTCAGGGGGACTTGCCCCCATGCATCTTCATGGCATCCTGAGCTGCAGCTCTGTGAGCAAAGTCCTCTTTGCCTGCCAGTCCTGACATCCAGTGTTCAGCTCCTTTCAGGGTAAATTTTGGAGGGCAGCAGACTGAATCCTGCCCCCAGGAGGAGCGAGGCTGTGGGACTGAGCTGTGCGCATCTCTGTTGCTCTGCTGAGACGAGGTGGGTGTGGCCAGGGAATGAACACAGCTCTGCCGGACAGGTGCTGAGCCCAGCATCCCTGCAGCCAGGGATGGCTTTGCCTAACAAGGGCCCATCCATCCCAGCTTCTGTCCCCTGCTGTCGTTCTGGGCCGTGGGCAGCAGGCTGCCCTTGTCCTGCAAGGGAGAAGCCCTGCAGGGCACCCAGTGTTAGGAAAGCTCTGACTGACAGGGGAGCTGGATCCTGGACAGAGCCGGACTGGAGATAGATTGCCTGCCTGCCAAATGTGGACATTAGACAGGGAGTTAGATTAATGGGAGATGGCTCTGCCAACAGAGAGGTGAGTCACAAAGCTTGTCCTGCGCTGAATCTGTTTCTCCAATAGGGAAGGAGTAGGAGGATTTAGCAAGATTAATCTCTCATAGAGTTGTGAGAATAGCCAAGATTCATGGGCTTCTCAGCAACAAATTTCCAAGTAAGCAGACAGCACTTGGGCTTGCTCCATGTGACACAGCACAGATCTGCACTGGTAACTCTGGAGCTTCCTGCCACTGGTCACAGGTACGACTGACCACACTCCTGTGCTCACACGTGAGCCCTGCAAAGCACAGGCTGCACAGAAGCACCAAGCAAAGTGATGAAAGCATCAGTCCCCTGAATTTCCCTAAAGTGGTCTGCAGCTGCTATACCCAAAACAAACAATGTGGGACCTCGCACAGAAGACGAGAAGGATCTAAGGAGGAACTCCTTTTGGCAGCTGAGAGGAGCTGGTGACACATCAGCTGGGAGAGTTTGCCAGGTCTCTGCCATCTTTGCATGGAGGAAGGGTAGGAGCAGGGTTGGACGAGAGCCAGAACACCTTTCCTGGTGTGACCAGCACTTCCCTCTGGACAGCAGTTTGTGACACAGCACTGACACACCTGGCAGGATCTGTTAGAGATGGGGAAGGGAGAGCAGGTTGGTCACAGCTCCTTTTTGGCAGATGATGGGGAGCTCTCAGGCAGCCCTGTGTCTACCCCCTCCAGAACTGAAGTCTCCAGGAAGGAGGATGAGGCCAGGGAAATGAAATCTTGGTAAATGGATTTTATATTGTGGTAAACGGGTTTTATGTTGTGTTTTAAGGAGCTGTGGAGAGAAAAATCTCAGTGCTAGTGAAACAGAGATTTTTTGGGAAAAGGAAGATTTCCATTCCATGTTGGGAGTCCTGTTTCTTTCTGATATTTCTTTAGTTGTTCATGTCGTGGCTCTACAGTCTGAGCAGTTTTACAAATGTGTTGTGGAGATGAAAGCACCAGGGAAAGCTGCTCAGGATCAAGTTGGAAAAGCTTTTAACTTTCAACTCCTTGCAGACAAAGGCACAGAGAGGATGGGGGGAAGTGCAAAGACTGGGAAAAGGAAGAGGAAGAAGCAAAAAAGAGATAAGGAGAATAGATGAGGTAAAGGGACAGAGCAGAGAAGACAAATCACAACAAGAAAAGGAACAAGGCACCAGCAGAAAGAAAGGAAAAGATAGGGAGAGAACAAAGCAAAAGGGCCTGGAGCTCAACGAGATGGGGAGAGTATAACAGAGTAAGGGAACAGTGCTGCAGGTAGAGGAGAGCTAAAAAATACAAAAGAGCTATTTAAACTCTGGGGTAAAGCAGTGATGAGAATAAGAGAAAAAGAGAAGCCAGATGGGAACTAAATTCTCATGAAGGTAAAGAGGATGGCAGCAAAGTCAAAGGATAACCTGTCCATCCTTCTGTCACTGCAAATACAAGACATGATATTAAAGTGACGTGTCAGCTTCTCAGAGAGGCTGAGACACAGCTGTGGAGGCTGTTCATGGGGAGCCACAGAAGTGGTCATGTCATGGGTGGTCCTTAGTTCTCCTGCTTTGCATCCTCCATCATTCCTTCCCTACGGTGGCTCCTGGCGTGTGACCTGGGCATACTCTGAAGCACCACAGAATTCAGGTGTCATGGAAGGACTGTCATAAAGTGCCTTGTCATGGCGTTCTCCAGGGCTCATCTGGGAGCTGGGTGGGACAGGCTGCCTGGCCTTATCAGCACCTGCATCGCAGCAGCAAGAGGGCATGGAATCATGCAGTCATTGAATGGTTTGGGTTGGAAGGCACCTTTAAAGGTCATCCAGTCCAACCCACGTGTGATAAGCCGGGACTTCTTCAACCAGATCAAGCATGGAGCTGCTGTGCCACAGGGGAGGGAGCAATGGTAGGAGAGACAAATCTTCTGTGTCTTCAGAACAAGGGGGTCTTAACGAAAACAGGCTGGAAAAGGGCACCATGACTACCGACAAAGTGCTGGGACCATCTCCTCCCACTATCATACCAGCTTGTTGGATGCTTTTAGCCAGGTGGGCTGAACTCCACCTGCACTATGCAAGGTGGCCTCTTGGCTGCCCCAGGGACAGGATCTGGGTGTTCCCAGTGCCAGTGTCATAGCTGGCACAGGAGCCTTGCAGCTGTCCCAGGGCTAGATTGGCAGTGAGCACACGGTGTCTGTTTGCAGACCGTGTTAGCAGTAGAGCAGCTGTGCTGCAGGCTTTCCTCCTTTCCCTACAAGAGCATCAGGCTCAAGTGGGATCTACTTTGGCAGCAGTGCTTGCAGCTGGGAGGTCTCTCAGCCTCACACGGGGATTGAGGACATTTCTAGATGCTTCTCTGTCTGAAGGGGCTGATATGGAGCATTTCCTAGGATGTCTTCAGGGCCCCCTTGGCCTTTGAGGGTGGGAGTCATGCAGCAGCAGGATGGTGGGAAGCCCTGTGCCAATCAGTGCAAAGGTGGGAATTAAAGCTGCCAGGGCTGCTGCTGGATCTGCATCCTGCTCATCTTTTGGTCCTGGAAAGGAAAAACCACTCCTCCTGGATCCATGCTGTGGTTATAAGCCTCTCTGGTTTTCCACCCACCTCTCCCTCCCCTTCAGGGCACCTGCCTAAACAGGAAGCACCAGATCCAGGTAGTTTGTGGATAACCTGCTACTGGGTTACTGCTATTTCTTGGCCGAATTGGCCAAGCAGAGGATTTGTTGGTCTTGTACACAAGGTGCTGTACAAATGGAGCAACACAGCATTCCCTTCTCAGGTGTTCTTTTGTTCCTTTTGGGGCCAAACTCCAAGGCCAAATAACAGAGAATGCTGTGGACACAGGAGAGCATTTTCTCCAGGTAAGATGTGAGTCTCTGGGCAGTGGAGACTGGAAAATGTACCACTGGAGTCTGTTTGCCTGAGCAGTGACTAAAACCTGGCCTGCAAGAGCAGATTTATCTGTCCCCAAATACAGTACTGCAGTCTCACCAGCCATGAGCTTCTTCTCTGTTTCCGTCTTCCACTGGCCCTGATCATGCCCAGAGTGGTCTGTACACCCAGCATCCTGCTGCTGGTGTGTGACTCTACTGCAGGCAACAAGCTTTGTTGCCACTTCTGCCCCTGCACCTTCAAAATGCTGCTGGGCCAGCACAGTGCCCATCAAACTTCAAGCAAGACTCTGGAGAAGGCACCAAAGAGCTGAGGTGTGTGCTGAGGGTGCCAACAGCCATGGCCACCCTGCTGCACAGTGGGAGGGGGTCTGACAGTCCCAGCCTCAGCCCTAGAGATGCCCAGAGCCCATGACAGAGCTCCTGCCACGATGCCACCGGGCCATCAATGCCTGGCACTATTCAAAGGCAGTGGACGCATGGGCTGGGGTCTCTGTCCCTGACCTGTCTGAGCCCTGGCACCCCGGCTCAGTGCTGTGCTCCATGCACAGAATTAGTTCTCAGCACCGGGCACTGCAGGGTTGGCAGTGACCTGCGGGTGGCCAGGTCTGCCCCTGCCCCGGTCCGCGCCCTGCTCCCGCCCCCGGGCCGGCCGGCGAGGCACTGACTGGGGCGGCGGAGACGATGCGGGCGCCCGGGGCGGGGGCACCGCGGGGTGGGGAGCGGACCCGAGCTGCGGGCAGAGCCTCGCCGCCCCGTCGGGGGCCGCGCCAGCCCGCGGGGTTGTGGGGCCGCTGCCCCGGGCTAGGTGCGATCCCTAGGGCGGGTCCCTTAGGGGAGGCCCCGGGGCCAGTCCGGGGCGCGGACCCGGCGCTGCATTCTCAGAGTCTCCAGCAGAGGCTGGGCTGGGCCGGGCAGGGCTGGGCAGGGCTGGGCTGGGCTGGCGGGGAAGGAGGGGAGGCAGGCAGGGAGCGAGGGGGAGGAAGGCGGCTCTCGCCGCACATGCAGCCCCCGCCGCGCTCCCGCCGCCCGCGCCCCGCCCGCGCCCTGCCCGCCCGGTGCCAGCAGCCGGCTCCGCTCGCCGCCGCCGCTCGGAGCTCCGCGCTGCTGCCGGGGCTGCGATCCGCTCCGTGCCGGGTCGCAGGGGCTCCGCTCCGTGCCCGGCTGCCCGGGCTGCGATCCGTTCCGTGCCCGGCTGCCGAGGCTGAGATCCGCTCCGTGCCCGGCTGCCGCGGCTCCGCTCCGCTCCGTGCCGGGGCGCCGGGGCTGCGCTCCGCTCCGTGCCCGGCTGCGGGGGCTGCGCTCCGCTCCGCGCCGGGGCCGCGCCGGCGGGAGCCGCGCAGGATGCCGCGGGAGGCCGAGCGCCCGGCGCGGGGGAGCCGCCGTGGCCGCCGCCCCAGGTAAGAGCCGGCTCGGGCGGGGGCTCGGGGGGCGGCGGGGCGGGCACGGCGGGGGAGCCCAACTTCTCCGTCCCTCGCCGCGCCGCAAACTTTGCCGCCGCTCGGCGGGGCTGCGGCGGGCGCTCCCCGTGGGTGAGCGCGGGCTCGGCCCAGCCCCGGGGTCGCCGTCGCCCCGGGCCGTGCAGTCCCGCGCCCTGGGGTGCCCCGGTGTGCCCCGGTCTCCTTGGTGTCGGCGGGCGAAGCCAGAGGTTTGATGCTTCTGGCGCGGCCCCGCCAGCGGCGGGTCCGAGCACACCTTCCAATTAAAACAGTCCGGTGCTTGAAGAGCTGCAGCTCCTTTTTTAACCGGTGGTACCTTAAAACATCCTCTTCGGGCTCCTTCCTACCCAAGAGCCATCTCCCCATTTCTGTCGCTGCGACCAGAGCCTCCGTGCCCGTTCCGCACGGAATTTGCTTTGGGCGCGTGTGGATGGGTGGCTGCTGTGCCTGAGGAACCCAGCGGGAGCCCTTAGAGCCGGCCGGGCAACATCTCTTTTCACAGAGCCACATTTTTTTCTAACAACAAACTAAAAATAACTGTTCTAAAACTAGCACTTTCCTCATTTAAAATGTGGTTCCCAAGTGGCTGTGCACAGGCCTTCTGGGAGCGAGAGCTGCAGCCGCATCTGCTCCCTGGCGTGCCCTGGCCCAGTGCTGCCACGCCGGGTGCCTCTCACCGGGCAGCCGGGGAACCCACCCTGTGGCATCTGGGCTCCTGCGGGCACTGGTCTGGGAATGGAAGGATGCAGCTGATGCCTCTTCATTTTTATTTGATTTCTGACAGTTTTAACATCCTGCACGGTCTGGGGGAACCTGCCCTGTCTTCTCCGTTTTATGCATGAACAAGACCAGTTACAGGGGTGATGGTGTAGACAGCGGCAAGGAGGGGCAGGCTCAGGAGTTCAGACATAACTTCATAAAACAGTGCAGTGCACCTCAGGGATGCCTTTGGACCTGAGAGAGCTACGAAGGATGGGTGGCTCCGCCGGAGCTCTGGTTCTCCAGAGCCTGCTTGCTTGGCCTGAGGAAATAAACGGGGGGATGTGCCTCTCTGTCCCTGCTCCTAGGTTGGTGCTTGCGCTGTTAAGATGCCGTGTGGTGCAACACAGTCTTGCATACCACTGAGGAAATCCCAGCTCATGACTGTTTCTTTGGGACCTGTTTCTGTCTCTTCAGAGTACCCAATGCACAGAGCATGGCTGAAGCCTGCAGTCTCTGTACTCATAGATTGCATTCCCAGCTCAGAACCTGGGCTTTGCCAGGTTTTCCCTATGAGGCTGATGGATGCTCTCCACTTCTTTCAAGAGCACTGGGTAAGGAGTATTTGCAGCAAAAAATTATCAGGGTTGGAGATCATTGTCCTGGTACATCAGTTTTCAAATGCTGAAAATAAATTGTTTCCCTGGCTTTGAGTCTGAAATGGTTTCTCTGTGCTGGTGCTGTGTTTGTTTGTGTTCAAGGCCAAAAGGTGGTTGTGCTGCTCATTGATGAATTCCCTGAAATGTTGACAGTACCGTGAGAGTAGCACAGAGTAGAGCCCACTGAAATCTGAATAAGCTGGCCCAGATTCTGTGCTGACTTTTGTCTCAGGTATGTCTTTGCTCTAGTGAGGTGAGGGTCAGATCAAATGAGGTTTGGTCCCTGTATGAAATGCCGGTTGCTGAATAACGCAGCGCTGAAATTGGTGGGCTTATGAAAGAAAAAGTATGTGGTGTTTCATAGGTAAAAAAGCCGGTTTTGTTCCTGCCAAAAAAAGAAAAAAAATGCCCTTTGCTTTTTGGTGCATTGACACTTTATAATATGATATGGTGATTTTATACCTATGACAGAGAAGTGGCTACTGGAACAAGGTCAGTTTTAAAACTCTTTTTCAAAAGAAGCTAGCAGGCCTCCAGAAAAAAAAAGGTTGTCTTTGGGTTAAAAATAACAGTTAAAATCCTATTCTTCCTAGCTCCTTACAAAAAAAAGATATTTTCATGATTTAAATGCAATGTCATGTTTGAAAAATTCATAGTTCTTTCCTGTGTGTAAGGATTATGAGAAAAGGGTCACAATTTACTGTTTGTTGTTTATGTTGTCTGGTCAGCTTTTGGAGGTTTTTCTGCACATTAAAAATAACATTGAGCTAGCAAGACTGTTTTTGTAACAAATTTTACTTTTGTCCTCATAGTCACTATCCCATAGCAGAAAAATTTGGCTGCAAATATTGCAGAGGGAATGTTTATTTGAAGCCCCTTTTTCAACCCACAGACTTTATTTCACTGGAAGGATTAGATGGTTCGTGAAATCTTGGAGACAAGACTGGACTTCAGGTGGGGTTTAATCTGCTGTTATTCCTTCAAAGTACAATTGCGTATTTTTTCAAATAATTAGTTTTTATATTTTAAAAGCCCAGATTTTAAAAGTAAAGGAAAACAGTTTGAAAAAGAAACAGTGCGGCGACACTTGGGTTCTTCCGACATCATGTCGTTAAAGAGTATTCATGCATAAGGATACAGCCATGTATGAATTTGTGTTATCTTTTAACCATGTGGTTATGCAACTGTGTTTGGGTTTACAAGCAATGACACTTCTCTGCAGATAAGTCCATGCATATCCCGAGGCACAGGCCATTTTGAGTGATCTGCTTTCTTGAAAAATTACATGTAAAGATGAGGTGGGTGTCAATCCCAGCCAGATTCCCTGCCCGAGGTTGTAGGTGGACGCGGTGTACGGCTCCTTGCTGTTCTCGGGATGTCTTTTGTCTCTACCACCAGTTTACCCCATGGTGTTTCCTTGTGGAAGGGGTGTCTGGTGGGAGGGATGTCACCAGCTTAGCCTCAGACTGTTTGTTGCTCTGGGAATGTCCTTCCTGGGCCCTCAGCACCTGTGTGCTCTTTTCTCTGCGGTGAGCAGGGTCCCCTGTGTCACCTTTGGCTTGGCTGCTCCAGCATTCACAGGGCTCATGCCTGCCTGTCCCTGTGAGCCGTGTTACTTGTGAAGTCCCCACTCTACCCCAGCAGAAAAGCAAATCTTTGTGGCTGGATTTGGGCAGCAAATTGCTGCAGACTTGGGAGTATGGGGTTGGTCAGACTTGGGCACAGCTGTTCACCCAACATGAGCTGGGTGTGCACTACCTGCTCAGCTGTGTGGGACGTCTATCTCTGCAGTTGTGACCAGTTTGTGGGTTAGTTTCTGCTCTGGAGGGCTTAGGCATGGGGCTCTCTGCTCCTGCTGGCAGCCACCGCAGAGACCCATCCTCCCAGTTAGTTCACAGTTTCTTTTTCATTTAGTCATCACTTTCTATTATTTGCAAAGTCCATAAAAGGAATACAGCACATTACAGTAATTTTCAATTTTATCCTTTGCAACAACTCTGGTTTCAGAGACTAGTCCAGACTTTACTTTAGCCTGGCTTTGTATCTCTTACATTTTTCTTTCTTTTTACTGTCCTTTGTGCTGTGGCAGGAAGAAGGGAGCTCTGTTTTATCCTGTTGAGGAATGGTTGTTGGATGGAATTTTTGTTCTGGTTCTGCAAGACAATGTCTGGCCAGCAGAAGTGGATCTTTCTCCAGCAGTGTCTGCCTTTTGTTATCTCACAGAGATGACTGGGATGCCTGCACACTGTCTAGGTCTAGCTGTGGGTCTTCTTGGTGATGCTGTTCCTCAGGTCCTCTTGCAATGTGGTTGGAATTCTTTTTGCAAATGGATGTGTCAGCTCTTTGACAGCATTGCAGCACCTTCTTTTGAGGGCTTGTGGGACACTGTGGACCTGAGCAAGCCGTAGCTGGCAGCCAGATGTGGGGCCCGTGGCAGCCTCAGAGCTCCCTCAGCTATTGATGTTTCCCGGTGTATGTGCAGCAAATGGGGATACAGGACTCTGCTGGGAGGTGGGAGCACGAGGAGAGGCTGTTCACAGCATTTGGGTTGTCTGGGGGTGCCTGTGCCCAGTGGCTGGGCACGGCTTTTGTCTTCAAACGGGTTTCCAAGTGCTGCCTCAGCTGCTTCCACACTGTGCTGACCCAGCCTCGGTGGTGGTGAGGGTGCACACCAGTGTCCTAGATGCCATCTTTTCCATCTAGGTGGGGGACAGACCCTGCTAAGCTGAGGCTCCTGCATTTTTCTTCATGAAAGCAGGTGTAGTTGTGCCCTTGGGCATAGGACAGGCAGCCAACCCAAAGCTGCTCCATCTGCTCCAGCCCAAGGGCCAGGTTTGACTGGTTCATTCATTGCTGCTACACCCACAAGCTGAAAATCAAGGTGCTTTTCAGAAAGTGTCTCCTTTCTGCTGCGTGCCCCATCTCAGGATAGCTCACTAAACACAAGGCAAGGTTGCAGTACTCATTGCAGGAATGGCGGCACTTCTGTGTTCCCAGTCCTGCCCTCCTGCTCTTGTCTGGGAAATCTGCACTTGCCTCCACTCTGCTGGCTGTTCCCTGTTCTGCTGTCCTGCTTTTACTCACTGCCTTGCCCCTGCAGTGCCATCCATGAGCCTGGAGAAAAAACCACAACAGAACTCATTCAGTTCTGACTCTACTCAGTATGACACTTCCTGATTTTGGATCTCTTGCGGGAGAGCTGTGCCTTAGCTCACACTCCTCAGGGCTGAGGCTCTGGACTAAGTGCTTGTTAACACTGCTATCACACTGTTGTGGGCAGGGTCTGCTCTCCTTGCTTGTCTCACACTGTCACTGCTGTCATGTGCGCTGAATTTGGCCCTGCCTGGCTCATGATGGAAGCTGTGGCTGTGATGGAGTTGATGGCTGAGCCTGGTGCTTCTCAGAAGCACCCATGGATTTGTGTCTGCCTTGTTAGGAGCCTTTAGTGAGGTGCCCCATAGGAGCAGAGCTGGGAGCACCCTGACTCTGGCTAGGGCATTGGTGTGCCAGGGCTGGTCACTGCATGGGCTGAAATGGTCCTGTGCTTTGGTTATGGCAGTTTTGGGAGCTTTGCTGGTTGGGAAATCCTTCAGGGAGTCATGAAAGCAGAATTGTTTGTTCAATAGCCTTTTGCAGACACCCTCTGCCCCTCTTTTTAGCTCCCCCCCCTACTACAATACTTGAGAGAACACCGAGGGGAAGGAGGTATGGGCTCACTCCCCTTTGACACTGCCTTGCTTACTATTGCCTCTTCAGGTGAGGTTTTGTTAACCTCTTCCCAACTGGCTGTGCATTAGCAACTGCAGGTGACTTGAAGCTTGAGGCCCTCAACTCACCTGAAGCTGCTGATGGCCAGAAGCTTTCGGCAGCCAATGATGGGCTGTGAAGGTAGTTGCCATAGAAACATCTTGGGCAATAAATGGAGCCTTGAAAGCCCTGAATGCCTTTTGGTAGGAGCCCATGTGTGACTGTGGGTACAGGTAGAGGTGTTCACCCTGCAGACCGGGGCTGTGAGTGAGACATCTGGGAAGAGCAGCTGTAGGACCAGGATCTGAGCACTGCTTTGGTAAGCTGGCACTTCCCTGAGTTTTTGATGGCAAAACAGAGTCAGAGCAGGAGGGTGTGATGTGGTCACAACGCTGGCCTGGCAGGAAGGAGCTCATTCCCTCAGATGAGCTGTGCAGTTCTGTGCAGCAAACAGCCCCTCCTGGGTGCTGCAGCACAGGCTTGGGGCAGCTTCATCCCCAGTGCTGTGCATGGCAGCGCCTGGGGACTCAGCACAGCCTCTGCAGGTGCCACCCTTCTGTCTCTGGACTCCTCCTTGAGCACTGCTGCCCTTCCCTGTGCTCTGGCACTTGAGAGCTGTGTGCAGGCAGACCCCAGCCTAGGAAGGGCCCCATGCCCACCTGAGAGGTGGAGCTGGGTACCCTAGGTCCCCTTGGCCCTGGCCTGGCTCTGCCCCCTCGGTGCCCCTCTGCTGCCCTGGCTGGCTGTTTGCTCACAGGTCACTGGCCAGGGAACCTGATCATCTTGATTGGAGCCTCTGGCTCTGAGGCCCCACTGTTGGCCAGAGGCAGCAAGGACAGATAAAGGTTTGGCTGGTTCAGAGAAACCATACTGGTCTGGCCATCCCAGGAGGGGAGAGAGCTGGGAGCTGTGGGCCAGGCCCTTGTTCTGGCAGCCCCCTGCTCTGGAATGGATGTTCCCTTGTGCCAGATAGTAACTTCTGAGTGTGCCTGGGGAGGCTGCACTCCCTTCTCCAGTCCTGCTTCCTTGCGTCTCTGTCTGTCACACTGGGATTATCTCCCTCTGCTCCTACTGCAGCTGCTTCCCAGAATCCCAAATCCCCAAAATGCTGTTTCTCCAATAATCCTTGTCATTAAAAGTGGCTCCTAAGCTCCGAGCACCTCCTCCTGTCCTCATCACCCTCTCTAGACAGAATCAGTTTGACTTGTGCACATACTAACAGTGAGCAAATCATCTTGTTAACCTGGGACAGGACACTGATTTGTCCCCCCCCGCCACTACCAAACTCCAGAGTTACCCTTGAATCTTTCTGTATTTTCACTATTCGGTGTTTTCAGCCGTGTGAAAATGTGCTTTTTTTGCTATTGTTATGGCCTTAACTGGGCATGTGGCTGTTGCTGACAGCGTTGTGCCTGTGTGGGAGAGGGAGTTGTTTCCTCTGCCATTGGAGTCTGGAAGGTCGAGGACGGACAGGTGAGGGAGGGGGTTGCTTTGAGAGCTGGACTTCACCAGCTTTCTGAGCTTGGCTGCCTTCCCACTTATGAAATACAGTTAAACCTTTTGATGGCAGGTAGGAAGAGCTGAGCATCAGCAGTGTCCTTAAGAAATTACATCCCTGCTTAAACTTTTAAAAGTCAGCTGAACACCCGTTTGCTACGGCCCTCCCGGGCTGTTTCCCAGTGGCACGGTATTTTTTTCCAAAATAACTCCTGCTGCAGTAATACTGTCCCAAGGCAGGGCACCCCATTCGCTGGGCATCCTCAGCTGTGCCGCAGGAGATGGGAATTCTTCCCGTGGCAAGTGGCGGATGCCGTGGCGGTGCCCGGTCAGCCGTGCCCGGGGCCGGGGTCCGGCCGTGCCGGGGGGCCGGAGGGCGGGCGGGGGGCTCCTCCTCGGGCCGATGCCGGCAGAGGGAGCCATCCTTCCTCCTTTCCCGTGCACAGCCCGCCGTGCCAATTAACCAATTAATCCGAAAGGTGCTACGAGAGTTGAGCTGAAAATTAGGATCTTCCATTGGGCAATGGCTCTCTGCTCGTCTCGCTGAGGCTGAGAAGTGACTGTGTGTTTCCCAAATGCCTCTTTTCTGCTTTGTTGCCCAGATTCATCTCTCAGGTGAACCCTTGGCTGGGTTTGATCTGGCCCAGCTTCTCATGGCCATGCAAGGCAGGAGCAGGCTCCGTGGCAGGTGTGGCAGAGGCTGATGCCAGCATCTTGGCCAGCTGGGGGTGTGGGCAGGGGGCAAGCCCCAGGTGTGCAAAGGACTGGGGCTGCCACTCTGAGTCCCCATGGCATGAGTGACATGGGGCTGTGGCTGACCCTGCAGATGAAGACATGGCCTTGCCTTGGCCAGGAGTTGCCAATGGATCAGTGAAGGCAGACAAGGGCTTTTGAGCTGGAGCTGTGATGTCCTGCCTAGAGGACTGACTGTTGTGCTGGCAGATGATGTTGCTCCCATCCTTGGTACCACAAAGGAAGGATGTATGGAGTCAGTGCAAGCACTGAACCTTGCCCAGCTGGAGTAGCCACCACAGGTGAGCATTTATGGATTTTTCTCTGAGAAAGCTGTTTACATTTTTGTGCAATGGGGGAATTGTGTGTGGCTGGGAAGGATGCTGGAACCATCAGTTGAGGCTTTAATTGGTTTTGCACCTAGAGTGCTAATGTATTTTAGTGGATTAGATGGGAAGTGGGGTGGTACTTGGGCTGCTCCAGAACTGGAGATGTGAGCTCACATCACAGGATTGAGAGGCTCGAAGTGTTGTGCAAGGCGAATGGCAGCTTCTCACTCTGCCACGGCTGCTGCTTTCTGGTTAATGCATTTGGAAGGGTTCAGTCTGATTTCCTCTGCTCTGGCTGTGAATGTGGCCTGTACTGGTGCTGCCAAGTGTTTTGGGCCTGTTGAGGGATAGCCTTGGTAAGCAGCTAAGCCCCACACAGCCAATTACTCACTCCCTCCTTCCCAAGTGGGTCATGGGAAGAGGAAAGGAAAAGTAAAAGCAAGAAAACGTGTGGGTTGAGATAAAAATGGTTTAATAAGTGAAAGTGGAAGAAGAGAGAAAGAAAGCAAGGGATGAAGAGGCAAACACTCACTGCCTTCTGTGTATAGATTGATGTCCAGGAATTCCTGAGCCAAGGGTTGCAAATCCCCCCAAGATCCCTCCTCTCCCTTTTTATTGATGAGCACAATGTTAGATGGGACAGGGTAGCTTTGTGGTGGATCTGGGTAATCCATTCCCAAACTTTTGTGCACCCCCAGTCTGTTTACTGGGGCACATGTGAGAAGCAGAGAAGGCTTTGACCCTGCAAACACCATTCGGCAGTAGCTAAAATATCAGTGTGTTACCGGTTTTGTTTTGGTCACAAACCTAAAACTCAGCACCAAGCAAAGCCAACTAACTCCCTCCCAACCATAGCCAGTCCAGGACAGTTAAACACCTTTTAGTGCTCATACTGAGGCTGATGCCTTGGCAAAGAGTCCTTGTCAGACCTGGGCAGCAGGAGATGGGGCCTCTGTCCTGTGGGTCTGATGGCCAAGACACATTCAGGCTGACCAGGACAGAGGCATGGCACTGCCTGGGGTGCTGCCAGGCAAGGTGTGTTTTGGGAGAAGCTGGAGAAACAACAGAGTGCTGGTAAGCAGGACTGTGTGTCAGTGGTGAGCTGCTCACTCAGCTGGTGTAAATTATCCTCAGTCCTTCAGAGTGCTGGAGCCAGCAGCACAGGGTGTGACCTGTGACTGCTCAGGGCTGCTGCTCAGCATCTCCCTGCAGTCCCTGGCCACGGGCTCCAGTCAAGTTTGGCGCTTCTAGGGAGGCATTTTCCAAACCTTAGGCTGTCCCAGAAGGAGAAAATCCTGCAGCTGAGCTTGTATTGTTTATAGTAAGCACTGTCAGGGTTGTGAAAAGCTGCTGTGAAATAGAAACGAGAGGGAGGGACTGTGAAGCACCAGGCTGGAAGGCCTTTTCTTTAAACTGCAGCTGAGCTGGGCTTAGGCAGAGGTAGGACACAATGTCTAGTCCTGGCTTCCAGAAGGCAGCACATGCATTTCCCTTGTGCGCGATCAAAGGCTGGGACTGAGACTCATCTCTATCTTTTTTATATCTAGTCCATCACTGTGCTATCTGGTTCTTCCCAAGTATATATAGAAATAGCTTTTTTTTTTCTTTGTCCTCTTCTAGACAATGCCTGGAGTCTTTGGTAACTTTTTATGTTTTATGTGTTTTTGTGTGTGAGGTCTGTCTGTGCCTCTTTACCAAGATGTGGAAAGTTGTTTCTTGAGTGAATCCTCTTGGTGTCCTCCACCATGGAGGCCCAAGGACTGCCCAGATGGAGTGCTTGTGTCTGGCTCGGTCCTGAACCTCTCAAAGGTTTGTAACCAGCCCTGCTCAGGGCAGCTGTGTCTTGTTTTTCTGTTTTGGAATCACAATGACTGTGTGTTCGAGGTGTAAGTTTTGGTGTCACGCCACTGTGAGGTGTGAATGGAGAGGCGAGGGGCAAACATGTACAACTCAGAGGGCTAGAATGGCTTCTTGGCTGGACACTGCTTGGCTTTGAATGCCCAAACTCTGCCTGAGGTTGCTGCCAGCCCAGCAGCCTGAGATGGGTGGTGATTTGGAGGGGAGGACAGAAAGGAGCACTGCAGTCCTGGTTGACACAGTCCAGTGTCCATCTGGAGCAGTGAGAGCCTGGAGGTCGGTGTGGCAGCGCACAGGGGGTGCATGTGCAATTTGGGATTTCAGCACATTTGCGAGTGACTGCATGGATTGGGTGTGGTGGGCTCTGGACTGGGGACTTGAGGCTGTGTCAATGGGCTCTAAGCCGCCGTCATCAAAGGAGCTAGAAAGGAGTGTGAAGGGAGAAACAAGCAGCCCAGAGTACAAGCAAGGGTTTGTAGTGTAGTTACAGAGCAGGATGCAAAGGGTCAGCGTGTGTGAGGGTGACAAAGCTGGAGAAAACCATACAGGAGTGGCTGTGTCTGTAAACGTGTCCTGCCAATTCTCCCTCTTTCAAGCACAGAACTGCTTTGGGGAGGGTGGAGGATGCTCAGAGCCAGCGTCTCTCCTTTTCTTTGGTTGTGAGGATCTGTCACTGTCAGAGTGGCTGCTGTACTGAATGGAGAGGGTTGGGTCAGGGGAGTCCTGCGTGTGCCCTGGGCGTTCTCAGGGAGATCCCTTGCTGAAGCAGTGCCAGGCTGCCAGCCCGGGGTGGGGCAGGAGGACTCGGAGCTGCAAATGGCTGCACCTGCCTGTGTGAGTGTCTGTGCCCTCTCTCACGTGTTTCAGCACAATCCTTCTTGCTCACGTGTATGTACATCTCCTTCGCTTCATTCTTTCTCGTGCACTTTGTCCATTTGCTTTTCTGTCCTCCCTGTTGCTACTGTAATCTCTCTCTTTCTTTCTCCCTTTGTTGCCTGGGCTGCTTTGCTGCCTCATACTTCACCATGGCCCTCTTTATTCCTTTGATAATAACAACATTAGAACCTACATACAAGGCCCCAAGGTCCCTGCTTTGTGCAGATACATGAGGAAAGACCCTTCAAAGCCTGCGTGCTGGGTTGAGAAGATTCTCACAGTCTCACTGTTTCCAGGAGTGTCAGAGGCAAAGGGCTGGATTGTGAAATCAGGCCTCTACAAAACCTCACGCTGTGTCCTGTGTCCGTCCAGGAATGTCAGAAGTGAAGACGCTGGTCTTGTTTGACGGAGTTTTACACCAAAGCCCTCAACCCCGGTGCCTGATGGAGGAGCTGAATGATTAATCTCCCTTTATCAGTTCTGCTGAGCAGAGTGGTTGTTCCCAGGGCTCCCAGTCTGTCCCTTCCTCATTGTGCTGTTGGTTTGGTAGTGACATTAAAGTGAAGCTACTTGCAGATTCTGTTCCAGTCTGCTGTGTTCACGTGCTTCGAGCTTTCAGAAATATTCTCCCTTTCAACTGCAATTTGCACATTTGGCCTCTGCTGAGAGGTGATGCTTCAATGGGATGCTGAAGTCTGGTGGTTGGAAAGCAGTGTTTCTAGTGATGCACTGAGCTTTGCATATGTGATACCCACTATATTTCCTGTGCTTGAAGGCTCTGTGTAGCTGCTGGTTCACAGTCTGCAAATACAGCACTGGGGGGTGGTGGAGGAGGAATCAAATCTTTTTCTTCGCTTGACAAAGTGGTCAGAGTTTCTTGCAGAGGGAAGGCTGGTACTGTATCTGGCTTGCAGAATCATATCCAGAGACCCACTGACTTGTCATAAGGATGTATCTCTGCCGTGCTAGTCCATCACGATTCAGACCGTAAATAGCAAAGGACTCTGAAATCAGGAGACATATTTAACACTTTTTGTCCCTCCTAAAGGGACAAGGAATGTACATCCTGTGTGTAGTGGTGTCTTTCAGCCTTGTTCAGCCACACTCCAGTTTTCTGATGCTTCCACTTCAGCTCTGTCGTAGGTGAACCTTCTGTTATTTATGCCTGTGTCCCGAATCTCCTTGCTGAGAGGTGGATTTGGGAAAAGAGCAAGCAGTAAAATCAAAAGCCATCACCTGTTCTTGTGGTTTGCTGCTCTTTGCAGCCCTTTGAGTTTATATGCAGCAAATGTCTGTTACAAAGTCTGTCCCTCTGAACAGCAACAGGCTGTTTTGGGATATTTGCTTCCCCTGTGATTTCTCTTTGGGCAGGATGACCTGTAGGCAGAGTCATGACTCAAGAAGAGTAGAAGGAGATGGGGGTGGGCTGTAGCAGCAGGACCCTCTGTTCTTGTCTCTGCAGTAAAAGCAGAGGGGCTGTAACACCCATGCCAGCCTTTTCCTGGGCACTGTGGACCATTGCAGAGCCTTTTTGCCAGCACTTACATTGGTCACTTTGTTGGAGCTGGCTGTCAACAGGATCATCTCCTTCTTTCTTTGGGCAAAGTGCCTCAGAGAGCCTGAGCACGCTTTCTGAGGAGCAACTTGGTCTCTCTTCTGAGCCACAGACCTGGGGGAAGATGTCGTTTGCTGGTGCAGCAGGGCTGGCAGCTCTGGGTCCTGCACATGAAGATTTTGGGAATTCCTCCTGGGACCACCTGTGTGTCAGTACTGGCAGCAAAGAGCAAAGCCAGGGGCTCCCAGAGCTGGTGGCCAAGGCCCCTCTTGATGAGATGTCTAGTTCTGTCCAAGGCTCACCTTGCTGCAAGAGGGAAGTGGTGGTGTAAGCCGTTGCTGCCCTTAGGTCTGGCCCTTGTTGCTGTGCCCCTTCCTGCAGCGCTCCAGAGAGTCCCCAATAGCTGAAAGTGGAGGAGGAGAGTGATTTCTCCCTGGGCAAGTCATGTTGGAGAAAAATAAACTGGATCTGGCCAGGTGAGATTTTTGAACAGTGCCTGTAAGTTCTGTGGGGGCTGCTTCTCCAAGGTGTGTATTGCTTTGGGCTCATCCTGAGGGTGATTGGAATGTGGAGAGTGGCATCATTCTGCCTACAGGGGGCTTGTGAGAGGTGCAATGCTGCTGGCAGAGCAGAGAAAATTGATGTCTGTCAATACAGTACAAGGCACTTCAGACAGGACAGAAATGGCACAGGACCTCGTCATCTGCTGCAGCATTTACTGGTGTGTGTTGGAAGATCCAGGATCTGCCCTTCCTCGAGGGAAGGAGGAAGGACCAGCCCTGGAAAAGGCAGTGGGACTGCTGTGTCTCTCTCTAAACCGTCCCATCACTGCTGGTCTGCCAACTCTCCTCCTCCTGCTAGTTAATATTAGTATTCAGTTTGTGGAACGGGCGATGCAATTAACACAAAGGTACAGTCATTCATTCTGACTGGAGGACTCAAGGGATCAGATGTACTGGGGATAGGAAGCGGAGGCTTTCTGCTGGGAAAGAATGTCACAGCACAGCGGACACAGAAATGAAAAGCTATTAATAATGATCCCGGAACTTCACTTCCATCAGCTGTTTATTTAAAGGTGCTCCATATTCAAAGCCTCCTGATTTATGTGGGCAATAACACTCACAGTCCTGGGATCACTTTTTTAAGCAAGGCTAATGGGGTGAAACCATCATACTGCGACAGTAGAGATCAAGCTGAGAAAATGATACTGGAGAGAAAAATAAACTATTGCCTAGATAATCCCTGAGCTACGCTGGGCTGGGAGCTTGTGTGAGCTCCCTGCTCTTCCAGCATTTATTAAGGCTCTTACTTCCTTTTTTTTTCCTTGGTCTTTGTGCACAGAATTTAGCGGGCATGGAAGGATATAAAATTTGATTCTACCAGGCTGGATGCGAAAATGCTTCTTCATTTGCATGCAAGTGACCTGGGACATGTGGTTTCTCTATCCCTGTCTCCTAAGCTCCCATTCTGGCTTGGTCCATTCCCAAAGGACTGATTCCTCTGGGAAAAGGTGTCTGTGCCCTCTGCTGCATGGGTTTTGCCTGCAAAGTGGTGGCACAGGAGTGCCTGGAGGGACACAACTGGGATATTCTGGGCTGTGGCACAGAGGGGACAAAGGGCTGCTCTGCTCTGGGGGTGTCTGGTTTCCATGTGGGTTCTCTTTATGGGACTGTTTGCCCTTGCAAGGAGGGCTTCTTGGTGGGGCCCAAGTTGGGCCATTGACACGTGAATTTGGCCCTGAAAGTTTATAGAAACTCATGGTGGTTACCTTGTTCTGCAGTTAAACCACGACAGGAGGCTGGGCTCAAGGTGCAAGAAGGGCTCAGGGCAGGGGAAGTGTGAGTGTGGTGCCAGTTTCTTCTGACCACAGGTGAGCCCTTGTTGGACAGGAGCTGGTTTCAGCAGCTCCTTTTGGATGTGGGGCAGTGTGCAGGAGTGCTAGGTGCTGGCCATCAGAGGGTATGTGGCTTGTGGTGTCTGCAGGGCAGTGAGCAGCTTTTGGCAAAGCCTGGATGTTTTCCTGGGGAGGTGAAATAACCCTGAGGCCGCCGAGCTGCGGTTTGAGCTGCTCTGGGCAGGGAGTGACTCCTGGGACATGACTGTAAGCACTGTTCATTGTCAGGAGCTGGTAGTGGTGATGTGATTAGTAGAATGAAGCAAATGATTCCAAATAAATAATGCATCAATCATTAATGGTTGAATGCAAAATTTAGCCTGTTGCTGTTGTCTGCAAGTTGCTTACAAGGAGGTCAGTCCTTTATTTTTGCAGAAGGCTGTTATCTGCAGCTCGTGGGCAAACGCTGTGCTCTGAGGATTCCTGGCACATCTGCTCCAGGCCGTAGGTCCCTGGCCCAGCAAGAGGCTCTGGTGTCTCCTGGTGGCTCTTTGTGAGGTGGAGATGGGCTTTGCTTTGCATGAGTGTCTGCCTGGGTGACCATCCAGAGGCTCCTGTGGGGCTGACATGCTCTGGTGCCTGTTCTCAAGAGCTCTGCTCACTGCTGACCTGTTTGTGCTGCCTCAGGGTCCCAGGAAGGGATGAAGGAGAGCTCTGATCATGTGGGCAGCCCCTCTCCTTGCTGTGCTCCTCTTGGAGATGTTGACTTTCAAATAGACTTTCCCAAAATGTAATACCTGTGTTGGAGACTGAGCTGCCAGGGATTTCTGCCAGCTGTGGTGGAGTGTTCTGCACAGTGCTGCATCTTAGCAAAGCATGTTTGGTTCCTTTTTGGGGGTTGAGGCTCTGCACCATTCTGCTTCAGGCTCCTAAATTCTGTGGTACCCAGATTCCTTCTTTTCTTCCTGGTGCTTAGGAATTATCAGAGAGCAGGAAGGTTTGGAGCATCTTCTTCCAAACCAGAAATGTCTGTCTGTAGGCAGGGCAGTGTTGGATTTTAGCAGGATGGTGCAGAAACAATTTTCTTACCCATTATACTATCTTGTTTCTAATTTTTATTTAATGAGCTCCTCCGAAAAAAAGAAAATCGTTGTAACAATTTTCTTAAGTGTGAGAGATCAGGCTGAAATTGGCATTAAGGAGACTAATTACACTCATTCTTCCACTTTTCTAACAGCTGTTTATTGCTGCACGCTTGTCCTGAGGTGCTGAGGAAGCTGCTTAGCTTGGGCCAAAGGCACCTGAAGAGGTATCTGCAGTAGAAAGTTGGTACAGGCTTCTAATCTGGGTTTTTTCCAACCAGACGATCTTGTTAACACTGCAGAAAAGTACTGTGGAAACTGCAGGTGCACCCCCCAGGTCTTGTCCTGGTTTCTTGCTGCTCTCTTGTCCTCCCTCACAACCTCTCAGCTTCATTGTGGAGGATCCTGTGGGGGCCTGGTCTTAGTCTCAAAATGACAGTGTGCTGTCAGGGGATGGGACCTCCTCGGTCTCATGCCTTCTGTAAAGAGGGGTTGCAGATCTCCTGTCATGAAGACTGAGGGATTTCCAAGGACAAAATTGCTAAGAGGATTAAGATGTATAGGGAAGAAGAGTCTGCAGCAGCAAGAGACCTTCCTGAAAGTGATGTGTGCCTGCCATAGTATTTATTTCACCAGAGGACTGAGTCTGAACGTGACCTTGAACCTTGAGAAGCAAATTGAAGGAGGTTTCTTTGAACCTTTCTGACTCAGTATAATACCCACTTGTTATTCCATGTAGGAATTTGGGGAGTCTTTCACAAGAGGTAGAAAGTTACAGACAGAGCTATGAACATCTTCAATTTTCCATTTAATCACACAATATTGAATGATAAATAATTCATGCATCTGCCAAACATTGGCTTAAAAGAACCCAATTCCCTCCACATTTGTCAAAGTGGAAGAATTCTATTTTGTGCTTTTTTATTTTACTTTGTCCTTTAATTCTTTTCCAAATGGCCCGTTGTCTGGGCCATCAGCTTTGATTCCACCTGTCCTGTTTTGGGCTCATTCCTTTCCTTTCTTATCACTTTTGCTGGTGTTCAGGGCACGAAGAAGTGGCAGGAGGGGGAAAGGAGGGGAGTGACGGTGGTCCCTGTGTGTCCTTGGGCTGTGCCACAGGTGCACCTCTGGCAGTGGAGGCTGGTGAGGGTTCTCTGCCCCAGAGAGCACTTCTGGGTCCTCAGGAGGTGCTGGGGCATAAAAGATGTAGCTCTTTTAGGAATGCAACTTCTGACTTTATACAGGGTATTTGTGAGGGAATGACTTTCAGATACAGCTCTCTGTCCAGATCCTAAAATTAAGGACTTGGTCTGAGCTCTGGAGCTCTCTCACCACAGCAGAAGGAGCTCTGTCCATCTCAGAAGCTGTGACAGGGATGCTGTGATGGCTGCTTCCACCTCCTCTCCGAGACTGTTTTTAAAGACAAATTAAAAGTATTGTATTCACGTAGACAAGGCATGAAAATTCCATATTTGGATAAGAATTGCTGCAGAGCGAGACCGTTATGGCTGTAAAAACCTCTTCCCTAGGGCAAATGTTGAGATTTTCTTTGCAATTAAAATTTCTTTGAAACTTTGGACTAGAGCAGATTTGGAGGGGAAAAAAGCCTCCTAAACTTTGAAAATACTTCTTTCCAAACAATGCTTGTGTGAGAGCTTTAATAAATACTGCTCCTCACAGTGTGTCCGAGAGCAGAAAGTGACTGAACATGAGAAGTCAAAAGGCTGTGAATAGCTCCTGCTCTGGCAGTTGCCTCATTTTTCTATTGTGATTTCTCAAGGCACCATCAAAGGGGACAATAATTAAACTTAAAGCAACTTAAAAAGAAGGGAGAAAGAGGCATGTTTAGTCATACAGACCTGAGCATTGTGTAGGTACACATTCCTCTGCAAAAACAGCTTTTCTCAACTGTGTGCAAGTCTGTCTGAGAAGAAAGGCAGATGAAGGAGTTCCTTGCTGAGAGAGTAGTTCCAAGGAAGTAGAAAGAGGAAATCCAAAGATTTACTTCAAGAATAAGTATGACTAAACTTTTACTGTGGATAAGGGGTTTTCTGCCCTGTTGTCAAAGCTGAGGCTCGGATGACATAGACAGAAAACTTGATTTCATCATTGTCTGTCTGTCTTCTGTGCTCTGTATCAGGGCTGAAGACTTGCTGAGGGCAGATTGCTACCAAATGTTGCCTTGCACGGTCTGGACCTGCATTTGGGATGTGCTTGTCCCGTAGCTGGTTACACATGACCCTTTCACTGTGTAAGTAAAGATAAAAGTAATTTAAATATCTAAATTCAAAAGCCTCTACAGTTTTGAATCCTTTTGCCACTGATCTACAGCGTTTATACAGAGTGTGATGCTATGTGCTATCCAGGTTAATGTCTTTTGCCATCTCTCACTTGATTGGCAAAATTTGTTGGTTTTCTGCAAAAGGCGCTGAGTTAGAGCCTGCCTTCTGCAGGATCCATTTCAGCAGAAGGTGCCATAGGGATTCCAGAGCTTGCAGTGGCAAAAACCTGTCTAGCTTTCAGATGCTCTCTGTGGCACCAGTATTCTGGTACTTTGTCCAGCTTTATCTGAACATTGAGACTTAAATAGCACTGATGGGATCTGCTGTGCAACGGGAACTTGCAGTGCAGTGGCTGTAATCATCATCTGTCTTGATGTGAGTGGGCATCCCACACCTTTTCTCTCAGCAGTGCTGCCATCCCTTACAGAATTAGTAATATGTGTTCATGTTTTCCAGTCAAGGACACTGGTTTGTGGGGGCTGAGCCAGGTTGTGTTGTTGGTCCCTGGTGTTCTAAAACTGCCGAGTATTCCCTGTGGGGCAGAGGGCTCGATGCCCTGAGCATTCCATTGTCCAGCCCAAAGGGGTAATCCAGAGGAGCCTCCTGAATGCTAGAGAAGAGCTGTGGGAGGTTGTGGGGATATGGGTGGGTGCTTGGATAAGGTGCAGTGGTCCAGGCTTGGTGTGGTCTGACATGTCTTGTCAAGAGACAGTGTGTGGGATGTTGGAAGCTTGATTGTGATACACCTGCCTGGCCTGGAGTTGACAGGATTTTATGTCTGGCAAGATTGCCTCATCTCTCGCCTCTATATTTTGAGGAGAAGTTTATAAAAGAAAAAAAAAAGTATCTCTGCCTCATCTTGTCTTACAATATCCAGTAGAGAAAGTGAGCTCCAGAGAGCCTGAGTTCATGTTTTAGCCCTAGGCCTGGAGATTATGAACCATCTTAAAGCTCTGCAGCAGCCTTGCCATGCTTGTATTACCTCCATACAACAGATCTGGGGAGTGTGCTCTAGCCAGCCTGTTCCTTTTCCCAGGAAGGGGAGCATTAAGGGGATTTGAATCCTGTTTAACAGGAGCAGACGTGGTCACAGCCCCTGTGCTGCACTGTAGGCAGTGCTGGAGAAGAATTGCTGTTGGAGTAATTGCAGACTTTTCTCTGCCCCATCTCCCAGCCAGGGCTCTCTGAGCTGGGCTCGTGTGCTGCCCACACTCTCAGATGGGAGGCAGGTGGGCTCCCCGTGGATGCAGGCTGAGCTGGCACTATTTTGACCCCCAGAGCTGCTTTTCTGTTTGCACGTGGCTTCAGCTGTTCCCTTGAGGTGACACAGCTGGCACGTGTGGATGGAGCAGGAGCCAGCACACACCCTCTGAGCTCTCAGGTGAAGGGACAGTGGGGTCAGAAAGAGCTGGGCAGAGAAAGGAGGGGGCTGGTTGGTGCTGGAGGTTGGCCCCACTCTTTAGAAAGGGTCTCCAGACAGGTTTGCATGTTCTGGGAGCAAGCTGGTGTGAAACTTGTGCTCTTCTTGCTGCTCTAACAGTGGGGCCCTTATGGCTGCTTGCTGGGAGTCCAGTAGGAGCTTTTGTCCATCTGACTTCCTGTCCTGGGTTGTCTCCAAAGGTGCTGTAGTCCTGCCTGTTGGAAGCAGAGCTGCAAACCGTTGACAAAGATGTGACTGTGCTCTGTCTGCATCTCCAACCTGCCTCTTATACCTCCCCATGCTCTTCTCTGCAGCCCCCTGTGAGGTAGCTGTGGTCAGTGCCAAAGCTGGCAGAAGAGTACTGGACCTGTGTGGCTTCCTTGTGACTGATCAGAGATATCCACTCCAGACCTTGGGGATGCAGGCACACCACAGCTCTTCTCATGCTCCCTTTGTCCTTGCATGATCTGTCTGTGGGAGAGCACATTGTGAGGAGCAGCTCTCTGGCAGCATGAGAGTCCACAGGCTCCCAGTTTTTAGCCGTGGGGTTGGGATTCTGTGTGCAGGTGCTGGCAGCCACTGCTGTCCTCACCCTGAAGACTGTCCCTGCTGTGTTGCTGTCTGCTCCTTCTTTGGCTTTGCTGGGTAGGGGGTTGGAGCCACGTAAGGGCTGCTCCCAGTTTAAACTCATTCTGCAGGCAGCTAATCCAGCAGCAAGAGGACTGTGGGTGTCAGGACTCAGATATTGTCTCTGACCAGCAACCCTCCTACTGCAGCCTTCATTTCTTTGTGTCCTCTGGGGTGTGGAAGGGCTGTGGTAAAGCAGAAGAAAGCCTGAGCTTTAAGGAGCTCATCTCTTGTGCTTGATATTCGTGCTGTGGCTCTGCATTCTAGAGGGTGGTGCGAGCAGGGCCTTGCTCCTCAGCAGCCTTTGCAGAATCCTCATGGCTGTTCTGAACAGCTGGAGCAGTCCTGATGCTCGTGCTGGTAGCTGGTGCCACTCTGCTGGGAGGAGTGGGGAGCCAAAGCAGGACATCCAAGCTCATGTTTGCCGAGGCTGCAGGCTGGGGTTGAGGAGAGAGGGCTCTCTTTCCCTGCCTTTGCATCTTCTGGTACCTGGTGGGCAGTTCTGCGTTTTCTAACAATTATTTGGGCTTGTCTCAGAGGAGCAGTACTGGCATGCCAACCCTTCCAGTAGAGCTATGTGCATGGGAGCACTGCATGAGTCCCTGGGGATGCTTCCTGGCCTCTGGGTGGGACAGCCCTCCCTGGGCCACTGCCTTGGCCCTGCTGTGTTGGGCAGTAATGTAGGGCTGTGGCGTACTGGGCAGTGCTATCCCGGTGTGCTCTTGCCTGCCCATGTCTTCCCCCCTCCCCCTGCCTACTTTCTCCTGCATCAGCCTGCATTTGTAAAATGAAATAAATATTGACATGGACGGGATGCTATTCAATTTGTCCTGATCACTGGGCTGCGGTGAGTTCTGACAGAGCACAGTGTAAAACATAAGCTCAGGATGTAATTTCTACTGTCAACATGATGTACAGTATAGCTGTGCCAAATGCACACCAACAAACTGTACGAGCTCTTGTGGGCAGGGGAGGGGGAATTGTGCTGATAATTGGAAGTGGGGATGGCAGAGCAGCAGGAGAGGGGACATCACCCTGGGCCTGGGGCAGTGTGAGGGTCTGATGCTTCACACTCTGCATGGGAACCTGCTTGGTGTGGCGAGTGCTGGGCACGCTGCCACGTGGGTGCATGTGTGCTGCTGCGGGCTGGGCTGGCTGCAGCAGCAGCTCCCACTGGTTATTCACGGCCCTGCTGCTCACGTGTGGCAGAGAGAAGGGGCACTTCCAGCTGTTAGTGAAAGGTTTTCAGTAACACAGGGAAATAAATGTGCTAGTCCTGTTTCTTGTGCATGGGACCTTCTGGGGTGTCTTGAGTCCTGCTGCTGCCAGGATATGAGTGGGACTTGGGGCTCTTGGCTGTGCAGCCTCTGGAAGAGGTCTGTGATGTGACAGCTGGAAAGAAAGCTCTGCACGCTGAGGAGAGACATGACCCTGAAGCTGTCATGGAAAAGACAAGGGATGAGAATTTGTCACTGTAGAAGAAGGATCTGGTTTGTGGCAGTGAGCCTGGCTACAGATGTGTCTCTGAGCCCACATTTTGTGGTGCAAGGGTCTGGAGGTCGCCACAAGTCCTGTAGTTGGGCTTTGATCTCTGGGACCTGGATGAGGCAACTCGGGTTACAGCACCTGCATTGCTGCCCACGGGAAGAGCATGCAGACAGCTCAGCTGACAGTAGCTGAACTTTGGACACGTGAGGCAGTCACCAGCAAACCACGTTAGCTCAGATGAGAAATCTGCTAAATATAAAAAACAGCACAATAGCTGAGACTATACATAAGGTTGTGTTTCCCACAGCAACGCAGCCCAGCCCATGGGTGCTCAGCAGGACTCTCCTCTCCTGGCAGAATCTGCTCTCTGGAGTGCTCAGATGCAACAGGGCTGAACAAGTTGCCTTGGGAACTGTGGGCCAGCTTGTCTGCCAGCCAGGGAGCAGCTCTGCTCAAGTGGAGATCGCCCACTGCAGCATCTTCTGCCCTCACTTCCTCTTTCCTGCCTTACCTTAGTGTGTGCACTTAAACTGTTATTGTTACTGGTTTATTGGTGCCATTTGGGATGGTGCTGCTTCCATTGGTGTTCTGTAGTTCTGGTCAGGCTGACAGAGAAGACCCAGTGTCCATTTCTGAGCAAGGAGCAGTGCCATTTCTGTGTGCACAGGGCTGTCTGCAGTGTGTGGCTGGGGTACCTGTGTCGTGGAGGAAATCAGATGCCACTAAGGTGTGAAATGGTGTGATGAGGGGAGTGAAGGTGGCTCCTGCTGCTGTCACAGAGCCAGTGTTGGTGCTTTCTGCCAGCTGTGTGCCCTGAGTGCTGTGCACTGGAGGCAGTGGCAATGTGCTGCCTTCATGTGCCAGCTCGGCTGGAGACCCTGGATGCTGACATTAGTTGCGGTGCCAGGATTTGCTCCATTGGACTGACTTTCTTGCAGCCTCCCCATGTGTTCAGAAGGCTTTCAGTGTTGCAGAACTGCTCCCTGGCACTGGCATTGCTGCCCTGTCAGGCTTCTGGCAAGGCTTTATAAATCAGTGTGGATGGATCTGCTCCTGGATGGCAAGGAGAGGATGCTGGGTGGGCAGAATGGGAGACTTCAGCAGGTGGTGGCTGTTTCTCCCCAAGGCTTTGCTGACATAGTTGTCCTGAGAACACATGCAGATGGAGTCTTTTTAAACATTCTCTTTCTGGAGGTTGAGTTTACCAGCTACAACTCATTTGTACTTAGATTTTGGATGTAACCGAAGGTGTTGCCTGCAAAAGTGCTGCAGGGTGGCAGGCGGAGAGGCTGGATAGAGTGTTCTTCCCACGTTTACTGTTTGCCCTTGGTGCTGACCTGAAACTCTTGCTCCGGCACAGCTTATGTTGCTCAGTTTATTGACATGTCTCACTGTCTGGGTAACCTACTCCAAAATAACCAGAGATCTCCTAGGTGTGAGAACTTGGAGAGGTGCCATTTGTGATGGCAGTGCGCTATGTCTTGTATTTATCTTCTGTATATCCAGGTAAGTGTGATAAAGCGCGTTTGCACTTGTGCTGTTCTTGTGAGGGTCTTGCTCTGGAGCTTGCTGTGGGTCAGGCAGCCTCAGCTCCATTGCTCCAGAGCAGGGACTCCAACCTGTGCATCTCATCTGTGAAATTACTTTACCCTAAGTGTGGGAAGAGATGGCTCAGTCCATCCCCCACCTACTACAGGTAATCTTGCTCCCCTGAGTGTACAGTGTTAAATACTCTGGTGTTTGATAGGGATCCTCAGCAGCAGTGCAGCTGCCCTTTGGGAGCAGGGACAGGAAGCACTTCTGCATGGGGAGGCCTGGCTGCAAGACACAGTTGTGGCATTGCCAACAACCTCACCTGGCTGGTGTGGAAATATCTTCATAATAAATGGTCTGGCAAGTAGGAGGGGTGTGGAGCATTGTTAGTGCTTCTGTACCATGATTGCTGACATAAAAATACACTGGAGACCGTGTCTTTCTTGGAGCATGAAGTGCACAGGGCTGGCGCATGTGACAGCTGATTTTGCATGTGTGAGTGGAATATAGCGTGTGTACATGGGGAGAAAATGTGTGTGCACACAAACGAGGCACAAATAGACAAAGGAAGCCAGTGTGTGTGAGTGATCTTAGCTGTGCATGAGGTGGGATGTGTGTGAGCCCTTTTGGTGAATAGATTTGTGCACACTGTGGGACACACAACTTGTGAACAGGCAGTGTAGAATGATGCTTTGTGGTTCTCAGGGAAACGTTTGTCCAGACAAGTGAATGCAGACAGTAAAGAGTGCAGCAGACTTTCCCTGTTTGGGAAATGGCCACGTTGGTGGAGTCACAAGGGGGAAAGGCAAGTGAGGGAAAGAACTGGAAAAATATGTGGGAGCTGTCCCTCTTCTGAACAGCTGGGACTGTTCAGATTCATGCAGGGGTCTGTGAAAAGCATAGTCCAGTTCCCTTCCTATGGGGAGTAGATGAATATCTAGTCCAGGATCATTTTCCTTTCCATTCACCCTTCTTCTGCCTCCTGTTTAGAGTAACAGCTGACAGGAGATGAATTCTGCAGACTGGTGCATGTTTCATGAGTAGATCAGGCTGTGGCTGGTATCGCAGGGCTCTGGTGGAAGCTCAGGATGTTGGTGCAGAGAGAGATGGATGCTGCATCCCCATCTCCTGATCTGGCTTCTTCTCCCCTTGTGCTCACTGAATGCAATGTGCCCTTGGCTAAAGGTCCCATGTCTCAGCCCTTAGTGCCTTGAGGGTGGCTTGAAGCTTACACTAGAGCCCTTTCTCAAACTTACCTTTAGAGTCAGCCAGGTGGCAAATTCTTGAACAGATGCTTTTCTCCTGCCCATGGCTGCAGAGGTGAGATGACAGAAAGGTTCTGCAGGGAGGGCTTGCAGGAGTGTCTGAACAGTCCATACCTCCCATGCTCAGGGGCTGGTGTCCCTCAGTGTGAGCCTTTTCTGCCTGTGCAGGACTGCTGTGGTCTGGTCCTGTGCAGGCACTGGCAGCTGTGCTGTGCCAGGAGTGTTGCTACACATTTCCTAACAGTGTGGGCACCAATGACTCCCTCCAGGCACAGACCTCACTCTTCTCAGCAGCCAGGACCATGTGCTGAGGGGTTTCCCTTGTCAGCAGGGTCTCAGAGTCCCTGCTGGAGCAGATGTCTGCAGTGCTGAGAGCTCTGCAGCCCTCCCTGTTGTGTTCCTGTTCTGGCAGGACGTGTGGGATTTGGCACTGCTGTGGAGCACCTGGGGCAGCGCAGGGTGGGAGATACTGGCCAGGGCTGCAGGAGCAGCACAGGGGGACACTGGGCCATGTTTTCACACCAGCTCTGACACCTTGGCTTTTTCCAGGCTCCTGGAGATGCTGCTGACTGCCCTGCACCTCCCTGCATGAGCCAGCAGAGAATGGAAGAGACCGGAATCATCTGGGGAAAGGACCCTTCACCAGGCACTGGGATGTTGTCCCCATGAAGATGGGAGTTACAAATGTGAACTGCATGTGTGGCACAGACACCTGCACCGCCACACCCCTCGCACAGTAATCCCAGGCTGCCACAGGACAGGCAGACATTGGCCACAGCAGCTCATCCTGTTAACTCCTCTGTGAAAACATTTGTGGAAGAGCTTTCCTCCTCCTCCTGCTGTGAATGCCAGCAGTGGGTGTCTGTGCCCCGTGTGCCGCTGCGGCGTTCCCTGCCCGCGGGTGGGGTGGGCAGCAGGCTGAGCATTGCCCCCTTCCCCGGTGCCAGCTGGGCACGGAGCCCTGCAGCTCTGTCCCTGGGGACAAATGCCAGCTGCCAGACTCTGCTCTGGAGACCCAGGAGCAGCCTGCGAGGCACCAGCACTGACTGCTCCCACACCAGCAGCGGGCAGTCCGGGACACCTCTTGTCACAGATGTGACTCAGGCTGGACAGGAGTGCTCCAGCTGCAGGCCACGGCATGCAGCAGGGATGGGGATGCTCTGCGCTGACTGGGCAGCCTCACGCTGCTAGTGTGGACTTTCCTCCTACTTTTCCCTAAAGGATGCTGGCTGCCTGTCCAGAAGCTCCTGCTCATGCAGCCTCCTAGAGTGCCATGGCGAAGGGTCTGCAGGGCTTCTTGTGGACCATGCTGCTGCTCTTCTGCGCCATCCAGGAGCTGGGGTCCTGGGCCATGCACACGGAGGTGGATGGCCCCGGCCTAGGGGAGCCCGGGGATCCTGCACTGCTGGCTGGTGGGCGAGTGAAGCGTGGCTGGGTCTGGAATCAGTTCTTCGTGGTGGAGGAGTACACGGGCACGGAGCCGCTGTACGTGGGGAAGGTAAGCTGACCTGATGTCTGCATGGGGCTGACAGAGCCAGGGGCAGAGTGGACATGCAGGCAGTGCTGGGCAGAGAGAGGGCCCACGTGAAGGTTGTTCACACAGGCCTGGCTGGAGAAATACTCTGGACTGGAATGGCAGAAGCCTGGTGCCTGCTGGGGGTGATGAGGTTAATGTGCTCCCAGAGATGAGAACAGGACACACCAATATTTACATCTGTGTTCCTGCAATTGTATACTGGGTTCTTGTGATGTCTGGGGGTGGGTACAAGAAGCCCTGTCTCTGTGGGAGCTGCTGGCCGGTGACAGTGCCTTGTTGGGAAGGACTGGGTCTGTAGGTGGGAGCTCACCACACTTCCTTGGTCTGTGACCTCCTGGGAAAGCTGGACATGCACCTCTGCTCCCTCCACTCCTGGTGTCTTGAGGCTGAAGGAGCATTTCACCTTGGGGTTGCTGGGCTTTATCCTTTTCTGCGAGCTGTGGAGAAGCAGCTGCCCCTTGTACCAGCAGATGTGTTGTTTGTGTATGGGCGAAGGCAGTCCTAGCTGTTGGGACCAGTCAGAGGAGCACACTACAGTCCAGCTAGAGCTGGAGACATGGGCTCACCCCGAAGGAGAGTGCCCAAGAGCTTGTACAGCAGGGCTGTCTGATGGCCTTAGCTGTCTGGGCATGAGTCTGGAGGAGCTGGAAAATGGGTTTCTTGGCTGGGGGCCAGCGGGGATTTCAGCGGTGATTTGTGTCCGTTTCAGCAGACACTCAAAGCCGCGCTCCTCCGCCGCCCTCGGAGCAGGCACAGCTAATTCATGGCTCCCCTGGGAGCAGCAGAGGCACCAGGCCCTGTCACAGGCCTGGCAACGCCTCGGCTCCAGCTGAACCGAAACCTACAACTCACCCGTTTTACAGCCCCTTTCCACATCACCCACCACATCACCCGCCTAACTCAAGACAGCAGCTCTGAGATCGCTGCCTGGGGATCCCCAGGGCTGAAAGCCAGCAGCGCCAGGCTTTTCCTGGTGCTGGGAGAGGATGGAGTGCTCGCCTGAGACACTGTTTGTTAGCATAGTCTGAGGGTCCAGAGCCTCCCTGCGCTGGGGGACGCTGCAGAGTGGCTGGGGCTTGCCCTCTGTGGATACCTCTCACACACCTACATGTGCTTTCTGAAGGGCCGATACCATTTCCATAAAATCTGGGTTCTCTAGCTAATCCTTCTTCTGAACTGTAATTTCCCCTGAGGCTGCTGTCAGTTTGATGTGGATTTCTTTGGGTTTTTTAAATAGAATTATGGGGTCAGCACTAGTTACAAACTTCTGCATGTGGACAGATCTATTTTAGATAGAGGAGAGGATTAAAGGGAAAAAAGCAGATTTAATTAAGTTGCTAATATTTAAAGAAAATTGATGAACTCAGGCTTTATGAGTTGGAGCAAACAGAGTGCGCCTTTATTACGGGCTAGTTTTTATTTGATTTTCTTTCTTTTCTAGCCCCAGAGTCATTTTTTATTTGTGTATCCGTGCTTTCTGTTTAATAGCTTTTAATAAGGAATGTGCACCTCTGTTCATATTTAATTTTGATTTAATTATTAGTGTGTAATTAATGGCTTCGTAAGAATTCTGGTTGTAGTGTTTTAGGACAAGGAAACAATTTTCCTGTTTAACAAATGGGACAGATCAGCCTATTATCCGCCCTGTGGATGTCCCAGTTCTGCAGACACTGCTGTCCTTGCTTGGGGCTGAGCTGCAGGCAGGGCTGGGTGGTCCCTCTGCTCTGGGGGCCCAGCGTGTGCCAGGGCTGTGTGCCTTCAGTCTCTTTCCATGCTCAGGGGTGGAGGGAGCCCTGAGGCTGCGTGGGAGCGGGGTGCTCCTCGAGGCTGCCTGCTGTAACAGGGAGGAGAGAACATCCCTGGGATGTGGTCCGGGTCTGTGGCATCTCCCCTCGCCTTTCTGTAGTCTGCGATCCCAGCCCTCCCCCATTAGTTGTTGTTTAGCCAAGCAGCACAGATTTAGCTCTTTTAATCTTCCCCTGTAAATCAATCTCTGCAGCCCCTTGAGCCCAGGCTCCATTTTTCTTCCTAACATTCCGGTTTGAAGGGATGCTGGTGTCTGCTCCCAGCAGTCAGCGATGAGCAAATATGTGAAGAGGATGTGCTGAGAGCTCAATGTGGTGCTGGATGCTTTATCTCTAGCCTAATTATTAATCATGAGCCCGGTGTTCAGCAGAAAAAAAATGCAGGTTTCTGCTACCTGCACTGTACAGACCTGGTGCTCCTTCTTCGTTCTGAAAAGCTCACGGAGTAGCAGTGAGAACTGGGGAGAGGATGATAAAGTGAGGAGGGCAGCAAGCTCTCCTCCAGCCAGCAGGGAGGGTTGGGACTGGATGGCCAGGCTGGGATGACCATGCCCACGGACCAGGGCTGGATGCTTCAGGTGGCTAGGGTGGAGTGACCACCCCATAGGCACATTTGCAGCCAAAGCCATCACGGTGGTCCCAGACTTTGCTAAGCTCACAGCCCCATTTGTGAGCTGGTGATGGTCTCCTTCCAGGCAAGCCTTGAGAGACGTGTCACCATGGGCAGTAATTTGTGAATGTTGCGCAAAATGCATTGAATTGCCTAACGTGTGGGTCCCTCACTTGTGAAATAAATATATAAACTGTATCTAACAAGACAAATATAATGAAGGCATCGTAAAAAAAGAGGCAGCTCTGATATAAATTCTTGCTGGTAGAGCTGTATGTCTGAAAGGTGGATTATAGAACTGCAGTTTGGAAGATTGAATGGCCCATAAACATTTTCATATTTCATTAGCCGATTAATGGACGACTTTTTTCTTTTTTTGGAGGGGGGACATGACTTTGCTGATTCTAAGCAGAAATTGTAGGAAACAAATGAAAGCAGCTGATGAAACCTTTCCGGGGGCCTGTCCCAGTATGGATTGTCCCAATTAATGCCCATGCCGCTCTCTGTCAAGATGCATTCTGCCTGTCCAGTTACTGTTAATAGATTTCTCATAAGTGGCTGGATTGTAAAAACCTCATAACTCAGTTTAATGCCACCAATAAAATTATCTCTGGACGTCTGGCCTGGATTCCAGTCAGCTCTTGGTCCGTGGGGAAACTGCTGTTTACCCTTTCTTTTCCTAATTCCAAACACCGTCTTAATTAAAAAATGAAGCAGCAGAGATTGCCTGCAAAGGCATCTTCCTCAGGGTCTGTTTTTAGTCCTGAGCATGAGCTGATTTGTCACATTCTTTTGCAGATTTTGTCCATGTGGGGCTTTGGGCATGATGATGGGATATTGTGACCCCTGTTACTCTGCAATGTAAACCCAGCACAGGGGTGCAGCGGGTGTGTGAGCTCTTCAGCAGGGAGACTTGTCAGCACCAGCTGCCCAGATCATGGAGGGAGGCTGTGGCTGAGGCAGAGCGGGTGGATGAGGATGGACTTTGGACAGTTGGTTGTATAGAAGGGGAGGGATGCTGATGGTGAGGTACCTGTGCAGCTTGGGAGAAGTGATCCCATGCTGCCAGAGTCCTGGGTCCTTGCCCATAGGAAAGCCTCTTTCTTTGGAGTGCAGTTGAGTTGTCCTTCGCTTTTCCATCATCTTGTAACCCTTATTAAAGCTGTTTGTCCCGTGGTTTATAGTGGGAGTGGGCACTGGTAGAATCTGTAATTGTAAAGCTGTAAAGGCAGGCCTGAAATTCCAGTTTATTGAGCCTTCCTTCATGCACAGGAGTTGTCTGGTGGTGCTCTCTGTCGCTGTTCACTCCAACAAGAGCAGAGTGAGCAGAAGGGCATCACACAGGGACCATGGGCATCTTGTGCAGGTAGCCAGGGTTGGGTACAACCACAGCCCCAGCCTGCTGCCACCCTCTCCCTCTTTCCCTGGCAGATCCACTCGGACTCTGATGAGGGAGACGGCTCCATCAAGTACACCATCTCAGGGGAGGGCGCAGGGACCATCTTCCTCATCGATGAGATCACAGGTGACATCCACGCCACCGAGCGCCTGGACCGGGAGCAGAAAACCTTCTACACCCTGCGGGCACAGGCCCGGGACCGGCAGACGGACCAGCTGCTGGAGCCCGAGTCAGAGTTCATCATCAAGGTGCAGGACATCAACGACAGCGAGCCTCGCTTCCTGGAGGGGCCCTACATCGGCAGCGTGGCGGAGCTGTCCCCCGTCGGTAGGTCTGCTGTGGGGTGGGTGTGCCTTGGGAAACCTCTCTCCTGTCAAACCTTGAGCCTGCTGTACCCCATCAAAACCACTTGCAAATCCCAGGGATTCCAGGGCTAGGGAGCCAAAAGGGAAAAATAAATAAGGTGGCTTAAGAAAAACAAGTGGATAAATCCTCTGAGCTGATTGCCAGCCTTTGGCTGAGCGCTCAGTCTCAGCCCTAAGCCGTGCTCTGGGGACAGGTTGTGGTGGTGCCAGCTGTGTGCTGTGCATTGACTCTGGCTTTGCACAGCCCCCTCCCTCCTAAATGCTGGGGGGGTTGGACTAAGCCCTCACAAACTGAGGGGCTCACGCCTGCCTGTGGTTCAGATTGGTCTGGGTGGTGCTTCTCCCCCAGCTCAGGCCATCCTCTGTGTGCTGCTTTGCTGCTCTTTTGAGCCCCAGGGGTGCCCGAACATCATCCCTTTGTGTGTCCCCATGCAGAACTTCCGGGCCCTTCTCAGCTGGATTCTGTCCTTCTCTGAGGGGCCAGGCCTTGTTGGCTGAGACTGGAAATTCATGTCCCTGTGATAGAAGTGTGGCTTTCCTGTGTTAGCCTTAGCTGCCCATCCCCTTGACTCCAGGCCCCTCTTAAATGTGTTGATCAACCTCGCTGAAGCTCTGAGGGCCAGGCTGGAATGATGAGGCAGCACAAGTCCATTTCCCTGGGATGGCAGAGCAGGACAGTTGGCTTTGTGCTCACCCAAGCTTCAGGAGGGATGCAGGGGGAGGTGATGTGTGAGCTGCAGCACTGCTGCCCTCACTTCTGCTGGGTTCCCATGCTGCTGAGCACAGCTGGAGCCCAGGAGAGTGACTGGTGCTGCACTGCCCAGAGCCACACCATTCCCTGTCCACACTGTTCTCTATCCACGGCATTCCTTATCCACAGTGGACTCTCTCCTACCCCTATAGCAGGCTGCGTGTGTCAGCATGTCTGCAAGCAGGAACTGTAAATCACTGTTCCCAAAGGCTGTGTGCAGGTAGAAGACAGCCATGTGTGAAAGGCTGACATCGAAGATCAGGCGGGACCCCAACACTGTCAGCCAGGGAGGAGTCAGCACAGGGGCAGGAACAGTGCCAGGACTGCAGGGAGCCCCCAGGGCAGGGGGAGCAGCTGGGCTGCACCAGGGGCTGGAGAGGCCAGGTCAGGTGAACCACCAGGTCCTGCTGTGCTGCTGCAGGAAGGTCTGGCTGCAGAGACATCCTGAGAGCAGAGTGCAGGGAATGCTGCTCAGGTCTGCAATGCCTCAGGACAGAGCCCCAGCTCTCCATGGTTCATGGGCAGTGTATTGTAAGGCTGGTGCGTGGCCCTACAGCAGGTACAGATGTACAGGAATCACCTGCAGCAGAGGAGCTGCTGCTGCCTGGATTCTGTTGATGTGTGGAGAACAAGTTCTCCTGAGGCAGCCCAAGCTCTCCTTCTGCTTCTAGTTACCTGTGCAAATCCTTCCCTCAGTCAGAGAGTGACCCCTTGAACTACAGCTGGGTGCTCCTGGAGAAATGAAAGACAGCATGTGGGCACCAAAGCAAGAGGCATCCTGTTCCCAAAGGGAAGAAAGAAATTAAATTAATCTAATTTGCTTGAACAACATTTTAAAAAGCAAGGAATTCTCAACTCTGGGTATTAGACAAGGATTCCAGTTCTTTGAAAATCACTAACAATTATGGAGCTGCCTGATCAGACTGATGTGAACAAGACATATCAAAGGAGACAGTTTCTATGCGAAATTGGAGATCAGAGGGAGAAAGAAACACGGTTTCACAACATGAAAGAAGGCGATTCCTGCAAATTAAAATACTCGGAAGTTAAAAGTGAAGAGAAGTGCTGTGAACGGCGTGGGCTGCATTTCCCAGCTGTGTGCTTAGAGAGGGGAGCTGGAGCCAAGAGCCTGCTCTGCTTTCCAGGCTACCTGCCTGCCACAGCCTCTGAGCCTCCTGCAGTCTGGCCATGCTGGGGAGTGTTTGGGCTCCTCCAGAGCAGCCTTACCCTGGAGACAGCCCAGGGAGAGCCTCACAGCCTCACACATCACCTTCCTGTGGTGCTGCTGCTTCCCTGGGCCCCAGCAGTGTGAGTGCAGAGCTGGAGGGACCTACTTGCTGCTGCTGCAAGTCCCCGGCTCCCTCCCACTTCTCCCTCAGCTTAGCAGAGCTTTTCCCAGGAACAGGCAGCACGAAGGACAAGATGGACACATCCTGTGAAAGCATAAACAGGCAAGGTTGGCAAGGAGCTGTCTCATCATCCCTCTGAAGTTCAGCAGTTGGGAGGTAGATGGAGCCAGTCATGGACCAGGTGTGAGAAGTTCAGCTCCAGATGCTGTAGGAAAGGCTGAAGGTGCAGGATATGGGAAGCTCCTGGGCCAGGGAGGTGAAGTTCAGGATATTGTTGTGGGAAGTGACCTGCCAGGCCCTTTTTGCGTGGGAGTGTTCCTTTTGAGGCATCAAGGCTGTGATCATGCCTTTGTTGTGGTTGGTATTGATAGTGATGTTTGCTGTCTCTGAGCTGAGCAGAGCATCTCCCCTAGACCTGTGGCGTATTTTCATGAGAGTGAATGGGGAGTGTGCCTTGCTGCCTTCCTGAGTGTGGGTGGAAATGATCCCATCTTGGTGTTGGCTGAGGAGGAGTACAAAGGCTGGAGAACCTAGGTTGGCTATTAGTGTGTCAAGATCAAAACCTGGGGACCTGCTGCTGGCCATGCCTGCTCTCAGCACTGTTTGGATTCAGCTGAGCTCTGCTGGAGAAGGGGCTGGGATGGGGCCCCTCCAAGGGCAGGGCTGCTCTCCAGCTTGGAGCTCATTCCCGTCTCTGCTCCTTGAAAACCTTTGCTCTGCATCGCAGCCTGAAAAGTTAAGGGTGACCCCTTCTTCCTCCTCTTGTGGTCTTGCCTTCCCAGACCTCGCTGGGGTTTGTGCTTGGGTGGTTTTCATTCTCACTCAAGGCAGCTCTCAGCTGCACTCTCCATTCCCTGCCAAAAGCAGAGTTCCAGCTCCCAGAGGTGGGTGCCTTCCTGGGGCGTGAAGAGGAATAAACCAAATACAGTCAGATCCGCTCTGTGACAGCAGGAGCAGATCAAAGGACATTATTTGCATAATGAAGGAGTACTAATTGGGAGGGAAAGTCATTTGATTTCCTAGTGTCTAAGAGGGAATAACAAATGAGAGAACTGCACAAACTCTCAGAGTAACTGGGAGTGCTTTGCAGCACAGCTGCCCCTTGCTCTGCACTGGGGCCAGAGCAGTGTGTTTGGGTAGACATCATACGTGCTGCCTGAGACTGTGAGACTGAGGGTGGAATAAAGGTCTTTTTGTTCCAGGATCTTGCCTTGGCAGTGGTCAGAGTGCATTCTTAGGAAGGAAGAACAGCACACACAGGACATGTGATGCTCCTCTTAATATTCTCCCAGCCAGCATCTGTTTTCAGCTTGGAAATTTCTTTGGCTGTGGGTGGTTTCTGGGGGTTTAGTGAGCTTTAGTATCTGTCTTCCATGAACTCATCCAGACTCATTGTAAACCTCTGCAAAGGGAAAAGAAAAGGAGTTGCTGTAGTTATCTGATAGATCAAAAGTGGCAGATGCAGGATGGTCAGGAGGATAAAGCTGGAGTGTGGGATTTGTAAAGGGCAGAGGTGGTGCCTGGAGCTAACCCCAGCCTATGAGCCAGGCTGGAGAAGTCATTGTTTTCTGCACAGGGATATCCTGCACTTGGAAGAAGCACATCCAGAATGGAAGCTGACCCAACAGCTTTATCTGGCCTCCCTTGGCACAGCAGAACCAGCTGCAAAACCAGCAACTGGCTTTTCTGGAGAAACCTGATCTGGCCTGGGGCATTGGGAGCAGTAGTGCAGCTGCTGTGGGAGGTTTGCTGCCCAGCAGGGTGGTCAGCTGGGGCTGGAGAGGGGTGGAGAGGTCCCTGCTCAGCCCCCTGAGGAAGCTGTGCTGGAAGCAGTGCCCTGGAGTGAGTCACCCAGGCTGAGGAAGGCAGGGGCTCCTGGGGAGTATTTTCAGTGGCTCCCCTGTGCCCATGGCTCTGCATACTGAGGAGCAGTCTGTGTGCAAATCCTGTTTACAGCTTTACTGCTGTCCTCTCACCTCAGGGAGAGGCTGCTGGTCAAGAGCTTGCAGGCTGCTCTGTGCTGGCACCCAAGGCTCAGCCTCTGTGGATACCCCAGTGTGGATCTCTCCAAAACATCAGAGTTGAGCACAACCCAGTACCAAAGGGAGAGACCTGCAGCCGCAGAAGAATGTAGGATGGGACCCAGCCAACTGCCTTGGAACTGCAGGAGCTTCACCTTGTTACAGGAGGTGCTAAAATTAGCTGTATTTTGGGCTCCTTTCCTGATCTCCCTGAGGTCTGCTTAACAGCTGTCTGCTGCATTCAAGCATGAGCCTAAATCCAGCACACAGTGCCTCCTGTTAGACGACTCTGTTGGTTGCCCAGGGTGGGTGCTGCAGCCCAGAGCTGACTTGTGGGGTCCTTGGGGAGCAGGCAGGGCCTGGAGTGAGGAGCATGCCAGGAAAGGCATATGCTTTCATCAGAATATCACTCCTCCCTTGGTGCATTTCGCTCTCATTTCTCTGTGTAGCACCATGTCCAGATTAGAGGCGATTTGGCTGTGCAGACAGAAACTTGGGGTCAAGCCCTGACTCCAGCACAAAGCTGGCTGAATGTAGAAGTGATTATTGTGAAGAGAAATTGTTTAATCTCCATGCTGGGAGCAGAGAAAAACACTTTGTTTACCATGCTGCCAGAACACTTGCAGGCAATCTGATTTTTTTTTTTCCCCCCTTGCTAGAAAGTGCTTAAGTCACTTGTGTGTATGTGGAAGCTGCTGGGAGAGCAAGTGGCTGGGAGCTGGGGCATGCTCTCTCTGTTTGTCCTTAATGAGATGAGTCCTTCCCCTTCTGCACTGAACTCTAGGTCACAGTACAGGCTCCAAACACTGCCCTGCCCAAGTGAGGACCTCATCCAGGCTGTCTTTGGCAGCTCCTCAGGGAACCTGAGCCTCTCCATGGAAAGCTTTGGTCTGCTCCCCACGGCACCATGTTTACCTGCTTCATGCCAGGGGCTGGGGTGCTTTGGCTTTCTCTGGCCAGACACCCCAAAAGAAGTTTCACAGTAGCACATTTGAGCAATTGCACCCTGCCAGGTTACTGCCCTCGGGCTTGTCCTGTGGAGTGAGAGGGCTGTGCAGTGAATCTCCTCTGAGCCTGGCTTCCTACCAAGTCAGGATGTTCACAAGATTGCAAGAAACTCACTTCTGCTCCAGTAATTTTTCAGCTCTTCTAGTTCATTTTTTTCCCCTGATGTTCTGCCTGAATGTGTCTGGGGTGCATCAGCTGCTGCAGGTGTTTGGGGCCAGACAAAAGCTGTAAATTGCATTGTTCATAAAATCCCACCTGCCTCCTGCCCCATGGCACCCAGGCACCTGGGATGGGAGTGCTGCACACTGGCATCAGGCCAGGGAATGTGGCTTTGCATGACACAGCACTCCTTGCAGGGTCCCTGATGTTCTGCAAGGCTAAAGTGCCCCGAGTGCTCTCCTGGAGCCGGCCAGATCCACACAGAAAGGGCTCTCACCGTGGCCAGAAAGTGGCCCTGGGCTCTGCCTGAGCTGAAGGTGGCAACTGAGCCCCAGAGCTGATCTGGAGAGCATCTGCAGCCCCTGGTTTTACCACAGAAGGGTGACTGCTGCCATGAGGAGGGACAGTCAAATTTAGCAAGTGTTGGTTTTTCCTGCTGCTCATTTGCCTCTTTGTCTGCCCAGAGCCTGGATGTCCTTCTGTCCCTGGGGAAGTGACAGGTCCCAGCCACTTGCTTGTGGATTCAGTGCAGGGCCTCTCTGCTCATGGATGTGTTTGGAGTTTGCCTGTCAACATTTCTTTTAGCTAAACGTGTTTGGAGTGAGTGGCATAGCAAGTGGTCTGGAGCTCTCAGCCTCCTTCCTGCAGGGTCGCTGGGACTGGCCCCAGAGGCTCTGGGTGCTGTGGGAAGGCAGCCACAGATGCCAGGACAGGCATTGCTATTCCAGAGGTGCCCTGCAGAGCCCCATCCATCCCGTCCAGGGCACTGGGCTGGGCTGCTGTGCCCTGCCAGTCCTGGGGACACTCAGCATCATGGCAGGGTGGCTGTGGGGGCTGAGCTCTGCTCTCCTGGGAAGGGACCCTGCAGAGACACTGCCCCCCACAGCTCCTGGGGCATTGGGGGCCCCTCTCGGTGTGGGCAGCTCCTCCCTGCCCCGCTGACCCTGCTCACGGCACAGGAGGGATGCTGCTGGCACAGCTGAGGGCTGGCTGCTGTCCCTGGCAGGTCGCCAGGATGGCTCCGGGTGTGGAATGGGGACAGCCCAAGCGGGGCCCATGGGGACAGAGGATGGCAGGCAGCCAGGGCCAGCTAGGCTGAGGGAAGTATTGCTCTGGAAGTGAGGGTCTTGCTCCCCCTTTCTTCTGGAGGAAATCAGGGTTTGTTTGATCTGCTGTGCCAGATCTCACCTTTGCCGAGGGAGAATAAGAGATGGATTCTGACCTCTTAATTTTTATGTAAAATTGTTGGTTTCCTCTGATCTGTGGAGTGAGCTGGTCGGGGGAGGAACCAAGGTCTTATCTCATTTTAAATGTCTAATTATCTCTCTGGGTACAGGCTCAGGCTTCTTGGTTATGGGAGGGCGGGTGATAGAGTACATGATGGATGTTTAGATTTTATTTAGTGTATCTTTTATGGCTAAGGCATGTGCCAGAAAACTAAATAAAAGCTGTACATGCTGTACTTGCTGTGGGCAGTGCTGTGCTTGGAGAGCAGGGACTAATATTGGAGCAGGGTGGGAGCCAGGGAAAGCTTGTCTCTGCAAGAAGGAGGGGACCAGGTTAAGCTGAAATTGAATACCATTGCCCTCCAGATGGAAAGAGAGTGGGAAGGAGGGGTGGGAAGGGGAAAAGTGAAGGTTAGGGGAGCATGCTGGAAAGTTGAACAGTAAATTCCTGATACCCTTTAGGTGACCTTGAGCAGGCTGCAGTGCACCTTTGCCGACAAGAAGTCAAGGCACAAAGTGGGGTCAGTGTTCCTGATGTTGCTGTTTTGTTAATGAGATGTGAGGGCAGATGAGGAAGGGCAGAGCCTTCATCACCTCTGGCATTGGTGGTTGCAGCCCAAGGGCATTGTGCCCCATCTCTGCCTCTGAGTAAAGGTGTCTTGCTGCAGTGCTCCTCTTGCTTCTTGGTTTCCCTTACCCTAGAGCAGAAAACTCTGGTCCCAAACATGGGGCTCACCCCTGGTTGCTTCAGTTCTTGGGAGTGCCCAGCAGCTGTGGGCCAGGAGCTTTCAGTGCTGTCACAGGAAGCTTGAGAGCAGCAGCCTACCTCACCTGTCCAAGGCATGGCTTAGAATGGTGACACAAACCATGCTGTGGGTGGGCACAGGTCCTGCCTCCTCTTCAGACTCTGCAGTTTTGTAGCATTCAGGTAAATACTGGATCACAGGAAGTACACCTGTGTGTGACAGGGATGGGTTAGGACATGAGTTATTCAATGGAGTGAGTGCATCTTGGGGAAAGCAGCATGAGGTGCAGGGTCTGGTTCAAACATTTAGTGGCCAGCCTGCCTTTGATGATCCCTGGGTGGAGATGATGAAGGTGGCTGGAACAGGAGGCTGTGGTGTGGTCCTTGGAGCACCTGCTCTGTCTGCAAATGTGCAGTCCCTGACACAGGGTGTATGGGGCAACGGCAGGAAAATAACTGATGGGCTTGGATACCTGTGGGTGAGTTTTGAATCTCCAACCCTCAGCAGGACTGAGTGGTTCTTGGAGCGTGGGATGTTTGTGCAAAGTCGAGTGGGTGCTGCTGTGGACACCAGGCTCTCAGCTGGTTGCTGCCAGACTATACAGAGGGAGCCCTCTCTTGTCTCCAGGGGCAGATACTGCTTTCTGTGGTTCTCAGACTTTGGCCCCTCCAACATCCTTAGCAGGCTTCTCTACTGCAGGTGGGAGAAGGATGCTTGGATACCCTGGTATCATTTCTCTTCTCTGGTCCCTTTTTTTGCCTTCTGATCAGAAGCTTCCCAAGGGAACATGCCAGGCTGCCTGAGGGAATGTGCAGTGCTGGTGTGGGGGTGATCTGCTCTTACCTTGGCTCACACCTGCTTGAAGGAGTTGTGTTATGGCAGGGAGAGGAGGAGGAGACGCAACAGTAGTATTTCTTAAACAGTTGTTTGCGAGGCAGAGAGCCAGTGTTGCCGTGGTGTAAAATCTGGACGTGCCTGGCAGGGATGCACCATAACTTCACTGGAGACAGCAAAGCATAAATGAGTTGACTCAAACTAGCTTGTTGCTGAAGACTGATGAGGGGGATTCTCCTGTTATCAGCAGAGCTGCAGCTCTGAGAAAGCTGCTAAGGAGAATGAAAAGCAACCATGGTAACTGCTCGTTTCCCTCAGTGAACACCCTTTCCAGGAGATCAGAGTGAACTGGACTGAGGGGAGCGTGTGCATCCCAGCTGCTCACAGCAGCACTGCTGTCTGTGCTGCCTCATCTCGTGCCTGAGTCCAGGCAGGGCTGGTGCAGGAAATCCCTGGTTTGCCTGCAGGCTCTGGGCTTGTGGTTTCCTGACAAAGGAGGAGGAAGGCACCAGGGACTGAAGGTCTTCATCCCCCTCTGGATGGTTTCAGCTCCATATCTGCCTCCTGTGACACAGGAGCAGAGGCTGCTTCTGACTGACTGGGGCCAGTGCTTGACCTCTGAGCAGGAATGCACCAAGTCTGGTGCTGGAGATGAAACAGGGATACCTGTCCTCACAGTGCTTTGGTCACACCACCTCCTTTCTCCAGGTGTCTGTAGGTAGGGGTAGGCTTCCCTTCCTTCCTCCCTTCTGTTGCCTCGGTAGATCTCAGCCCCTTTGCTCCTGCCCCCACCCTCATGTCCTGGGTCCTGCTTTTGTTAAATTGAACATGATGTCAAATTAAAGCCGTCACAGGGACAGTTGGAGTGAAGTACCCAGTTTAATGAGGCAGCCTTGAAAATCAATAACTTAATTGCAGACATTTGATGGACTTTTATCCAATTTATAGTCCTCCTGCCCTGCTACGTGTAGAGCATGAGGACCCAGTGCTATGTCTGGCTCTGGGCAAGTGAAAGCCTTTCCTCTCCTCAGGCTGTTGTCCCTGTGCAGGTCTGCCTGCTGCAGTGGTGCTGCAGTGGGGATCAGGCCCCAGCTGGGTGGTCCCTCTGTGGTCTGAAGTGACCGTGTCACTCTGTACTGACAGGAAAGGCGGGTGTGAGTTTGACATTCCCAGCTCCTTCCCAGATAGTCCAGTAGAAGGCTACTGGGAGAAAAGCTCCCAGCTGCTCAGACCAGTGATCTCCTGGAGAGCAGGTCCTGCTGCAGGATGGCCCAAGATCCTGTCCCTGCTGCCACTCAGCAGCACACCAGAGGCATCTGCAGCAGTGTGTGGAGTCCTGGCTGTCAGGCGTTTGGTGGGGAGGTGATGCTGCATTTGCACCCAGCTGTTCTCTTTCCCCTCATCATTTGCAAGCAATCAGTGTTGGGCTCTGCTCTAAGAGGTCTTTGTTGCTCTTCTAAACTCCTGCCTGACTTTCTGTTTTCCTCCTTGTCCCTGCTGCAGGCACCTCTGTGATGCAGGTGATGGCCTCTGACGCCGACGACCCCACCTACGGGAGCAGTGCCCGGGTAGTCTACAGTGTGCTGGAGGGGGAGCAGCACTTCACTGTGGACAGTAAAACAGGTGAGCAGCACCCAGCTGGGCTGGGCCAGGACACCTGACAGTGGCTGTGTCCTGGGCATGACTGTGAGCCAGCAGGTCTGTACCTCCCTGCTGGCCACTGGTGCTGGATGCTCCTGGTAGGGGTGATGGGGAGGAAGCTCAGCAGCCCGGCTCAGGCTGCTGCCCAGCTCCATGCCCTGCCTGCAGCAGGCAGGATGTGCAGCTGCCAGCCCAGAGTGCCTGGTCTGCACCTGCACTGGCCAGAGATCCTCTCTGCCTGGAGCAGGAATGCCCCCACAGGCACATAAAACATCAGTGTAGAAGGTTTAAATACTACCAAAGGGGCCTTACCAAAGGCTGCATTGTTATCACCAGGGCTTTGATTAAAGGTAACACTTTAAATTAAGGATAGGTTTATAAATGTTCTATTAATATTTAATGAAAGAACAGTAGAAGCTGCTCCATTCCTTAATAACTTATAATAGAGCCTGTTGTAAAATGCCTCTTTAATAAATCTCTGGCAGATGATGCTCTGACATACTGGTTAGAGTAGACCATAACCAGGAGGTGTTGGGGTATATATTCTGCTTGCCTCCCAGGAGTTTGACTCTCATTACCCTTAATGGGTGCCTCACAAGCTTGCTAAGGAGGGAAGACACTCAAATGCTAATAAGGGATATTTAAGGCACAGAGCATGCAGTAAAGTGCCCATAGTTTAATGAAAATTTGTCAAAGGACAAGCAGGCTGAGGAGCTGCAGCTTGTGTTGGAAAACTGGACAGCAAAGTCTTCCCCATCCTGTTGCTGAACCACAGTGGCATGGACTGAGATCAACCCCTGGGCTGGAGTACCAAGTCTCTGTCAGGCTGATCTGTGTCTGTGCTGATAGATTGCTGATAGATATTTTCTGAGGTTGCTTTGGGAGTTTGGGGGCTCCTACACACACCTGACATGAGGACTGTGGCATGTGGTGGGAAATGCCTTTGTCTGGACTGAGGCTGGTGCAGTGGGGAGAGGGCACAACCAGCAGGCTGGGACTGTACCCACCCCTTGCTCAGGAGCTGTTGCACCTGGGTTCTCTTCTCTCCCAGATTTGCTTTGTTGTATAATGTGTGTGTAGGAACAATAGGCTAAACACTGAAAATTCAGGTGCACGTGAGATCCTGTCAATCTGAGGCAGATTTGTGTGAGTGGAAGTCTGGCTGCTAGAATGGAGAGGGACCACTGGGAGCAAACTGTACAAGCCAGGACGTGCCGAGGCTCAGCTTCCTGCCACATTAATGCTCTGTATTAAGGCATAAACTAAAATGTGTCCTGTGGGACTGTGGTGAGAATTAATGTCACTCTGGGAATCCAAGCTTCTTGATTCCTTGACTTTTTGTGTCTTAATTCTCAAGCTGGCTGTTTCATACACTGGGGGGTTGATTTACTGTTTTGCTTGCTCGTGTTTCATAAAGGCAGAATTGCTGACAGTGTGCAGAAGGCTCTGGCCCCTCTTGAGCACGTCTGTTCCCAGGTAATCTGGCTGCTAACACAGGTGTTGGGGCTGACTCTGGTGGTGTCTGAGCTGCAAATGCCCCGTGGCAGCTGCCTCACCAGCACTGCAGGAACTGCAGGGCTGCAGCTCTGCCCATCAGCCACTCAAGTCGTGGCTGCAGCCTGTCCTGTGCCCCTCTGTCAGCGCTGGCCCATGTGGGTGTAGCAGTGCTGTGGGGGCACATGGTGTCATCAAATCCATCCAAGCACACCCCAACCTGCTCCCACTCTTATTCTGTTAGAATAAGTCTTTATGCTGCACAGGGGAATCCAGGTCTGATTGCCTGGGGTGGCCCAGCTTCTGCCCTGAGCATAAGATTTAATTATCCATAGCAGCAGCGTAGCTCTCAGAGCCACCATTGTTATTAATGGCCATAAAAAGGACCATAAAAACCTGGCATGTTACATTTCTTATAATATATGATAATGAAGAACAATTTGATTTCCCTTTTTGGTTTTGACCTCCTACTCTGCCGTTTCTTGCAGCTCCATGCATGCATGTGCTGCCTTGCACACCACCTCAGCCCCTGACTCCTTCCAGCACAGGATCTTTCTTCCCTCCTTGTCTTGTGCTCTTTCCACACTCTCCTCCATAGCACAGGTGTGGCATGTACAAAAGTGGCTTCCATGCTTGAGTACAGAACACGGACCATGTGTAGCTGACTTTGTCTCCTGTTCTTGGATGTTACCAGCTGTAGTGTTCAGCTGGGATTTCCTATTCAATGGACCTTTCACAGGCAGACCCAAACCGTCTGGATGCTGTGCTATGCCAAGTCCTGCCACTCAGTAAGCCTTGAATGCCTGTAGTGTCTCGGGTCTTTTTGGAGGGAGACAAGCATCTAAATGGCTCCACTGGAATAGTGGGAGCAGCAGTACGGCATTTATGCTGTAGGAAGATTCCAGAATTAAATGATGGTGAAGAGAAAGCACAGCTGATGCGCATGAGCTTTTCTTTCTTTCGTATACACCAGCCACTCTCATGCTTTGAGATTAGTTTCACAGACTGAAACCTGTGTTGTGTACACCAAATCGGGTTCAAGAACTTCACCTGTGTGTGCTGAAGGTCTAGGCTGGCTTTTTTTTGTGTGAGTGGGGAGCTTTGTATGCATAAGCTTTTGAGGCAAGGTTTTCTTGCCAACTGTAAGAATATCCCTGTGGCTTGTTGCAAGAGCCTGCAGGCATTAGGCTTTGTGGGCTTTGTGCTGCCTTCCTCACTGAGGGTGCAGCCAATCTTTGCTCCTTGCAGCAGGTGAGCAGCAGTGCCTGTGCTGTGGCTGCCCTGATCTGCTGAGGAGGCTGTGCTCTCGCAGCAACCAGCACACAGCTGTGCCCTGCTGTTTCCAGAGGGAAACAGCCTCTTCTGCTGCTGTGGTGGGTGTTGGCTCTGGGTGAGAGTGCTAATCTGACAGCAGAGTCCCTCTCACCGCTGCTGAGCCATGTGCCCAGCTCTCCCAGAGTTACACAGAGTGGGACGTTTAGTGGCAGCTCCTGTTCCAGCTCCAGGAATCTCATCCTCACCACGATCTTTCAAGCTTATGCTTTTCCAATATGGAGACATACACCTGAGTGTGGGCACTCTCAGTGCATTTACATGAGAGGAGAAATTTGTGCATTTAAATCCACAGGCTGCGTTTTCGTGCTGCTGTATATCACCCTGCATTCTCTGTATCACTGCAGATTATTCACCTTTATAGGGGCAAATCTCTTGTTTGGCAGGCAGCTGTGCCTGCCTGCTCGTGTCTGTTCCCATGTCCTTTGCAGGGCCCTTTCTTATCCCTGGGCAGTGTGGCTGGAGACTCACTGCTGCCTGTGATCCCTTGCACACAGCCTTCCTTGGGAGGGAACCTGAAACTGCTCCACACCCCACAGTCAGGTGCCCCTGTTTCCAGCCGTCTTGTGCATCCCTTTGTAGGGATATTGAGTGCTGTAGAGCAACCAGAGCATGTAACATCATAGGTTTTGTGATGTTTGGTGCTTTCCTTAAAAGCCAGCTTGTCAGTTTGGGGCTCTATATGGGAACCTGGCTTTTTACTGTAAGGAAAAGGTTGTTCTTCAAATCTGTCACTCTGCTGAATGCAGGGAAAAGACAGAAGAACTCGGAAGGTATTTGAAATGCAGTCTGGCATTTGTGATGACTTAAACCAGCTCCTGAGTTCTAGAGCCTGTGTCCTGATTTAAAGACTGAACTGGTAAGGGCTTGGAGCTTTTTATGCCAGGGAGAATGGAAATACTGACCTGCTAGGATGAAGCTGATGGTTATTTGTGTGCAGTCCTTAGGTGTTTCATCCCTACCTGCCAGCCTTGCTGTGTTTGGAGACAGACCACAGCTCTGGTCCTGGGGCAGTGAGGCTGGGCTGGGAGAGGAGCTGTGTCTGGGAGCCTCCTGCACACTGAGCTGGGCTGATGAGCTGTTCATCTCTGTGATGTGGTGGTGGGAGGCAGAATACGTTTCTCTGCTGCTCTTGCCAGTTTGTTAAAAAAGCTCCTTGATGCCTGCAAACACAGATGTAGCAGTGCATGTGTGTTCCTGTGTGCCCAGGGAGTCGTGCAGGTCTGTGCCCCATCCCTGTCCCTTATCCACCAGAGCTGTGCACAGGCGCAAAGGGAGTCTGAGTGTAAGGCACAAGAATCTGCAGAGAAGCCACATTTATTTAAGGGGATTCCTCTCGTTAGCGAGATTGTACATTAACAGCCCTTCTCTGAGACTCGTGCAGGAACTTCAGCTGATTTGGGACCAAATTGTATGGTTGGTCATCTTGAAATGAGAGTGTATCTACTAATGTGCCAAGGGAATTTATGTTAAGTGATGAGGGACTTTGCTGCTGAAAGAAGGGACAAAGGAAGGGTGAATGTGCTGTCTTGTCTCTGCACTGGCATGGGCAAGGCTGATTGCAGCCTGGAGCAAGACCTTGTTAGATGCTTCATGAACTTCCTGACCCTTTGTGCCTCATGCTTCACTCAAAGCACCTTTAGCTTCTGCCTCCCAAATTGTGCTGAGCTGAAGGACAGGATGGGGGGCTGGAGGGTGGCTGAAGTGCTGGTTTTTGCAGCCAAGACCTCTTCTGCAAGGGCTGACCTCCTTCAGGATGTATGCTTCCAGCAGGACTTGTGTCCTGGCAGATATATTGGTATTTCTGTGTCCCTGCAGGCAGGTGAGGGCACAGGTGAGGAATCTGCAGTCTGCTTGGCAGGTGCCTTGCCATTCCTGGCCTGAGGCAGAGATGGGTTTGATCTAACTGACCAGGCTGCTGGCAGAAATAAATCTGTTTTATCCAGCTAAATAAGAGAGGGATAGAGGAGACAGACCCAGATTCTTGTCAGGCATGCACAGTTAAAAGACCCAAATGGCAGGAAGACAAGGCTTGTCACCATGATGGTGGCGCTTCCATCCCTGGAGACACTAAAAACTTGACTCTTTGTGGCCCAGGGTAATCTCATCTGCCTTTGAAGACTGCCTGCTTTGAGCTGTAGATGGATCGGGAACCTCCTTAGGATAGGTCCCTGTTTGTTACTCCATGACTTTCTGGCCTATTGCTCCTCCTGCCCTCAGCTGGAAAGTGCCTTGTCCAGACAGTCTCTGAGGATGTGGACATCTGACCTAGAAATACCTGAGAGCAGAGCAAAGCCCATAACGATGGGATTCCTGGAAGGCAGTTACCTGCTGAGTGCTTTGTCCTGCTTTGTTGTTATCACCCGAAGAGAGTCTGCCATTGGAGCAGATTCAGTGGTATTTATGTGATGCTGTAAGTGTCCCCTTGCCTGGTAATTATACTGATTAATCTGGATCATGCTGGAAAGCCACATGTGCCTTGTACCAGAGGGTATGCCACCATGTGTCCACATTATTCAGCTATAACAGATACTGACAAGAATGGGGGAGACAAGTCTGAGCTCGAGGTTGTTCTTGGTTTGTTAGCAGTGTCTGGGAAAGACAAAGTTTGTCAGTTTTTTCCAGCTGGAAAGAAGGTGAATCTTGGGAGATGATAGCAATGACTTTTCTGTGCTCTCTGTACAGCCTTGAGGAAGGTCTGCCTCCATCCCTTGCAGCTTCTTTGCAGAGTCCCTTGGGGTCAGGTTTTGGGAGCAGAGACTGTCTTGGCTCCGAACGATGGGGCCATGTGGGTTTGCTGCTGGTGACCCTTAGTGCCACATGGATGTGGAGCATGTGTGGAGACCCTGATTTGCCACGGCCATTAGCAAACAGTGAGTGGCACCTTGGCCTAGAAGACAAAACCAGCCTGACTCTTGGGCTGGTGGCCTGGTGTGGCCCATGCAATTTGGGAATAGCGTCCCAGTGACAATCCTGATGAGGCTCCTGGACGTCTGGCAGTTTGTCTGCAGCAGATCTCCACCTTTCCAGGATGAACTGGACACACCAACACCATGAGAGGGAGTTTCTGATCAGTCTCCACCCCTGCCACAGGCAGAGATTTTATCTGCCTTGTGCTGCTGGAAGAACAGGAGCTGGCTGGGGACATTTGCCCTACTCTGCTTGTGCCAAGTGGTCTGGACTTGCTCCCCGTTGGGACAAGTGACCTTGGAGGTGTTCTGGGAAGTGCCTGAGCACTTTCCTCCCATCTTGCATGGCGTATTATGAGCCATATCATTACGAGCAGCTCAGTTAAGTCATTACAGCCTTGGTGAATGCATGAGCTTTTTCCCTCTCATCCCAATTCATCACTATTGTGCTGACATGAATCATTTTCATTATAAAATGCTTCAGACCCCGTTAATTAACAGAATTGCTTAAATTTCAATGAGATAGTGCTTGCCCAGAAATAGCAGTTTTGTATTCATGGTGGAGGCCTGTCAGCACGAGCAGCTGGGGCTGGTCCCTGAGCCCTGGGTGTTTGTGCAGGGCTGGCCCTGCTGCCCAGGTGGGAGGGTGCCATCCTTGCTGGGATGGGTGCCCACAGGCACGTTCTTGCCTCCCTTTCCTGTGTCCCCTCTGCCTCTCTGTGTGAGGTGGAGTGGGACTCCTTGTCAAATGCCTTCCTCTGAGCAGAGCTAGGATGAATGAGGGGGTCAGAGCAGACCCTGGGCCCTGTTACAGGATAATCACCTCCTCCTTTATCTATGGGGCTGAAGGCAGGAGAGTCCAGGTAATTACACAGCCTGAAGTGACAGAGGGACAAGGGAAGCTGGGTGATAATTGTGCTTATCCATGAGAAGATGGCAACAATCTGAAGGGGTGTTTGTGTCTTTATAATAAATCCTAACAATGCTAATCATTGGAGTAATTGCTAGTTTCAGAAAGGAAGGAGTGATAAATGTCTCCTGAACAGTTTTGCCAGCTCCTGCTGCACCTGTAATGTCATGCAAAGGGCAAGGGGAAGGAATTTCATCCTCCAGCTCAGTGGCATTTCTGGCTGCCTTTGGGCCACAGCACCAGTGGCTCCATGGTGTGAGCCATTGTCTGGAGGTGCACAAGGCCACACCAGACACATGAACAAGGAAACTGGAAACCTTCTGGCTGTGGAGTACAGATAGCCTTGGGGTCTATCCCTGTAGCCATGTCTTGGCTCCTTGCAGCCTGCTGGAACTCAGCTCCCCCTCTGCTGTACTCTTGGTGACTTGGGGCTTTGATGTTGTACCACTGCTTGATGTGCTGCACATCAGCAAATGCATTGCAAGGTGCTCAGAGCACTGGATGAGTCTCTACTGTTTGCTCAGCGAGAAGGGAGCTCCCTGTTCACTCTGGGTCAGACCTCTCACTGGAGACACATTCCAGCATTCTCCTCCAGTATTGTCCCTAGCACCAGGCAGGATTACTGGTGAAGCAAAGCAGAGATGAATTTGCAGTTCACAGTAGGAGGAGGTAAAGCTGATAGTTAAACAGAAAACCCTGGAAGAGAGAGGATTTACAAAAACATAAACCAATGTCTAAATCTGTGGGAATGTTAAAAAACTGAGCTGGAGGGGATTTTCAGCTCATTCCTGTCTGTTATGGGGTGCTACTAGTACAGTGGGACTGGAATGTGGTGGTGACCTTGTATCCATGTAGGCACTCCTTCCTTCCTGACCCTGGTGCCAAGTCAGGGCAGAGTAATCGTTTTCTTTCTTTCATCCTCAAATTTTTTCTTCCGTACTTTGTTTCCATTGAAATGAAATAGTTGTGAGTGACTGGTAACTTCTGCCATTCAGGCTTTTACTGCTCTCGGCCTCTTCTTTCACATTCCTTTATATTTTAGTCCTGGTCATTTCCCCAATCCCAGATGAATACTGGAGACCTATAAACACTGTTTTTAAGAGACTTACTTTTGTAAGAAGTACTACCATACCATTCATTTTGTTAAGCTCCAGTGCATTCTCTGACACAGAGCATGTGTTTTGTCATCTCTGGTCTCCTTAACTTAGAAGGACACTTGAAAATGAGAGGTTTTGTGCAGAGAGACTTTTAGAAATGTGCTGCCCCCACTGCCCCAATTCTCCAAATCACACAAATCCCCCCCACATGTGCCCAGGCCACAGCACCTGGTAGATGCAGCCTGGGCAGGGGCACCCCTGTTCTGTAAGGGGTGCTGTAGCAAGCCTGGCTCCTGCTCAGCAGATCAGGGTAAATGGGCTGTTGCAGATCTGTGCCAAGAGGGGTTTTGTGACTCAGCCTGGGTTTTTACAGAGCAGACCTCGAGGCTGGCCCCAGCACTGCCCTTGCATTTGGATGGGGTGAGGATGAGTCCTCTCTTCCTGTGACTCCTGCCCCCACCAATCCTCTGACCCCCCCAGATCTTTCACCCGCCCCCCCAGTCACCCTGCAGAAAAGCACAAACCTCCTCTGTGCCAGGGTTTAACCCAGTGGGAGCTGCAAATAGCCCACAGGAAAAGCAGCAGTTGGGAGACTCTTTCACGCTTGATGAGGAGACTTGCTGGGAGCAGGTTGGGCCTGTGGCCGTTCCTGGGCTTTGGGAGGATTTTTGGGATGTTTCTGGCTGGCTGACAACCCCTGGGCTTGTTATTCCCCCCAGTGCCCTTCTCTCCCCTTAGTTGGCTTTTGCTCATGTGACCTCTTGCAAAGGGGTTCAGCAGATACTGTTTGTGGCCAGCAGTGTGTTCCTGCAGCACCAGGGCTGTGGCTGGGGAGAGTGTCCCCAGCAGTCAAGGGAGGTGACAGTCCCTTCTACTGTGCACTGGTGAGATGCAAGTCCCATATCTGACACCAGATATGAGTCTGTGGGCATTCCAGAGTGAGTCCAGGGCAGGGCCATGAAGGTTGGTGAAATACTGGAGCTCTGCCCCATCTCTTCTCTGAAGAGGGAGATCCAGCTGATCCTGTTTAGGTCTGGATCTTGTCCAAAGTAATCTCCAGTGACCCCTTCCAGCCTCACGCTGCCTGTGGCTCTGTGAGCTGCCTGTGCTCAGCTGTGCTGCTGGTTTGCAGGTGTGATCCGGACGGCCGTGGCAGACCTGGACCGCGAGACCCAGGACCGCTATGAGGTGGTGATCCGTGCTACAGACATGGCAGGACAGCTGGGCGGCCTGTCTGGATCCACCACTGTCACCATCGTGGTCACTGATGTCAACGACAACCCACCACGCTTCCCCCAGAGTAAGTCCTGCTGCTGATGGGGGTGGGCACTGGAGCATGTCCCGGTTCCCTCTGGGTGGTGGGATGGAACCCGCAGGCTGAGCCAGCCTGGCCACTCCAACTGCTGGCAGGGTGACAATACCAAAGGACCATGGCATGCACGGCTCCTGGCCGGGGTCTGAATGTGTCTCAGCCTGGCAGCACAGTGGGTGCCAGATCCCTGCTCCAGTGCAGGTCTTGAAAGCAAGCATGTCTTGCATGGTAGGAGACCAGGGCCAGGCCTTTCCTAAGCCCGTCCAACAGCTGGAAGTCAGGAAGGTTCACCATGCTGCTCTCCCCTGGGAGCTGGGGCCAAAACTTGGCTGCTGGCCTGGCCCCTCCTGGCTGCTGTGTGAGAGCTTGTCACACCCTTGCCCCAGTGCAAGGTCAGTGACAGTGCAGCAGCAGGGGCAGCAGCCTTGTCACAGCACAGCTCTGTTTTCCAGCTTGCTGCCAATGGCATGTGGCTGATGCTGGTGTCTGATCTTGGACCCTCCCCAAACAAGGTGCAGGGTGATCCTGCTGTGAGGAGTGGGCTGTGAGGGCTCTGCAGTGCACTTCACCTGTGGCCTGGCAGCTCAAGGCTGGCAGGCCAGGGAAGGGGCTGCAGCTGGAGGAGGCTCAGGTCTTGGGCTGCATCTCCTAAAAATCAAAAATTGCAAAGGAATCGTTGCAAGGAGTCAGGGAGAGCTGATTGCAGGGCAGTGTGCATGCAGAGAAATCAGCCCTTACTTCACACAGCACCTGGAATGTCAGGGCGCCCCAATTATCTTGCCTCAGCCCTTGTTTTTGGCTGGTGCGTTTACTTCTCTTGTTGGGGCATTCTGGACTGTAGTCATGGTGGGGTTTGAGCAACCCTCACAGCCCAAAGGTGCCCCAAGGAAGTTTGTGAAGGCTGGGGTGGTTCAAAGGCAGAAGCAGTGACCCTGGTACCCATTTCTCCTCCAGAGATGTATCAGTTCAGCATTGTTGAAACGGCCCCTGTGGGCACTGCCATCGGGAGGGTGAAGGCAGAGGACTCTGACGTCGGGGAGAACACAGACATGACATATCAAGTGAAGGATGAGGAAGGGGTGGAGATGTTCAAAGTCACCACGGACAGCAATACCCAAGAGGCTGTCATCACGGTACAGAAGGTGAGAAGTGTTGATTGAATAGGGAGGGGACAGGTCCCTAGGAGGATCCTTTCCTTTGGGGACTGCCGCTGTTGAATCTGAGTTGAAGAAAATGCTCTGAATGCTGCTCTAGCAGTAGCAGTTGCATTTTTGTGTCTGCTGATGCAGGGAGAAACCCGTCTGTGCTCTGCCTGCATGGCAAAACACGGGGCAGTGTCTGGGAGGAAAGGCTGAAAAGGAGCAGCACAGAGTGCCTGCTGAAGTCCCCCAGGGTGGCTTGGGGGGTTGCAGTGAAGCAGTGAGCTGTGCAGAGGAGACACCATGCATAGGACTACGGAGAGGAATGCTTACAGCTGTTATTGATAGCACCTGTTAGAGGAGAAAAATGCCCACCTAATTCCTGTACTTGACCAGCAGCGCTTTAACTGTATCTGCTTTTGGTGGCAAAAACAATCAAGCAAATACTTGGTGCGGGCAGGAAAGAATGATTGTTCTTCAAGGCCACTGTATGCAGCTTGCCTCCCCGGTAGAAATAAGAGCGGGGTGATTAATGATGAAAACTCGCTCATGTGTAGCACACACTGTGCTGTCTTCCCAGTGAATCCTAGCTGCTCACAGCCTGGGCACCCTGTTGTGGGCCCTGAGGGGAGTGGGCTGGAGGCTTCTGCTTCCTGCTGCCCCCTTGGTGTGGGTGCTGCTGACAGAAGGGTAAGGCAGAAGCCCCCAGGCTGCTACAAAGGCACTGCTTGGGAGCAGGTGGCTTTAGTGGCTCTAGTGCTGCCCCAGTGTCTCTGGTGAAGGAGGGGGGCAGCAGAGGGGCTCTTTGGGCTGGCTGGGGCTGACCCTCTTCCCTTATCCCAGCCTCTTGACTACGAGTCGAAAAAAGTGCACACTGTCGTGGTGGAGGCCCTCAACAAGTTCGTGGACCCGCGGTTCGTGGACCTGGGCACCTTTCGGGACCAGACCATCGTGCGGGTCTCAGTGCTGGACGTCGACGAGCCCCCCGAGTTCCGGCCCCCCTCCAACCTGATGGAGGTCCAGGAGGATGCACATGTTGGATCTATCGTGGGGGTGGTCACTGCCCTGGACCCGGACACAGCGAACCACCCTGTCCGGTAAAGCAGCCGTCCAAACCTCACATCACCCCCCTCCCAGCAGTGGGCATGGGGCCACCTGCAAGGGACACGTGGCCTGGGAGGGCTTGTGGCCATGGCTGGGACACAGAGGAGGTGGGAAGGTGCAGGTAAAAGTGGCAAGTGCTGCATGTATGGCCGGGTGTGTGAGTGTCTCGTGGGACAGGCAGCTGGCAGGTGAGTGGCAGCCTGTGCACCGGTGAGCGCAGCAGTCTCTCAGGCAGAGGACACGTCACTGACAGGTGATGGCTCTGTGAGCATAAGGGAGTGTCAGGGAAGGTGGCTGGGTGATGCTTGCGTGTCCTTGCCGCTGACAGCAAGGTATCTGCAGTGGTGCCTGACACAGGCCAGGCACCAGGAGTGGCAGGAGGACAGTGGTGAAGGGTGATAAATGAGGTGAGGCTTGGGAGGTGCAGAGCCACAGCCTGGCTGTGTGTGCGTGCCTGTGTGCATAGGATCAAAGATCAGAGGAGTTTATATTTGGGCAGGGGACATAATCCAGGCAGCAGCTTATCTGCACAGGACATTTCCCATTTCCATTTAATTTGTGGCTAAAGAGATTGTTACCTTGTTAAATTGTTATTACCTAAGGCACAAAGCAGCCTTCTGCCCCTGCCAACTGGCCCGAGTCACGAGCAGTTGGGTTGGAAATCTGGTGTTCAGAAAACATCCTCAACGTGTGGAAAATTTCCTTGAAATGTGTGTTCTGGTGCCAGGTGCCGGCGGGGCTGCAGGCGCCCGTGGAGCCGCTCACTGCCAGGGAGCAGCACCGGCTTTGACTGAGAGCTCTGCAGGGAGTCAGTCCTGCAGCAATAGACTGGGAAGGACAGGGATAGGGATGTGGGGTGGAGGGGGACAGGCCAGAGAGGGCTCAGTTACAGCACTAGGTTGCATTCAGTGATGTCCCCCAGTGCCTGTTTGGGGCACTGAGCTCAGTGCGTGCAGTCGTGGGTTCCTGTTTCATGGTGGGGTGGGGAGGATCTCCTGATCCTCATGGAAACAAAGACTGTGATGGTTAGAAAGCTCAGAAATGCATTTACACATGGAAAGCTGCCATCTACAGATGCCTGGCAGCTAGCAGAGAGTACTGTGTCACAAAGCTGGATGCTCAAAGTTGACTTTGGGGGGAATGTGAATGAAATCAGCCTTGGTGTGCCAGGAACTGTGTATGTGAGTGCTGCACCACTTGCACTGGTGGGTGCTGAGTGCTGAATGTGTTCTCAACATGCCTCTGCTCACGTGTGACTCTCCAGTCCCTCTCCAGTCAGCCTACCTGTCTGATTTCTTTCTTTGTTGCCGCTGAGCACGTGTCTGTCAGCACACACCCTTCAGGAGAGTGGTGTATCCACATAACTGTGTGTGCACGTGTGCATGTACTTTTTCACTTGGCTGTTTCTAGCAGTGCTGCAGAACATAGAGTTTATTTTCTGATCTGTAATTGTAGAAAAGGGACCTTTGGGACAGAACTATTATTATTCTTTTTTTTTTTCTTGTTTTTTGTGCTGCTTCCCTGTGGAGCTTGCTGCATTGTTTGCAGACAGACCAAAGGAAAGCAGTGGAGGGAGGCTCTTAATGCTGTACAGAAGGCGGTGGAGACCAGAGAGAAGCAGGTTCAAGTACTGGGCAGGAAGGAGATGGTGAAAGCCCAAACTTTGCTTTGGGAGTCTCTCCTGCAGTGCGCTCAGCGCTGGCAAGGCAATGCCTCGTGCCCAGACACAAGGACTCTGCCAACAGGACTCCCAAGCATCTGCTGCAGCTTGGGAATTGCCATGTGTTTTCCCCTGTCAGGCTTGATGCATTCAAATATGTGTCCTGCCTCTAGCTATCCCCAGGCAGGTAGCTCATCCTGTGTCCCCCGTGCTGCCCTGTGGGACTTGGTTCATCCCTTCACTCCCTCTGTGCTGGCAGTCCCTGCAGTCATGAGCAGTGGCAGTGCAGCTGGGTGAGCCTTCACAGACATTTTAACGTGTACCAAGTGGAGCTGCAGGTTGATATTGGTCGTGCTGATGCAGCACCAATGCAAGAGGAAGGTACAGTTGGATCTCTCCTGCTTCCCTGTCCTCTGGCTAGCCAGGTAATTTAATGAAATACTTTGCTGCGTAGGCAGCTGTTAACAGCTTCAAAGCAGTGAGCAGACATGAATGCCAGCACCCTGCAGCACCAGGATGTGACACTAACCCGTCAGCAGGAGACAGCAGTAAGTCACCTCTCGTTTCAAGTGTGCTGCTCGGAAGTACAGTCACAAGAAGCCAGCACTTGTACTTCACCTCTGATACATCAGAGAGCACCTGGTCCTGACAGCATGGCCTGCATTTGATCCTCGTCGCCTTGAAGTTGGTGTGAACCCTTTGAAGTTGCTGCAGTTCAGTGGATCCCTTTAACTTCCTGCTCCTCATCTGCCAGAGGTGGGGGCAGAGGCAGGGCTGTGCTTCAGCAGTGGCTGCTCTCCTGGACTCGGGCCTGTGTTGGCTCTGCCTGTGAATAGGGGAGAGCCACCACTTCCTGTCATGTTGAGATGCGCTCTCCCCTTGAGGCAGGAAAGAACAAGGATTGCCAGAGACAGCAGAGCAGAAATCAGCTCTGTCAGGGTTTCCAGGTCCTGCTGACACCAGGCTGCCAGTAACAAGGTTTGGGAGGTATTTTTAGCCAAATGGGAAGGGAGGTGCCCTTGGCTTTTTGTTTTCAGCCCCAGGCCAGCACGAACAAGACTCCTGCTGCTCTGCCCAAAGCAACTGCTAGAGGCACACTGCAGCCTGATGTTCCCCTGCCCTCCTGGTGATCTACGTGTCCCACAGGATGCAGCGACTTGGTTTGAAAACAAATCCCTTCCCACAAGCTGGACTGGGTCACAGTGACCTGTTATAAAGATGTGAGGATTGAAGGGATGTCCCTGGGGCACCTCCTCCTCACTGCCTCACTGCAGTTGCACATTGGCTGCAGAGCCCCTGGCAGCTGCTTGCCTTGGGTGTGAGGAGGCACCTGGAGATCACCCATCTCTCAGAGAAGGACACCCTCCCAGGGACACCAGTACATGAGCAGGGGGCCGTGCTGAGCTCAGCATGGTCAAGTGGCTGTATGTACCCTCTGTGCTCAAAACCTTCTGTGCTGCCAGTGTGGGAAATGCCCTCCTAAAGGTCCAGCTCTTTTCATTTTATTCCATCCTTGGGTTTTTTGCCTATCAAAGGCTGGAACTGTTCCTTTTCAGAAAAAAAATTAGTTTCCAGTTGGCTTTTTGGCTTTGGCTGTGTGTTTTCTGGGCATAGTGCAGTTTTTCTCAGCTGAGCCATTGTATGAAGTAATACAGTGATAGACTGTCTGTGTGTGTGAGGCTGTTTGTATGGGAGCCTTTTGTTTCTCTCTCTGCAGTGGGAGCCGGTGCTCTGATTGTGTGCATTCCAGGCTTTATCAGCACTGGGAAGATGTTGCTTGGGATTTAAGGTTCTCAGAGATATTCTTGTTTGGCATTCACAAAATCCAGAGACACGTGTTGGACATGGGCATTTTATAGACTCCAGCAGCACAGCAAGAACTACAACCTGCTTCGATACAAAAGGGAGAGGAGGAAAAAACAAACACAACAAAAAGCTTTTCATACAGTGTTTGAAAAGCTCCCTATTAACAAAACACATGGCATTAAATGTGCTTCTTGTTGTGTTCGGGAGAGAAGTGAAACAAACTGCTTGAGAAATGCATTCATGGGAAAGATGAGCACTGAGAAAGCTGTCGAAATTAAACAGTCACTTGTAACATCCAAACCAACAGGCAGTGCCAGCAGGAAGAGAGGGAAATGGAGTACAAGGTCCGCATCCCAATCAGAGCTGGGGACTGCAGTTCCAGATAGTGAGCACCAGCCAGCTGCAGGAGAGATGAGCATAGGTCCTTCTCTGAGTACCTGGAGGACAAGGGATTAAATGCTGCCTCTTCCCAGGTCAGAAGCACTGTTTGACTTGAGTGGGATGGTTGAAGATGAAGCTGGAGCAGAGGTGGAGAGGCTGGTGGTGAAGGTTGTGTTGCACAAAATGATGTGAGTGAGCACAGCAAAGCACTGCTCACTCCAGCATGGGATGAGATGGAAGCTGTTGCAAGGGGAGTTCTGTTGTGGGATCCGGGGCTCTGAGCAGGTTATGGGTGTGGCTTTCAGGGATGGATGGACATCCCTGTGCCACTCTCCCAGTCCCCAGCTCCTACACCAGCCAAGTGCTCCAGAGCCTCCACGGCCTTTGGCACCTGCAGAGAGCTGCAGACCCACCTGGACTGGCCACCTCCACAGCCACAGTGAGTGGCAGCAGGGTCAGCCCTGCCAAGACAGTGTGCTGAGCTCTGTCTCCTTCCCTGGGGCAGTACTGAGAAGGTGACAGTTCTCTGTAGCAGTGGTGACAAAGGGATCAGAGTTGTGATTTGGTTTGTGCCTGGCCATGGGGTACAGGCAGCCTGTCCCTAACAGATCATTCAGAAGGGACAGAAGACAACCTCAGCAGCAAAGCCACGAGAAGCATAAGAATGGGTTCCCAGTGGCATTACCCTGAACACTCCCTGCCATCCTCCTGCCCTCTGGCCAGGCAGGCAGCCCTGTCAGAAGTGTCCAGGCTTGGGAGTATCTCCCATCACTGACTGGGTTTTTCTGTGCGGATTTTCTTTGCAGATGTCTCTGTTTATGCAGCAGTGACAGAAGTGTGATCAAAACAGGATGGGCTTATCCAAGAGGCAGGGAAGCTGTGGGGAGGTTGAAGTACCATCTTGAACTTACCAGCATGAAAAAGTGGAGTGGAAGGCAGGACATATTTGAGGTCAGGTGATCTGGGAGAACAATGGAAGCAGTTATGTAGAATTAGTTATGCTATTGGAAAGGTATTAGGTGTTGTCATCCTGGTTTTTGTTCCTCTTTCCAGCAGAACATCAGACTGATTTGTGCAATTCAGAGTGGCCATACCTCTCCTTTTCCTTTACAGTGAGTGAACAGAGAGTGGATGAGAGGCTGCAGTACATGCCAAGACAGTGTCACTGTCCCTTTTGGAGTTGGCTGTGTGCCTGTAAGAACTCTGCTGCCAGCTGGGAGTTGGGGCAGAAAATGCAGGCAGTCCCTAGTAGCTGGTTTTGAGATACATGAGCTTGTTCCTGGCTTTGTGTGAGAGATGTCCATCACCTCTGGATGCAAGGGGGGAGGAGGAATTCAGCTACATAAGTACTAGATGCAAGTGAATTTAGATAGTGATTTTGAATGTTTTTATTTGGCTACAAGCAAGTGCTGTTGTATTTACTCTCTCATCTCCCCATCTGTCTGAAAGGGAGAGAGCTAGGGAATGTGATCTGGTACTGTATAACATGTTAAACAGTGTAGGAATGCCTTTTCGTGTGCCTCCATCAGAGATGGAGCTGTGTGGATGGACAGGGGCTCTGCCAGAGGCACTCCCACCTGCAGCTGGTCCCATCCCAGGGCATGGAGCAGAACAGCACAGGGCCATCTATGGTCATTCGTGCATGAAGAAGGTAAACTGATGTTCCTTGGCTGTGAGCCATGTGGATGATGGACCCATAGCTGGAAAACTGCTCTGCAGCACGTGGAGCACTTCTCCTGTCCTGAACCTACTGTTAGGCCTGGAGCTTGTCCTGCTCTGCTCCTGTCCAATGTGGCCTCTCAGTCCTACCACGCCAGCTTTCCAGTTTGCTTTGTCCCTACATTTATCTTCCTTCCGTGGTTGAACATGTGACTGAAGGCTTTAATTTATTCACAGCCCTCCTTTTGGTAATTTATCCTTTGTACTCTTTGCTGTCTTGTATTATTTAATTCTGTGAAGCACTCTGGGATTCAGTGTGTGTGAAAGATGCTGTACACAATAACATTATGCTGTATTGTTTGTGATTTGCAGGCCTTCTGGATTTCTAATTCTGATTGCAGTGGTGGTTTGTGTTATTTGTGCTATGGCTGTGCTCGAGGGCCTCAGCTGGATCAGACTTCCATTCCAGCCCTTTCCTTCAGGAACTCACATCTCATTATGCCCTGATTTAATGTTGGCTTGCTCCATTCTGTGTTTAATGGTTGGAAATGCGGGACATGCCACTGGGACATGCATGGATTTGTGGTGTCCTGGTGAAGGCTCAGGGCTAAACCTGGTGTCTGACTTCTTGTGAGCTGTGGGGTTGCCCTTGGGGAGAAGTGGGAATCATGCTCTCTCTAGGTGACCCAGGGAGTACGTGGGTTCCACCCTCAGCATCTGGGGCAGCATTGAAGCAGCTGAATGAGCAGAGTGAGAGCTGCCTGTGATGGGTCTCTGCTGAGCAGCTGGACACAGAGCTAGAGGAGATCATCAGCCTGTTCCTTGTGAGACTGGGAAGCTCGAAATAGGGCAAATCTTGGGGCTGCTGGCATGATGTGCTGTGTTGAGGGGAGGATGCTGGCTGCTGCCCACTGCTCTGCTGCCAAGATTGCTGCACCATGCTGTTGTGCACCATTGCACAATGTTCAGTCCAGAACTGTGCTTTGTGCCAGCTGCAGCTGAGATGTCTGCAGATCTGACTTGCAGCCTGCTGTGTGCTGCCCTCTGGGTGTCTCACCTGGGTGGATGCAGTGGCAGGAGCAGGAGAAAGGGCAGTAGTGAGATGGGCTCCTTGAGCAGGGTGCCCACCTTCAATTTGGTTCATGATTTTCCTGAACCTACAGCACTGAAGCTTCCCAGAGTCAGGAGTGAAGTTACAGCCCACAATTTCTGTATCGCTCTGTCTATCCAGAGCATAAGGTTCCCATCAGAGCATGCTTTTTCCCTTGTCCAAAGTCTGCGCACAGTTCCACTTTACACACCAAAACCCACACTTGGGCTTGCAGCCTGGTAGAAACGTGGCCTTCCTGTAGCATGCTGCAACACAGGACAAGGAGAGCAGTGATACAGGGCCTGTGGTGGTAGATTCCAGTACTCCTGGGGCTGGTGGTGAGGGTGGGCTTGGCACATCCAGCTGCTCATGGTTCCCCTTTTGCCTGGTCGCAGGTACGCCATCGACCGCAGCACAGATACCGAGAGGATCTTTGACATCGATGCCAAAACAGGTGCGATTGTGACAGGAAAGGTCCTGGACCGGGAGACAGCAGGTTGGCACAACATCACTGTCCTGGCAATGGAAGCAGGTGAGATGGAGGAACGCTGTGTGGAGCAGTCTGTACAGAACTGGAGTGGGGCAGGAGGAGGAATATCGGTGCTGTCATTGCAAGGGTGGCCAAGACACGAGTGTTAATCAGCACTGAAGTAAAAAAGAAAAATAAATGCAGCAGCACTGAGTCTGACATCTCCCTAGACAACCTAAAAATACTCTTCCTGAGTCGAGCATTAATAAGGGAGCTTGGTCAAATAGTATATTTGATGAACACTAATCAAATTTGTGTTATCTCTGCACCATCTCTGCCAGTCATCCCTGTGCAGCTTGCTGCCTGCACTCACACCTGCTGAGCAGCACTGGGGGCTCCCGGGGGGCTGTGCTCACATCACCTGCCTCCCCCACATCAGTCATGTGCCTTGTGTGGATGTCCCGTCAGCTGGAGCCCTGTGACACTGCAGGGCTGTCAGCTCTTGCTTCTGCCAGAGCTCTCAGTGTTTGGGATTCACAAACTCTACCTGCACCTGGGTTTGTAGCTCTGGATGCCTCCTGCATGCTTGGGGTGGTGCAGGCTTGGCACAGAAGGAATGGATGGGAGGTCCTGGGGCTGCAGCAGTGGGAAGGGACTGTGGGAGCAGAATGTCCCAGGCACCATGCTGGGAAACAGAAAGGCATTGCCATGTTCTTCAAAGTTTTCCGTATTTTGGATGTGCAAGTCTCCAGGGTAGCCTGGGCCCTGCTGTGCTCTGCCTCTGCCCTGCAGTGGGTACCAGGGAGCTGCTGTGGCTGCAGAGCACCTCCTTATCCCTCCTGACATGGGCCAAGGCCTGGAGATCTGTGGGCAGGAGCCTTCCCCAGGCCTCATCCTGAGTGTTTTTTTGCTCATTCTTGAGTCTTGAAGCTGCTTTTCATGTTCAAGGAGCCAGGTCAAGGCCTGACTTGGGTCCCAGAGGTCGGATCCTGCCATCCACTCTAGCCAAACAAGGGCACAGACCCCGTGGCCCTGGGTGGGGGGTGGTGGGGGGCAGGTCAGTGGCCCTGGCCGGATCCCCACTGCCCTGAGGGGATGTCTCTGGCTGCGTGGTGCATCCCAGTCTCTCTCTGTGCCAATGCTCTGTGCTGGATAATGGGACTGACCCCTGCACTCTCGGGCTGTGGCACTGTTGTGAGCCCTGCCTGGTCACATCCCAGGGGGGCAGACCATTGCCAAGCCATGGGGAGGCTCTGCAGGGAGGAGGGGATGGCAGCATTGCAGCACAACTCAGCGTCCAGAGGAAACATGAGGTGACAAGAATCAGAAGGACAATATTTACACGCTGTGGCTAGGATTTCAGAACAAGTCAGTAAATGCTGCAGCTCCCCTCTGGCAGGGAAGCCTGTCAGGGTGGATTGGTTCAAAAGCTACGGAGACTCTTCAGTGCTCTGACTTCTCCCATGGTGAGCTCTGACTCATCCGTTTTAGCTGCCCAGACATTCTTCCCGGTGACATTATCCTTAACGTTTTGTAATCATGAAATATTAATGACTGATATTGAATTTAAAGTACAATTTATGTCTGAATCCTCTGGCGGAAAGGGCAGTTGTAAAGGTACAGCCTTCTGAGTGATGGAGGGGTTTCGGAGCAGGGCCGTGCAGCAGCTGTCAGGATGTGCCTGGCGCAGTGGGATCAGCCATGGCGGCGGGAGCAGGGAATGCAGGGCAGCTGGGAGAGCACATCCAGCAGTGCAGTTCCTGGCACACAGATGTCTGGGGCCAGGAGTGCTGGAAGGGCTCTGGTGCTCAGCATGGGCATGTGGCGTGCAGCTGGGTGCCACAGGGCTGGACATCACCGACTCCCATCAGAGGCAAGCAGTGATATATTCTCTTTCCTCAGTGAGATGTAAACTTGGCAGGAGGAATGGAACAAACCCAGTGGGAGTCCTGCTGCCCAGGATTGTGCCTGGTGCCTCAGCTCGTTGCGGCTGGTGGGAAACTGTACCCACTGTATTCCCAAGGTGCCAGGGTCCGCTTGATTCCCATGGCACCAGCCACATGGCCTGGAATGTGCTGCAACAAGACTTTACATCCCTGTGGCCTCCTTGAGCTGCCCTCCAGGTCTGCTGTCGGGGCTGTCTTGGGCAGGGTTTGACCCCTGCAGGCTGAAGGACAGCCAGCCCCACTGTCCACACTTGTTCCCACAGGCACCTGGAGCAGCCCAAAACAGGAGCTGTGCCCCACCCTGGAGAGCCCTGTCTGGCACCCGCTGCTGCTGCAGCAGAGACCATGTCCTGGTTATTTCCCACCTGCAGATATCAGAGTGTATTTGCCCCTGAAAGCAGTAAGGAAAGCTGCAGAAGGTGTCCAGCTGTGCCCATGAGCTGTCTGGGCTTCCTACTGCTGGCATGAGGAGCAAGGGCAGCTCTGAGCCCCCAGCAGGAGCTGCCTCAGCCAGCCAGGGACCAGCAGAGTGTTTGGCCTCGCAGCATGGCAGCCAGCAGGAAGCATGGGGGCTGTTCAGCTAATCTGGCCTGGGACCAGGCCAAGCGTTTCCACAGATAAATCTTCATCTCCCTCGCAAGCTGTTTACCTTCCTTGGGCTAATATTAGTGATTCTCTTCCTGTTTTCCTCTTTGCTCATGTAAAATGATGAGGCCTTGACTGCTGTGTCCACTGCTGGTAATTGAGATGATAAATCTTCCTGCTGGAGACTGGCTTTAATCAGAGCATTGTGTTTGGATGCAATTTAATGACTCTCATGCTGCTGAGTTTGGGCAGGACTCAGGAGAGGTGAGAGCCATTTATATGTTACTTGGCTTAACTGCTGCTTCCACTTTGCTTCCCCTCAGCCGGGAGCCACGTTTTCAGCTCCAGCCTCTGATACAGCCACCTGTCAGACAAGTCATACCTCTGGCATGGCCCTGCTCTGTCCTTGGCAACAGCACTCTGGTTTGCAGGCAGCTACAAACCCACCCTGTGCCCCATACCCGTGGCATCAGGGCTGGAGAGCAGTGTGGTACATCTCAGTCTTCTGTTCTGCATTTTGTTCTTCCAATTTGCTGAGATAGTGAGGAATAAATTCCACTCCTGCCTCTTCTGACTTCCTTACTAATGTAAAAATTTTGAATTCAGTATTGTACCAATTTGGTCTCAGAACAGGTTGGATGCTGTGCCCAGCAGTGTCCCTGAGCTGGTCTGCTCCAGGTGCAGCAGCTGCACGTGGCAGCCCATGGTCCCCTGGGCTCTCCTCAGACCCAGAGAAGCTGCTGAGCACTTTTTGGTGTGTGTGAGGAGGAGGGCAAATGTCATTTGCTGGATTTGGAGCTCCACAGGAGAGGTTTGGGTGTAAAAATGCAAAGTGTTTTATTGGGAGATTGTGTGAGGGTTGGATCCTGGCACAGCAGAAACCACAAGTCCCCTCCTTTCCTACCACAGCAGGGGTGACCAAACACTGTCAATCCCTTCCCATCCCTGGGAGCTGCTGCAGAGCTACAGCATTGCTGAGCAGTTGCCCAGAGGTGCTCGGTGTCAGTCCTGTGAGCACTCAGCTGTCTGCAGCTCAGGAGAGGGCAAAGTTGGTGTTTTGCATCAGAATATTTAAGTGTCCTGTTCAGATTACTTACTCACATGATTAATTAAATAAGGAAATACTCTTGGATGTGGATAAAGATTCCCCTGCAGCATTTGACTCTTGGCCTAAGGCTTGCCGTGCAGCAGGACTGTGACCATCTCATTCTCCAGAATCCTGGCACTGCCTGTCCCATCCCTGCCAGTCCTGTCCCAGTGCTGCCTGTTCTGCTACATGGCACCTGGGCAGTGGTGCCTGACATGCCCTGAGCCACACTGGTGGCTGTGTTGAGGCAGGCACAGATGCAGAGTGTGCAAGCACTGGGCAGAGCCCCGTCCCCCACGCACGGCAGCTCCAGTGGCACTGAAATAATTCCTCCCATGTTGGCAGAGGCAGCTGCCAGTCACCAGCCTGGAGCTCCCATACTGCACGGCTGTGCTTCCAGCATCTCCCTCTTGTTCTGTGTATTTTCCATGTCTCCTTCTTCAGTCTTTTCAGATTAATAGCATTCCAACTCCTGAAGGAAATGCAGAAAAACGGCATGTTTAATTTTAATTTAGGAAAGCGTTTAGGTAGCAGCCTAGTTTTCTCGCTGCTGTCAATCAGGTTTTCTCAAGGCTGACATCAATTAGTTTAAAAATATTGAATGTAATTTTGCCTGACACAACATATTGCAGCCACTGCAAAATATAATTTATTTTAGAAGAAGAAATAATTAAACTAATTTGCATGTCAGTCAGCTGAGCTGGAATACCGAGGAGAGACGCTGCAATGGAAGATGGCTTTTTTCCCCTTCCAGTTGCCCTCAGCCAGCACGTGCTGCCCTCGCCTCAGTCATGGGCTGGGTGCTCCTCACAGAGCCCTGCAAGGGCAGGTGCCTGCAGCATCCACACCACAGCCTCATCCACCCTCTCTGCTTCTCTTCCTGGCCCTGGGACCTGCCTGCTGAGCCTTTGCTCCTGTGCTGGGGCATTTTGGGTGCGTGCACACAGGGAGAGAAAGCACAAGTCAGAGTTTCTGACCTCGCATAGGTGAATCCTGTGTTAGTTGAGTGCTTTGTGCCTTTCATCACAGATGTGCTCCAACAATCTTAAGCACACTTCTGGCCATCATAATATCAGTTTATGCCACTGTTAAAAAAAACATATTTCAGATGTTTTGAAGATAACTTTTTTCAAATATATCCAACCATTTTTCATTTTTTCCACCCGTAAATCCAGGTACTGGCTCAGAGAAAGAGGGAAGTTGATAAGGCATTGAGAAACCTTCAAATATACATTGCACAGCCAAAATCAAAAGAAGCTGGTGTGTGCCTCGCTGGAAAGGTAGACAGGAGTGCAGCAGTTGCCTTTCTAACCTTGATGTTCCTGGACACGTCAAATTTTGACCCCGTCACTGAGCCAGGAGTGAGCATGAGCCTCAGGTTCAGCAGTTTTCGAAGGGCAGGAGGAGAGCTTTTGTCTGACAGGGTGCATTTAGAAAGGTCACTGTCTCAGAGCTGTGCCCAGGGATGCGGGACGTGAGCCCTGGCTCGGGAGGGGTCGGTGCCGGTCCCAGCTCTGAGCCCAGGCGGGGCCGTGACCGCGCTCCCGTGCGCGGCCCCGAGCACTGCCCGCTGGAGCTGGGGACGAGCACGGCCCTGTGCTTCTGCCCGCCTCTGAACACACTGGTCACATCCCTCCTCAGGGGCTGGGGGAGGTGGTCTCCAAGAGAAGTTGCTTTGCTCATGATCCCTGAGTGTCCAGGCCTGGCACGCACGATCCCAGCAGGTCCTGGGAAGGGTTCGGCAGCACTGGAGTTGATTCCTGCTCACAGCTGGCTCCCACACTGTGGGGCACTAAGGGAGGAGCTCCTCCTCTGGGTTACAGTCAACAAGGGGAAGAGCTGGGGTCCTGGATTCTTCCTCCTTTCAGGCTCTACTTCCTCTCCTCTCTTTCTGCCTTTCCTCATCTTTCTCTCAACAATCCTAGCCTGCTCCAGAGCTGAGCAGCAGGGATGGTTATCCATCTTCCTGTGGGTTGAGGAGGGGGTGATGAAATGCTGTCATCCTCCTTCTTGCAGGAACTGAACCCTTCTTCTTCCTGCTCATTTGTGGGCATCAAGCGCACACCCCGCTGCCGCCTCCCTGGGCTCCCTTCTCACCCCGCTGCCTCCCCCTTTCTCTCTTCCTGCAAGCAATTGCAGTTTATTTCACTGCACCAATATGCCTTTTAAAATAACGCATAGTTCTAAGCTTTTAGTCACGACTTCAGCCTCCCTCCCCCAAAAACAACTATCTAATCACCAGAGCAGCTGGTCTGGGTGAGAGGGAGTGATAACGTGAGAACCGGGTGAAGGCAGCTCTGGGGAGGGGGCTTAGATTCCTGGCTAATTATGGAGCAACACTAAATCTCCTCTCCCCTGGGTCCTCCCCCACCTGATCTCTTGGGGCCAGTATTAATGTTATAGACAAACAGGCAGCAGAACTCCTGCCTGAGTGTGGAGAAAAGCATTAGTTCTGTCACAGGTGCAGCCTCTGGGTAAAACAAAGGAGATGGAGTAAGAGGGAGTTCTCATTTCTGGAGATATATGAGGTGCTTCAGCAAACATCAGGCCCTCCAGAGTGATTTATAATCCTACAGCACGGGCTCAGTGTCCCTCGGCAGTGTGTGTGCAGCTCAGTGACGCTGCAGTGAGTGGAGGTGTAAGTGCTGCCCCATCCCATGTGCAGAGTGAACCCCAAGGGAGGGGGGACCCCAGGACCACCGCCTGTGTGAGGCTGGGCTGGTGCGTGCCAGGGTGAGAGGGCTGCCCTCAGTCTTGCTGTGTGACCCCCTTGTGCCAGCTGGTGCATGGTGCTGTGTTTAAGCTGCAATAGCAACAAAAACACAGTGTCAGCATAAGAGGCCTGAGTCCTGGGCAAGAGCCTCATGCCTCCATGAGGTACATTTGACCCTGGGTCACCTGGGCCCAGCAGGGGTGGACAGACAGATCTCACCACCAATCTGTGCCCGTAGCTGATGCCAGCTGTTTCACATCCCAGCTCCATTTGCTTAGCCCTCGGATGTTGCTGCCAGTCTCGAGAACCTATGGATCAGGATCCAGGTCAGAGGGTAATCTCACATCCAAGTTTTCTGTCCCATCTTGGTGGTGTTTTGCTGCAGTACAGATCCTCACCAGTGGATGGCTGACCCTTTTGGCTGGGGTTAGCTTTAGGCTGCTCCAGTTTTCCAGGGGTAGATGAGGTGGTGTTTCAGGAGTCCTTGGCACACAGCCCAGTGGTTGGGCTTCCTTTGCAGGGTGCAGTGAGGCTGAAGCATACTCTGCGGGTGCTGCTGTCCTGTAGACAGCCTGTGCCACAGGTGGGCAGAGGTGCAGTGCTGGCAGCAGCCACGATGGCCTTTGGACAGATGGGGATGAGGGGGTTTGCTCCCTGATAGCTGCAGTTGGCCCTTTGTCCTGAAGCTCTGCTTCTCTTTCTGTTTCAGATAATCACTCCCAGGTGTCAAGGGCCTCTCTCCGTATCCGAATCCTGGACGTCAATGACAATCCACCTGAGCTTGCCACCCCCTATGAAGCTGCTGTGTGTGAGGATGCCAAGCCAGGCCAGGTAGCAAAAGCCCCCCAGCCCTGGTCTCAGGCTGCAGGCAGCACTCTGGACCAGTGCTAGCTTGCCCATCTGTCCCCTTCTGCCTGAGAGTCTTCCTGTGCAGGCCCTGGCCCAGTGGGAGTCACTCTGCCGATCCCACTGAGCCTGTCTGCAGGGCTGAAGGCTCATCCCTCTCTGTGGCTGCAGCTGGCAATGCTGCTGGCTGGACCCTGCACGTGGGACCCTGCTGTGCTGTGGAAGCAGCACTGATGCTCACGTCTGCCTTCTCCCCACAGCTGATCCAGACAATCAGCGTTGTGGACCGGGATGAGCCTCAGAGCGGCCACCGTTTCTACTTCACATTGGCACCCGAGGCCACCAACAACCACCATTTCTCTTTGCTGGATATCCAGGGTAAGTCCTGCTGTACCCTTGGCCCAGCATCCTTCAGACTGAGCAGCAGCTCTGGCCTAGGAGAGGGACATGGGTCACTGTCTTTCTGTGCCAGCTCCGGGTGTTTCGGGCATGTTGCAGAGTTTCTTGTCAACCTGAAATGGTGGGACTGGTCAGCTAACAGCTTGGATTTCCTCAAGGAGGCTCTGCCAGCTTTATTCCTTGCTGCAAGCAGCTATAAAGCTCCTCTCATACTGTCTGGTTAAGCCTTTGGTATTTTCAGGGCTCTCAGTCCCTTTCTTGATGGGAAATCTCCAACCTGCCTGAGGCAAGGAGATGATGTGGATTTATAGATGAGCACGCTCCCATTTTGAGCGTTATGATTTATCCCTCTCCAAGGTAAATCCTGGAGCATGGGTCATCTTGGGGCTGCCATGTGGGTGGCTGGCCCTGTGCCCCTGATAAATGGGAACAGCTCCAGGGCCCTGGGAGACAGTGGGGCCGTGCTGTAGCCAGCCCACAGCCCCGGTGGGTTCTCTGGGACACAGTCTGCAGAGCCCAATTCCCTGTGACATGGTGGCTCTGGTGTGCAGTTCCTCTGTTTCCTGGGGCTCGTCCTCTTCTTTGGGACACGCAGCCAGGCAGAGCCTGTCTGTTCCTCTGGGCAGCTCTGGGGTTCTCTGCATCCCTGAGCTCAGTGAGCTAATCCTGGGTGACTCGAAGCTGCTGTGATGAGGTGCCATGCAGGTTCTGCTGGCTGACCCTGGCTGCTGTTGGACTTTGCAGGCTGTCACGTCAGGCTGCGTTTGTGTGGACAGTAACAACCCAGAAAACTAGTTATCAGGATGCTTCCTATTTTTGGCTGGTGTTTAGGGTGAATTTAGGTGCGGACTGTAGTAATAGGGTACAGCAGGGTCCCCTACAGATACTGGGACCTTCTCCAGCTGCATGTGCTTCTCACAGGGGCCAGCAGACCACATTGAAATTCTTCTTTGGTTTTGGATGGGTTTTCTTTTAAAACCATTTTCTTTCTCTGCTTTTGCAGCTTTATCTGTCAAAAGCCTGGTTTAGTTTGTTCTGAGCTTATCATAGGAGCCTTCTGCTGACGTAAGATCCTGCTTGCTCACTTTGGTTCAGCATTATTAGGGATAGTCAAAATGGAAAAGTTTAGATGTGATGGTAGCACAGCTGGCTGTTGCTTTGTGTCCTGAGTAGCACAGCTGTCCCTGTCCTGAGTCCCTCCCCCTCTGCTCAAGCTGCTCAGAAGACCTTTGCTTCTTATCATGTAAACAGGCTTTAATCCTCAGCAAGATTTTGCCCTACACCCAGCGATTAACTTCCCTCACTTTCTTTGAAGGACCTTATAAAAACGTGCTTGAACACACTGAGCTACACCAGGGTGTCCATTCCTGCCCAGACCCTCCCAAGGCTCCCAGCTCTGGGCCAGGGTGTCTGCCATTGCCAAGTTGCCATCCCAGCACCACCACTGATGTTTTGCTGGGCACGTGGCTGGGGGTGGATGGAGCTTAACAGGGGCTGCTTGGCTCCCTGGCTTTGTGTGGGGGCCCACCAGCAGTGGCCCAAGAACTGGCATTGCCGTAGTTGCAGGACACGTGTGCCACCATCTCCTCCAGAGCTGCTGCTCTCTTGAGTGGGATGAGGCTCTTGTGACACGGGGTAATTCTTTGTGCTAAACGATCCCTTGAGCTTTTTGTGTGGTGTAACACTGCATAAAATGAGTAAAAGCTGGCATCACCTCCCGCCTCCTGCTCTTGGGAAAACAAATGCTGTTGCTGCAGGGTTATTCCCAGAGTGTTTGGAGACCCTCCCAATTGCTGAGCAGTGCTGTCTTCCACAGCAAGCGGAGGTGGCTGCCTGTGGCAGATGGAGGCACCCCTCATTTCTAACAGGGTGCCTCGGTGCCATCTCCTTCCCTTTGATTTCTGACCCCTTCTCCAGTCCATCAACTGCCCTGGGTACACTCACCTTTGACCCTGCTCTCGTGGGTGTCCTTGCTGCATCCTCCCTTGTGTTCCCCCGTTGCTTCCCTCTCCTGCATTCACCCCTCTTGCACTTGTCTCTACTCCCCCGTATAAATATCAGTGGTGACAAACTGCTACCACCAGCCCATCTGTTTCTTTGTACAAATTTGTAGCCAGTTTTGAAACGTGATTTATAAATATTGCTTTTGCAGCCAAGGAGTGACACTGATGGATGTCAGCACAGATGGATTCTCTAAGCTCTTGCTTAAATCCTCTCTTTTGCTTTGCACCTACTTCACTTGGCTCCTTCGTGGCACCAGAAAGGCACCTCGGGAAGTGACTTGCTCTCAGCAGGGTGGGGACCAGCTCGGGAGCCCTCCTGTTGCAGTTGGGCAGAGCAGGAGCACCTGGCATGGTGGGGCTGCCTTTGGGGAGCCGGGGGGGGCTGTGAGCTGCCAGCAGTGTTGGGGCTCCTCGGGGGTCCTGGAGCAGAGCTGCACTGGCTCTGGTGCTCCGTGTTGGAGGTTCAGAAACCAAGGGTATCCCTGCAGGTGACCACATAGCTGAGTTACAGGTGGTTGGCAAGAGCTGGGCTTTTGGAAACAGCACCATTGCCTATTGGTGTCTCTCTTTCTGTGCCTTTGCTGTCCCTGAGGGAGTGCTCACACACTTCCTGATTCATCACACAAGGAATAAATGTCACCTGTGGTAACAACAACAACGATCCAGGAAGAAGATGCCCATCATATGGAGCGACTAAAGGAAGAGATGGAATCAGAGAAGCTGACCATGTTAAAATCCAACTGGTACCATTCCAAAGGCATTCACCATCCTCTGTTTCCTAACTCGCCTTTTGCTGGGTATTTCTGGCCTGAGAAAATTGATTACAGCAGGATCAAAGGCAATTAAAGCCTGAAATCATGTTCTCCAAGAAATGCTAATTGTGTTGGAAGGGATGGTAGAAAGCATCCAAGCCCAGCAACCTGGAAGGAGTGCTAGGTAATATGGAGTGACACATGGAGCTACTGACTCCGGGGCTCAAGGGCTCGGCAAGCAGATGTCTGAACTCTCTGCAGGTCTCATTAAGAGCGTGTAATGGGTGATAGAAGATCTGAAAATCCTAACAATCAAAAGCAAAATGTTAGGATTTAAGGATTGCCTGAGGATAGAGGAAGCCTCCTCCAGCCCTGCAGGGATGCCCCTCTCAGCACAAGCAGCACAGATGCTCCTTTGACCGCGGTGGGGGTGGGGGGTGTGTGTGTAAAAGAGCATCAAACCTCCTCGGGGCAGAGCAAACAGCAAAGGAGCAGCAGTGGTGCTGTGGCCCGGTACCCAGAGAACTCGAGAGAAGGAAGAGACAGAAGGGAAAAACAGGATGTTTCTTCTGCCAGCTGCACCACCTGGGGCTGGAGGAGGTCTGCTCCCTTGGGGCAGCTCTGGCAGCAGTGTGCCCGCAGGCCCAGCTGGGTGCCAGTGCTCCTCCCCAGAGCCAGTGTTCCCAGGCTCTGGTACAGCAGAGGAGCTGCTGGAGAAGGGGAAGACAGGTGCTCACAGGGCCCTCTGAGTGTGGGAGAGGGAGGGGACATCAAAATCCCTCCTGCTCTCCTAGTGCTGTTTGAGATTGAGTTATGAGAAGGATTTATTAGTTCTGTCTTTGAGGCTGCCAAGAGCCTCTTTGGAGAGGGAGTCTGGGAGACTTAATTATTTTATTATTCCTAGTGACGTTAAGCTACCACCAGAGTATATTGCATTTCCAAACTTTCCTCTTAGGGCAGTATTGATGAGTCCCTGTGTGTTCAGCTCATGTCAGTTCTTGCCTTGTCCATTGTTCTGCTCCTCAGGTGGACAGCGGGGCCATCTCCTGCCCTGTCACACAAGGTGATGTGTGTAACACGGGATAATGTCACTGCATGATCAGAGAGAGGGTGGTAGTGGAAACCTATGAAGAAAATGTCACTTTATGCAGTGAGAAAGCAGTGATAGTGAAAGGTTTGGGTTGGGGCATCAGAGGACACGCAGCACAGCCGCAGCAGAAGGTGCAGCTTTGTGGGACTGGGCAGGAAACCAAGAGAGGAGACCCAGACTCGTCTGTTCAGGAAAGCTGTGGATTAACGTCTGCTCACATTCCAGTGCTGCTCCTGAGAATCACTGCTCCTCAGCTCATCACCCCAGAAATGGATTTGGCAGGAAGCTGCTGCGGAGGAAGAGACACGAGGGCTGCGGGGCCACGGCTGCCTGGGCTGTGCCAATGCAAACAAATCTGCACCAAGACACATCCCAGAGCAGCTGCTGTGGGCCAGCTACATGTAAAGACACAACTGCACCAAGAAAAATGACAATTGGTTTGTAGGAGGTTGCTTTGAATGCATTTTCCAGGATACACATTCCAAGATCTGGGCAAAATTTTCCCAGATCTGTGATCAAAAGGACTACAATCATATGGCAGAGCACTCCTTTATTTGGAGTATCTCAGAGGGGAACACAGAAGCTTGTGAGTAACAGGGGTGCAAACACCCAACAGGGAAGAGTTCTTGGTGGTGGGGAGCAGGGGGTAGTGGGCAGGTGGTGGAGCCATTTCAGTGCCAGAGGCAGGTGGTCCCTGCCAGGCTGGGCTCTGGCTGTTGAGCCTTGCTGAGCAGTTTCAATGATGTACACGTGAAATTTCCGTGTATCTCCCTCCTGGGATGAAGGGCGCCTGTCACCCTGTTCAGGAGATAAAACACAGTTTCATGATATTTAAAGTAGTGTTTGTAGGGATTTTTGTTGCTCCCTTGCATCAAGTTTTGGGTCACAGGGCAAACCCTCAGCCCCTTCCTGAGGCGAGGTTTCTCTGAGCAGACCTGTCTGTCATGCTGCTGTTACATTTAAGTACCAGCTTCTTTATTTTGACTTGGTGGGGGGCAGTATTTCTTTTTCAGTGGTGCCAGGCTACCTAAACTGTCTGGGCTGAGCTCAGGTTGGTGCCTGCCCCTCTGCCACTTGCATGTGTAGTTCCCCTTGGTTTCTAGAGACTGTTTCTAAAAATACAGCATGCCTTGTCGCAGGTCCCTAACAGGAGCTGGAGCTGGCTGTAAACAGAAGGGAGCTGCCAGCCTCCTGCTGCATTTCCAGAGAGGTTTGGTGCTGCCCCTGTGTTTACACAGTGCTGAAGAGCAGCTGGGGGAGTTCCCAAGCACTGTGTTCCATCAGCCCTGTGTGAGGATTGGGCTGAGCTGCACTGGAGGTGCAAGGCTGTGTGCTCAGAGATCCTCTGAGCCAGGATCTGACCCCAACCCCAGACTGGTGACCCGACTGGTGTGACAGTAAAGGTGACCTTCCTAGGTTTTGGCCAAAGCCTTTCTCTCTCACAGCACTTTGGTCTGTCCTTTTTGTCCTGTGGTTTTATCTCCACTCGATCCATGTGTCTGAGGCTTACTTTTAGCTGGGCTAGCTAGGAGTTAGTCCCGGCCTCTTGCTGAGATGGTGCCATTAACATTATTTATATCCTCCTGCTACACTGCAGCAAGGAGGGTGGACCAGCACCAAATGAGATCTCATTACCTTTGTGCAAACGATTAGCATAACAATATTTTTTTTTCCTAGCTCATCCTTGGTAGGCCACAGGCAGTTTTCAGATGTTGCTGCCACCACAATTGGTTCAGCCTCCTTGCACCCAGGGGCCAGTGCTTCCCTGTTCCTCCTGACACCTCTGCCCAGTTGCCATGGTGCTGCTGCCACATGCTGCTCCAGGAGTCTCAGCCACAGTGGCAGGTGTCCCACAGGACAGGAATCTGTGCTCTGTGGTGCCCTGGCTGCCACACAGAGCCTTTGGGATCTGTTTCCTGGCTGACCAGTAGATCTTCCATCCTGGCTCACCTCCTGTCCCCACCATGCCCTGTGTGCTCTCATGCAGCACTCAATCCATACAGCAATTTCCGTGATGGCAGCAGCCCAAGAGCCAGAGTTACAGTAGATGTGTTTTCCAGTGGAAGAGCTGATTCATAGAGAAAGGGGATAGTCTGGCATAAATCAGGTCCGATGAGGAGAGTCTGTAGGCAGCAGCACCTTGCTGTGAGTGGGCCAATCTATGGTTTATTAGATAAAGACTGCAGACAGTCGGCAGTGGCTTGTGACACCTGGCTGCAATTGTCACCTGCTGTTCAGCCCCATCCTGCCCATGCTGCTGCTGGCTGGCAGCCTGCAGCACCCCGGAGCAGGGAGTCAATCCCAGTGTCAGTCCCTGTCCTGCTCTCCCTCCCTGCTCCTGGTCGGCAGCAGCTGCTCCTTGGGTTCATCACTGGCACCAGGGCCCTGGAGGGTCCCTGAAGTGGCTGTGTTAATGGGATCTTAATGAGTTGTGCTGTGCCAGCTGAGCCCCTGAAGCAGCAGGGTGTAAGCAGATGGGGAGGAGGATGCCTAACTTGGCTGGGAGGCTTGGAAGAAGCTCTGCCTACTCCTTCAGGAGTTACAGAGGATCACAGGGGTATCTGGCCCTCTGGCTGAGGCAGGACCATTCACTCATGGCTCTTGGCTTTGGAAGAAGCAGTGTCTGCTCTTGCATTCTCAGTGCCACCTGCAGACCCTGTCTGTTCTTGTGTACATGTCAGCAATTGATGTTTATCCTGATTGTGACTCTGTGCCACTCTCAGAGGGTCCTTCAGAAGTTTTTCCCCTCTCTCTGTGCCACCTGTGTTTTTTGTCAGCGTGGTTCAGACACTCATGTGCTGCTGCTCCTGTGTCAGGCTCAGCACAGGTGTGGTGACAAAGGAGATGCCAGGCTGGCCCTGAGGGGCTGCTGGCAAAGGGTAACATGCTGGAGTGGAGTGTTCAGGCACTCAGGCTGCAGTGCCAGGGAGCCATGAGCTGGGTCCATGTGATGCAGGAGGGGGAGGCCTCAGGCTCTCTCAGAATGGCTGCTGGAGGTGGTGCAGGAATAGCTGCTGTTCATCCAGAGCAAGGAGGAGCTCCTGGCACATCCTGCAGGCTGTGATGTGGGGGTGACTTTGCTGTGGTTTTGCTTGTTCCCTGCAGACAACACGGCAGCAGTGCACACACAGAGAGTAGGCTTCAATCGCCAGGAGCAGGATGTGTTCCTGCTCCCCATTCTGGTGGTGGACAGCGGCCCCCCAGCCCTGAGCAGCACAGGGACTCTGACCATCCGTGTCTGTGGCTGTGACAGCAATGGGGCCATCCAGTCCTGCAACAGCACGGCCTACGTCGTGTCAGCCACGCTGAGCCCCGGCGCCCTCATTGCGCTGCTGGTCTGCGTCCTCATTCTGGTTGGTGAGTGCCTGCCTGTCCCCTGAGTCCTTCCTGTCTTGTCCCAGCTCCACTCCATCAGCATCCCATGAATGTGGGCGCAGAGCAGGCTTCTCTGCATCTGTCTCCTCCCTGGTAGCTGCAGCATGAGGGGCATGAACCTCAGCCCCTGCTGGGGGTGGACCAGTGGGGAAGGTCCCATGTTTGCCACAGCTCCTGTGTGCTGGGCTCCACAAGGCAGCCAGAGCAGAATTCCCTGTGCCAGGCAGGTGTGATGCTGCCCAGCAGAGCCTGGAGGGCTGCTGGCTCACTCGCTGCCTGCACAGACAGGAGCCAAGAGCTGCTTGCCAGCTGCGATGCTGTGCCCACAGCAGGCATCTCGCAGCAGATGAGGGGTTGTGCTCCCAGCATGTGGGATGGGGTGGCGGGTGTGGGGCACACAGGTGTGCTCTTACCTGGAGAGGTCAGTGGTAGAGCATGTGTGAGTGTGTGGACAGGATGCAGAGCTGGGCTGTGGTCAAACCTGAGTGCTGCCTAGGTCGGGACCTGTAGCCCAGGAATGCTGCTGCCTGCCACTGGCACGCTGGCACAATGTTTGCTGAGCATGGGGAGCAAGTGCTTGTGTGCATGTGGGAAGGGGCTCAAAACGAAGGATGTTGCAATGCCCTCAGGTTTAGCATAGGACAGTTGATGGATGCAGCTCCTGAAAGCCCACTCTGGCCCCAGAGCTGGCTCCTGGCTGTCTCCAAGGGCTGTCCAGACACCTGTGGGAGGCAGCACGTTGTTTGGTGAGGTCTCCTCTCCTTGGCATGGCTCCGCTCCCTGTCTGCATCTCCGTTCAGAAAACCCTTTCCCACAGGGTGCACTTTACACTGGTTTCATTTTCCAACGCAGTGCAAACAAATTTCTGCCTAATTGCCCAAACGAATAAAGTGCACATCGGTGCTTTAAAGGTGATGGGCTGAATGGATGATGATCCAGGACACAGCTGCGGCTCGCTGCTCAGGCTCTGTGCCATCTGCTCCACATTCACCCACCCAACATTTGGCTGCTACTGTGAATCATGCACCCCCTTTTCCTACTCATCTTCTGCAGAACCCATCCGTTTGTCTGTCCAGCTGTGTGTTTATCCATCGCTCACTCCTGTCTCGGTGGTCACACTGCATGGCAAAGGAAGCTCCTGGTCTCCCCTGGAGCCCGGGAAAACCTCTCTCTAAGCCAGTACACAGCAGGGCTGCTGCTTGATGAGCCTGGCTGATGGGAACCGTCTGGCATGCTGGCAGGGGTCCCCATGCTGGGGGGGGGGGCTGTGCCTCCACACCTGCCACCAAGCAGGGGTCGTCCTCGCCCTGCAGGAGCACAGCATCCCCGAGACTCTGCACCCGTCTGACTCTCTCTTCCTTTCCCAGTGCTGGTCCTGCTGATCCTCACGCTGAAGCGACACCACAAAAGCCACCTGACCTCTGAGGATGACGAGGACATGAGGGACAATGTCATCAAATACAATGACGAAGGGGGCGGTGAGCAGGACACAGAGGCCTATGACATGTCAGCGCTGCGCAGCCTCTATGACTTCAGTGAGATCAAAGCTGGTGATGGAGGTGGGGGGCCAGGAGAGGGGGCCCCAGGCAGAAACCCAGCCTCCGAGCTCCATGCCCTCCCACAGTGGGTGCAGAGCCCAGACCTGGACTTCTCTGTGTTCAGAGACTATATCTGCAGGAAGGTGGAGCAGGCGGATGAGGACCTCTCTGTGCCGCCCTATGACTCATTCCAGACCTATGCCTTCGAGGGCTCGGACTCCCCAGTGCCCTCCCTGAGCTCCATCAACACCTGGTCCAGCAGCTCGGAGCAGGACTTCTCCTACCTGGGGGGCTGGGGGCCACGTTTCCGGCAGCTGGCAGCGCTGTACGCGGGGCGCAGGGGCGAGGAGGACAGCGAGGAGTCCTAGCTGCCCCCCATCCCCGTGGGCTCCGGACACCTCCTGGGCCGGGGCTCCAGGCCGTGAGGTGCCACACGGGCATCGTGCGCTCCTGGGCCGGTCTCCACGGCTGCCGGCGAGAGGCTGCACCGCGGGCACCGGGCGAATGCTCCTCTGGAGCTGCTTTCGGCTCGGGTGGGCTCCGCACCCGCGTGGGGAGAGCCACCGGGGTGTCCTCATCTCCTCAAAGCCAGTCTCTTTTAAAGCACTACGCATTGACTTAAGAAGGAGAAAATCTAATTCAAGAGTGTTTGGAGAGGGTTTCTCCCCCACAAATTATCATTTAAATAGATCTGTTCGGTGATCCCCATCCAGGAGAGGAAGAGCAAACCGGGAGCCTTTTGTTGTCTAAATTGTTTTTGTCACTTGAGTCGGAGCATTTAAAGAGCTTTGATTTCTTTAAGAGCTTTCCTTGCTGAGGGAAACGAGCTTTTAACTTCTGTTCAGATTTTCCCCTCCTAAGTTCACTTGCTTTTTGAAGTCTTCCTTCTTCCTGCTCCCCGTGGGCCTCTCAGTAGCCCCCGGCTGCGGGCATGGTGTTGTGTTGGAGGGAGGATACCACGCCGGGATCACATCCTGCACAGAACGGCCGCTCACCTCAAACCAGGTTTCCTTTCTGTGCTGCAATCACTTCACCCCTGTCTTGTGATCACAGAGGTGCTGGTGATTTGAAGGGGATCCCCAACACTCCCTGCACAGCAGATGTTGTCTGCAAAGTCCTGGTGTGCTCCACGGCCCCAGTGACAGACAGGAATGTCCCACCTGTCACCGAGGAGTGATGCTGTGGCCTGGGGCACAGAGCAGCTGTGGTGCTGGGGAGTACCATCAGAGGGGCCCAGAGCAGCACCCCTAGGTGGGCTCTGCCAGCCCCTCACACAGGACCTCGGGTTTGCCCGGCTCCCAGGCAGGCATTGGCTGTCACCAAACAGTGTGAGCTGCACAGGGCAGCAGGCAGGACATCAGTGCTCCCTGGGCCACAGTGGCTGGGGGAGAGCTGCATCCCATGGAGGACCTTGCTGCAGGGTGCAGGGGAACCCCGGCCCCTGGCTGGGAGGAATAATTCCTGCTTTCACCCAGCTGACAGCAGAGCATCACCATTAGCAACAGAACAGCCATCCCCAGGAGATGTGTGTGAGGCCAGAACTTGCTGGCACAGCTCTGGGGCCGAGCTGGCTGCCAGTTGGACAGCACGTCTGTGACACCTCGGGGTACCCAGGGTGTCCCCAGCCCAGCACAGTATCCTGCAGCACACCAGCATGAGCTCCCAGTAGGACTGCTTTTGCATGTAATTCCTGGGTTTGGGAGGCAGGTCAGGAAAGATGCTAGTGGGATGTGCCATTGCTCCTCAGGCCTGCAGATGATGCTGGAGGAAAGCACTGGGTGCCCGGTGCCTTCCCAACCCGCCAACTACCACAGGGAAAACTGAACAGCCTGTAGAGTGATGTCCTTGCACAACACCTCAGGCCATCCTGGCTGGTGCAGCTCCTTATCTGTTCATGTTGGGAAAAAATCAATTATATCATTGATAGGTAACTGGTATGGTCTCCCAAAGCCTGACACATCCTAGGCTCATCATTGGGTTTGTCCTTTTAGTTTAACCACAGACACTGTTATCTCTCCTCAGAGAAGGTTTAACTGTAAATGTACATGCGTGTCCATTTTTTTTACTGTGTGTCGCTTCCCGGCTGCTGGCGTTGGTCCTTTGGCTGCAGCACGAGACCCGGCAGCGGAGAGGGACAGGACCTGTCTGCCAGGGTGCCTGCCCTCAGCTGCTCCTGCCCACTGCCACCAGTGCAGAGCCCAGCTTGGCTCATACTGGGGCCAGGAGCTCCTCTCTGGTCGCTCCAGGGAGGCGATGGTGCTGTGGCTGGCGCCTGTGCCCAGCGTGCTGCTGGTTCACTGTGATGATGCTGGGGAGGCAGCGGGGCCCTCGAGTGCCAGCTCTGGTCTCAAGCACCTGACACCCCGCCCCTCCAAGCAGGAGAACGGAAAAGAAAGCCCTCTCTTTCCTCAGGAATGTGTTCGTGTTTTCCCTCTGGGCTACAGAGCTGTGCCCGAGCCCCTGTGGCACTGGCCCTTCCTCTAGCCGAGTGTTGTGCAATAGCAGGGCTCTGTCCTAGGAGATGGGGTCTGACAGGGTACGTGTTTAGCAACCCTCCCGGCGGGTCCTCCCCCATCCACCCATCCATCCATCCATCCATCCCCGAGCAGCCCGCGCTCCCCGGCGCACATGCACGCCCGCTTGCGTTTTAGTTCCTATCCCACGTGTAAATACGGGAGGAGCGCGGTGCCGAGCGACCCGGCCCCGCCGCGCTGCCCGCACCCCCTGCCTGCCCCCGCGGGAGGAGCCGGCAGCCGCCACCAGGTCTGATGGAGTCACTTGGGGTTTGTTTCTCTACCCAGATGAAATTAGACGGTTGATTTCCTCACCCTTGTTATTTATTTTTTTTCAAGGTCTTTCTGGGACCTGGAAATAAATTATTTCCTTGTCGTCTAGCCTGAGTCTTATGTGGTTTTTTTGGTCCTTTTTCCTTTTCTTACATTGTCCTGTCATTGTGGTCCCTGTGGTGCCTTCCACAAGGGGCTGGGTGGCTGACAGGTCGTGGCACAGCCAACCCCTGCAGCATTTTCCCACTGGCAGGATGCTGTATCACTGGCTTCTTCCCATTTTTCATTGAAATGCTCATCAGAAAAAGCTTCTTCAAGAGAAGGGTCATTTTTTCTCTCTGAACTTGAAGGAAATGAAAATGAACAATGAAAAAAAATGCCCTTGGTTTTCTCCATCCTTTCAGGAGAAGGTGGGGATGTGCTTTGAGCAGCTCAAACCGTTCTATGATTCTGTAATTCTTCATGGCTTCAGTGCAGCTGAGCATTGTCAACAGCTTTGGTACCTGACCCATTCTCATTTTGGTGATGCTGTGTGTTACAGCAGCATTCAGTTACTGGCAGCAGCTAAAAAACCCTCCTTCAAAATCAGTTTTAATATTGAAACGATGCAAATAAATGACATTCTGGCCTGACCACAGCTAAATCAATTGCTGGTGGTTTCCTTGATGCCCGGGAACTGGGGAAGGATCAAGGTACTCATGGCAAAGAAGTGTGACCCCTCCCTGGGCTTGGGAAGCATCACTGAGCTGGCTGCAAATGCTCCAGCACCTACCAGTGTGACAATAGCACACCATGGAGGGGTGGAGTAGGCACAGAGAGAGGGGACATGGCCGAACTCAGTGGTGGCCTCAGTGTAGGTCAGCAGATAGGACAGGCAGATTTTAAACTGCTCCATAAAGCAACAGTCATTTAAACAGCATCTTGCTGTCCTGGCTCCAAAACAGGATTATTGTTCCCCCAGGTCTTTGAGTGTTTCCTTATCCTTCACCATCCCCCTGCCTCCACTCCATCCTGCTCCCTTGATTATTCACCAAATGTTATGGAAGAAGCATCTGGTGACCTTTGATGACAGCAGTTAATGGGATGCTGTGACAGAAGGGGGAAGTCCTGAGCCCAGAGGGTTTTCCAGAGGCACGAGGTGTGCTGTCAGACCTCAACATTTGCGTGGTTTTCCTTCTCACACTTAAAATGAGTGCCTCTACTTCTGCCAGCCCTGAGGAGGCCTTTCTGCCAGCATCACCATTAATTGCACCATTAATTATCCCCTCACAGCAAGTCTGTCAGTGCTGTGGTCACAGCTGCCTGCTCTGGCAGGTCTGGACATTTGGCCCGTTGCTGTTTGCAGAGAGTTGAGCATTGCTGAGTGTTTGTACCCAGGTTTTCAGCCCAGGCCCTTGGCAACAAGAACTCTCATCCAGCTGCAGCTCTTCAAGTCCTGCTGTCCCACTTCAGGCACCCAAACACTTTGGGATTCTAGAGGCCGGGGCTGAAGTGTTCTGGGAACTCCTCGTTGAGGAGGAGGAGGTGTCTGCAGTCACTGTGCTCATTGCAGTGGAGGTGACAAGTGCCTGGCACTGACTGTGAGCCTGCGCTGTGCAGGAGGATTTGCTTCTTGTATATTGTGGGGAAATGGAGAGAGCTCAAAGCAACAAATTGCCAGTCAGAACCAGGCCCTTCACTACAAAAGAGGAGGATTATTGAGAGCTTTGATTGCAGAAGCATCTGTGAAGATGCTTGAATAGCTCCATGCCTCCTCAACACAGCCCCTTCTGAGGAAATTTTCCTGTAGCAGCTTCTCTCTCTCCAGCAGTTGCACAACAGCCTCCTTGCAGAGCAGGGTAAGGGCAGGTCCCTCTCCTCCTCCTTCCGCAGGAGGGGAAGCCAGTCCTGCTCTGCAGATGATGGTTCTCGCCACATGGGACGTGACCTGTGGCTGTCTACTGTCAGTGCTGGCTGAGGACGGTGGCACTTGCCACTGTCACATTCTGAACGGGTCCTGCAGGGCTGGTGCTGCTGTGTCCCATCAACCACGGGCTGCTGCAGCCCCTTTTCCATCCCCGGCACAGGGAGGCTGCATCAGTCACCTCCAATGCCTGCACTGAGCCATGGCAAGCTCCAGAAGGCAAGGTGTCCAGGTCTCCTCTAGAGAGGTATTTGCAAAAGATGGATGTGATCTTCTGGGATCATTAAAGGGAAGTGAAAAAAGGGCAGTGATACCTTCACGCCCAGGAGGAAAATCCATCTCTGGTAACTGAATGTAGCAAGGCTGTGTCAACCTCTACCTTCCGTTCCCACTGGCACTATTTTGCTCTGGAAGGTGATCCCTTCTCCCCCCCATATCCTCTGAGGGAGCTGCTTTATCACCAGAAAGCTGACTCCTTTAACCACCTCCACCACGGCTAATATCCCAGCCCCCTACGTCCTTTCATTTACCAAGCCCTTGAGCTTCTCTCAGGGCTGGTGTCAGACTCTCCCTGCTCAGCAAAATCTCTGTTTTACATCTCTGCCCTGTGCTTGGTGCAGGCAGCAGCTCTGTCTTGTCAGGACTCTCTTGCTGTGCCACAGAACTCTGGTTTGTGCTCTCTACTTGCTGTGGCTCTGCTGCCTCCCAGCCCATCCCAGGAGTGTTCCCAGTATCTGGAGATGACCTGGCTGTGCGCTCAGCAGCAGCAGTTCCTGCTTCCCTCTCACTGGTGGGAACAGAGCTGTGTTTCCAGGCAGCTGTCATGGCTCTGTCACCACAGCCAGAAAAGTTGGAGAGAAACAAAATCACTGAATTTCACTCGGCCCTGGAATTGTGCTTCTGGGCAGTCAGTGGGGCTAAAACCATCTCCCTCACCTTGCTGAGCAGCCAGGGCAGTGTGGTGGAGAGCTGGTGTTCCTGCTGCTAGCAGGACTGTGTCCTCTGGGGATGCTGGTGCCATGCTGAGCAGCCAGGCCAACCATCATCTGCCACTCACACATCCCAGCCTGGGCTTTCTCCAGCCTCACAATCCCTTGCCAGATGCATGTGGATTTAATGACTGTTCTTCAGATTTTTAGGGAAGTACCTTGGGCTTTGCAAGGCTGAATCCAGCATGGGTTGCAGAGTCTGAAGTAGTTGGGCTACACAGCAAAGCACATCCAGGGCACCCCACGCAGCAATCACACAGCCCTGGCTTTCCCATGGCCCATCCCATCCCACCTGCCCTCACCAACACTGGAACCCAGTTGTGAGGGGTCCAATCTGGCCTTTAACAGCATGACACTGGGCAGCAAGGAAGGGTAAAAGCAGAAGCAGGAGCCCAGTGCCTTGGTGTTTGCCTCCCCCAGGCTGTGCAGCGAGTCACACCATCCACTCACCTTTTCTGCTGCTGCGTGTGCCCAGCGGCCGTGGTTGGGAGGCCAAGTGGGGATTCTTAGACATCCCTCATCTGTAGTCAGTGACAGCAAGTGTTTGTGGCTCAGGGTTGTTAACTGCCCTGTCCAGCTACACTGCAGGTTTATAGACATCCATTTTTCATCTCTCTCCTTCGCTGCGGTGGAGGAGCTGCTCAGGTGAGCATGAATTGGTCCAGCTGTTCACTGGGGGAACAGCCACCCGCCATTTCAAAGCAGAACACATCCCCTTAGCTTGTGTTTTAACCATGGTAATTCGTGGAGTTTTAATTCCTCTTCTGCTGGGGGAAGCACGTGTTGCCATCCACCCCAGCAGAGCCGGCCCACGGCAGCCTCCACTGCAGTCAGGAGTCACTCACCTTTAGCCACGAGCCAGGCAGCTGTTGAAATCCCTTCACACTGCACGCAAATTAGGCATTGAAAACACTCATTACAGGCAACATGACACGCCTTCATTATTCCAGAATAATTGTCTGAAAAGCTCAGCTCCAAGCACAAGCTTCACTTGGTGCAGGAATGTGATAAAAAGAAAACAGGAAGTGCAATCAATGCTTGTAATCCTTTTAAATAAAAAGGTACTTGCTAGTAGCTGCCAACATCTTTAAAAAGCTGTGATTTCCCCGGAGAGAGCCCTTATCAGCTATGACTGCGTGTCATTCTGGCTGTCTGTCAATCCATCAGACTTCAGTGCCACTGACATTAAGAAGCCAGGCGTTAAGATTATCACATTTACCCGTAATGTAGCACAGATTGTGTTGACATTTGGGAAGTATTCCACCACAGGAGCTATTTGACTTCAATGCTTTCTTCCTGAAGAAAAAATGCTTTGAAATACTCGAGGGCAGGAGCCTGCTCTGCCTGCAGCACGCTGGCATGGGGAGTGGGAGGAGAATGAGGGGGCACAAGTGATGGCCCAGGATGTGTCCCAGGAATGCTGCCCTCCTGTTCTTTGGCTGCACCTGGCATGGAGCAGGCAGGTATTTGGGTTGGCTGAGGAGGGTTCTCCTGTGCCCTGCCCTGAGGCAGCTGTGGTACAGTCTCCCAGGGACCATCTGCTTGCACCCTTCCTTCCTCCTCCTGGTACTCCTCTTCCTCCTCCTGAAAAGTCCTTGGCTCTGTCCACAACAGAGAGGGGGATATTCCAGGCTAGGCCATGGAAACAATGGTAAATGACCTAAAATGAACTGATTAATCTCTTTAAATAACTGTGAAGCCGTTTTCCAGAAAAAGTTAATCTACTCTAAATGGCTCTGCTGCTTTTCTTGGGCTACAATCAATATGTGGTCGCTTGCTTTTCGTGTGTAATTCACAGTAATTGCAAAAGAGCATTTTCTGAAGAAAATGACACTCTGCAAGCAGAAATGCAGAAAGACACAAGGGCCAATTGTCTTTAAATCCCAGCACAAGGCATGCTGTCAGACACACTGGTAAGCTGGAGGTGCTTCAGCATCACAGGTTCTTCTAGGTTCTTCTCTGGGAAGCTGCTGGAGGTGCTGAAGCATGTTGTGTCCAGATGGCTTGATTTGGAATCTCATCTGCTTTCAAGTCTGGCTGCCAAGGCCCTGGCCTGTGGACCCCTGGCCCACCAGCTGCAGAGAAGTTGGCTGCAAGATTACAAGGTTAGGCAGAAACACATCCCATTCCTGTCACTGCAGACATCACTGGGATTGGGAGGCAGCCGTGCTCCTTGCCAGGCTGAGCCATCCAGGGCTGCACACAGCCAGCACTGGCCGTGCACAGTAGCACTCAGCCATTACCCAGGACCTCTGGGGCCTGGGCTGGGTCCTGTGTGCAGAGCTGGTGCAGTCCAGCACAGATGACATTCCTAGGTCTGTCCTGTCCCTTTCATCTCCTGCTCAAGTTTGTGCCAACCAGGCTTGCTTCATCCGTGCCCAGCCTCGAGCCATGGCTGCCTGATGGTAGGACAGGCATCCCCTTCCAAAGAGTCCATTGCCTTTCAGTCATACGCTGTAAAACCAGAGCGTAATTTTCCAGGATGTCATTCTAATTCTACTGAGGAAGCTTATTACTTGTGATTTACCCATAAAAAAGGCGGGTGACTTACGCCGGTGTGTCTGTGGGTTTGCCCATCAATCCATCCCGCCGGCGGCCGGCTCTCCGCAGGGCAGGGGGAGCAGATCCAGGGGCTGAGGTGAGCATGCCACTGTGATTGACACGCTGCTTTTACCGGCCCTAAAGCCTCTGACATATTCCTTTTGGCTCACTGCGGATCCGCACTGCTGAGCTCCAGCACAAATGTCATTAAAACATGTTCTACCCATGGTACCTATAAATAATTGAGGCAGCAGGTCTGCACTGAGCTCCGTGCTGCAGCTTTCTGCTCCTCCAGTGAGGCAGCCTGGGGAGATGACCTCTCCTTCTCCCCCTCACTGTCTTAGACATGAAGAGGTACCTGACACTTGTCCCCACACTAATTTCTCTGCTGCATTGGCAGGCCGTGCTCCCCGGGCTTGGGGTCTGGGCTGCTCCCTGCAGGGAGCTGAGTGCAGACCGTCGAGCTCCAGACCTTGCCTTTATGGGCCATGAACAGTGACTGGCTCCTGCCTGGGCACTGCCATGTATGGACGTGTGGGGAGAACCTGGCACGTGGGTAGAGGAGCCCAGTGATCTCAGTGACTCAGGACCAGTTCCTGCCTGTCAGTGCCCACCACTTCCCAATCTGTTGAAGTTTCCAGAGCTGCCTAGGGCAGCACCTGCAGGTCTCCCTGTGCCAGCACACGGCCAGCACAGTTAATGCTATCTGAAATGGTCTAATGTACTCAGATGCATTTCCAATACTGTCACTAAATGTGTGGGAAATTCACAATCCATGACCGAGAGTGCGTGTTGCTGCTGTGGCCTTGAAAGCACAATCTATCCCTGAACACAGCTTTTCTAACTCACCTGGCCAAGACTGGTGGGAGCATCCTGTCCCTTGGGAATCCCACCACGGTGTAGTACCTTCCACCCATTCTGTTCACCAGTCAGATCCCTCCAGCCCTTCTGCAAGTCCTGGCACAAAGGGCAAGTGCAATCCTTGACTGGGGCTCCTGCAGTCCATCAGGCATGAGCTGTGGGCTGGCAGATGGGCTTGCAAGCAAGGCTTACCTGTGTGGGATAGCCATGTGGGATACCCATGTGGGATACCTATGGTGTACATCAGCAGGTTGCTCTGTCCCTCTTGAGAGGCAAGCTCACACCTTCAGCATCAGCCCCCTACACCTCCCATCACATGGTTCTGGCTCCCTTCATGCCCACGAACAGGTTTTTTCTTTCCTTCCTTCTCATGACAGCCACCAGCTCCCCCGTACCAGTGGGAGTCATTAGCAGGCATCACGCTGGGAATGTGCAGTGTAAATATGGAGTGCTGATATCCCACTTTGCTGTTCTGGGAGCAGCAGCCCCAGACTGACGCTGTTCCCCTGGCAGCTCCCACCCATCAGTCTGGCCCTGGATGTTCTTTAGATCCACAGGCTCCTTCTGGCTCCCCGGGTTCAGGAGAGCACAGTGCAAGAGAGCTGTGTTGTGGTCACACACGAAGACATAGAGGGGCTCATCCATTGTCCAGCACAAAGACACACATGGAGCCACAGCAAGGTGTTCTGGATGGAACCATCTCCTGCCCCAGGGACACATCCTGGGCAGCAAGGCTGAGCGTGGCTGTCCTGCCCCTGCACACACATGTGCAGGGTGCTGGGCACGTGCAGAGGCAGGTGCTGCCTGCGTGTGGAGGTGTGCAGCCATGCAGAAGCATGTGTGTGCTGAGGCAGACACTGTGCTGTGCAGCCCGTGTGTGCCCTGACAGATCGTGAAGGTGTATTAAATAGCAGCTGTCGGGCTCTTCCCGAGCACAGCGGTAACACAGTTGGGACCGTAGTGATGTCTTCTTAATTTAGACTCGTGTTGTCTTTCAGCCACGTGCTAATGAGGGCTAATGGGAGGATCAGCTTGCTGTTTGCCAGCGTTGCTGTGTGCATTGCCATGGCCCTGTCACTCCTGCAGCCTGGTTGTCTTCACTGGCTGGTGTCTTTCCCTGCCTTGCTGCTCCTCTCTCTGGGGAGAGGGACTCGGGGTCTGCTCCCCCTGGAGCTCATGTGGCGTGTCAAAAACCACTCCACCAAGCCAGCTTCTCTGGCCACAGAGCAGCAGGACTCATTTGTGGAGCAGAGCTTCCTGGAGCTGTCCATGGGCAGCCCCTGGATCTCCAGGGCTCCCTTGTGTCACAGCATCAACAGTCCCAAAATCTCAGTTGGCTCCTGTGGCTGGGACACCCACACTGCTCCCATATCCCCTCCTGTCTCTGCAGCCCCAGGACAGCCACACACCTTAGAAAAGGGGCAGCCGTGGAGTCTGTCACCCCTCAATCTGCCCTGCTATGAGTCAAGGTCTTCACAGGGTACAGCAGTCACTGGTACCTAGAGGAGTGATGGTTTGGCCACAGCTCAGTAACTTTTTGTCACCTGCATGCCCATCCTCTGCATGGGACATCTGTGCTCCACAGGGCTGGGGCCCATTATCCCTCTCCCTGTGCCTGTCCCCTGCTGTCCCTGCTCCACAGCTGCACAGCAGGACACTGTCCCAGGGTTGGTGGAGGGGCTGCCCGATGGGTGCCAGCACCGACCCGTCGGAGCGGGAGCGGAGCACAGGGAGCTCCCTGGTGGCTGCATCCCTGGAGCTGCTTCTCCCAGCACTAACCCTCACATTTATCAGGATTAATGAAGCGTGCAACAAACGGATCGGGGAGGCAAAGAAAGCAGCAGACACAGAGCCAGTGGCTGGCAGCAGGCAGGAGGGAAGTGAGGGGTGTGTGGACCAAGGAAGCTGGCCAGGGCTGCACAGGAGCAGCACAGGAGCAGCACATCTCCCTGGGTACATGCTCCCAGCTTCCCACATGGACACGCAGGAGTGCTCACGTTAGCTCATCGTTGTGCACTCAGCCATGAAGAAAAGAGAGACAGTCTTACCAGAGATCAGCCATCAATATTTGAAAAAAAGCCATTGAATACTAACACAGCCACTTAAGCCATATTTGCATACTTGCTTAATAAAAAATTATGGCCATTCAAAGCCCAATCATTAATTACCCAGCATATTTTTGTTTAACTCCCTCCCTTTTTTATTACAGACTAAGCTGTTTTCCTGCTTATTCAGCAAAAATTCCCTACTCTTCCACCAGGACGAGACATGCAATAAATATGTACTTATTAAGTGTGCATTACAACTGCACGAGCTGGGAGAAATAATAACAGGCCCAACATAAAGCTGAAGTATTTATGCATGTACCTAGGGCCACTTTAGCTATTTATTTTCACAAAGAAATTAAATTAGATAGTTTGATAGCTCTCAGTGTGACTATGGTGGGAATTTACATAGGCCCCAGCCTGTCAGGTGGAGATGAGTTTGAAGGCACAAACCCATGATGAGGACAAGCTGCAGACACCCTGGCAAGCCAGGTGTGCTGGGCAGGACTCCCTGCCAGGAGTGTCAGTGCCCAGCAAATCTCCTCTGCCTCCCAGCTGGTAATCCCATGGGGACTCCAGGCAGTGAGGATGGACACCAGGCAGGCAGGATGAGGCTGCCCACTGCTGGGACCACAAGTGACTCTTTGTAGGAAAAACACACTGGTACAGTGTCCTTGGAGAAAAACTGTTGAGATGTGAAGAGGGACAAATTTTCTCAGGAAAATTGACTTTTCCAGCCCTTCTCACTTGAAATAATCCCAGTGCCTTTGTGAGTGTTTAACGCCCACTCTCTACAGATGCCTTTGACAAGAGATGTGACATCTGCCCCGGACAGGAGAGGGGATGGGGAGGGCAGTGCCACCCCCCTCCGCGCCCCCCAGCCCTCCCCACCCTGCGGGAGGCCCGCAATTAGTGAGCGACCTGATTAGCGCTGATTGCGCACACACCGCCTGCAGCGGCGAGAGCTTGCGGTGCTGCCTGCGGTGCTGCCTGCAGTTCTGCCAGCTCTGCCCCACCACGGCTCCGCACCAGTCCCACCCCAGGGCACAGCAAAGGGCACCAAGCCCGGGGGCTCTGAGCCTGGAGGGGACACTTAGCCCGGGGCCCGCCTGCCTGTTCACATGGGGCTGGGACCACCCTGCTCCCCAGGGAGTGGCTTCCCCTTGTGCTTGTCCCCTGGGTGTCTGACATCCCCCTGTGCCTGTCATGCCGGTTCCTGATGTCTCCGAGTTATTAAAGATGGGATTTTTAAATAGCACAGAAGATGTCCAAGTTTTGCGGTGTCAGCACGGGGGAGTGACAGGAGCTGCTGGGAACCAGCCCAACCCCGGCAGTGACAGCGTCCTTTAATTACAATTGATGACCTGGCATCTCCCTTCCCTAGTGCTCATCAGCTCATTGCCTCGCAGCAGGACAATGGGACCCCAGGCCCTACCCAGCCGCTCCCTGAACCCAGGCACAGCCTGCTCTGCTCCTCCAAATGCCCACGTTTTATCCAGTACAAAGGGAACATTGGCAAGGTGCCTTCCCAGGAGGCAGAGGCATCTCAGTGAAGCGCCCAGTGCCTGCCCATCCACGTATATGTGTCACTGTGGTCCTGGTCATCCTGTGGCCTCCAGCAGCTGCTTCCAATGAGGGCTTGTAGAGAGACCAGCAGCTGCCAAGCTTGGGGTGGTGTTTGCTGGCAGAGGAGTGAGAGGAAAACTGCCTCTGCCGAGGGCATGGCTGGGGTGGAAGCACGCGAGCTGAGCGCCGGGGCTGACCGTGGATGTACCAGCTTGCCAAGAGAAGTGTGAGAACTGCCTCTCGCTGGTGGAACAGGAGGGAGCACAGCTCAGCAATTACAGCACAATTAGCTCAAACAGCAGGTTGATTGTAAATTGCAGCTCTGTGCCAGCTACAAGTACGGAGCGAATGGCTGGCGGGAGCTCTCCTGCAGCCCGGCTGTCTCTGCTCGGGTCTGAGCCAAGCAGGAGGTGTAGGGCCATGGCCCACAGCATCCCCCGTGGGGTTTCCTGGCACATGGCCCCACAGCTTCTCCCTCAAGCTGCTGTGGGCACAGGAGAGCTGGTGAGGAGCCCTGTGGCCTTGCTAGTACTGCTCCTCTGTGGAGAGCTGCCAGGAGCAGCTCTGCAGAGAGGAGCTGTTGGCCCTTCTTGGGGCCACAGGATATAAGAGTCATGCTGCCTTCCCAGAGCATCCCTTGCTCCAAAAGAGCTCCTGGGCCTCTCCTGCTCCATACTGGAACCTGGACTGCCACTGGCTTGGAGCCCAAATGAGCAGTGTCACCCATGGGTCCCCAAACCAGGTGTGCAGGGTGCAGCAGCCTTGCTGCAAAGTGGGTAGTCGTAACACTCCTCCTGCACCCTGTGTGGGGAGCAGCCACAGGGGAGACCACCTCTCAGAGGGGGACCCCCAGACCTGTCCCTGTGGGGCAAGGAGGGATGGCTGAGCATGGGCTCACCTTGCAGGACAACCGGCTACAGCCGAGCAGAGAGTGCGGTCGTTGTGCTGCCAAGGGGATGTGTGACAATGAACATGGGCACTTCTCTTGGGAATGACTGCCTCGAAGCAGCCTGTTCCCTGCACCATCCCATCCCATGCTGTCCTGTGTGGTGTACACAGGACAGGCACTGTCAAGGAGCAGGAGGGGACCCAGAACAGGCTGTCTCTCATGCCCAAGCAGTCATCCACCCTAACTCTTGTGCAGAGTATGAGACAGCCTGGCTGCTCTGGCTGGCCATGGAGATGTGGCAGGACTCCTGTGCAGCCCTAGGGAGGGCCAGGCTTCTGGGGGCCCACAGTGGAGCCCCCACTCACTCAGCTGTGCTGAGGGAACTCTGGTACAGGTGCAGAAGGACTCAGTGCTGCCCATGGGGCTTGCAGCAATCCCTGTCCCCTGGGACAGCACCCCTCTGAGGGATGGCAGGGGGATGCTCACAGCCAGCTTTGGGCATGGCCCTGCCCTCAGCAGGGTGTCCCATTGGCTCTGTCCCCCACATTGTGTTGGCAGTGGGGTCGGTACTCAGTGTGGAGCCGTGTGCTCAGCAGCAGCGGCAGACGGACCCTGAGCCTGTGCCGGGGAGGGGCAGGAGGGGCCCCTGTACCCCGGCTGTCCCTGTGCGTGGGCTGCCGAGGGGCCTGGGGCAGGCGGGGGGCAGCGCCTGTCAGCCTGCTGAGGCTGATGCCTGCCATCTCTGAGTTACTGGCTCGTGTCAGGGCAGAGCTGGAAATGTCAGGGACTGCTGCAGGGTGACCGTGCAGAGTGGCAGATGGTCAATGATGGATTTGTCACTTCAGATTCAGGCGGTTTTTAAATATTCAGCAGAATCGGAGGTGACAGCTCATGGCAGCAGGCAGAATTTCTGTACATCTCGGTAAGACCTCCTGGCCCCCTGGGAGGGGGGGCACAGCAGGACAAACCCCGGCACCTTGAGGCAGTGGCTGGGGACAGCACAGGCTGGGACCGTGGTGTGCATGGCCAGGGCTCCCTGTGCTCCCCATGGCTGGTGACCCAGTGCAGATGCAGGAGGAAGGCTGCTGCTGTGCTTGTTCTGCTCCAGCTGCTCCCTGCAAGCTACATGCAGGTAGTGCCTGTGCTGCCTGTAGCCACCCCGCTTCGTCAGCACCAGTGTGTTGGGGTGTCTCAAGAGCACTGGGGGCTCCCACCAGCTCCACACCAGAGTTGGCCCTCCCCAGTCCCTTTGGTGATGGCCGTGGCAGCCACATTCTGAGGAGAGGCCCAGCAAGTGTGAAGGAGGCTCCTGAGACAGGAAGAACAAGGGTCTGGGCAGGCCGGCAGTGGAAGGGGTGTGGGCAGAGCCAGCGGCAGGCTCGGCTGAGCATGCAAAGTAGCTGGGTCAGCAGGGGAGAGAGATGGAGCTCGGCACAGCCCACAGAGCTGCCCTCCAGAGAGTCATTCCTCGGACAGGGAACAGGGTGCCTGCTGCGCTGCATGCAGGTGCTCTGCAGATTCCCAGTGGCAGCAGCACTAAGGCAGGGCTGCAGAGCTTTGCAGTAGCTCCGGGCAGACTGTTGAGTGATGCCTTCCACAGCTGCTGCCATCAGCCCAGGTCCCACTGATGGTTATGAGGAGCAGTCACTCCTTGCTGGTGTTTCTTCCTGCAGCACAAGTCATTGTTCAAAAACTGTCTTGTACCTGCTCAGGGCCCCAGTGGTATCCCATGATGGACATGGCCCTGCAGAGCCAGCACAGGAAATGTCTCTTGGTGCAAGAGGCACAGAGCCAGGATGGAGTGTGGGTCCTGGCTGATCCAAGGCACATGGAGCTTCCTCTCCCTGGGGGTATGTGTGGCTGTGGCCACTGGCAGGAGGAAGGCAGCAAGGTCATTGCAGTAATAAACACACTGGCTTTTGAGGGCAGGGGATGGAGTATTGACTCTGCATCCCCTGTGCCTGCTGCCTCAAAGAGAGCTCTGCTCAGCCAGCTGGATTGGCTTGTCTGTCCCTCTGCCACAGCTCATCAGGTGCAGCCCTGGCTGCAGGGCACTGCCAACCACACACATTTGCATCGAACTTTGCTAACAGTGAAGTCCTCCTGTATATCCACCATGTGTGCAGAGGTGCCTGGCTGGGGGGCATGAGCAGAGGAATGGCACGCTTCCCCTGGTCCTCCTGTGCTGCAGGCAGGCCTGGGGAACCTCCCTGCCTCCCCCCAGCCCAGGAAATGGTTCCCCTGCAGTACAGATTTGCAGTCCAGATTTGCAGTCCAGGCTGTCCATGCAACACACAGCGGGGGCAGCACGGAGAGGGCTGTGTCTATCAGGGCTGTCTCCCCATGCCCCAGCAAGGCAAAGCACCTTGGCTTGGGAGTAAATAGGTGGAACTGCAGCACATTCCTGCCACTGTCCAGCCCTACCAGGAGCCTGATAGGCAGTCAGGGATGGCTGAAGTCAAACCCTTCCACCAGCTCCAACCTCAGAGTGCTCTGCAGCAGTGTTGCAGCCCCCAGGAGAGGTTCACAGAGGTTGCCCCAGGGAACCCCAAGAGAGTTCACAGACCACCCTGAATGTTGTGGCTCTGCAGCACTGCCCTGCCCCACGGAGCTGACTCCTCCTAATTACTGTGTCTGCTGTCTACAGCCTGTTCCTCTCTCCTGCATGGACTGTGTGATCACAGCGGCTTCCAGCAGGGCCAGTTCTCTGCAGCCCAGCCCAGTGCCAAATGCTTCCTCCATTAGGTGCTTGTCTGATCAACAAGCAGAAGGCAACTTGCTGGTCAGACTCTCCTGGAAGAGCTAAGCTTGGCTCTGGCTCCAGCCTGCGCTTAGAGCAATTTAATATCAGCAGCAGGAGGGGATGGGGAATTAATTTTGGTTGCTGCCACCCCTTCGGGCCACACCTACGTGTACTGGGTAGTGCAATGTGCTGGCTCCCTCCTTCCTCTGCTGGAACAGCTGCTTGAATTTTCTTGTCCTGTCTTCATCCCTCCTTCATTAACTGTTTCTCAGCCACGAAACACTGAAGGGCTGCAGCTGGCACTGCCCAACAGGCTTGGCCATTCTGCTGATGGAAAAGCACAAAGCTCTCAAGGAAAGCACAGGCCATAAATCAAGGGCAGCAGCAGCATCAGGCAGCCCTTGGCTCTGAAGGGCCCATGCAGGGCTCATGAGCACAACTCAGGTGCTGGTGGCCAGCAGCCCCTCCAAATGACTGCAGTGGGACTCTCGGGTGAGTGCAGAGTTCAGGCTTTACAGGGCAGCCCCACACAGGGGTGTCAGGTCACATAGCACAACACTCTGTGTCCCCACCCCTGAGAGACAGCACAGGATGTGTCTCAGCTCGGCTCTGGGGGTGGTGGGTCTGGGGGGCACTTCCTGAGGAGGTGGGGCTGAGCACTCACCCTGCAGAGGGGCACACAGCTCCAGCTGGCTCTGAAGAGGTTAAATCTTTCTAATCGCTCAGTAAGACCTTCTCTAAGAATTTATCTACTTTCTGCCTTCCAAGAACATATGGATAAAATCCCCCTGAGCGGGACTTACATTTATAGCATCTATTACTGAGATCAAGGTTAATCCAGAGTAATCTAATGGGGTGAAAAGGACTTTATATAAATCTGTTTTAATCTACGGGACATGATAGCTTGACAAGGCCATCAGAACACTCCTGCGCCACTGCTGGGGCAGCAAGAGGTGCCAGAGTTGCACAGGGGATGCAGGAGGGAGAGCTGGTGCTCATCCAGCACCCAGCAGTCCGAGTGCAACGGGGTCAGGAGACAGGCAGGGCTGGAACATGGCTCACCGGGCCCAGAGCCAGGCCAGCTGTCCTGCTGTGCAGCTGCTGCTGGTGCCCCAGAGAGATTGAGTGGCCCTGTCCCTGCAGGGATGTTGTGCCATGGGACAGGGATGTAAATGCTCTGAATTAAGAGCCATCCCTGATAGGTGTAATTGATCCACACTTAAAAAGAGGGGATTCAGCAAGGAGACATAGAAAGTGAACTTCAGTGGCTGCCAGCACTGAGGCCACATCATATGTGGTTGTCCATGCTGGAGACTGGTGGCTCTACTGGGGCTGGTGCCTGCAGCACATGCACAGGGCATTCCAGGTGGGCAGAGAGGAAGGACTGCCCCTGCCAGGATGTCCCACTGTGGTCCCTACCACACACCCCACGTCTCCCATAGCTGGGTGAGGGCACCCACCTGAAGCTGCCTAGTGCCGAGCATTGCTCCCTCTGCTCCCTCCACTCCCTGTCCTGCCAGCACGGGGCTCACTCCAGTCCAAGCCCTGGAGCTGTGCCTGCTGTCTGGGGATGTGCTGAGCCCCAGCCAGGCCTGGTGCTGAGGGCAGCTCGTGCCTGCTGTCTGCCCAGGCAGTAAGACACAGGAGTGAGTCCCACAGACACAGGAGGCCAAATAAGACAGTTCTCCAGAGCATGGCGTGTCGTTTTACATCTGCTCAGATGGAGACTGAGTTATCCAGGTCCCTGAGTCCCAGACCCGCCAGAAGACAGTATCTCAGCTAAACGATGCAAAAATGATTTAATGGAGGGAACTAATCAAGGAATCCAAGAGAGACTGCTCACCAAGGGCTGATGCAAGATTCAATTAAACTGCAGCCTTTGTGGGTTCACCATTTTAATTTTCCACAAATTAGCTTAAAAAAGGTATGGAAATGAAGATATTAGATTTTTTTTTTAAGTCAAAAGGAAAAATCCTTTGAGGATTATATTAGCTATTTCGCTTTAACAAACATAATTTCTATACTCATTTTCTTGTTTTAATCTCAGCTGTTGAGATACTCTTTCCATTCCAGCTCCAGTGTCAGTATAGAAGGCTGTTAACTCTTCCCAGAGCAGGTCCTACAGCCCAGCTGCTGCAGTGCCCCATTCCCATGCCAGCCACGGTGCTGGGGCAAGGGCAGCACGGTGGCACAGGAAGCCTTCTTGGTCAGCTAGCTTCCAAACTGGTGCAGCAGCACCAAAAGAAGCAAGTCCAGCCCCACAGTGGTGATGGAGATGCCTCCTCAGTTCAAGGGCTCTGCTCTGTCCTTGCCTGTGCCAGGCCAGTTGGACAGAGGTTGGCTGTGACTGATTCCAGTGCAGACAGGGCTGTGGATCCACCCGGAGCTGCAGCAATACTAAGCTCCACACACCCCACATTTTCTGTAACTTCACCTGCTTTTGCCCTGAGGCAGCTGGAGATAAACACGGAGTAACAGTGTTGTGTGTCGGCTGTGATTTGTCTTCTGCAAGAGTATGTCTTGCACTGAGGATCTCCTGTGAGTAATAACAGCTGCTGTTATGGCCCTGCCTCCACTGGCACCTGCTGGCCTGGCATGGCTGGCCTTTTCCTGCCCTGTGTGGTGCAGCTCCAGGGCTTGGCTGGAGGCTGCTCCCCAGCAGGAAAGGTGCCTTGAAAGTGTCAGGGCTAGTGGCTGGTTCACTGGGCTTTGCCTGGCTGCACAACCTGCTCCTCTCACCTCAAGGAGCAGTGTTCCTCTCCCTGGGTTCCTGCTCATCAGTGGAAAACAAGTCCCCATCAGCAGCATCACTTTCTGGTGTGAGGGTTTTGCCAGGACCACGGTGGGTCTGGCTGGGCCACCCTGGCCAGCGCTGGCATGGCCAGGCCATGGCACCAGGCATGTACCACAGTGCTGAGGAGCATCCACAGCCCCCCTGCTCCCAGGGTGGGGTCGGCTCCTCCTTGCCCTCTCCTCCCAGCACTGCCTGCACCTCTGGCACTGTCCATCAGGTGCCACATCCACCGTCCCACCCTGCTTGCACCTTCCTGTCCTGCACTGTCCCCTCCCGGACCCCCCCTTGCCCCATGGCAGCGTCATCTGGCTCCTGGGTGACCTTCAGCTTGCAGCTCCTGGAAGCACCTCCCTGTCCCCTTCCTCTGTGCCTCGAGTGGAACAGAGCTTCATTTGTCACTGTCTCTTTTAAAAGGTCCAATCTCTTCCATGGGGTCACCTGGCTGCTCTGCCAGCAGCTCCTCGTGCTGGCAGGGCTCTGCTGCAGCCGCCGCAGCTGCCAGTCCAGGCTGCGTCATCCCTGTCCCCTTGTCCTTGGGGTCCTGAGCGCTCCCCTCTCTGCCCATGGGTACAGTACTCCCACTCACAGCCCAACCCACAGGTGGCTGCAGCACATAGCTGGGGCTCAGGGCATCCCATCCCCTCCTCATGGAGAGGGGCAGCAGAGCCAGGGCATGGGGTCTCTCCTGCACCACCCTCCCAGAGCTCCTCCAGACTGTGCAGGGCTGGTTTGGCCCCTGGCACAGGTCTGGAGGCTGTGGCCGGGACCCTTCCCATCCTGCACACATTGAGCCCTGAGTGGAGCTCAATGCAGAATTAATTTGTCATATTGACACTGATCGTTTATTAGGGAGCAGAGTGGAGCCCATTCATTTAAACAGAAAACATTTCATCTTATCTCCTGCCTTTTCATGCCTCAGCTCTCACTCTTTAACCTTGGACAACGAGACATTCATAATTTCCTCACTGGCTCTATGGCTCCTCTAGATAAGAAACTTATTTTTTAATCTTTCTTTCTATTGAATTTTAAACATGTTCCATTACAAAACCTGATGCACATAACAACATGTTTCACCCAGCACTAATGTGGCCATGCTGTGCTGCAGCCTCTGCCCTGGGCTGGGCTCCAGACCCTGCCATTCCCTGGGACCCGAGGGCCATGGAGTAGCTCTGTTTTTCCAAATGACTCTAGGGGCTCTGGCAGTGGTGCAGGGGCAGGCAGGGCCCAGGCAAGCCTCTGTTCTGGGGACAGTGTGACACTCTGGGGACAGGTGCTGCCTGCAGAAGGGTGCACAGGTTTGCAGGGCTGGATCTGCCCACTCCAGGAATTGCAGGCATTGGCACTGCAGGGGAATGGGTGCTACAAGAGGAACATGCTGTCACCACCTGATGGTTCTCAGAAGTTCCCATTTGCTGTAACATGGTCTGAGCTTGAGAAAGCATTTCTTGTTCGGGATGGTCACTGGATGGTCACTGGAGAGCCAGCTCAGACTGGGAGCTCTTGCAACCCAAACGAGCCCCACTGCAGCCTCACACAGCAGTGCAGGGCCTGCCCCAGCATGAGCAGCTGCAGAGAGATTTGTCTCATTTCCAGTCCACAAAGTTACTGCCCCGACAACAAATAGCCCCACCAGGGCCCCTACAAGGAGAGGCCATGATTGCTTTCCATGTGCAGAAGAGCCACAGAGATAAGGCTTTCACCTCCAGGCTCTGCTGAAAAATTAGGGATGGGAGGTGGGAGGGAGCAAATTGAGATAAATGAGCATGCTGCATGGCATCCTGCCTGCAGGATGCTGAAATAAAAAAACAGTAAATAAAAAATCCCCAGTCTTTATCTGGTCAGAGCCTGAATGGGCTATGTGATAACTATAACGGATGAGCCTGCCATAAGGGCCTCTGAGAGGGACCTGCTGGCCCTCGTGCCACGTGGGAAGGCACCTGCTGGCACTGGGGACGCAGCAGTGGCACGCACAAAGGGCCAGGGCAGCAGCTCTGCTGTGACACGCTGGGTCCTGCCCCTCTGAGTGCACCATGCTGGCTGCTGCACCAATCCCAGGTGGCTCTGGGAAGGGCTTGGCTCCTTCCTCGGTGTGAAATGCACTTTTCCAAGTCGTCCTTCACAGTGAGAAAAAGGCAGATCAGATGCCGAATTAGCCTGCGAGAGCCGTGTTCCCGTCTCTCTTATCTAACTCACTGTAACAAGCTCTTTGCATTTATTCTACCAAATGTGCTGCAGAATTGCGTTACAGCTCATGGCTGCGAGCCATCTGTGGAGAGAAATCCAGTTATACCTTGTATAATAAGTTCCTGACAATCTTACAGAGGACTCCGGGTCATAAAAGTCTCCCAGTTTTATCGCCAGTAACAGACACGGAGAGAAATTAAGTTGTCTTATCAAATTTAGATAATATATATCCCTCTGGAGTGGAAGGTTTCTGATGGATCTTTTACAGTATTAGAACATTTAGAGGGGTGAGCAGAAATGCACAGTGGGGGTGGGAGAGCAGTGGGGTGCAAAACACCCAGGAGCACCCAGAAGCAGGAGTCTTGTGGCCACTGGGCAGAGACAGGCCCTGGGGAGCCCTTGGAAAGCAAAAGGGAGGTGAAGGCTGTTTGCAGCCTTCAGGAGCCGTGCTGAGAGGTGGGCTCTGCTCCTGCCTGGCTCACCTCGAGCACTCTCATGCAGCTATTAATGAAAGCAATAACCTCCAGCATTCTGATACGTACACTCCTTCCCGCTGCCTCCTGCGCCAGTCACTGCGGGCAGAAGGAGCCACAGGGTGTCTGCTGAGTTCCTGGGTGCTGGGATCTGCTGAAATTAGGAGCCAAGCCCCGTGGGGAGGTTGGACATGGGATGCCCCTGTCATATATCCTCTGTGGCCAGTGCAGAGATGAGGATCCCTGGTTCTGGAAGGGTCCTGCTCTTCCAGGCTGCACAGTGTTAGACCTGTCTGTGCTCTTCTTGCAGCAGCTGGCAGGGAAAGGAGTGCTGCTCCATTCAGGCAGTAATTTTAAGCTCCCTAGAGAAGGGTCTCTGCTGATCCCACTGCCCAGCACTTGGTCTGTCCCTGCCCCTGGCTCAGATGTCAAAGCTCCTGCAGCCAGGAGGCTGGGACAGGGATGGTCACCACCTGGACTGACCTGTAGCCCCAGGCCATCCTCTCCCTCCTGGGGGACCAGCCGCCCACAGGGATGGTGCTGGTGGCGTGGGAGGGCTGGGATCCTTGGCACACCTGCTCTCTGTTCAATATTTAGTTTCTGCAGAGGCAGAGTGCAGTAGCCATGGCAATACAGCGGGCAGGCCCAGCAGCGCCGGTGTGCCGTTTATTATGAGCTGAGCAGTCTTGGGCACTGGGGATGCAGACACACGCCTCCCCCAAGAGCCCTGTGCTAATAAAAAAAATGAATCATCACTTACTGATCTCTGTATTTTTAAAGATTGGTTACTCTATCTTTTCCTTTTTCATTCATTTTTAAAAAAATCTATCTTGCCGTTCAGGGCAGAATTATCTGTTTAGCACCGTTGTTACTTTAATCACAATTAGCTTTCCCACTCCATTAATAAGACTCTCAATAGTGCTACATCATGGGAATGTGCCTTCACAGCCATCCTGGCACTCTGCCGGCTCTGATGCCCAGGGTTTGTTCTCCCTGCAGCACTGGCAGCCAGTGCTCTCAGTGCCATGCTGTGCACTCATCTCCATCACCTCTGTGCTTCGAGGGGTGCTGAGCCCCATGGCCAAGCAGGCTCTGGGGCAGGCAGGCGCTGGCAGCACTTCCCTGGAAGGCTGAGCTGGAGCTGTTCCCACTCCTGGCAGCAGGAGCAGAGAGGCCGGGAATTAGGATTTAACCTCAAGAGTGGGTGAAGAGACTACCTCGCCTCCCCACATTTTTTCTTCAGAGCATTTGGTGAACAATGCATGCAGAAGGCTTTTTATTTTTGTGTAGAAACGTGTGTCTAATGAATTAGCCACGGATTGGAGCCTAACATGGGTAATTTACACTGAACATTCGCTTGCTCAGAATCATCCATCAATTTTGTACCACATTAAAACCCACGTCCCGCCCTGGGAGTGCGTGGCTGGTGCTACACCTCCAGACTCCCTCCCAGCATATCCCTTAGTGCAGTGTGACCTCGGCAGAGAGGGGGACTGGTGTGCCACAGGCTGTGCTCACATTGGCCTGGCCACTTCACGGGCAGTGGGATTTGCCCAGGAGACACTGGCATGACATGGGGACAGACACAGGTTCCCTGTCCTGCAGCCTCTGGGCACAGGGTGTCCCTGTCACAAGGCACTGGGATCAGCCAGAAGCCCTGCTGTGTGCTCAGTCTCCCCCAAAAACACAAACAGATTTTCAGCTGGGAGTTCTGTCCCCTCAGCTTACGGTGTGTAATGAACCTAAATTGCCTGCCTGGGGACAGGCACCAGACCCAGGAGAGGATGCTGCCACCATGGCAAAAACCACCATGGCCACAACAGGGCACCTGTAACACCAGCAGGGTGTGGGTGGGGTGGCCATGCCCGGGGCACAGTGGGCAGCTCACCCCTACCTCAGGTGTACTGAGCCCCCTCCTCCCACTGGCCTCCCCAGCACTGCAGGACCCCCCCCCGGGGGGAGGCATTCCACGAGGGAATTGCTGGCACAGGCGTAATTGCTCAGATAACTGCTGATTGTGGAGTTTGCAAACAAAAAATAGAGTGGCCGGGGTCAGTTATAATTGGTAAATATTTGTCTATCTAATCAAAAGGCCTTTTAATTAACAATTTTCTTCTTGCAACTGGTTTAATTTTTTTAAAGAATTTCTGCGGGAAGTCAATTAGACCCAACAGATGGCGAAGAACATCCCGGCATCAGCACATCCCGCCATCTGCCACCTCTGGAAATGGCAGCCCCACCAAAGCCTCATGTCCCATGGCAGCCACCGCTGGGACAGGGCAGCTCTGACACTTTGCCCCCCATGGACCACAGGCAGGTGGGATTCTCTCAATAAGAGTCATGCACAGATTCTGGGGCAAGAGGAGGCGCTGGAACTGCCTGAAGCGCACACCAGGGCCTCTGGTGCCCCACGCATTTTGCCTCTTTTTTCCTCTCCCTGAGCCCTAACCCAAGCAAGCAGCAGGCAAAAAGGCAGCTCTGCCATGCCACAGGCTGGCTCCTGGTAGCATCAGCAGCTGACACTGTTCAAGGTGGTACAGCTTGCCCTATTAACAGGTTCTGCCCCAAAACTGGAGACCACAGCACAGTGCCCCTGCCTGCTGCTGCCCATGGGGCTGCCTGGCCCCCAGGTGGACTGTCCCTGCCAGGCTGGGGCAGACCTGCCCAGCTCTTGGCAGAGAAATACCTGCAGGGACACAGGGCACTGCCATTTGGGAACACAGGGCACATGCTGTGCAAGGACACAGGGCATTGCCACATGGGGACATAGGACTCTGCTGTGCAGGGACATAGGGCACATGCTGTGCAGGGAAGCAGGACACACTCCCTTTCACATCCACCCTGCCCTCCCCGCTGTCCTCCCTTCCACCTCGGCAGGAAGAGCTCCTCTCCGCAGGTGAGCTGGCAGCACTCGCACCTGCGGCTCTCCACAATCAGGAGATTGCTGTGCACAAGAGGCAGCTGACGCATCTCTTCCTCAATCAGCTGCTCTTCACGCCCAGCTCCGTGCCACTCGCTGTGCCACTCTGTGTGCCACTCGCTGCTGATTGCCCTTTGTCTCCTGCAAGGCCGTGCTCGGTGGCAGCACAGACAGCAGGACCAGGGCACTCCCTCGGCACTCCTGTGGTGTGGTTTTGCCCTCCACTCCCCATGAACCCACAGTTCCCAGCAGAGGAACATGCTGGGGCTCTCCCACTTCCAGGGGCTTGAGGGGAGCCCCGGGGATGGGTTCTCTGCAGGGTGCTGGCTTTGGCCCCACCTGGATGCAGGACCCTGCTGCTCCTGCCCTCAGGAAGGTGTCCAGAGAGCCTGCAGCCAGCTGGGTCTCCAGGTCTGTCTGGTGATCAACCATGGGGCAAGAGGCTGGTCCTGCAGCTGGCAGGGCAGGGAGAGATGCAGGTGAGCAAAGGGCTGGCCTGGGAGTCGGGCAGAGTGCCGGTGCCTCAGGGCTGGGCACAGGGTGGGAGGGGGTACAGCCACCCTGAGCATCCTGCCCGGCCACACCACTGGAACATCTCCAAAGCACCACGGAGCAAAGCACCTAAATCTTTCCTGCCAGGCCCTCCAGAGATGTCCCCCTTTATTCACAACTGCTTTTTAATTGCCTTTTGTCAATTACAGCGAGATGGATCGGGTTCCTCGGGGAGGCAGCAATTAGCGCGGGGATGAATGCCGAGGCAACCAAGCTCCCTCTGCACGCAGCAGTGGTGATTTGTAAACCTGTCACCCAGACACCGAGCTCCGCTCCCAGCCACGACGGCCGCACCGCTCACAGCAGCGGGAGCACCGTCACACCTGCCCCCGGAGCGACAGGACCCGGGGACCCGCCCCAGCCTCTCCCTGCAAAGCGCCCCAGCCGTGTCCCCTCCTCGGAGCCACACCGAGGGGACAGTGTCCAGGCAGGGTGTACCCCGCCAATGGATATTGGGCAGCATGCAGAGCAGGGTGAGGATGGGAACATGGTGCCAGGGCCGATGGAAGCTGCTCTGGACAGGCTGGGTGGCAGGAGCCCCTCTGGATGGGGCACCACCCCTGCCAGAAAGAATTAACACCTACAGTTTCCAGCTGGCTGTGGCCAGCCTCCTAATTAGGTGCGGTGACAATGGCAATTAGTCATCGAGGTTCCCCAGTGCAATGCCTGGGACATGCAGGGAGCTGTGACCAGGGCACTGCTTTCCACGCTGTGACTCCAGGTGTTCTCTCCATGGCTCAGCCTGCACAGACACACTGCCTGCTGCTGCACAGCCACCACAGCTAACTGTCCTTGAGCCCAGGATGCTCTCATTCATCCCAAATTCATCTCTCTGGATAACCTGGTTGGTCATGGGACAACCTAGGCGGGACTTGTCTTGGCTGCATCCAGAGGTTCAGACTGACAGGGGTTTGTTCTCCCTCAACACCCATCCCTTCTTGGCACTCACTGATATCTCTCACCATCCTGGTCCCAGGGCTTTGGGGACCAAGGATGTTTGGCCATCAGCCCGTTCTGGGGCTGCAGCAGGCACTGCCTGCTCTTCCCAAATTCACCCAATCCTCCCTCTCTGCTTCATGGCCTTTGTCTAATTCCCTACGCCCCTTTCCTATTTTTCTTCTTGACAGAAGCAGCAGGCTCATGCATCCAGAGACTCCACAGCCCTTTTTTGTAGCTGTAGATTAAATTTCCCAGCTCAGTGTCTGCTGGCCTCTGGCTGAGTCACTGTACACAGGTGTCCTCCTGTCCCCAGGAGCAGCAGGCAGTCCTGGTGGTGCCGGAGCCTGGGGAGAGGGTGCATGCAGGGACACAAGGTGGTCCCTGCCAGCTGAGCTAAACTAAGCACAGCCTCCTGGGGCATGGCTGTGGGCAGAGAAAAGGGGTAAATCTTGAGTGAGCCCAGCAGCCAAACTCTGCCAAGCATTCCTCAGCTCATGCTTCCCTCACTCCACTGTCCTTGACCCTGGGGAGGGTGCAGCATGTGGAGGGAGCCCGGCTGCTCTAATTAAACCATGTTTGCAAACTCCCATGGCAAGCATCACTAATTATAATTAGGGAGAGTAGATCTGCTGTTCCTGCCTCTTGGACATGTGAAGCACCCTGCATGCTGACCAAGCTCGGGGGGCACTGAGGGCTGGCACATGGCACTGCTCACCCTCCCCTGGGCTGGACACATCCCCGGAGCAGCCCCCATGGAGCAATGACACCATTGGAGCCCTTGGGCCGGAGTGCCAGGCCAGGGGCAGAGGGCCATGGTGCAGCTGGCAGCAACCCCTGCACCCAGGCGTGGCATGACTGCACCCCTCTCCCTCAACACACACTCTTCATGCTTGAACCATTGGCCTAACGATTTCAGGTTTTTCCCCATTTTCCTGTATTATTATTTGTCATTGTTCCTGTTGCAGTTCAGTGACCATGAATTATTGAACGTCTGCTTGCTCAGTAACTCTTTACTTCCACCTCGGCACACTGCTGCCGTGCCGCCTGTGTGGGACGGCCGCCAGCTCCTGCCCCCGGCCCCTCCTGCTGCCGTGGGACCCCTCACCATGCTCGGCACATGGCAGGGCCCCACACGCTGCCAGCGCTGTGGGCAAGGGGCCACATGGGCTCTGGGTCCAGCAAAGACCCTTTCTCTGGCTCCACTACAGCAGTGCAAGGGCTCTCAGCCATGCGACACCTGACGGGGACATGGGATGCACTGGGATGCACTGGGAGGGTTTGCAGTGAGTGCTCTTGGGGCAGCACTCACAGGTATGAGGGGGTTTGCCCAGCACCCATCCCTACTGTCAAGAACTCTGTGCCCATCCGTGGGCGGAGACGTGTTGGTGATCGTTGTGCTGCCCTGGTGGTGATGGTGGCAGGGCAGGGGTTGGAGCCGCAGCTGAGCCATGGTGTTGGCAGGAGTGAGAAGGCTTCTGGTGGGTGGCAGTGCCTGTCCAGGCCACCAAGGCACAGGGTGGGGGCTCAGGCAGAGCCTGCTGATGCTCCAGAGCAGCTCTGGGCAATGTACAAGCATTGGAGATGAACAAGAGAGACTCATGTCAGAGTCCAACCCAACCTGGGATGGGAGGACTGGACTTTCCCAGGACAGCAGAACATATTTCTCCCCTGTGTCATACTCAGGATGCATTTGCCAGGGACACAGGGGAGTCCCGAGGTCTAACAGGCCTTGGAAGTGACCCTTTGGTGGGTGTGAGGACACAGGTATTGTCTGTGCCAGTGGAAGCCAGTCCTGGCAGTGCTGGGGCAGCCAGGATGGCTGTGGTAGAAACTGCTGCCCTTGCAAAGCCATTGCTTTCCCTGAGCTGCTTTTGAACTTGCGGCAGAATTGAGAAATCTCTGCTGGTATTGTGGGATTTCACAGACATGAAGGATAAAGCCTCTGAACTCCCACAGCTGCATTTTCTGAGCACCACAACACTCTGATACCTCTGAACCGCTATTAAGCACCTGTTGCTGGTTTGTCTTTGCAACTGTGTCCCCTAAATAAATCCCTTCCCCATGCTGAGCCATGCTAATGGCCTATTGTTAAATGGCCAGCCAGCGCACTGCAAGCTGAAGTCATTATTTTTTCCACTCATCGCTGGGAAAAAATCTCTCTCCAGCACCTGTCTTGAAGGATAAGACTGAAACTTGGAAGCTGCAAGCTGCAGTGCAGGACACATGCCCCTTGCCATCGAATGGTGGCCACTCAGGCCCCTGCAGGGCTCCTCAGAGGAAGCAGTGAGGGTTTGCTATTATTGAGCTCGATGAGGCACCTCTCTGGTGGGACAGGATGGCACCAGGACTGGAGAGCAGTGTGGCAGCAGCTTCTCCATCTGGCAGCACCCACAGGGACCCTTGGCCCCCTCAGACTGTCCTGGACCCACCAGCACCTCTGGCCTCCCCTGTTGTGAGTCTGGGCAATCGCTGCCTGGTTCTGGGCTGCCTGGACTGATGGTGAGGCTAGGCAGGGGACATGGCCCTTGGCACATGTGTGTGCCTGGCACTGCCTCCCACCGCGTCCCAGCCCGGCTGCTCCCTGGCACCCGTGCTTGTCTCTGTCTGCCACCATCTCGCATGTAAGTGGCTCCCTGGTAGACTTGCTCCATTTTTTTCCTTTAACCTTGAAATGCAATTTCCTCCCCAAAATACCCTTTTTCCTGTAAACAACATCTCTTTAGTGAGATTACAGCAGAAATCCCTGAGCTCCCAGGTCCCCGGCGCTTTATCACCTGGTGAGCCCCATCCGTCACGGCCACGCGTGGGTTCTCGCCACCCCGCCCTTGCCGGCGGGTGATGGTCTTTTCATCATTTTTACAGATTTATTTTACAATAATTTAATTTCATCCTCAGCCCTGGGAAGACGAATTGGCCCCTGATGTGACTGGGGATTCAGAGCCAGTCTCATAAATTTGCCGCCTCTACACAAAGCTCTATTTGGAGTTCCTGATGCAGCCGTGAGCGAGAGTCCTTAAACAACGGGGGACGGGCTGTAAATCCCATGTGTGGCAGGGGGAAGTCGTGGTGCCTGTGATGCTCCCTGAGCCTCAGCCTGACTTGCTGGCTCTGGGTGGCCAGAGGGAGAGCAAAGGGCAGAGGGCTGGGAAAGAGGCGACAGGGCTTTGCAGGCTGCCCCAGCAGGGCCCATGTGGCACTAGGTGCTGCCAGTTCTGCGCTGCCAGGATGCCATCTACCCACATGGGCACCGCTGCACAAGTGCCCTGGAGCGGCAAGTGCCCAGGACCCATCTCTGCCAGCACGTGCCTCACTTCCCGATTCACTGGAGCCGGTGATGTGCCGGTGCTGTGCCAGGCACAGGCGTCAGGGTGGTGCCGCCAGCTCTGCCACCAAGCTCTGCACATTCCTGCACATCTGTGCTTGACACATCTGGGACTTGCTGTGCTTTTGCTGCGAGAGGCTTGCCAATGTAATTAAACTCGAGTGACTCCCCTGCCCCCAGGCACAGCCCCTCATTTCCCTTTGATTTATTATGTCTTCTTAATTTATTTAAATGAGCCTCGGTGTTTGCACAGGCTCGGAGGGGGCTGGCTGGAGCTCTAATTGCCGGAGCGAAGGGAAGGCGGTGGGAGGGCTCCAGGGGATCTCTGCAGGGGTGTGTGCTGTGGGGTAGGGGGCTGCGGCCACACCTCCAGCTGAGCCCCAGGCATGGGAAGTGCCTTTGGAGCAAAGCTTCCTGCACATGTGGTGGTGATTTGGCCCCTAGTGCTGGGCTGTGCCAGTGCCTGGGGATCTGCCTCAACGGGGCTCTGTAGGAAGGGCTGAGCATCTTTTGGAGCTGACACAGGGGCATGTCCCTGTGGCATTGCAGGGCAGTTTCTGCCCCCGCTCTGAGCTGGCAAAGGCAGGGGATTGAGAAGCCCAGCAGGGAACCTCTGCTCAGCCATGAACTGTACAGGGCTGGGATGCTGCCAGATCTCACTGTAGCTCCTGGCCAGGTGGGAGAAGTGCATGGGACCATGGGGGAGCCCATGGCACAGCTCCAACCGGTCAGTCTGTGCTTGAGGGCAACAGGGGTTTTTCTCACTCCCTCTGTCCATTCCTCCTGCCTCCTCATGGCCCTACTCCCCCAGGTCAGACTGAGCAGACAGCATGCCTCCTGCCTCCCCCATGTCTGCCCTGTGCCTGTGTGGCCTCATGCCTGACTGGACCCCACACTGCTGGCCCTGCTTGTGTTTGCACAGCTGATTGTTCCTCTGCTCAGCGTACTGCTGTGCACTTGTCCCTGTTGAATTTCATCCTATTTTTTCCAGTCCATTTCTCCAATTTGTCAAGATCATTTTGAATTCTAATCCTGTCCTCCAAGATACTTGTAGTCCCTCCCAGCTTCGTGTCATCTGCAAATTTAATAAGCACTTTCTCTATTCCATCATCCAGGTCCTTAATGAAAACATTGAGCAAACCAGAACCAGGGCAAGCCCTTCGCCATCCGAGCAGCCCAACACATGCTGTGCTCACCATGCTCTGCCCAAATGTGATGGGAAAGGGTATGAAAGCTTTGCCATGTTGGCTGTGCCTCACTGCACCCCCAGCTCACATGGGACCTCTCTGTTTTGTCCTGGAGCAGTGCTGGCAGCATGTGTGCTGACGGTATCGGGGTGCTGGTGCTGGGGTGAGGCTGGGAGGGGACAGGGCTCATCTCCAGGGTGGCTCCAGCTTGAGCTGCCACTGGCTGGCATAGTGCAAAGGTTGGGAGCAGCTCCCATGTGACCCCAGTGGTCAGTGTGGGCACAGGGGCAGCACAGCAGCCCCTGATGGGGCCATCCTTCCCCCTCACAGCTGCCCACCTCCTCTTCCAGCGGGTGAGGCTCTGCCTAGCCACACTATCTCCCCATGCTAGCCCTTTGGGCTAGGACTGCTCCTGGGGCTGTATGGCAGGGATCTGGAACCAGCCCCAACCTGGAGCCATCTCGTGTGCCACCTCTGGCTACAGCCATCTCTTTTCTTTAATTGATTGTAGAAAGCAATTTACAAAATACAAAATTCTGCTTGTGCCAAGCCCTGCATGTCCAGGCAAAGCCTAATTTCACAGTAAAATTTCAAGTGCAATGAATGGTTTTTCCCAGCACCAGTCCACGTCCAAGCCAAGAGCTTTGCAGTTTGCATAAGCTGTGCTGAGCAGCCCAGAAATGGCTTTGCACTGCCCTGTGGAGCATGCAACTACCTTGGGCTGGCGGTAACAATAGCCAGGGCAGCTCTGCCAGTACTCACTCTTGGGTTGGTGCTGCCTGGGTTGGCATGGCTGTGTGGGGCCACCATGGCTGCAGCCTGGTCGGCAAAGAGCCACAAGCCCCAGCTCTCCATGCAGCCAGCTGGATGATGCAGGAATCCTGTGTGGTCCGTGTGGCCATCAGGAAGGGGTCCCAGCAGGGCTGGCCAGAGCTGCAGTGATGGGGGCTCAGCTGAGAGATGGTGCTCCCGGGCTCTGGCTCTTTTCATGTCAAAGCTGTAATTTCATGGTCAGGGTCTAGGAGGTTTGTACACAAAGATGCATTAATTCTGCATTTAGCAATACAGGAATAATTGGTGTCACATCAATTAGATCGGTTCTTGGATACTGCAGTGATAAGTGCTGTGCAAAGGCCTCTGGGCTGCAGGATGTGAGGAATTCCAGCAGTGAGTGAGCCTGGTGGGGTTGGCAGCAGCAGGCAGAGCGGGGCTGGCAGGAAGATTGAGTGCTGAGAGAGTGGTGGACAGTCCAGCACTTTTGGCCTTTGCAGGAGAACAGCAAGGCCTGGGGCTCTCACGGTGCTCAGTGCCTGGGGCTGCTGTGCTGGGGGCTGCTGCACAGCCTGGGGGTGCAGGCCTGGGGGCTTGGGGAGGGGCTGGCAACTTGGCAAACCTCTGAGCCTAATGTCCCAGTCCCATCAAGGTGATCTTGTGTATCAAGCCACTTGCTACACACCTGGTTCAGCATCATCAGCTGTATCCCCCATCTCTGTGGCATGGCTTTGCACACATGGTGGGCTTGCCAGCTCGCTGCTGCCCACCCAACCAGCTAATGGGACAAGGCTCAGGTGGGTCTGGGGCAGCGTGGAGACCCTCTGTGCTCACACTCCCACAGCATAGATCGGCCCTGTCAGTCCCATCCCCGCTGCGAACTGTAGGCAGAGGTAATTTGCAGATGACAAATATCCCTGACAGTAAATATTTTTCCCGCCCTCATCTTTCTACAAGCAGATAAGGTGGCAGCACTGTAGCAATACGGTTGCTGGAGGGAGACAAACTCTTTGGCAGACTTAAAAGTCTATTGTGTCCCCGCAATTATTTATAGATAAAGAGAAGAAAGCCAATAAGCAGAGAACGGAGCTGCACAACTGCATTTGTTATGACGATGATGATGTTATCTCTCCCTCACACCCACACACGCACATCTTCAGTGCATGCAAACTTGCTGCTGGCAACAATCAAATCCCCTATCAGGACAAGCCAGGACGTACTGGAGGCTTTACCCTCTCGTCACTGACTTGTACCCAGCCTGTTTTCCCACAGTGAACCCACCACATAACTCCTGTGGTTTCTCTGGAATAGCTCCTGCAGGGTCCCAGGGGGTGTCTCTGTTTCTGGCTGCAGGATGTGGAGACCAGGTGGTCTTTGTCCCCAGCCCCTGGCATGCTGGATGCCTTGTGGTCAGGGGGGTCTGGGGTTGCCTGTAGGGAGTGTGGGACTGGCTGGGTCCTCATCAGCTCATGCAGCAGGACCCCAGAACGTGGGTGCTCCCCCCTGATGGCAGCGTGCAGGGGGAGTCTGTCAGCTTTCCCAGTTCTGCATGACCAGGACCTCCTCTCCCATCCCACACCACTACTGAGAACAGAAGTGAGTGTTTGGAGGCATCTGGGATTAAAAGACGTGGCAGGAAAGAGTGATGGAGGTCGCTGCCAATAAGTGCATTTCTGCAACCAGTGGAGCAGAGACACCTTGAGTGAGAAACATTGACTGCAGTGTGGGAAGAGGCTGGGAAGCACCATGTTCTCCTTTTTCAGTGAGCACTGCAGGAGCCAGTGGAGGAGACCAGGGGCCTGGCAGGGCTATACCCACAGAAGAGAAGAACAATAAGTTGAGGGGCCAAGACCTGGAGTGCCGGGCACTGAGGTCCCTGGGTGACCTGTCACATGTGTGACACTGGGGCCCTTGACCAGCCCATGTCTCCCCATGTTCCAGGGTGCTTCATGGCATTGCTTGGCTCCTGCTGGGGTAGAAGTCCTGCACCTCCCCAGAGCATGCACAGCCACTGCTCCTCCCCAGGGCTGGGGGTGCAGGATGGGTGTGGGCTCCTGCCAAGTGCTCAGCCCTGTCTCTGTGGGATCCCCACCCTGAGAAAGCCCCAGGGTGAGCTTTCCAGCTGGTGAGATATTGCCCAAAAGAGCGACTGGGAACCCTTAACTGGACTGGAGAGTGGGATGATTTTTCATTGCTTCCTCATAATATGAGGACAGGAGTAAGTGACTAGTACAGTCCGTTCACTCGGTAAAGATTTATACAATCACTTCATCCGGTAATTGGTATTCTGGGGAGAGAGAGCGAGCTGCAGCTCCAGCATCCGCCTCTATTTGTTTTATCTCTGTCTTTCTCTCTTTCTCTCCCCTTTTCAGAATGAGTAATTCTGTCCCTCACAATCCCATTTAAACAGAGCATTTGCAGAGTGAATAATTAGTTACATTCAATTAGGCCTCACGCACTCTCCCTTCTCACTTTGGGGGACAGACGCGCTAATGAGATGGTACATGTCTGACACGCGGGAGTGGGCACCCAACATGCTGCGTGCCAGCAGGGAAGGGTCAGCCTTGGGGGAAAGGGGGAGGTGGCCCCAGAGAGTTCAGCCTGCCAACTGGGGAGACAGTCCTTTGGAAACCATGTGGAGCCAAAGGCTTTGCATCTGCGGCCCACAAAACACCTTCTCCTCCAGCAGGATCACATCTGTCCTCAGAACTGGGTGTTCTCTGGGCTGGTGCCAAGGGAATGCTGCCCAGCCTGAGACCATCCCACCAGCACTGCTGGGAGTGCCAAGCCCTGAGAGGAGGGAAAGCTGCTGCCATGTTTTTATCTCCCTTATTAAACCTAACATTAGGTTTTAAGAGGAGCCTTAAATAATGTGTCACTGCCTGTACAGGCAAAGTTGCTCCATGCTCCAGCTGCTTCTGCTCTGGGATTTATGGTTTTTCTCATGCCATGCTGCCTGTGTTCGGGCAGTGGTGGGTCACAGGCTGAGGCAGTAAGTACCTAAAGCCTGTAGTGGGCTCAGTGCCACTGCAGCCCCACACCACTGCTTTGGAGCCCGTGGTGACTCTGCTGCTACACCGCAGCACTCTGCAGTGCAATGGACACTACTTGTGCATTTTACTGCCAGAGCAGCGAGGTGAGGGGCACGGGGCTGCCTGCTGCAGGCAGCCCTGCCCCATCCTCTGTCTCCTCTGGCGTGGGACACGGGCTGGGCACCGCTGTGCTGGGGGCAGCTCCTGCTGTGGGGGTCAATGAGGATATCCACAGGGGAAGCGCATGCAAGGGAGTGGGCCCAGCCAGGATGTGCTGGGGAGGGCTTGGGGCACGGTGGGGGCAAGCACAGCTGGTGGCAGCTCTACCCTCACTCCTCTGGTGGGAGCCTCTGCCTTGGGAGCACCCACCCATTCCCAAAGCATCCTTCCCGGAACATCAGAACTGGGACCGCCGGTCCGGGGGGCGCCGGGGGCTCGGGGCTGCTCACGCACAGGGGGCAGATAATCATCTTTAATCACACGGGTTCGCCAGCAGTGAGTGGAGGGTGACGGAGCGCGGCCGCTCCCGCACGGACGGGTGGTTGTGCGGGGGAGCCGCGGGAGGGGGCCCCACACTGGGCAGCCCCACACTGGACAGCCCCGTGGCCAGAGCCCCCCGTGCCCTCCCGGAGCGTATGCGGGCCGGGGCGGGGGCGGGCGGTGCCGGTGCCGCCCCGCGCAGCCCGCGCCGGTCCCGCAGCACCATCTCCCGGCCGCCGCACGCCGCTGTCTGCGCTCCGGCCCCGCCGCCATCCCCGGCCCTGTCCCAGCGCAGAGCCGTGCGGCCGCCGGTCCTGCCTTTGTTCGTCCCACGGAGCCCGGCAGCGCCGGCGGCACGGAGGGGCCGGGGCCGGGCCAGGGTGCCCTGTCCGGATGCCAGCACCCACCGAGCCCTGCTCCAGCACGGGCAGCACTTCCACAGCGCCCCAGGCAGAACACTGAGCTCTGCCGTGGTCATCTCACACTAGCAGCCCCCTTTCCCAGCCCTGGCTTCTTCAGCACTCAGGGAGACCGGGGTCCGTGCTGGGTTCTTCTGCCAGCAGCGACACTGCTGCGGCCAGAGGCTGCACTGGGCTCTGCAAGGGCTCAGAAGGCGAGCAGCCATGCCGGGCTTCATTGCATCACTTGGGCAAGAAGCAGGATGGGCTCTGTTCCATGTCCTCATGTGGGCAGCCAAGCCTTGCTCCACCAGGGCAGCCCTGTGCAGGTGACCAGACCAGGAGCTGTGGTGGTATTCTCGTGGGGTGATCGTGCCATGGGCCATGGTCCACTGCAGCATCACATCATTTGCAGCCAGGCCAGATGCCAGATTTCCTCCCCAGATGGAGAGGGGACAGAGGAGATGGTGCTGTCCGCAGTCTGTGCTCCTGTCGGAGGCAGTGCCCTGTGCCTTCACAGCACCTCCTGCTCCGAGATGCGGCTCTCCTTGCCATCCTCCTGGGCCACAGGCTGGCCCCTGAGTAGGGTCTCCTGCACAGGCAAGACATTCTCATCCTGCTCCATGGGCTGCGGGGTATCTGGGTTCTCTCCGGGCTCCCCAGCCTCTATCTGCACAGGGGCAGGGGTCAGGGGCAGACAGCTACATTCCCCCGCTCCGCACCCATCTTTCCACAGGCTCCTGCTACACTCCTGTGCAGGCCAGAATATGGGTCCCTCCCAAATGCTCAGCACTTGCCAGCAGCACCCTCTGGTTGCCCCAGCCCTTGTCCTGCCCCAGCCAGGCAGCCTAGTTCAGCCCCCACCCCTCCTGCATTGCAAAGCCACAGCCCCTGCTCTGCTGCTGGCACATCCCCAGCTGTGTCCAGGAGGGATCCCAACCCATTCCTGGAGGGGGCTCTAGGTAGACTCACCTCCTTTGGAACCCGTCGCCTGGAATCTGGATGGAAAGAGGGACAGAGAAGGCAATGTTCAGGGGGAAGTGCTTCTGCCCTGCAGGGAGTTTCCCAGGGTCATAGGCAGGGCTAGTGCTGCTGCACCACAGGTCCTGCAGTTCATGTTATGTCTGCTGCCACTGCCAGGCTGAGCAGGCTGGGGGTCACAGCAGGAGCCAGAATAGACTCATGGGGCTGTGCCCCAAGACCTGGGCCAGCTCAGGCTGCAGCAGTGCCAACACACCTGCTCCCAAAGACAGAGCAGGACTCAGCAAACCCTGTCCTGGTGATGTCCCCAGAGGAGCTTCCCCACTCTCAACAGAGCTGCCATGTCCTCCCTGGCTCAGCCCCTCAACCCTTTATGGCCCCTCTAGCCAAGGTTCTCCCTCCCTCAGCCAAGGCAGCACAGCTCACGTGCTTTAGCCCCTCACCTGTGTGGACCAGGCAGTAGATGCAGACACCCACGAGGCATGTGACAACTGCGGCCATGATGGGGATCAGCACTGACAGCGAGGAGCGCCTGTTTGACTCTGAGGGAGGACATGGGGTCAGTGAGGCACCCACGGGACACCCAGCACAACACAGAGTGCTCCACTCCAGCCCCAGCCCCACAGGGATCCCTCATGGAGACAGAGAGGCAGGAAGGCATCACACTGGCCACGCACAAAGACCTTCCTCTCCCAAAAACACCATTCATGAGGCCAGCTCTTTTGAGTGCTGCAGGAGCTGGAGCCCTGGGGGGCTCTCTGCTTTGCACTGGATCAGCCCTGGACACTAGGCACTTACCACAGATCACATCTGAGGAGTTAGTCCCTTTCACCTTCACCACCAGCCCCTTTTCCTCACAACTGCAGGGAAGAACAAGACCATGTAACCACAGCAGTAACCTGAGCTCAGGGAATAGTTGGGGCTGGGCAGGCACCTGAGCTGCCCCAAAACGCATCCTGCTCTGAGCCTAAGCTCCAACAGGGTGAGAAGGGGGATCCCCACTGACACAGTGTGATGGGGACAGCAGGGTACCAACCCAGGGGCATGGCCTGGAGTTACTGAAACTGCTGAGGATGGGAACAAGTTTAGGGATAAGGCACAGGAAGGAGCAGACCAGCCCAGTCAGGGAAGCCCCCAGGGCTTGAGCACTGTAGCTACAACAGAAAAGCTCGGATAGGCTACAAGTGCTCTGTGGGGAAGTAATTTCTGGGCACAGATAAAAGCAAAGTGAAATCCAATGGCTGGTAGCTGAAGCAAGACTAATTCAGCTTGGAAATAAGGCTCATGTTTCTACCAGGAACTGCAATTAACCCTCAAGCAGCTTTCTAAAGACAGGGATGACCTGCCAGCTCATGGCATCCTCAAAGCCAAACTCCCCATGGAGAGGGCTTGTGATGACTACAGTCACAGAGAGCACTGGGAGGGAGAACCTGAACAGCACATGGGGCATTCCCATAGATCCTGATCTCTTACTTCCAGCATGGATGACAGCATGGACACCCCCAAAGGGACAAGCAGTCTGTGCACATACTGAGGGACAGACACAAGTGCCTGAATGTCTGCCTCGACCTCAGTCATTGCTGCCCTGGACTGCACTGTGCTCCTAGCCCTGTTCCTCTTGCTCTGGTCCTTACACCAGCCAGATGCTGTGTCCCTCAGAGAGCAGCCTGGCTGCCCAGTCCTCAAGGCTACCAAGAAAACTGGCAGCAGAGGATGTGCTCACTGGGGCTAGTGGAGGGACATGGTCTGTACTCAGACAATACCTTGTCCAGGGGTGGCATGGCTCAGTTTTAGAGGAGACATTGGAGAAGGTGCCTTCTGCACAGGGTTCACAGGGGGATGACATCCGATCGATGGCCTTGGCTGAAGAGGAACAGATGGCAGGAAGGTCAACAGGGACTGTGGGGGGTGAGGGCCTGAGGGGGCAAGGGGCTGCAGAGGCCAGGTGTGCAGCATGCCCTGTGACAATGGCACAGCTGTCCCAAAGCCCTGCCAGGGGGCACCACGCTGGGGGAGCCCCCATTCCCTGAGGTCAGTGCTGATGGCATCAGTCCTGTTGAGTGGTAGCAGCTTGTCAGATTTACCTGCCACGAAGCCAGAGCCAAGCTGGCAAGGCTGGTTCTCCACGCAGGTCTGGCAGCTGATGTCAGAGCAGTGCATGCCAGGCTGGCACTGGCACACCGTGTTGTGTGTTGTATTTCCGCGCATCTTCACAATGAGGCCGGCATCTGGGCAGAGGGGACATGGATGAGGTGAGACACCAAGCAGGGGAGCCAGTACGCACAGGTTGGGGTCAGTGGTCACAGGGAGCACTTACTGCCTTCACAGATATCATGAGGAGCACAGTGCTTCTCCTTGGTCCAGCTTGGCTGATAGTGTTCACTCTCACAGGGGGCACATACAGAGTCTTCTGTTTCATTGCACACAGAGACCAGCTTTTCTCCTGCAATAGAGGCTGGTGACAAAGAGGCAAGGGGGATTTCCCTCTCTCCAGACAGCATCTCTGCCTGCACGACAGGGGAATGCTGGCAGCTGTGGATGCCAGGACTGCTGCAGCATTCTGCATGAAAGCCAGGGCTGAAGGAGCCAGCTCGCCTGATGACCACAAACACTCAGGGGCCAGATGGGATGGGAGGGCTGTGGGGCCACTCCAGGGACTGGGAGATGACCTGACAGTGACAGCAGGAGCTGGGAAACACCATCACAGTTTGCTAGTGCCAGTGGCAGCGCTCTCCCCACAAAGCTGCCTTTGCCATGGGGTCCTGTAGCTGCAAGAGCACAAACAGTCCCAAGAGAGCTGTGGCACCTTTGGTGAGATCCAAAGGGTCTCCTAGAGCACCCACAAGGTGCCAGTTGCTCTATCACTGAGATGACATAGGGAAGTGAAGCTGTCACCATGGCTGGCAATGAGGTGGAGGAGCTCCATCCCACAAAACGAAGCTTGCCCTGCTGTGGCCAGGCAGTAGGTCCTGGCACAACCCAGTTGTGAGGTCCTTAGGAAAGGGTTTCCATACCTGGCCGGCACCGGTTGCAGCATCTGCCCTTGTACATATACTGCTTATCAAAGCATGTTAAGGCATCACCAGGCTCCCAGCACTGGAAGAAACAAGACCTGTGAATTCATATCCAATGCTCCCACATCACCACACGCTTCCACAGACACATGTGTGAACCTGCACCCTGAGGTGAGGGCTTCCCCACACTGCTCTTCCCACACATCCACTAACCACAGACCACAGCAGCCACCCACACTGCCTGATGGCATCAGCGCTGTCTTTGAAGTGGGGTAATAGTGATTCCGGTAGAGTTGCTCCACATTTCGCCAGATTTCTTACTATAAGGACTCCACATTACCCTGTGCCCCTGCCAACAGTACTGCAGTCCTTCACAAAGGGAGCAGCGATCACCAAGCTTTCACGCCCAGAGCACTGCCAGCCCCTTCCCAAGGCTGGCACACCGTCCCTGAGGGCCAGGAAATCCCCAGTCAAACACATCACCCATGCAAACTTTGCCAGAGCCTGCCCTTGCTCCTCCTGGCAGGGGACTACCTGCACAGGGAAGGGTAAAAAGGAGGCAGGGAATGAGCTCTTGGGCAAGACAGGGTGCAAGAGGGCACCCGGAGCACCGTTCCTCTCACAGAGCCAGCCCCTCGCTGCCCATCCCCAGTAGCCCGGCAGCTCGCAGCAGATCCGCCTGGCCGTCCTGGGGAGCGGGACAGGGACTCCGGCAGAGAGCGAGAGAGCGAGGGAGAGAGGGCAGGGCCGAGGGTGCCGTGGACGAGCACCCAGTACGGGCGGACGCGGCCCATCCCCGTGGGCACCTCGAGAGGTCCGGCTCGGGGATAACGATGAGGCCGCGGGGCCGTCCCAGCAGTCACACCCGCCCACATGGAACCGAGAACTGAAAGAAGTGCCGGCAGCTGGTTCCAGAGCCCCGGCCGACAGGGGGTCCCGGCCGAGGGTCCCGGGGCTCGCCGCTACTCGTCCCTGCCCGCGGGCACCCCCGGGGCAGCGCAGGGCGGGGCTGGGCTGCCGGACCCGCGCCATCGGAGGAAAGCGAAAGCGGGTGGGTAAGAGACCCCGGAGAGGATACCAGGCAGTCCAGACAGCTTCTCCGCCCTGGCTGGGTCCCGGGAGACCGGACCGACGGACCCGACGCGGCAGAGCCGCCGGGTCCCGCTCAAGCCGCCCGCGCACAGCCCCGGGGCTCCCGGGACGGGAGCGGCTGCGCCGAGGGGACGGGCCGGAGCGGCCGGACCGTGCCCCGTCCCGGAAAGCCCGGCGGGACACAGACACAGGGATGGAGGGATCCCCTCCGCCTCTGCCCCGTCCCGCTCCCGGTCCCCGATCCCGGCCCCAACTCACGCCCAGCAGCGCCGCGCAGAGCAGTCCCAAAAGCCCCAGCCGGTTCATGGCGCTACGCCCCGGCCGCCGCCGCCGCCCTCCTAAAAACGCCTCGGTCCGTTCCCGCCCAGGAAGAGGCGTTGGGCCGCCGGGGCTTCCCCGCCGGCCCCGGCCGGGGACCCCTCCCTGAGCCCCGCGCTGCCTGCCCGGCCTGCGGGCAGGCTCTGCTGCAGCCGGGAACCCCCGGCCCGGGGCCACGGCCACAGGCAGGAGCCAGGGCAGGGGTCGGCCGCGGTCCGCGGGATGGGGAGGGGAGCACTTGTGCAGCCCCCCAGCAGGAACTCCAGGTTTCACTTCTTCTTTCCAACAGCAGCTCAGAGAGGTTTGGGGTTTTTCTTATTTAGCTTTTAAGAGCTCCTGAGCTGTCGCCCTGGACGGCCCCTATGGCTGTGGTCAGGGAGAGCCCCTCTGGCTGCAACCCCGGAGAGCCCCCACAGCCGCCAGGAGCCCTGACCTCTGCGGAGCGTCCCGGCAAACATGTCAGTCCTGAAAGGGGAAGGGGCAACAGTGTTGTGACGTGTCTGTACCTCCCTCGCAGAGGGCTTCCCAGCAACCCTCAGGGAATTTCCAGGATTCCTGCCCGCTCCGGGGACATTCCCTGGACTCCCCTTGGCATTGCGGCGGCTGGGCAGGGAACGGTGGCTCCTCAGCGCCCCTCGGTGCCCCGGTCACTTATGGCACTGCCGCCCCGTCCCCCGCGGCCACACTGCTGCGATGCCGGATAAGAGGACACACCGCAGGGGCCACCTCCCCGGTCACGGCCTCGGCCCCGGCCGGAGGCTGATGGCCACAACCGGCCGTGGCCAAGTCACAGCTGCTCCCGGGAAGAAGGACAGCGTGCTCCCCGCGAGCAGCGAGAATTGGGAACCGAGTGTTCTGGATTCCCCGGCCCAATGTCACTTCCCAGAACTGACTCACTCGGGAGCACGAAGGGTCCCTGGGGAATCTCGAGGGCAGAGGGGGCGGCCGCGGTGAGAAGGGGATTTTTGGGCATGACTCCCGTGGGCCTGGCCTGGGAAATCCCCGCGGCGACGGGCACTGCCTGAGCAGGGTCTCCTGCGGCCCTTGTTCCCCGTGCTGGGCGGCAGCAGGGCCCGGTGCTCCCAGTCGGCAGGAGCTGCTCAAGGAGCCCCTACGAGAGCCCCCAGTCCCGCTACTCGCACAGCGGGACAGAGTAGAAGGGCAGCTGCTGCTCGGGGCTGCGGGCTGTGCACAGGAACACCGCCCCTTGAATGGGGCAGGGACACTCCGGTCCTGGCCCTGGCCCCTGGTCCGGTCTGATCCCGACCTCCACCCCGGTCCCAGTCTGATTCCGACCCCGACTCCGGTCCTGGTCTCGGTCTGATCCCGATCGTGGCCCCAGTCTCAGTCCCTGTCCTGGTCTGATCCTCATCCCGGTCCCGATCCTGACACTGGTCCCAGTCCCGTTCCAAAGCCCCATCCGGTCCCTGTCTGATCCCGAACCCTGCTCCTGTCCCAACAGCAGTTTGATCCCGATCCGGACCCCTGTCAGTCTGACGACGATCCCGGTCCCTGTCACAGTCTGATCACGATCCCTGTCACAGTCTGATCCCGATCCCGGTTCCTGTCACAGTCCAATCCCGATCCTAGTTCCTGTCACAGTCTGATCACGATCTCGGTTCCTGTCACAGTCTGATCCCGATCCCGGTCCCTGTCACAGTCCGATCCTGAGTCCGCCGCCTCCCCCGCGCGAGGTCCGATAGCGCCACCCAGCGGCCGCCTGGCCTCCTCGGCACTACAACTACCGGGCTGCCCTGCGGCGCCGTACCGCGGCACATGCCGGGAGCCGGGGCAAATGGCCTTTGCCTCGGCAGGGATGGCGGCACGCTGCCGCGCCGTAAAGTGCAGTACGTCGTTATAGCGACCGTGCTCCCAACTCCTCCTCTTTGCGACGGCGCCGTGCGGTAGCGGCGGGTGGCGCCTTTGTCCTGGCGGCGGCGGCCTGACGGGGCATCGGGTCCGGGCCGGGACCGGCGGTGAGTCTGCGGGTCCGCGGCCCCGGTACGCGGAGCGCCCAAGCGAGAGGCTTACGGCAGCGAGCCCCGCGGAGGGCTCGGTCCTCGCGGCCCTCGGCTTAGGCTGGGCCGGGCGTGCCTCGCGGCCTGCGGGCGGGCCGCGCCTCCGCCTCGCGTCCGGGCAGCGCGGGATCACCGGGGTTCGGTGGGGCTGCTCCGCATCCCCGGAGCAGCCGGTGCGGGAGTTGAGCGGCCCTGGCAGCGCCCAGGCCCGGGCGGAGGTAGGGGAGGCACGGCGGGAGCGGCGGCCTCCGGTGACGCTCCCGGCCGGGCGTCCCTCCCCGCTGCCCCGGGAGCTGCGGCGGGCCCGGGCTGAGCGGGGCCCCGGGGCAAGGGCGGCGCGGGGCGCGTTCCGCAGGCCGAGGCGCTCTCGGGGTGACTGTGTGGGCGGCACCGTGTCTGCCCAGGTGCGGGGGGCCGGGACGGGCTCTGCCAGTGCTGCCCCAGGAGGGCCCTCCGGGCTTTTGGGAGAGAACGCGGGTCTGCTCCGAGGGAAACTCCTTGTTCTTCGGCACCTCTGCCTGCCGTGCCCCCTGTTTCTGCTTTGCCCCCGGACCTCTCGGAGACTTGTGTCGTGTTTGGCTTGTGGCAAATTAGTTTCAATATCCTACTCCAGCAGAGTCTTGTTCCTGAAGTTGTAGAGGTATGAATAAACAACTCTGGTTTTAAATGTAAGATTTCTAGAGAGATGTGGCTTTAATTTCCAGAGGATTTGTTGGCTGATGAGATGCCGTGGGCTGTCCTGCCGTTGCACCCACAGTTACTGCGCGGGGAACTGGCACCTTTAAATTGTCGTGGTGCCTCTCTGGCTGCATTCATACAGCAAGACTAATATGGGAATTAGGTGTGCACCTGATATGGGGTGCCCAGATTTGGGGCAACATTCATTTATTCTGGTCTTATGATCACTAAATGGCCCTTAACTGTGTAGTCTGCCTTGTGGAAAACGGTAAGAGGCAGTGAATTATCTTAGATGAGAGTTCTGGGATAACTCATCTGATTTACTGATTGTTTTGAAGTGGGGAAAATAGCTCTATTTTTCTTAATGTGGGAAGTTCTTGCAGCCTCTTCTTCAGACACCCCCTGCTATCCCCCTAAGGAACACATAAGGGAATTTCTTATCTTTCTTTTATACTGAAAGTGAGATGTCCTGCCAGCATTTGCAGGCCTGCTTGACACCTTTTTGCTGTGTGTGCCTGTGCACTGCATCCTGCTCCGAATGGAACTTAGATGGTGCCTTCCATATTTTATTGCCACTTATTCATTTCGAGGGAATTGTGAAAGCTTCTCTACCCACAGCTGACGAGGACTTGAGCTGCAGTAGTGGAATAGCAGTCCAGTGCTTCCATGTAATAAAATGGGATTTGGTACTTCTCATGGGGAAGACAAAACTCTGTGTATGTGTGTGGACAAGCTTGCGAGGGATAGGGACAGCTATTGTAGAGGAGATTAATTTTCTTGGATTTTGGGTTGGGTGTTGGGTTTTTTTAGTCACCCCAGTTCTGGCAGTTAATTTTAGAAGTTTATTAGATAGGGAAGTGTTCTCTGCCTCCCATCTCTGCAGGGTTTCCTAGCAAGGGGGAAGAGTGATACAAATGTGAAGTTGATTGATCTTTAAAAGATAGATAAATACATTTTATGTCTCAAATCTGGAGTAGATGTAGCTTTCATGCCAGTTAAGTGCTGCAAAAATATTGATATAGAGCCGTCTTATGTATTTTGACATTTGATTTATTTATTTAGAGATGACTTTTAAATTGTATTTACTCTAGAGTACTGTTAGGGAGTATCTTGGTTGTAGGCATTGCATGATTAAAAAGAGAAGTTTCTGTTGATAAATTTAATAATCTTTCTTTTTCTAGGCTTCTTGCACGTTACAAACAGAAAATCCCATCCTGCATTCCTGTAGGCGAATGCTTAGGAAGTAGAGCAACTATTAAATAATTTTCAAACTTTTAAGTTCACCTTGAAAGTTTCAGTGTTATTAATTTCTTTAAGCTTTATCTAATGGTGAATTTTAAACCAGAAAGTCTGAATCCTGGGGATGGTGGGTTTTGTTAGCCTTGACAGCGTTTGTTTTTTGGGGTTTTTTTTGCTGGGCTGGTTTCTATTATTTGTTTGGGTGAGTTTGTGCAGTGAATGTTGCTGACTGCTCCAGCTGTGTGCAGGGGTGTGGGCTAAGGGCATGTGCTTTTGCTCCATGGGGGAGGTGAGGAAGGCTGCAGCATTTACCTGGGAGTTGTTAAATTCCCAGCCCTGGACCCGCCTGCTGTGGGAGCTGACATCTCCGTGGGGACAAGAATATGCTGTCTAATAGACATGCAGATGAGAACCTGTGTTTCCTGCGATTGGAAAGCTGAGATTTCACACTTAGTGAAGTGATCCAGGTGTTATAAATGAAATAGCNTGAGACAGGCCACTATAGCACCAGTCTCCCCTCTGTTCACAAAATCCCGCCACCAAAGGTCCAGTTTTTATACATTTTAGTTCCCCCGAGGCAGGGTTTCCTTTGTCCGCTAGTCCGGGTATTGATTTCATCGGTCTTCTTTGGGATTCTGATTTGTCTGAGTGGGTTTTCAGGGGAGAACAGAAGAGATGTCCGAGAAACCATCGCAGCCCTCGTTCAGTTTCTCGGGCAGATGTTCCCATCCTCTCCGGAGGAGCCACATCCATTCATGTGCTGATTCTCTCAATCTTGTCAGTGACCTGTTCTGACCTGCCCCCCTCTTCCCGGAATTCTCGTTGAACCGTTTTCCCCGATTTTATATCATTTTATTTTCAGGCACGAATTAATATACGGAGTTTATCCCTAACACAGGTGTGGTCACTTAGGAGTATTTCAGCAGTATTTCCTGATTCCTCATTCCAAACCCTACTGGAATATTCCGGTGCTGGTATGCAATGTTGCAATGAGTGTTTCCTTTCCGCTTATTAAAATATTGCCTAAATTTCAATACTTCTTATCAGTGGATTGAAGAACTAGATGTGACAACAATGGGTGCGTTGAAAAGCTTAAAGTTAAGGCATTTTAGTGGAAAATTAGTTTTATTTATATATTAGATCAGAGTTAAACCATTAAAACCTATCTGCAAAGCAAGTAGGTTTGCTACCTTTCAGTATTAGAGAAAAGCTCAATCAGAATGCTGCAGTGAGTGTTTTTGCCTGACCTCTGTGTCCCTCGTATTAAGATTTCTCTGGAGTGAAGTTTGCGTCAAGCAGACCCAATTGGCTTCTAGTCTGCAAAGCTGTTAAGTTTAATCTTGTTCCAGTTTAATTTTAATGTCATGGATTGAAATTATATGCATGGCCATTTTTTTTTTTTTGCGAAGAGTTGGATTTGGAACGAAAGCAAAATGGCTCGAGGACGCAAGAGCAATAGCATCAAACAGAGCGACTTCACTAACAGCACCAATCCTCAGGATTTAGAGAGAAGACTTTTTGTCGGCAATTTGCCCACAGACCACATGACTCGTGAAGAAATGGAAGAGATATTTTCAAAATATGGCAAAATCAGGGGTTAGTATATTATCTTATGCCTCTTTGTGGCAGGGATTTCAGTGAGAAATATTGCTTCATGCGTGTCAAATGCTATTTGATGATGATGAGAGAGGGGTGACCAATGTTGTTCCTAAGTAGTGACCTTTTAATAATTTTTTGATAATTTTTTCTGGAAAAGTGACTCCTTCAGTACAGCTCAAACATAATGCAAATATATATCAGCTATGTTTTAGCTTTTAGGGTAGCAGTGTGATATCACAATACTCTTTCATAGCCTCTTAATCAAATCTTGGTCACTTCATGGGCTGTATTTTGGTCACTGCCTTGGCAGAAGGAACATGATCAGAGTCTTTGAGCTCTGCATTTTGATCCTGGTGGATTTGATTTTCCCAGGAAGAGCTTGCATAGTGTTTTGTAGGTAGAGTGCAGCTGGTGGGGTTAGCATGGCCGGGTGTGGGTCGGCGCTGTCCGTGGTTGTAACCGGTCTTGCCCTGCTGTTAACTCTTGCAGCCCTCAGCATGTACCATGGCTATGGGTTCGTGCAGTATGACCGTCTAGAAGATGTCCAGGCCGCTCTGGACGGTGAGAAGGGTCGCCTTTATAAAGGGTATAGATTAGGTAAGGAAAACTGCTCCTCGTTCTCCTGACCCCAGCATGCGTTCGGGAGAAAGAGTGCTGTTGTTTTAAAGCCCTCTGGAAAGGTCACAATGTCTGGCCTTAGTCCCAATCACTTTACTCAGGATGTATTTGACTCCTGAGTTCCTGCTGTGTGCTTCACCTGCAGTGTGGTTCGCCTTGCTGCCTGGGTCTTACCCTGAATTTTTATGTGTTAGTGTTTGGAAAGCTCTGTTAGCTTGTGCAAGAAACTGTGCAACAAGTAAGCCCTGGAAAGGGGTCATTGAAATATCCAGCACAGAGTTTAATAACATTTGTAAACCAAAACTGGGCTTCATCTTGACATGCTCAAAGGAATTGGTCACAGCACTTAGCTGCTGGTTGGCTAAGTAAACTTAGCTGGGATTTTTTGCACAAGTGGAGCCAGCCTTTAAGCAGTGCTATAAATACTGGGTGCTTTAAAAAGGATATTTTCATAAAGATGAAGATAATTCTGCTAAATGTGCTGGGAGCAGACTTAAATGGAAGTGAATGGTTAGAAATCCACGAGTAATCTTTTAAATGCAAGGAAAAATTTACTTTCAAAGTAAAGCCTATGATAATTTCAAGAAAAACAGTTTGACTTAAAAAAGAATGACAGGAGGAATAAATAGTAACCTGTGGGAAGGTGTATGTACAGTAACAAATAGGAGCCTGAAGATGGAAATGAAGGCAAATAGACAAGAAAGGTAGAAGGATACAAGAAGAAATGATGTCCAGCATTATCCAAGTGTAGAGGCTTAAACAGGAACAACTTTAGCTGTTTTAGAAGCTAGGGATAACTGACTGACAGTAATAAAATTTCTAACTGAGAAGACCAGGTAATGTGTCTGCTGTTTTTTGAAGAGGCAAGAGGTGTGTTTAATGTGATTTCCATTTCAGTAGCAAAACCAAAAAGGTAAAACTGCAGCTACCAAACCTTGAGCTCTCAGAAGAATTAACATCAGTGAGGCTCAGTGAACTACTGACCTGCCTAGTCTGTTACTGGTGTTTTTCCACAGGCTTTGGAAAACTAGGGAGTTTCCAGGAGGCTGGTAGAGTGCTGCAGGTGAGCCACTAGGCAGGGTAAACGGGATGAGCCTGGCATCAGTGCCTGGGAGCAAAGGGATTCTTTCACCTGATGCTGATGAGAAGGCAGTCAATTAATGTCCATCAAAATAAATCCTGTCCTAGTTACTCTCATGGTACTGCAAGCTCTAGGGCTGGAAGCAGCAGTGTTAATGTGCAGATTTCTGTAAGGTGTTTGACTTGATAAGAAACGAGAACAGATAAAAACAACAGGTCAATGGATTTCCAGTGAATCTAGAATGGAGTAGATAAAACATAGATGGGATTTCTCAGTGCTTTGAGTGGTAGTCTAGAAAAATCGAGTTCTGGCCAGAGCTTTTATAAGTGACTTGTAGAGAAAAACATGTTTATAAAATAGGATGAAGAGATTGAATCACTGATGGTGAAGGGACATGGACTTCCTATCCTGGATGCAGACACACCTGAACTTTAAGTGAAGCTGACAAGGAAGGTCTGCACCCAGCCAGAGTGCTTGGGTCATCCTTGGCTATGCAAAACACAGGTGTAGAAAGTAGGGATGTTTTGGTAGCTGTGTGATTTTGCTGCTGGAAGAGGGCTCAGTTTTGATACGCCTTGTTCAAAAAGGATAATTCTGAATTGGAAAAACCTGACAGAGGTGTAGGATGAAAGAACGAGCCCAAGAAAAAACCTCAAGAGAAAGGAGTGATGTGATCTCTGTGTAACAGACAGACCTGGGGATCAGGGAGTTTTAGTGTAGTAGGCATAGGTGTGACAATGCCTTAAATGTGAATAAAGACTTTTCTCTAACAGCAGAGTAATTGGCTTCTGGAGTAATTTATTGGATCTGTGGTGGTTTCTGTGCTCTGAAGACTTTTAAATTGGAATTGGATGTTTTGCTAAAAGATAAGCACTAGTTCAGTGCCACTGCTGCACTTGAGATAGATGGATTCCAGACACTCCTGTCACCTGTGTTTGTTCAGATGGTTACTGTGTGATTACAGTGGCCCTGTCATCTCAAAATCTTATGGGACAGAAGACTTTTTATTTGGGCATTTTTTTCCCCGAAGTTTTGTCAGTGTTCAAATACTTAACTTGTAAATGCTGTGGCATTAAATAAAGTGTTACTAAATGTGTTTTGCACAAGAGAAGAATCCCTGTCAAAGTTCTTTTTTTCTTCTAGTAGAGTATTTTTGTGCAGATTTAAATACTTTTTTATTTGAAAGAAATGTATGACGCCAAGTGTAAAAATCATAATAGGTTTCTTCAATGGCACCTTAAAACAGAAAATAAAAATAATCTTAAACCAAAGAAAGCAACTAGTGTCTTGCTTAAAGATAACACTTTAAGGGGAAAAATTATCAACTAAAAATAAATGCAGGGAGAACAGATACTTCAGTTATGCAGCCTGAGTATTAAATACAATTGTTAATAACACAATAAGGTAAAAAGTTGTTGGAGAGTTTAACTCCAGTGTAGCATTATACAAGTATTTCTAAAAATGCACAAAAAGTGTTTTCATATCTTTAGTAGTAAAACTATTTAGACAATAATTGTCATTCAGACGTAGTTTGGAACAGCAGACCCCGCAGCTGTGTTTGATCCTGGAGAGGTGCTCTGGGGTCCTGTGAGTGGTGGTGTGCTGCAGTTGTAGTTAATGTTGAGATCGAGCTTGCCTCTCTGCCCCATCAGAGAGGCAACATGCTGCTTGACTGACGTCAAGAACAAAAATTAGATCCGATCCCTTTATTATAATTTTAGTCTTGAAAAGGATCGTTTGGGATGTTGCAGAAGATATTAAGACTGAGTCTGCCTAAAGACATCATGGCATGTTTATATTCTCATGCAAGAGCTTTGAAAGTGGTTAATGCAAATAACTCATCAGAAATGTTAATTGTTGATAGATTCTGGGGGAGCAGATAGGGCCTAGGTTTGGGTTCTTTTCCTTAAAAGGTTCTAAGTAAAATGTCCAAAGTCACTTTGCTGTTTGCTCTTGCCCCCCTCCAGTGCATTGTTTCATCTCCAATCAGCTGTCATGGGAGTCGTTGAGAACAATGTGGGTCCCTGACAGTTCTGGGCAACTTCACTTTTGCGGGTTGAGGACAAGATTCTGTTTCTTCACCTCTCTTACTTCTTTGTGTTTCCCTTCATGGTGTTTTTCATGGAGATGCTCAGAAGCCAACCAATTTTCAAATTTCTGATCTGTTGCCTCAGTTTGCATCACATTAACAATGGTGTTTTGAATGCACCATGTTGACTTCATAAGGAGCCTGTGTTCCAGGCTCACGGATCCATTTCTCAATGGTGGGGTCTGTGCACCTTAACAGTGCAGCAGCCCCTTGGAAGGCAGTTGCACATTCCCCTTTGAGAGCCCTTGGATTATTTCCAACAAGGGTATCAGCATGCTCCGTTGAACAGGACTGGCTGAGAACTTAAGACTGTGCTGGCCATCATTCCTTTCTCGGAGGTTTTCAGACTCTGCTTTTTCTCCTAGAGTCCATGAGTCGCATTCTGCTCGCTCATAGACTGCAGAAGAAAGAGGTTCTCTTATGGAAGGAGGAGTCTGGATGTAGGCCTGAACGTGCAGGGTTAAAACTTCACCCAAGCTCTCCACCCTATTTTGAAGTCAGAGAAATCCATGAAATTTTCATTATGTTGTACTATCTAAACTTAATAAAAAATTGTCAAAGTGACAATGTCTCTCTGCTGAATGGATTTCCTTGCACCATCTGGATGTTGTTGAGCTTAAGTTGCTTTCATTTGAATTGTGTTGATGATCTTTTTTTTGTTTCATAGCATTGAACAGATGGGTTGATTATTCTTTACAGATATTAATAAAGCAGTGGAAAGAAGAAATATGAATAAGGCTTCATCAAGGTCCAGTCCGACACGAAGGTAAAGTACCTGGAAGCAGTGAGTTATATTAGGAATTCAGGCTTTCGGGGCATGAGCCCAGCGGCCTGTGCTAAATGTCTTTGTCTCTTTCCTACTGCCACCTCCCCAGTCAAACAGTGATGCTTCAGCAGGAAAGTGTCTGCTCCAGCTCTGAGAGCCCTTTTGGCTCTGGCACCTTGGGAGGCATGAGGGAAACCTTGTGTCTGCTGCTGTTACTGCAGCCCAACATTTCGTTTTGCAGCACAGGCTGTAAGAGACTTGGGAGGAAGAATATACTTGATGTTTGCTCCTGCCTCCAAGGATCAGAGAAGCTGAGACCTATCTAGAGAATTCCAAGGGGCTGCAGCATTTCCAGTGCAGAGGATGTTGGGATCGTGCCTCTTCTGATGTTGAAAGCTTCCAGTGCTGTGATGAGACTGGAAAAGAGCACTTGAGCAAAACACAAGACAAAGCAAATGTCTCTTGCATGGTCCTGTCCACCCATGTGGTTGTGTTATCAGAGCCTGGAGCCAGGACCCCTGTGCAGTCACTGATGTACTCTCCACCTTCTCCTGGCTTCCCACCCCTCAGTGGGCACAGCACATTCACCTCCTTCACCTCCTCTGTGTGGGCTGCCACAGGCAAGGGGAAACGATAAGGATTGTCCACAGAGAGATGACTTCAGTTTCCTTTCCACAGCATCACTAGGAAGCACACAAAGACACGCTCCTGTGTGCTTTACTAGCTTGACATGTTAAATTACCAAAAATAAGGAAAAAGTGCAACTAGCAAGACATCTACACCGAAAAATAAAAGCACAGAGAATGTGTAGCTGCAATTCTTGGCACCATCTAGGATTTTTATACACTGCACATAACCCTACACAGTGTCAAATGTGCTTGTAGAGACCAACGTCTGGGTGTCAGGCCCAAGAAGTGCTGGGATTCCTGTGGCAGATGCAGCAAGTCTTGGGCCTGATGTGTGCTCAGTGCTGGTGGGAGGACCCTGGGAGTACGTGGGCAGCAGGCACTGAATGGCCTATCTTTGGCCTCAGTGCCACCAGTGTTGCAGCACTTGCAGGGATGAGGGGCAGGCATCTGTACCATGACTGTTGGTCCTTGGACTGCGCTGCAGAGGGTCAAGCACAGGCACTGATGCCATGGGCATTGCAACCTCTGTCATCCTGCATGTGTGCAAGAGCAGGTGGCTGTGCCACAGTCCTAAAGAGCACTAGATGTGCATGAGCTGTGCTGCTGTGGGCACCAGGTTGTGGACTGGACAGCAGCCAAAGACTTTGCTGCTGCTGTGACAGGCACTGGATTTCAGCTGGCACTCCATACACCGTGGCCATCCCATGTGGTTAGCACCAGGTCCCAAGCAGCAGTGTGGGCACAGGTGGTGGTGGGGTCGCAGTCATCAAGTCCTGGGCATAGACTCGGGACCATCCTGTGGCCTGGGAACAACAGCTGCTGCTGCCAGTGCTGCAGAGCCCCAGGCAGTAGTGCTGGGCCAGCAGGGCTGAGTCCCAAGCAGATGCAGGTAGTGGTGATGATGCTGCAGGAGCCAGGCCATGGTGCCTGAGGTGTGGAAGCAGAAGGTGGAAGCTGTGCCTTTGTGCTGCTGTCTCCCTTGAGCAGGGCAGCCATTGGGCCACGAGAGCCGAGGGTACCAGTGCCACATCTCTACTTCTGTCTCAGTTGTGCATTGCTCATTCCGGATCTAATTGTCTCTGCGGATAATGAATGTGGGCTGTTCTGGTCACCCCCACTCCAGCTGGAATAAATGTCATATGCCAAACAATTCCCCTGCATCTGGTTGTGTTGCTAAATGGTCTCACGGCTATGGGAAAGATCAGTTACTCAATATCCATTAGAGCAAGTCAGAAGTTTCCCCTGAGCTTCTGCCATCATTCATTGTAGGTTTTGAGGGGGCTATGATGTCTCTCTCACAGGATGTGGTTTCAACACAAATCACAAACAAAAAGTGGATTTATATGTCCAGGAGGCTGAAGGAGTTTACACCTGGCTGTCTGCAAATTCAATATGTCACGTAGAGGAGGAGGCTATGTGTGTCTTGGCATCTCTCATTTGTTCCAAAATCTGGTTTGTATCTGACATGCAAACAGAGAATACCAGCACTTATGTGTTCCCAGCACAGCTGGATGTCTGACACCAAAATCCGTGCACAGACTCTGCTCTTCCATCTCATTCCTGTCACTCTGCCTGATGCCAAACTTGGGCTCATCTGACTCGTTCTCTCCAGGTGATCTCTATATGACTGCACTGCAGTGGATGCAGACTGTCGTTCTGCGTATCTTTCGTAAACTAGATTAGGCTGTTTGAGGACTGTAAAAGTCATGTCAAGTATGGGAAATAAAAAGATTCAAAAAGCTGGGTTTTTTTCCTGATGGTTGTCAGTATTTTGGGGGAAAAAAAGTCCGAACACATGAAACTCCGTAGTTTCTCTGCAAGATTTTTTTTAATGTTTTGACTACAGTGGAAAACAGAATACAACATGGAAAAAAATCTACTACTTTGGGAAGACATGAAAACTGGAACATTATTCTTCCTTGCCTCTGAAGACTGCAATACAGAGTCTGAATGAGGTGGATCATTCAGATCCAGCAGAGAAGCCTTTTGTGACTGCTGAGGATGCAGTGCTGGTTGGGTTTAGTACCCTCTTAAACCAGGCCATTATAAACATAAGGCTGGCTTTCTACAGAAGCTGTCCCTCAAATCCAGGATGACACCACAGCTGTCTTTGCTTTCTGTCAGCAGCGCAAACCCAACTGCGGCATGGAACCTGCAATGTCTTTGCTCACAAGCTGCTCCTTTTTTAATCATAAGCCAATAACATTACTTCAGGTGTTCTGCTGTCATTGATGAGTGAATTTAATGGATCCCTTGAACATTCCTGGCTATTGCATATTTGTGGATATTAGCCTACATCACCTTAAATTCTCTCAAAGAATTTGCCAAACATGATTGATAGATCGTCTATGGCTGATGTTGGAGGTTGGAGGCCTAAAAATAGTAATTTTTTGAAGTACCTGTTCACTTCATCCACAGGTGCTCTACACTTAGTGCTCCATTAAGGAGCTTTCTGGGTCTTGTTTGGCTGTGCTGACTATTAGAATTAAAAATCTTCTCCAGACTACTTCAAAAATATGACTTTTGGTCAATTTTTGTTGTTGTGGGATAGGAGGGAGGATTCAGCTGCTGTGAAAGGTCACTTTGGCACCTCAGGTAAGAGATCTAGGGGTAACTGTACTCATGTTGTTAGGAGGCTAATGGAATTTCCTTGGTGTTTTCCTCAGAGAGCAATATGCCTACGGGGATGGCCGAGATGCCAGGCGTGACCGCTCCCCTCTTCGGGGGAGCCCACGGAGAGACCCCAGGGATGGCAGGGATGGCAGGAACGGGCGAGATGTTAGAGACGCTCGAGACATTCGAGGTAGAGACATGCGTGATGCCAGAGACCACAGGGACCCACGGGACCTGCGAGACCCACGGGATATCAGGGATCCAAGGGACTTGAGGGACCCACGTGATGTTAGAGATCTTCGTGACCCACGGGAGCCACTGTATGATCGATACAGGGATCCGCGAGATATGAGAAGTGCACGAGATATGAGGGATCCACGGGATATGAGAGACCCTCGGGACCCTTTGTACAGGTAAACTCTGCGGGATCCTATTTGCCAAAATAATGTTTTTATGGCATTTCTGCTGCAATTGTTTGAGTGGTGTCAGGTGTTTAGGGAAATCACCCTTGGCTGGGGACAGTTGGGTGCTTGCTCTGTGTCTTGTGAGGAGCAGATGGGTACCTCAGAAATTAAACTTGGGGGAGGTCTGGGTGTGATGCATTGGCCAAAGTCGCTGCCTGAGATGGTGCTGGAGGAAACCCATTGCTGGTTCTGAATGTTGCAGACGAGACGAATCTTATGACCGATACCTGCGCCTCGACGACTACTATCGGCGCAAGGACGACTCCTACTACGACCGCTACAAGGAGCCAGAGGGTGAGCACCTCTACCACTTCAAAGGGAGGGTGCTGGGGTGCCACAGTGCCAAAGTTGTGGCACTCTGTGCCCCTCTTGAGCAGGTCTGAAGGGTGTCACTCGTCCTGTCCCTGTGGCTCATTTCAGACCGCCTGAAGCGTGAGGAGCGGCGCCGGGAGGAGCTGTACCGTCAGTACTATGAGGAGATCAAGAGACGTTTTGATGCTGAGAGACCCGTGGATTGTTCTGTGATAGTGGTGAACAAACAGACAAAGTAAGAAAATAGTTATAATCAATTTTATTATTGCATGGTAGAAGAAGAGAATGGATTTAAACTTAGTCCTGCCTTGAGGCTGTTTGTCTTACAGGTTGCTCTTGAGGAATGTGGCTTTGGAGTCCCCAGAAAGCTACAGCTCCCATTTTTCTTCCAGGAATATATGTTGATGAGATGAGGAAATATATCTTGCTTTGCTTGTATTTTCCCCTTGTAATCTATTGCTATACCTTCTCCTGATACTTCTATACCTACTCTCCATATAAGCCTACCATTTCAACAGGTTTTAGGGGCCTGTACTTGTTTTTCCTGGGTAGCATGATATGGAACTTAGGATTATGTGCCAACGAGGTGACAATACAGAGCAGAGGTCAGGGTGGACTGGGGGGTGTTTGTTCAGAGCTCCTGCTGGATTGGTTCCTAGCCCAGACACCATTAGTCCAATGTGCAAGAAATACAAAATCACTGATGAATGCAGTCGTGGATGGTATCAAAAGCAGGTAGAAGCAGTAACCAGGGTGATCTGGTATGACTGAGCACTTACTGAGTTCACGGGGCAGGCACTGTTGGAAACAGGAGGTACAGCTGGCACAGTAGTAGAGGGTTTCAACAGTGTCACCAGTCTGACATCTGTATCTTTAGAATTAAATGTACTAAAGAATAGTAAATATGTAAATAAATCACAGATCTTGATGGTAATCTGAGGAAAATGTTTGTCAGGAGGAAAGGTAAGGATTTGTCTCCTTCACCCTTCAGAGAAAAGATCAAGAGTTTTCTTTAACTTTGCTGTACGTGTGGGGCAGAAAGAGACAACTGGTGCTTGCCTCATCTGCTGGTAGAAAATGGAGCAGGAAATGGAAACAGGAGAAGCAGTGAAACTAGAAATAAACTTCTGATGGAGTTACCTATTGGAACAAATCTTGAGAGGAAATTTTCGGTCCTTTATCTCCTTGTGGCTAAAAGTCTTTGAAAGATATTCCAATAGACCACAAGTTATTGTGCTTGATACAAGAATAATATTTTTGTGCCAGAAGATCGGCTTAATATCCCAAGAATCATTTTGGTCTGTAACAGCTACAAACCTTAAGAGTTGGAGCCTGTTCATAAATCTTGTATTGAAGCATTGATGTAAGCTGCTATAGACCTGTTGAAAGATGGCTCCTGGATGCCTTAGATACAGTTATTTTACTTTGACGCTCTTAAAGGGGGACGGTTTCAGTCACCATTACAGACTTTACCTCCAAAGACAATAAAATGACCCTCTTCCTTGAGGTGTGAGTGCACACAGACTGAATTTGTCAGACTTTTTGTGCAGTCAGTATTGCAGGTTTGGTTCTAAGTATATTAGGCTTAAAACAAAACCCTGGCAATTTAAGCTTAGCCTTGTGAGCTGTGTTTTGTGCTTGGATGGGGAAGTCTGTAAGACAGAGTATACAGGAGCAGTGGATCCAGAGATGCTGTGTTGAGCAGGTTAGAGCAGAAAGCAGCTAGTAGAATAGAGCAGGCCAATAAGGAATGAGGCACAGTGTGAACAGCTGAGATACTGAACAAAGCAGGAGTAAGTGAGTTCTGTAGGTTGGCTCCTCTGCTCTCTACTCCTTGGACCTCTGCTTGCATAATTTTTTTCCCCTAATGAATTCAGTTGAAACACGTTTATGTGTAAACAAATTTGTAATAGTGTAAGTCCCTTTGCAAACACTCTGTTTCTCAGCTAAGCTAAGGCTTGATTTGTAATTTATTTTGGTTGAACTGAAATGACTGATTCAGATCAGAATAAGGGTTTTTACATTGCTATAATGGGATTGCTTTAGTACTGTCCTAGTAAACGTCATGAAGCTGGGCAAGTAATCAGAAAAGCGAATCTGGGATGTGGAGAGGGTGCAGTGCCAAGGTTTCTGTTCCTGTATGTGACTGATTTGTTAAACTGCTGGCTTTGCTTTGTGGTAGGGAGTACGCGGAGTCAGTGGGACGGAAGGTGCGGGACCTGGGCATGGTAGTGGACCTGATCTTCCTCAACACAGAGATGTCACTGACGCAAGCCCTGGATGATGTGAGCAGAGGAGGGTCTCCTTTTGCCATTGTCATCACCCAGCAGCATCAAGTTCACCGTTCTTGCACTGTTAACATCATGTTTGGCACCCCACAAGGTACTAAGGTCTCAGTAGGCTGGGCATTGTGTGGTCACTCAGAACCTTTCTTTCAGGGAGAACCACATAGGACAAAGTTCATCCTTGCTTTCACATAAGTAGTTATAAATGACTTGACACCATGTCATAAATGTGAGTATCATTATTTACAAGCTTCCATAATACTCTATTTGCCCCTTGTCAAAAGGAATGTATAATTCCTGCCAAGAGGGAATGTCATCTGTGTTCTTGGCTTCTAACACTGCCAGCCATTCCATCTCAGGTCATGTCATGGACCCCAGAGATGCAGTGCTCTGAGAGATCTCTGAGTAATACCCGCCCAACCTCACTCTACCATTTGTTGCTCTCAGAAGGAGCCTGTTGGGAGTGTGGCAAATTAAAGGACAGCTTTTAAAATCAGATGTGATTTAATAAGGATTTGGTAAAGGTGAAGATTTGATGATGAAACTGGGAAGAGTAATGGAAAGATAGAACTACAAAGTGTTTGGGTATACTTTCGTAGCACCTTTATACTTGTCACATCACTTTCCATTACAGGGTGTGACTTGGCTGTTGCATGAGGGTGGGGGTAGATACTAAAAATGCCTTACCAGAATGTGATTGGGGAAAGCAGCTGTTACTCTGATCAGAGGCCTGTTCACGTAACCTGTGTGATTGGTGACTGGTTTGACCACAGCTGAGCTTTCAAAGGTTATTTCTCCCTTACTGTGTTCCCAAGTAATATTCTGCAAGTTCATCTGGGAGAAGAAACCTCTGAGTGCACAGTCAGTGCTTAGTGAGTGCTCCCTGACTGGAGAATCTCAGTTTCTTTTAACATCAGATGCAGATGTGATAGAAGAGCTCCCTTATTTCCTGCAGACACATAGCTCACACACAGTCACTGGGCTTCCCGTTGCCTTTGGTTTTAATTCTTCTTTGGTTTAACACCTGTTAAACCTTTGGCAGGAGGCCAAAGCTTCTTTTCTTCACTGGATCTGCCGGTGTATCAGACTTGATGGGAACCCCAGTCATTAGCTCATCCACAGCGCATTCCAGAGATTAAATATGCTCACTTCAACTGCTCCTGGCCACCTTTGCATGCATGTTTGTTTTGGGGAACGCTTTCAGAACTTGTGCAAAGCCTAATGTTAAAATGAACCCAAGTTTCCTGTAGGAGGAGAAGGCTTGCAGGATTTGATCTTCTGCAGGTGTGAAAATGACCCTGCCCAGAGCTTTGGGCACTTTTGGGAAGGTAAAGGCTCTTTTCATCTCCCAGTTTAAATCTGTGTTCAGGTGACTGTTCATGCATGTGCTTTGGGAGGTGGAAATAATGACCTCAAAACCCACCATTGGAATTGCCCAATACTCATTTTATCACAGAAGTATTTGATTGCTGCTCGTTGCTTGAGAGTGGTGAATGTGAGCAGGCATGTGACACTGAGCCAGTGCTGCTCCCTCTCCAGCTGCATGTGCACATGAGGTGTTAAGGCACTGGCAGCACAGAAACAAAGGTATTCCCATGGCTTCCCATGGGAAGCATACAGCCTTCAGAGGGCAAGTTTTGGATCTCTCCAAGGGTTTAGCAGTAAAATAACTGGGACCACCTCATCTCAGAGAACTGAGGATTTATGTGAGAGGTAGAGGGAGCTGCTTTCCATTTAACTGGTGAGAGACAAGAAGAACATTTCTGGGGTGATGGGATGTCTGCTTAGAGCCCTCAGCTGTGAAAGGAAAGACAGGCCTTGCTGGCTGATAGCTGTGGGTCTTCTGTTGATTTTGGAAATGCAACTGTTCTGTGTGCCTGGGAAGTTCCCAAGTCTGCCCTCACACTTCCTGAGCAGTGCCTGCTGCTGACTGGGCTGTGCTGGCAGACAGGAGGAACAGCACCTCTGTCAGGGTCACTTGGGGTCACTCAGAGCATTTCTTCCTTTGTGCAGAGCACCGCAACATGCCCCAGGCTGATGCCATGGTGCTGGTGGCAAGGAATTACGAGCGCTACAAGACAGAGTCCCGGGAGAAGGAGCGGGAGGAGATCGCCCGGCAGGCTGCCAAGATGGCAGATGAAGCTATTCTGCAGGAGCGGGAGCGCCCACCCCCCATGGAGGAGGGTGTCAGAGGAGGTCACCCTCCTGGGATCCAAACTCTCTTGAACCTGCTGGCAGACAATCGCTATGTGACTGCTGAGGAGATAGATAAAGTCATTAATTACCTGAGAGACCGGAAGGAACGGTTGCTGCGGGGCAGCACTGAATCTCTGCAGGGTAAGTCCCACGGCCCCAGACTGAGTTTATTGTGTGTTTTGTGGTCCTCAGGGCTGGGACAGGAAAAAGAGTCTTGGGACTGCAGAGGAGTTCGGGAGCATAATATCATCATGCAGCATCTCATTTTACTGAGATGGACGTGTCATTGCATGCCATGAGACAATTCACAGTTTTCACATGGAAGACCTTTTATACTGGATTCTCTTATGGCAGCAGCAGGACTGCCATAACTGGCTGGGCTGCTATGCTCAGTTCTGTAGAGTGGTTTGGGTTGCCAGAGCTGTGCAGGTGTGATCTGAGGGTAGATGTTCACTGATGCCATGTCTTTGGTAGCTGTTTCATTCATTTTCTTTAGATGTCCCTTCAAGGGAATGTGCAGAGCTTTAACCATCTTTCCTTTCTTTCCCAGCACCCATATCAAGACAACCTTTGGGGGCACCTTCAGCATCATCACTGGGTAGTCAGTCCAACCTTCCAAGTTCTCAGGCTCATCAGGGTTCACAGCCTCTGGTCTCTACTCCTTCTGTTCCAGTGTCCTCTTCTACTCCTCAGCAGGAGCTTCAAGCAAAAATCCTCAGTCTCTTCAACAGCGGGGCGGCGGCGGCGGCAGCAGCTGCTGTGGCCAACAGTGGTCCTGCGGCCTCTGCGGGCTCTTCGGGCAGCACTCCCAACCAGAACTTTGCTAACCTGGCCAGTGGGCAGCCCCGGCCAGCACAGATGAATGCTGGAAATTTAAACCAAGCTCCGCAGAGATTGCAGACTCCAAACACGCAGCTTCCTGCTCTCCCGGGCCCTTCGAGAAATGCAGGTCCAAGACCTGGAGCTCCTCCACAACCTCAGCCCCTCTATGGTCAGCACCAAACCCGCCTCCCTGCGCCTGGCAATGTGCCCGCCCAAAGGCCGGTGTCTTCTGGTATCAACTTTGACAACCCCAGTGTACAGAAAGCCTTGGACACCCTTATTCAGAGTGGTCCTGCACTCTCCCACCTTGTGAGCCAAACCGTGGCCCAGGGGCGAGCAGGGTCCTCAGGCCAGCAACCAATGGGTGCCTACCAGCGACACTATTAGAGCTGAGCTGTTGGGCCCATTCCCCTTCCCTTTGCCATTCCATACTTATAGCTGTTTAAGGAGTTTCCCATCCTTGACCCGGGACAGATGCCCTGGACATGCATGTCCTCTCCACTCTGGCGAGAGCATACCCCCTGCAGCATTGCTGCCAACGGTTGCTGCCGCTGCCCTCCCTCTCCTTGGTCTGGTTAGCAATGTTTGGCGCAGAATGCTCAGTTTTCTCGACAGCACAGTGTGCTGAACTGTGTTGGATCGTTGGTTGTCTTGTCCCATCCCAGAAGTTGCCGCAGTATCAGTCCTGCTGCATTTTCCTTCCTCCTAGCACCTGGTGCACCTTCCCACAGAGGTGCAGTCTGGGCTTACTTATTGGTCTTGGTGTAGTTCTGGATTGTCAGTTTTGATGCATTAGGGGACTGAAAAGAGCAGCAAACTGACGGGCTTTGGACACCCACCACTGTGGAATGGGCACTGTTTTCCTTTGGATTTCTTTTTTTTTCCCCTTTTAATAGCATATAAGCCATTTGGAAAGTCCAGTGATAGTGCTGGCAGCCAAAATCATGAAGCACATGCCTGACCACTGCTCAGTAACCAGGACTGTGCAGTCCGTCCGCAGCTGGCCTGCCCTATCCAGGCAGAGGCTGGTGTTCCTCACCTCAACCCACTCACAGAGACTGGCAGCTGTGGGCTGAGCACACATCTGCAACAGAAGAACTTCCAGCCAAGGTAGAGATTTCAAACGGTCTGTCAATTTTCCTACCTTGAGTAATCAGTGTTAAAATCAACTTGGCAATTTGGTGTGTAAATTCCGTTTTCTTACACTCTGGCACCATTGTTAGTGTAGCTCAGCTGCAGCCACACTAATGTGCTACTGGCTCTCCCTGGGAATACCTGTCACCAGATATGGGGGGCAGTGCTGCTCTGTTAGACCTCTTACTGTTCATGGATGTTCAGTCCATCTGAGGAGGAGAGGCAGTGCCAAGATGCAATATCATAATTTTAAACATTTTTTCAACACTTTGGTAGCTGCAGCGGACAGTGGAGTGGTAAATCAGGCAGTGATTCCTCACCGTGTTTTTACTGGAACATACTTTGATACCAGAACACAAAGCATCACTTAACTGTGTGGTCCTCCCCGCCATGGCCTTCTTGGAGTCTGTGGGCTTCCTGCAGGGAACTGGGAGATAAGAAAGAAGTGGATTGAAGTAGAGGATCTTCTTTGTCCCAGGTGGTTTGTGTTGTAGCATTTCTTTTATCTCTGTGCTGTTAACAAGAGGACATTACTTTCTAATAAAAGGCCAGAAAAATTACATGTTGCGTTTTTGACACTTGAGTACTCGCAGAATACAATCAATTCAGTCATTCCATGTGTTTGCTGTTACTCTCCTCTCCTGGATAAGCTGTGCTGGAATCTCCACACTGTAGGCTGAGCGCAATGTGTGTGGACCTCACAGATCCTGACTCTTGCACAGCACTGAGGTCGCCTCAGGCTGGGAGATGTGGAGTGGCACAACTGATGTGAGGGGCCCAAAACCTCTCTGGTGACAGGTGGTGGGAGGGATAGGTCTAGGTCAGTGCCACAAGCCAGTGGAAGGTCAGGGCTGCAAGTCCCTGTGCCTTCAGCACTGGTGTCCCACAACTTCGTGCTGTCATCGCCCCACAGGCTGAGTCTGGACAGCAGTGTGTCTGTCTGCTCCCTCTCTTCCTGTTAGATCGCTTTCTCCACCTCTACAATCCTGCAGCCAGGTAGAGCACTTTTGCTGGGTGACCAGAAATCTTTGTGAGGTGAAATGCGGGAACTGCATCCCTTTGGAGAGGCTGTTCCTCTCCTTGTGCTTTGCTTCCTCTGCAATCTGCACCCTGTCAGGGCTTGCTCCATGTAGTGGAAATAGTGCACCATAGCTGTGAAGACCTGGAAGCAAGTGAAAAGTCCCCGTGCAAGTAGTGAAGGGTGTAATAAAATCATTTATTGCATTTTGTGCAGACAGGAGTCTAGAAAAATGAATACAGGTAAAGCAGTAAAGCAGTAACAGGGAGCATTCAACAGCTGAGGAGCCACTCCTCCATGAACACCTGCACAGAGAACACGGGGTCTGCACCGAGGCGGCCTAATGCACAACACTGAAACACACACAGAAATTAAATGCAAGCCTAATAGGGGTTTTTTTGGTTTGCAACCTGTTTTATTTACAAGGTTTTAAACTTAATTGCATTGCTCTGCACACAGATTCTCTAAAACACAAAGCATTCTAGGTCACTACATGTCTATTGAAATATTGCACTCGAATAAAAGTCACTTGAATGGACAGAGAACATCTAGCTACAGTGATTAAAAGAGTATTGAATGAACCGACTTTGTGATAACATTCATAACAAATATATTGCACATGTAGCACAGAAAGTGTTGTAACCAGCAGGTCTCAGACCTTTCGGTCTTTCTGCTAGTTTTTAGTCCTGCTACACAGAGGAGGGTCTTGACTCTTCTAGTGCAACTCTTGCCCTTGTGCAGTCTCTTGTCCTTCCTCTCGTCCAGCCACGGACCAGCACCTGTCCAGGCTGGATGCTGCCTGTGCCTCCTGTCCCTGCTGCCTGTGCTGTGTGGTGGCCACAGCGACCTGAGCTGCCCTCCACAGTGACCTGAGCTGCCCACTGCCACTCACAGGGGCCAGGGCTGCTTGGCCCTCTTGAAGCAGGGACTGGAGCACGTGCCACCAGCACCGTGTGCTGGCCGAACGCTCCCTGCCGGCTGTGGCCACACTCCAGCCCACCCTCCCGTGGGTTGTGCTGCTTAGTGCTGCTCCAGCAGCAGCCTGCCTGTAAAACAAACTGGGGGGTCAAGACCTTCCTATCTGGAACAAAAACTGGACCATGTCTGCGCATGTGCCAAGGAGGAACTTGCATGTCTACCAGAGGAGGACACTGTCTTCACCACGGTGGAGCGGCAGAAGGGTGCTCCATGGGGAAACTGAACACTCACAGAGGCCAAACGTGCAGGGCTGGGTTTGTAAACTAACATGCAGTGCTGTCTGCTAAAACTGGCCCTCTCCAGCCGACAGCGAGGGGACACGCTGTGGAAACCAGCTCCTGTCTTGCCACAGCCGAACTGCCTGGCAGGAGTGTGGGAGCAGCCCTGACTCTGTCCAGAGCTGTGCCCCTGCTCTTGCTGAAGGATGGGGAAGGGGAATGCCTTTCTTCAGCAGTAGTGATGGAAAGGAATGGCCTTCCTACTCCCTGGGGGAGCCGGGACCATGGCTTTGCCATCAGGGTGGAAGTGATGCTGAGGGGAATGGAGTCACTGGTGATGCTGGGGGGATGAAGCAAACCTGTCAGAAGAGTGCCCTGGCTGCTCTCACCAGTGCTCTGCAAATGTCATTCCTGACTGCCCTGTACCTGCAGGCAACAGAGGTGTTTCTCACCTGATGCTGTGAGGGTGAGTGCTGTCTGCAGGTTCAGCAGAGGCTGTGCATAACCTGTCCCTGCCCTCTACCCTGTGCCAGGGCAGGAGGGGACCATGCTCACTGCCTCAGGCCCAGCAGCACAGGGGGCAGCAGCCAAGCTGCAATTAGAGGGCAACTGCAGGGAGCGAGTGGCATCTTGAGAAGAGGCAGAGCAGCTGGCAAGTGCTCGAGGCCCGACAACCTGGTGCTAACACATGAGCTGTGTGGGCAGGCTGCTGTTCCTCCCCCGCTGCTGCTGAAGTGCCTCAAATAATTTTGGGAGGTTGGAAACAGCCCGTGAGCTTGTGTGTGGTGGTATAGGGCCAGCTCCAAAGGACAGAGCAGCTAGACACTGGCAAATGCTGGTTCCCATGGGCTGCCATTCCCAAAACTTGCAGACCCCTAGCTGCTCTTCTCACAGCTCCTGGACTGCTGAGGCAGCAGCAGGACCAGACAGTGCTACCCTGTGTCAGCCCTGAGCTCCTGTGCTGAAGCCAGGTCTCAGCTCAGCCTGACAGTCCCCCTGTAAATTCTGAACTCCCCATGCCTGTGGGAGTGGCTTCCACAGCAGCGTCTGTGACACAAACCTGCAGCTACACAGGCAGCCAAGCTATCCTGGCAGAAAGTCTGGCTATGACTGGGACTGCTCCTGGACAGAAGGGAGGCACTTCGGGAGTGATGGAAATGTAGGAGCAAGGTATGAGCAGGCACAGATGTGCAGCTGGGGCTTGGTTTTGGTCTAGGAGTGTGTCCAAGTAGTATCTTATACCAAAAAAAAATCCAACATCAAAAAACCCACTGCTTTTTATCCAAGCATCCCCAAATAGCTTTGGCCTGGACCTGGAGTAGAGGAGCTCTGAAAGGGAGCAGGGGCTGGAGTGGCCGGTACAGGGGGGCTTTCCTGTTCTCAGGGAGGCAGGAGCCAAGGCTGGCAGGGAGTCGGGTGGGCAGGGAGCTGGGACCAGTCAGGGCTGCCTGTGCCAGGCAGGAGGCAGCTGCTGCCTGGATGGACACCCGCGGGGATGCTGTAGCAGCACCCGCTCCCCCTGCGCCTGCTGCAGTGCAGAGCAGCACTGGGGAGCGTCTGGAGGGGCTGAGGAGGCGAGTGCTTCAGCATAGGGGGTCAGCTCTGGCCAGGGAAAAGGTGCTGCCCCAGGGCCCAGGCTGGCACAAAGCCGCCAGCGCTGCCGGGAGAGGGCAACTCTTAGCAGGCTGCACTTTGAGTGGAAGCTCAAGTCTGCTGTGAAACAAGTTCAGAAAAGTCTGTGACTTCTTTTCCCTGAAAACTCTTAAGAAGCTAAATTGAGAAGAGAATAAACCTGCGACCTGGCCCTTTCCCAGGGGCTGCTGGTGGCCGGGGAAGGCTGCAGCCTCCACCACCACTCTGGAGCGCTCGGTGCGACGGATGGGCTCCTGGTTTGTGCAGGAGCAGCAGCCCGGCTCAGCTCCCCGTCCCTGCGGCCTGGTGCTAGCAGAGCCCTGCATCTCTCAGAATAGATATAGATCTCTATATATAGACTTCATCTGGTTCTATTAACATAAATATGATCACTTTAAAAATACACGTACTGTATTATGTACACTATGTACATGGGGCTGGGGCGGGCGCCAGCGGCACCCTGCTGCCCTCGCACCGCTTCCTGCGTGGTTCCTGGAACCTTTCATATTGGTTAAAAGCGCCTCAGTTTCTCTTCTGTGAGAGATGCTGGGGGTGGGGGTTGGGGGGGGACGGCGGCGGGGGCGACCCTGCAGCTGCTGCCAAAGATAAGAGGTGTTTGATCTGCCCCGGGGGGCTCTGCTGCCCGCGGGGGGCTGACGGCTGTGGTGTGGCTGATGCCTGGGCTGCCCTGGCCAGCCGGGTGAGGGAGTGTCATGATGCCGGGGGGCAGGGGGGGCAATGGAACCCCTACAGCCCCCTCCTCACTGTGACGTCTTGCTGGTCAGATCAGCAAACAGCCTTTGCATATGTTAAAAATACACACAGCTCCAGACTGTCCTACAGCCCCCGGCAGCATCTGCAACTGCCTGGGGCCGCGGCCAGGGCTGGGTTAGCAGCGAAGCCCTGGGGAGCAGCAGGGAGTGCAGCGGGACACAGGGGGGACCCAGACACATGTGCAGGTGCTGGGCACTGAGAGCCCCCAGTTTAGTGCGGCAGGGGAGCAGGGTGGGCTCCGGGACACCCCTGTGCCAGGCCAGAGCAGGCACTGGTGCCTCGGGGGTCCTCAGCACCCATGCGACTCCAGCCGCCAGAGAGAGGCCCCGGCTCACGCTGCTCATGGCAGGGCCTCTGCGCGGCTCCCGACACCGCAGCTCCACACCGCGACTCCTGCGCAAACACCTGGAGAGCGTCAGGGAAAAGAGAGCCTGGAGTCAGGCAGGGGGCGCAGGGAACACCGCCAACCACCCTAGGTCAGGGCTCCTGCTCTCACGGCCTTGCTCTACTCCAGCACCTGACCCCACACAGCCGCCCCCCGCCCTCTGCCTCCTCCAAACCATCGTGCTGCATCTCCACAAGCTCAGCCCGCGGTCTCCAGAGCCGACGGTGTCCAGGCGAGCTGGGGCTGTCCGGGCCCACGGCGGTGAGGGGCAGCGGGGGTGCAAGGCCGTGGGAGGCAGCCCCGGGCGCTGCTGGAGGTGGGGAGAGGAGCGTCCGGCGAGGGGAGCGTGGCGGGGGCCTCTCTTCTCCCAGCGCCCCCAGGGAGGCACGGCGCAGGCGGCGGGCACAGGGCACGGGCGCGTCCAGCCGAGTCTGTGCAGGAGTAGCAGCACGGTGGGGCCACGGTCCGTCTCGGCACAGCCGCCCTCCTGCCCGGCCAGGGGTTGCAGCGGCAGTGCTGGGGCTGGCGGCGGGGCTGGCCCTGCCAGGGCAGGCGGTGGCGGCAGCGCCGAGCTCTGGTGCTCAGTCCGCGGTTCACTGTATATATTTATATATAAACAAGGACAGCAGTGCTGTGGTGTTGCAATGAGGAACAGCTGCTCAGGTGCTGGATGCTCCCGGAAGATCTGGTGCTGCAGTTCGAATGGAGAGATCAGGGGCACGGCCAAAGCCAGGAGAAGGTTCTGCGCACCGGCTGCCATCCGGCCTTCCCTCCTCCCCTCCGGGAGCGCGGTGCAAAGGGGTGGCGGGGCTCTCGGTGTGCGGACAAACCTCTCTCGCGCCGTCTTTCAGGAGTAGATGGTGATGACCTCCCGGCCCCCACCACGCACCAGGAGCACTCTGTCCAGACGCTCCGTCAGCACCTCCAGGAACTCCATGTCTGCACACCTGTCAAGGAGGACAAACTACACACTGGAACATAGGGACAGCCCTGTGCCATCCCTGTCCAGCCCCAGCTGAGCCTGCAGCACACTTCCACACCAGAACCAGGAGCTGGCAGGGCCAGTCCCAAGCCAAGGGGCCAGGGAAGCCCACCCATGCTGCTGCTGTGTGATGGGGATGGTGGTTGAGCCAGCAGATGGCTGAGCCCCACTGACTTCTGCCCAGGCCCCTGTCACGTGCCATTGCGCACATGGGTGTAGGTGCACTCATATGGTCCCATCACCCATCACGTGCAGGACAGGCAGGCTGGTGCCAATGACAGCTGCTGGACTCAACCAGGAGCAGGAGGTGTGGGGGTCCAAGCTCAGGAACTAGACCTGTGCCTCTTGTCGTAAAAGACCCACCAGTTTTGGGGAGGACATGGACCCTGGTCCCCCTGGCATAGAGGGGTTTTGACGACTGGCCCCACAGGAAGGATACAGTTCTCATCCCCTTTCCGGTTACGGGGAGGCCCTGGCATGTTCAGCAGGACCAGCTTGGCGTCCCGGGACTTCTCCACAATCGCCTCATTGAGCTTCACAGCCGTGTGCATCCTCCGCACGTTGGACCGGTTCCTGTGGGTGACAGCACATGTGGGCACGGGACAGGCACAGTCGGCTCCAGCCCCACACCAGGCCCAAGGGGCCACAGGGAACAATGGCCTCCTGCCCTACATTAGTGCAGGCGGGGCTGCAGCGCAAACTCGGGGTGCAGCAAGCTTTGCCAGGCACTCTTCTGGTGACTCTGAGCCTGCACCGGTGGCCATGAGCCACAGGGCCATGCACGGTGCCCATGGGCAGTGGCAACCACAGTTGCTGAGGGCCAGGCTGCGTGGGAGTGAGCAGGAGCAGACAGCACGAGTGTCACTGTGGGTGCCTGAGCCCAGGCTCGCAGGGAGCTGCTGGCAGCATAACAGGGCAGGCAGACAAGGAGCGTGTGGTGCGGACAGTGCACGGTGCACAGGGCTGGCAGCCAGAGCCGCCGCGCGCTGCCCGGGTGAACTGTCTGGCACGGCAGCTGTCACGGCTCACTGAGCCACCCTCCTGCACAGGGGCAACCCCGATGGCTCCCATCAAGCTGCCCCACGAGCACAACCCAGCTCCCTCCACCCCAGCCCCGGCACCCAGCCAAACGCAGACTTACAGGTTTTCCCACTCCCTGCCAGGAGCATGATGAGGTCAGAGAGAGAGAGAGAGAGAGAGNGAGAGAGAGATGTGGTGAACACCAGGTGTGTACCCCCACTCCCTGCAGTACACCCAGCCTGGGCACCCCACCCCTTGCCAGCACAGTTCTGCACAGGAACCCCTCCCCACTTGCCCCCATCCCCTCTGCAAGGGCGCACTCAGAGCACCCAAGCTGCCTGACCACTCCACAGGGCAAGGCTCAAGCTGGTGCTGCCGAGGCCCTGCCTGCACCCGCCTGGCTGGGGCAGGCAGGGACAGCCAGAATCACAGGGCATGGATGGGACAAGGTGGCAGCATGGGGGGCCGTACGGCTTGAAGATGTCCTTGATGTCCTCAGGGCTGACAGGGCTCTTGCTCTTGTTCTTCTCAGCAACAGACTTCTCCTTGGTCCAGGTGAGATGCACCTTCTCAGGGGCTGCCTCCACCTCATCACCAGGGGACTGAGAGCTGCTGGAGAAGGTGGTGGCATTCTTGTCGTGGATTAGTTGCACCTGCAGAGGGAAGAGGGGAATGGTGGGCAGGGCCTGGGGCCAGCTACCTGCATGGCTGTGTCTTGGTACAACCCCTCACCTCCTCCTCTGGCTTCTCCTCACCGTCGGCAGCCTGCTCCTCGGGGACGTTCAGGCGCAGGCGTGTGTTGGCCGGGTTCTTGCGCCGGATGGAGCCACGGGACTCATCCGTGATGCTCTGGATCTGTGCGGGAGGGGTCAGCAAAGAGACTGGGGCACAAGAGGGCTTGGCTGGGCAGAGCCTAGCCTGAGGCCCAGTTTTCCATCAGGATGAGCACACAGAGCTGCAGGGCAGCTCGGTTTGCATCAGAGCCACCACAGGGGTCAGAGCCCACCCAGCCTGTCCTGCGGCCTCACCTCCCGCTCCCGCTCATTCTTGGTGAGGTGCATTTGTTTGAGGATCTGTGAACGCTGCTCCATCACCAGCGTCTTCTCATAGGTGTAGGCAGAGATGTCACTCTCATGCTGTGGGGGGAACATGAGAAATTTGTAAGGGCAGGCGAAGCTGTACCAACTGCTCCCAGCATGGCCCAGCATGTCCCCCCATGGTGCTATGTGCCCCATGCCAGGCTCTGTCTGGCTCTCCCATGCACAGCATCCCTGACTGCAGCACATGTCCTGTCCCAGTACTCACCATCTCCACCACCTCCACCTCTGCGGTGATGCGCAGGTGGTACAGGAACGTGGTCAGGTCCTTCTTCATCTGGATGCTGTTGTCATCCATCTGTGCCACCGTGAAGATGCGCATCTTGCACTTACGCCACACCTGCAAGGGATGGGAGAGGCTTGGGCACGGCTCGACAGGGACAGCCGCAGCCCAAGCCCCAGCCCTGCACTTCAGGGCCCAGCACTGCAGGGCCCAGCCTACCTTGTGCTGCCGCAGGAGGAAGGGCAGCAGCATCAGCATNATCAGCATCCCTCCATCATGGACAATCCACCAGACATCGATGTGGCCCTCCGAGAACCGCTCCTGGTTGCCCGGAAACATGGCAACATTCTTGGCCACCAGCAAGGCCAGGTGCCCAGCTGTGGTCTCTCGCACCAACTCTGGGAGGGGAAGGGCCACGTCAGCCAGGGCAGCTTGCAGCCCGCCAAGCCCAGCAGCGCCCACCCTCCACGGTGCCTACCAATGAAGTTCCTCCAGGTCTGGTGGTCCTCCTTCTGGCGCCAGCTGCGGGGCCAGCCCACCAGCACTGTGTTGTGCTGCAGCCCCCCCAGCCCGCTGGACTGGATGAGGTGGGACATGCCATCCCGCAGGTTAGAGGAGATCACCACCTGACAAAAGCCCTTCACCTTCTCCGCTTCCATCAGGCGCCGGATGGACTGCAAGGGAGAGGGAGGTCAGAGATCCCAGGGCCTCGGGGATGGGCATGGATCACAAGCACAGCAGCTGCCAGGGCCAACAGTTGCCCAGCCCAGGCCAGATGAGGTACAGGGTATAGAATGGGGGGTGCAGAATATGGGGTACAGGGCTGTGAGGTGCAGGGTGCAGGCTGTGGGGTGCAGGTCTCTGTAGGGTGCCTGGGTCTCTGGCACAGAGACCAGTGGCTCCGAGCCAAGGGGGTGATACCCAGTGGTGCACAGAGCTGGCACATGGCTCTGCACCATGCAGAGTGGAGGGTGTCCTTGTGCCAGGGCTCTGACAGGCAGCGGAGCAGCAATTAGAGTTATTTACTCAGAGAAATTATAACATGTCTGCATGGGAGAGAAATTGTTTGCTTCCGAGGGCTTAATCTCATTAATGTGCCGCCCCGCGGGTGCAGGGGGTGGGGAGTGCTCTCACTCTGGCGGGGAAAGGATGTCTCCCACCTTGCCTGGCACCAGGGCCACAGAGACTGTGGCGAGGGTTGAGGCTGTGGAATCCGCTCAGCACAGCAGCACAGCAGCCCCTGGCTGGGCACTGTGCTGGGCTGTGATGTGCCATGCTGTGCCAGGTCCTGCAGCAGCTGGCCAAGACTGGGACCAGTGCTTGGCTGGTGCCAGCCATCTCTGGTGTCTTGGAGGGGAAGAGGGGTCCAGAGGTCCCTGCGGTGCTGTGAGCACCAGTGAAGCAGGGAGTCCTCAGGCTCTGCCTGATGCCACTCCAGAGCTCTCTGGGCCATCTAAGGCCACCAGCCCTAGCCATGGGTCAGAAACAATGCTGGGCACCTGCAGACCAGGAGCACCTGCTGCTGGCACAGCCTGTCCTGCTGCAGGCAGCTCTCACCTCCTCCGCCCTCTGTGCCTGAGGGTGGTTGTCCAGGAAGGTCCCTTCTAACACAGAGGCCACGATAGTGAGGCCCTTCCCAGCCTTGAGCTGCGAGGTGAAGGACAGGAGCTGCGGGTGCACCACATTCTGCTCCTGGTCCCCACGGACCAGGACCAGCAGCTGCGGCCTGGAAGGAGGGTCCTGCAGTCAGTGCCCGCACCCAGCGAGTCCCTGCCCCAGCACCCTCAGATCCCCATCTCCCTGCCCAGCCTTACCTCCAGTTCTTGGTGTGCGGGGGCCCTTCCTCCAACCGCAGCAGGGCGTAGCGGGCTGCACTCAGGGACAGGCCTCGGATCCCATCACCCCACTCCTTCTCCGCCCTGCCGGAACCAGCAGCACATAAGGGATGCCCATGGCTCTGGTCACAGAGCACCACACTAGCACCCTGAAGCATCCTGAGGGAGCTGAGCAGCCGTGTAGCCACAGAGGGCTGGCCAGGACCTGCAGCACCATGGCCTCCCTTACCCACGGTATTCAATGTATTTGTAGATGAGACCAGCAATCAGCATGGCCACCAGTGCGTAGTACCAGGAGCAGATGAACATCAGTGCCAGGCACAGGCTCATGCCCAGGAAGGAAAGGGTCCTGCAGAGAGCACAGAGCTGTCAGCGTGCCCTGGGGTCCCCATACCGGGGTGTCCTGGGCTGTCCCTGTCCTGCCCCATCCCACCCGGCTCACCAGTGGTAGTAGCGGAAGCGGGGCCGCCAGTTGGGTGTCCGCAGCAGCGTTTGCACCGCACATGCCAGGTTGACAAACATGTAGCACATGAGGAAGAACCTGCAGGGGAGAGCGGGGGGCTGAGTGGGCACACTGTGAGGGACTGAAGTCTCCACATCTCCTTGCCCCAGGGTGGCCAGTGCTGGAGCAGGCCCCACTGACGGACAGAGAAACAGTCCCGTGGAGAATCCAAGCCTCAAAGCTGGCCCAGATGGGACCCCAGAGTCCCTGCAAGGGGCCCGCTCTTCCCAGGAGGGAGCAGGGCAGCAGGTGCGTTCCCCCCACAAGGAGCAGAGACCCACACTCGCCACCCGCTGCTTGTGAAGGTGCGGGTCGACAGCACGCTGCCTACATGGAGAGGATGGGAGCCACCTCATCCAGGGAGGCGATCAGGATCCCGATCTCGCAGATGCAGGCTGTGAGCAGCAGGGCCCATGTCGGCTCCCCGTTGGCTTTGCCATGGCCGAAGACCTGGAAGTGGGGGGAGAGGGGTGTGTCAGGCTCTGCCGTGCCCTGTAGCCCTGGGCAAGAGTACTCAGTGCAGCCTAATGACACTGGACCCTCCCAAATACCCAGCCCTGGCAGGAGCAGGGACTGGGAACACTGGGTGCCATGAGCTGGCATATGTCCCATGCTGGAACCTGCCAGGGCAGCAGTCCTAGGGCTGGCTCCTGCTGACAGTACAGTCCCATTCCCGGCAGATCCCGTGCTTCTCCCCACACCCAGCCCAGCAGCCCCTGTACCCCTACCAGGGATGAGCCCCAGCTCAGCCTGGCCACAGCTAGCAGAGTCAGGCACCCTGTGTTTGGGACGGACAGGCTGCCGGGGGAGAGTGGCCCCTCCTGCGGCCGTGGGGACTCGAGAGGGGACAGGGGAGGGGGCCGGGGGCGCGTGTCCGGACGCATTAGAGGGTGCGGGCGGGCGCGAGCGAGAGCTCGGGCTGTGGCTGGCAAGAAGAGAGGATAAAATTAGCCCGCTCTTCCCTGGGGGGAGCTGTCGGGTTGGATTTGGAGAGATGAGGTTGTGGGAACGCGTCTTCAGAGAGCAGATAAAATATGAAGCGGCACGGCAGCGGGGGGGGAGGGAATTCTGACCTTTCCCGACACTCTCCTCCCACCGATACCTCAGCCAGAGCCACCACGGCCGCCCACCGCCGTGCCGGTGCCGGTGCCGGCGGGATGAGGGCAGGGAAATGGGGCTGCTCCGGCAGCGACGGTGCCGGGAGGAGACAGGGTGGGTTCCCACCGGTCTCTCGTGCTGGTGGGATCTGCAGCCACAGTGGGCGCTCAGGGTGGGGCGGCACCGGACTCGGGGGTCACCTACCCTGAGGAAGGGTACGATCCCATCCCTGGAGATGGCTTGCAGGAGGCGGGGGGCTCCAGTGAGACTCTGCAACCCAGCGCCACACGTGGAGAAGAATGAGCCAATGACAATGACCCACGGGGACGGCCACGCCAGGGTGCCAACCACCAGGTTCCCGTTGACGGCCTCACCAAACCTGCGGGGCATCAGCATCACCTGCGGTTCCATCCTATGACCGAGCTCCGAAAGCACCAGCGCCACAGTTGCACAGCACAGTCCCCCAAAGACACCACTTTGGGGGCATGTGACACAACAGGGCAAGGGCCCACCCACTCGAGGGGTGAGCAAAGGAGCAGGATCAGAGGTTGCCAGGGGTCTGTCCTCATCCCTGTACCCGTTAGCGTGGCCAAGGACAAGGGCAGGAGTGGGACGGGACTCCTCATTCCTGTGCCGGGGGGGCAGTGATGATGCATGCAGTTGGATCCTGTTGTGTTGTGCTGGCGACCCAGAATTGTCACCTGCCACGTGTGGTGAGCAGGGCTGCCCCAGATAGGCAGGAGCACAGGCAGCCCTGCTTGTTGACAAACAAGTGGCTGCCTGCAGCCCCAAAGTGGAAGAAATGCAGCAAAACATGGATGGTTGGGGTGCACACAAGCCTGCAGTGCCTGTTACAAGCTGCAGGCCCCCTTCCCAGTGACACCCACAAGCCCCTCAATGCTCCCATGTCTGCCCAGTGTGTCCTGGTTGCAGCCTTCCCCACACTTCTGCCTGCCCCTGGGACTGCCCCCGCCCCAGCCTGTTCCAGGGGGCTGCCAGACTCTCCCCATGCCCCCCATGACCTTGGGACACTCACTTGTCGCGCAGGACGACCCCCTCGATGCATGCTCCGAAGAGGACAACAGAGCTGATATCTGCCAGGTAGTCAAGGAGAGCCAGTAGGACACAGAGTCCTGCCTGCCCAGCCAGTGCGGGGCTGGGACCCAGTCCCAGCCTAGCGAAGCACCTGAGCTGATCTGCCCTGCAGAACCCACCCACCCTCAGCCCCACAGCCCAGGCTCAGGCAAGCCCTGAAGGATACAGACTGCAGAGGTGGTGGCAATGGCCAGGATGGTGCCCGTGGGGATGGACTTCTGGGCATCCCGCAGGTCTCCAGAACGGTTGGAGCCAGCCATGATGCCTGGGGAAAGGGGTTGGTGTCAGGGGGAGCAGAACTACAGCCCATAGAGCCTGTCCCATATACCCTCATGCCAGGCACCGTGTGAGCCCTGGGCACAGCAGGGCACGGCTTGGTGTGTGCCAGGATGGGAAGCAGACATGATGGGCAGCGGAGAAGGCGCTGCTGCGGCTTGGGGTACCCAGCCTGCTCTTCTCATCCCCCCCAGCACTTCCCCCCCACCCCAAACCGCAGTCTGAGGCCACTCAAGGATTAGGCTCAAAAGCTCTCAAGTGCCTTGTCTCATTAGCCCTTAATTAGCTCAAGCAGGGACGGTGGCTGCCGCAGGGGCAGGGACAGGGTCCAGCCCCGACGCTGCTCTGGGAGGGCAGGAGGTCACGCAGGGACAAGGCTGCACAGCCGGGTTCAACACAGCCCGAGGGATGACCCGTGCTCCAGCCGCAGCAGCAGCCCGGGGCGGGACCCCACAGCCCGCGGCACCGGGGGACAGGCGTCCTGCAGAACCCGGGAGCTGCTGGTGAACGGGCAGCGGGAGGGAGGGCAGCAGAAGCTGAGCGGCTGCTGGGGACCCCGCAACGCCGGACCCTCCAGCGCTCGCCATGCCCGGGACAGCCCGGGGGCTCCCGCCAGCCTTGGCCCCGGCAGAGCTGCAGGGGAGCCCCGGAGGCTGCGCCCCGCTCGGCTCCGCAGCGGGACTGGGACGGGGGGGCTCCTCTGCCCCCGGAGAGCTAAAAATACCGAAGCGGCGGGACGTCAGCGCGCACCGGGCGGCACCGTCAGATCTGGAGCGCGGGCGGCTGCGTAGGAGGCGATGGCGACCAGCCGCCCCCGCGACGCCGCTGTCACCGCCGCACCCACCGCGGGGGTGGCGCACGTGGGGCACCGCCGAGCACGCCCGGCGGCACGTGCCCGGTGTGCCCGCGGCACGGAGCGGGGCCGGCGGCGACTCCCACCTGTGACTGAGGGGAAGTAGATGCCGACGAGCAGGGTGAAGTAGGACGTCATGTCGCTGAAGACGTAGGGCTGGTCCATGTCCACTGGGGTGTCAGGGGAACTCACTGAGGGCAGCCCCCGCTTCTCCACGATCACGCCCTTGGTCAGGTATGAGCTCCAGAGGTTCTCTGTGAGGAGGGAGGAGACCGGGCAGTGGCGCTGGCAATGAGGTTCCCACAAGCCCCCTTACCCAGCACAGCACCCCAACCCCCCAGGGATGGAGCTGGGGGATGTCTGGTTCTCCCTCCCCTTCCCCGGCCTCACCGAGCAGCTGGTTCAGCAGCAGACGGGGCTATGGGCAACTAGAGGGTGAGGGTGGCAGCACAGGTGGGCAACCAGAGCAGGTTCATACTGCTGCTGGAAGCATCCCCACAAGATACTGGAGCAGCTGACATGGGATTGCAGTAGCAAATAATTAAGAGGGTAATATAATTAATGCTGATCAACACAGGTTTAAGGGAAGTGGATCGTGTCAAAGTAACTTGATAATGTTTTTGATGGGATTATGAGGTGCGGGGCTGATGTAACAGGCTTAGTGTCCCTCCGCGTGCTGCTTTGGCCGCAGATTGCAGGGAGAAACTGGAGCAGTGGAGAACAGCCAGCACCAGGCAGGGAGGGCAGAGGCAACTGCCCTTGGCATGTCACTGCCGGGGGGGCTGCAGGGAGGGGCAAAGAGGCCCCCAGGGACCAGCCCTCAGCACTGAGCCCCCTTCAAAGCTGCTCACAGGTGACAGATGGGGCTGGGAACCCCTATCGGCCTCACCTGTCTCATCCTCCCAGAAATGTGCATTTTTCCCTACAGGGAGACCCCTCACCTAGGGCACAGCAAGCACCAGTCATCTCTGCCAGGGTCAAACTGTGCCACCTCTCTCAAGATGCTGCTGGGCTAGTCACCTTGTCACCAGCCACCCCAGAGTGGGGTCCTGGCTCTGTCGTGATGCCCCCAGAGCAGGAGTGTTTGCTTCCTGTTGCCCTGAGAGAGACCAGCTGGGTGGGCGGGAGTCTGCACCCCCTCCCCAGCAGCACAATCGCCACCAGGAGCAGATTCCACCCAGGAGCCAGGAGCACTTTATCTGACCCAAAAGACCTCAGAGTGGCACACCATTGGGAGGCTCCCAAACACCTTGTGACTGCACTCCACTAATCAGTCACAGCTGCAGCCCTGAGCACCACGTGCTTAGCCAAGTCTGAGCTCCCATGCCTGTGTCCATTCAGACACCAGGGCAGGACGGCTGGGGCAGCCCTGCAGCCATCAGAAAGAACTGATCCTGCTCATGGCTCCACTGCTTTCCTGAGCCTCAACAACCACTCTGGCATGGGGGTCTGCAGACACCCTCTGAATGAGGCACAAAGCATAAGCCTCTGCCACCCACTGCTGAGCGTGAGCACCTGGCAGATGTACCAGCATCTCCAGAAAAACAGGTCATAAGTGGCCCCTCCCACCAAATTCACGTATCTTTCTGTGGTCCTGGCCACTCTCCCAGCAGGGCTGTAGCCACAGCAGCAAAGTGGCCCCAAGGGGTGATCGCTTCTCTCAAAACCTCAAATCAATACCAGCCTTTCCAAAGGCCAAGAGGAAGCAGAGGGAGGATTTATTCCTCCCCAGCCTTTGGGCATCATGCTGAGCCACCCCACTGGCTGACACAGACTGCGTGCAGGCGGCTGCAGTGCCCTGCTCTGTCACCCAGAGCAGGAACTTGTCCCACTGCCTGGCACCGCATGAGCACAGCTCACTGTGCCTCAAGAGCAGAGCAGCCCCCAGCAGCGATCACCCACATGCCCTCTCACCTGGAGCCAGCACTGTTTGCCCCCACGACACCTGGCATGGCTGAGAAGCCATGCTTAGGACCTCTCACAGCACACCTCCACCAGCCCCGCTGGCAGAGCTGCCCAGAAAGCACAGCCACTGCCCCACCACAGCTCCCTTGCACTTCCTTCTCCGTGCTTCCATTCCCATGCCTTCATGCCCATGCCCACATTCCCATGCCTCTGTCAGCATGTGCTCACCTTGGATGAGGCCGCTGGCAGCGCCGGGGATGCCCTCGATCTCAGTGACGTTGTTCATGGTGAAGTACTCATCGCAGGTCGCATTCAGGAAGCGGGAGGTGCAGAAAAGCTCCCAGAGCTTGGAGCCAAACGTCTCGTTCCCCTCCACCACCATCTTGGTGCAGAGGTCAAAGCCGTGGCGTGAGAGGGTCCTGTTCCCCAGGAGGCAGATCCTAGGGGACACGGGCACTCAGCACTCAGCATTTTCATGCCCCAGCCCTGCTGCATCCCTGCAGGACCCCGTACTCACGGGAAGCTTGGTGGGTCAAAGGCCGATTTGATGACACCAGCATAGATGGCAAGGATGGAAAGGATGACACAGCCCAGGAAGACCAGGGCGAATTTGTTGACATACTTGACACCCACAAACACGACGGTGGCCATGCAGGTCAGCACACAGGTGCCGTACACACGCATGTTGTTGAGCATCGCGGCCGCCTCCCCGCTGGCGTCCTCTGCCTTGAAGATGGCCATGGCTGGGAAAATGTAGGCCTGGGAAAGAGTCATGGCATCACCACCTGGCTAACAGCCTGCAGAGGGGATCCCAGGGAAGGGTCCTTCAGGCCCCCTGCTCTGACAGGAGCTGAGCCCATGGCACTGCACAAGGCAAGGACCAGGTACCTACCAGCAGGATTTCGATGGTGCCCAGGATGTACATAGCACCGGCAAAGGTGGTGCCCAGGTAGAAGCAGAGCCCCACAGCCCCACCAAACTCAGGTCCCAGGGAGCGTGAGATCATGTAGTAGGAGCCACCCGCTGTCAGAGAGAGCAAAAGTGGGTCCCAGCCAGACCCCAGTGACACCCTCAGCCAGTTATCCCAGAGGGCAGACTAGAGCCAGGATAGCCATAGGCCCTGCTCCAGCACCGAGCAAGATGCACAGCAGCAGGAGACCACACTGGAAAAGTCATTCCCCAGGAGCCCAGCAGCCAGGTGCAATGGTCAATGGCACAGGTGTTCCCTGGACACCAGACAGGAGCTGGAGCCCCAGGGACCTGGGCCATACCCTGCTCCATCCTCCCAGAGGAGCCCTTAGAACTGGGCTGCTAGGATCGATGGTCCCGCTGCGGCAGCAGGATGATAAATAGCTTTAATTACACCCTGCGCTGGGCTGTCAGTGATGTGCCCAGCCTGGCGCAGCTCACAGCTCCCCAGGGCTCTGCAGGGCTGGCATGTTCTGGGGGAGGCAGCCAGGGCACCCACCTGCCAGACCCCATGGTGCCTCCCGGGGGGGCAGAGCCCACACACAGCAGCATCCCCGTGTCCGGCGGTGGGAGAGCCCACCCCATCACCCAGCCCGTGGCACCCGGCACGCCCTGCTCCCATCCTCCTGCCGTGTGTCTCCCGGCTCCCCGCGGCCTCGCCAGTCTGGCGGAGGGAGGAGCCGCGGCTGGCGGCTCTCGCTGCCATCTGCACCTCGCGGCTTTGGGGACGGGTGGCAGCTCCGGCACCGCGCTCCCCCGGGCCGTGGGGATCCCGCGCGGGCTGGTGGCAGAAGGCTGGGGAGCGGCTGGCGGCCCCGGGGGATGCTCCCTGGGAAAAGCCCCTGCAGGCACCCCACCCCGCCGGGACCAGCTGCCCACACACGTGGCACACGCGCGGACCCGGGCTTGGCTCTACCTGGCACCACACCGTTGGTGGCGATGGCACTCATGGAAATGGCCGTCAGCATCGTCTGCGGGAAGAAACACAGTGTGGGCACCCGGCAGAGCTGGGTAGAGGGACAGGGGAGCGGGAAGGAGAGCTGGGGCCATGCTAGGACATGGGGCTCCCTGGGGGCACACTGAGATGTGCCACAGGGCAGGGATGCCCAGGGAGGATGAATGGATAGATGTATGGGTGAGTGGGCAGGCAGGGCTGTGGGCTGGCAGCACCACTGAGAGAGCTGAGCCCTTGGAGGGGCTGGCAGCACTGAGGGGGGGGCGGTGGGGGGTCAGGCTTTCCAGGACACTGGACAGGTCCAGCCTTCCCACCCTCTGCCCTGGGGTGACTGTTCTGGCAAGGTGGCTCTCTGCAGCACGGCATGCTACCAGAGTAGGGGATCCCCAGCACATCTCCCTACATGGCAGCTATGATCTGGGTCACCATTTAAGCAGCATTCCACTGCTGATTCCTTTGGGAAGCTGAAGGCTTCTCCTTGCTCTAAGTGGGGCATGAGCTAGGGCAGGGGCCAAAACTCAGGCAGGAGCAGAGCAGGGCATGGTGGGCTGGCAGCTAGTGCACCTCTCCATAGTCCAGCCAGCCAGACTGATGACCCCCAGGCCAGTGGAGGCTTATCTGGCTCCAAACTCACGCAAGAGCAGCAGAGGAAGACCATGCAGAATGACTCCATGATGCCAGCAATCCCCACCACCCAGGTGAGACGCAGGAAGAGGATGACTCCAAAGATGTTCTGGAGGCAGGGCAGGTAGACACCCATGAAGGTGCCCATCCGTGGGGCCTGTTGAGGGAACAGCAGTTATCAGGGCTCAGGGGCCTGGCTTGCAGAGGAGCAAGAGGTCCCACTCCTCCCACAAAACAGCCAGAAACGCAGGGTAAAACTGCCCCTGATTGAAGTCAAGGGGTCCCCTGTTCCCAGGGCAGTCTATGGCCTGGCACTACACAGCCAAGGGCTGGAGACCAAGGGAAGGTTACCTCCCTCCTAAGTCCTCACCTGCACCGGCTTCTTCTTGCCTCCATCATTATTCTCAGCCTCCTCATGCTCCCGGCTGCCCTGTGGCAAGTTGGTGTAATTGGCCAGTCCACTCAGCAGGGACGAGACCATCGGGCTTGTGTCCATCTCCTCCTGTGGAAAGCAGGGCCCGAGTCATGAGAACAGTCCCTCAGGACCCCAGCCAACTCCAGGAGACCTCACCAGATGCTACCCCACTGCCTGCCCCTCCAGGAATGGCTTTGGCAGTGCACCAACCCTGGCCTGGGGCTCTGGCACGTACCAGTGCCCAGGGTGCAGGCTGGGACAGCTGCTTAGCTCAGCTCCCTCCCCCTGCCCCACTGCCTGCATGCCCTACCTCGAAGAGGGCCATGTTCTTGCCATCGTACTCTTTGCCCTTCTCCAGGTCCGTGCTGTTAATGAAGGGGCTGCTCTCCTTGGGATTGCCATCGCCTGTGGAGACACCACTGAGTCAGTCAGGCACCCCTCGCCCCCCCCATACCCGGGGAACACCCACCCCAGAGGGTCACCACCATGAGGTGTCACAGCTGCCTGTGGCTCCTGCAGGAGAGCTGCCAGGGCTGTGGGCCCCATGCTCGCACCCAGCCCCAGCACAGGCGACGGCAGGCCAGCATCCCAGCCACCAGCATCACCTCCCACGCCACACATGGGCAGGGGCTGCCATCCCCAGGAGCCACACGCTGCCCTGCCCGGCCGTGCTGACACGTGGACCCGCCGGAGCGCATCCACGCAGTGAGGCAAGCAGAGTGGATCCAGGGGGAACCCTCGGGCGGGATGCATGGCAGCAATAACTCACGGCACAGGGTGCCTGCGGGTGAGCGCACTGGGACTGCCCTGAGCACTGCGTCTGCAGGGGCAGGATCTGGACGGCTGCTGAGCGTCAGCGCAGAGGGGACGGTCCCGGCACTGTGCCTGGAGTGGGGCGACTGGCCAGGTGTCTGGTCCTCCTCCCAGGCACGCACCACAGGGGTGGGGGCCACAGGGTGGGAAGGCATCTGGAGGTGGCATCACTGAGGCCAGGTGATGCCTGGGGCAGTGCAGTCACCCATAGCAGTGCCAGGCCCACAGGGGCCACATAGCACCAGGACAGGGGCCACAGCCACTCACTGCATTAATGACCTAGTGCAGAAGAAACCTGGAGTTGGCTTAATAGCGATGAAAACAGCTGAGCTGCACAGCAGCAGAAATAAATCAAGCTGGAAATGGAGCAGCAGTGAGGATGGTGCTGCTGGAGCAGCACAGCTCCAAGAGAAGGCCCAGAGCAGAGAGGGACCAGAGCAGGAGGGCCAGGAGCCAAAGACACAGTGCTGGCTGGGCAGAGCAGCTGAGGGGGCACCCATGGCATGGGGACACCTGGGCAGCCAGGCTTGCCCCCAGCCCTCAGTGGGAGGGCTCCCTGTCACACACCCACCCCAGCCCTGCAGCCAGAGCAGTCACACTGCCATTGGCCACCGCACTGCTGGGCAGGGTGCCCACATGGGCAGGGTCACAGACCATCTCCACACTTTGGGGCCAGAGAGAGAACTACCCCCTCCACCACCCTTCAGCACGGAGCCTATGAGTGCCCTGGGGCAGAGGAATGGTGCCCTAGCGGGGTGTAGTCACCCACTCATGGTGGAAGCCACAAGACAGACCCTGTGACCATTTGGAGCATCCTGGTCCTTTGAAGACCGCCGTTCTCCTGCCAGTTGACTCATATTTGGGATCCTGGAAGCCCGTGTGCAGTGGTGATTCACCATCTGCAATTCCCTGGCAGACAGGGTGCTTCTGCCTGACCAGGAGGTGAAGTCTCAAGTGCTACAGGTGACACCGACCTGAGGGCTGGCCTCCAACTTCCACCATCCATGAGCTCCTCCAGAATGGGGCAGCAGGGCAGCAGTGTCCCTAAGGGCACAGCCAAACACCAAGGTACAGCCTGCAGGCTCCTCCTGTGCAGGAATGGCCATGGCAGTGGCATTACGACACCCTGGCCCACAGGTCCCACAGCCTTCGCTCCAGAGTCCCTTTGGACACACCCAGCACCCCAGGTTGCACCACTGGCATGTGCCTGCCCTGTATGCCCCACAACAGCTCTCACCATAAACCTCATGCACTTCTTGCACTGTGTTTGGTCTAAAGTCCCACTGAACCCTGCTGTCATTAGGTAACAGCGATGGTGTGGGCTGGCAACCACCCACTCACCACAGCTCTTGCCCATCTGCACCAGCTCTGGGGACCACATTGATGTGAAACATCCACCACGCTGACAGGACACCCTCCGGGCTGAAGCTGTGGCCATCCCCAGTGTGGCGACACAAGGGAGCAGGAGCAGGGGTGGCTGGAGCCCACCTCCCCCTTGGGGCTGGGTGGCAGCAGGGGACATGGGCAGCTTGGCAGGGAGACGTGCTCGAAACGTGGCAAGGCTCTGGGACCCCTCCGGGAGAACGGAGCCCGCGGGGGCCTCGCCTCACCGCCTGGTACCCAGCCGACGACATCACCGTGCAGGTTTCCATGGCAACGGCGAGCCACGGCCGCCTCGGCTCCCGCTCTTATGTAACGGCGCAGGCAGCCGGACGCTGGCCCCACATGGCACCCGCGCCCCGGCCCACCGGCGCCTGACGGATGCTGCGGCCGGACCCCCGGCCCCAGCCCAGCCCGACCCACGGGACTGGCCCAGCTCGGCTCCACACGACAGGCGCCAGCAGCACCCTGGGGTGCTCACGTTCCCATGGCACTCATAGCGCCCACAGCTCGCAGCCCCTCCACCCCCACCTCTGGCTAGCGCTCCTCACACCGGGGCCACGGCCCGTGCTGACATCACCCAGGCTGCCGGGGCCGGCCCGTGGTGCAGGAGCCCCTCGCCTGATGCTGCTGCTGCGAGGACCAGCACTGGGAGAGGCCCCGGGCTGGTGAGCATGAGGATGCAGCACGGCTCGGGGAGACTCTCAGTCTCCCACGTCACTCCAGCCCCACAGACTAGAAGGAGTTAAGCACCAGGGCGCAGGGTCCCAGGTGACAAAGCGCTCCCGCTCCCGCTCCTGCTCCTGACGGAGACCATTTTGCCGCAGAGGGGCTGGTGCAGCCTCTTCCCGGTAGCAGCCTCAGACCCGTGGAGTGAAGTCAGGGGCGGCAGGGCAGGCAGGGGCAGGCAGGAGCAATGCACCCGTCCCTCATCTGCCACTGCCACGGCCAGCCCTGCCCGGCGGCACAAATGCGGTGCTGCCTCCCGGCCCTGGGCACACGTGGGACACTGCTCGTCCTACCAACGCCCACGGAGCTGCCCCTGCCCCGTTCCCCCAGCGCAGCCAGGACAGAGCAGCGCAGGGCCGGAGCGCTGGACGGGGCAAGCAGCCCCAAGGCCAGCAGGCGAGCCGGGAGAGACAGTGCGAGCAGAGCCGACCCGAGCCGTGCCAGGCTTCGATCCCGGCGCTCAGCCGGCCCCCTCCCCAGGGATCACTCAACATGAATCGGCCTTTTAATTTGCTGCGGCGGCTGGAAGGGCTGGCGGCGGGATCGCTGGCAGGAACCCGCAGCCCCGCCGTGGGCACCGCGCAGCCCCACTCTCGGCAGGGCTTCCACCAACCTGCCTGCCCGGGGCAGCGCAGAGCAAACGCGGCAGCGTCAAAGGACCGTCACAGCACCCTTGGAGCCCCCCAAGGCAGCGTTCAAGCAGCAGCACCAGCCACAATTTGATCTTCTAATGGCTTTTTACTTAGCCCTAAATTGGGTTGGGAAGCGTCATGTCCCTTATCCCAAATCCTCCCTAATCGCTTTACACGGCGCGGGGCACTGAGCACTGGCTGGGGTAGCCCCAGCAGCCACCCCCCACGGGCTAATTAACCAGAGCTGCTGCCAAGGCTGCTACCCGACCACGGCTGGCCCGTCCCCTCCGCAGCACCCAGAGCACAGTGAGCCCCAGCCAGGGACATGGAGCACTAGGGCTGCGGCACTGCCCGGGAGGTGCAGTGGGTGAGAGGGGCCGTGGTGGGGGTAGTCCCGACCTCACAGCCCTCCGAGGCTCCGTCTGTGCTCCTGCACAGGGCTAATGACAGCTCCGGAATTCCCTGTGCCACCCCCACTCCCGTCCCCTCAGCCCCAGGGGCAGTAGCAGTGCGACGGCTGCTCACGGCACTGGGATGCCCTGGGGCTCCCCTGGAGGTACACAGGACACCTTGACTTTTGCCACAAGACATCTGGACTCCCGAGGCTCTGCCTGCAGCAAGGGGCACCCCAGGGTGACCCCAGCAGGCCAGCGAGCACATGGGCAAGCACGTGGCCCTGGCTGATGTCCCCAGCTGCTGCCGTTTTGCAGGAGCTGCTGGCCAGGGAGGCCACATCGCCATTCTGTCACCTCCGGCTATCAAGGGGACTTGGCTGTACACACACCGCCTGGCCCTGGGCTGTTGGCCTGGGGCACCTAAGGCAGATGGGGATGGCCAAGGTATTCTTATGGCAGTGGCATCTCTGCACCACCCAGCTTCCTTCTACTCTGCACAGGAGAGTCCGACAGCTGTCCTGGGGAGGGCGACCCTTGGAGAGGCCACACAGCCCTTGCAGCCCCACTGAGGCAGAGACCACTGATGATCAGAGCAGTGCTGGCTCGTGCTGGCAGTGTCACAGCAGAGTCAGCTCCAGCTGCAGCGTGGCAGGGGAGCAGGGGTGGGGGTCAGAGGTGGGATGGTGGAGTAGGATGTTCCCCCCCATCCCAGGGCTGTGCTTTCCCCCTCCAGCCAGCAAGCACACCCAGTGGCCTTTTGGGCTGGATTCCTTCACTGCCTGACCCAAATTGGACCAACTGCTACTTCAGACCTATCCTCTTCCTTCCTAAACCCGGGATTATCCTCCCTTTGATCAGCCGTCCCTGCAGCGCAGGATTTCCAGCACAGGCATTTTGGCTGGCTGCATTTAAACAGCTTCCCAGATTCTCCGACAGTCCAAGCCCTGTCTTGGAAATGGCCACGGACGCAAGTTCCAGCAAAGCTCCTGGCCCTGGATCTGGGCTCCCCAGGCAACCCAGTGCTCCCAGGCTGGGTGTCAGCATGGCACCCTGCAGTGGGGCTGTGGCTGACATCCCAACACCCCAACCAGAGGAGTGCAAGGTGCCAGCCTGGACACTGCAGGCAGGAGCCCTGCCTGCTCCCCACTCCCACCATCTCCCCAGAGGGTCTGCACTGGTCCAGCCCTTGTTGCGTTGCTGGGGCTGGAGCCCTTCCAGCCCTTGTCATGCGGCTCGTGCATGCTGTCCAGAGCACAACCTGAGTGGGGACACTGCTGACCTTTCTGACAAATAAGGCCTAAGTGGCACCCAGGGCTTCAGTGGTCGTGCTGAGCTTGGCAAGTTGCTGGACAGCCAGCACTGGAGCAGCTAGGACATGTGGAGGGGGCCCACTGGCAATGCAACAGCTTTGCCACCCAAGGGGTTTTCTATGGTCCCTGCAGACAAACCTCATGATGGGAGTTCAGCTGACCCTTGGCATGGGGGGACAACCCGCTCCCCCCAGCTCAACTACCCTTGTCCCAGGTGTGGGGGGCTCTGCTGAGCCCCTTCCTACAGACAATCCTTGCTGCCTCGAGCCTCCCAGGCTCCTGCTTCCTCCAGCCCTTCACCCGGTTGTCCCACAGGGCACCATCTCGCCAGGCTCAGCTCCAGGGACAGTCTGCCTGGTCCATCTGTAGTGGCACTGTGTCCAGCCCTTCTGCCAGACCCCAGCATGACAGAACCGCCTGCTGCCACACCGCCGGCCCTGCTGCGATGGAAATCGGTGAGTGGGAGAGATCCCGGTGCTGCAGAGGGCAAGGGGAGGGCAAGTGCCCAGGGAAGGGCACGACAGAGGGCCAGTGCGACAACCCCAGCACGGCAAGGTGCCCCCAAAAGTCTCCTGCCAGCCCTGACCTTGAGCGGAGCTGCAAATAAACAAGCAAATAAACAGACCGGGGTTGACAGAGCAGGGGAATACACAGAGCCTGTCTGGCTGTGCCCGGAGCCCCACTGTGGGCAGCCGAGACCCCCACAACCACCGCCATAGTCAGCCATGTGCTCCCGGCTGGGGCTTTGGCAGACCCCACGAGGGGGCCTGGAAAGGAGACTTGGCGGGGTCTGGGAGGGTCAGAGAGGCAGTGCAAGTCTTCCTGAGCACACACTGCATCCCCCCGGCTGCAGCCCATCCCTGTGCCCGGCAGGAACACCCGCAAGAACGGGGCCTGTGCTGCCCGACTGCCTGGTGGTGGACGTGGCCCCGGGAGGAACGGGGACCCTCACACAGCTCGGTAGTGCCGGGTGCCGGGAGGGGCTGAGGCCAAAGCGCCAGCAGTGACGGGGCTGCTGCGGGGCCGAGCGGCCCCTCGCCCACTACGGGCAGCGGCCCTGCGCCGGGGCTGCGCCAGGGCTGCAGCGGGACGGGGCACAGCGCGGCGCGGCATGGGCTGGACCGGACCGCACCGGCTCGACTCGGCACGACAGGGCTCGCTTTGGCTCAGCTGGGCTCGCTTCAGCTCGGCTGGACTCGGCCGCGGGACGAACGCCTCCTGCGGCCCCGGAGCAGGGCCCGGGCGGCCACTTCAGCACCGCGGACAGCGGCAGCGGCCCCGGGGGGCGGCAGGGCCGGGGGGGCGGGAGGGGAGAAGGGAGCGGGGGGCGGCTGCCCGGGATGGGGAGGCGGCTGCCGGAGATGGGGGGGCGGCAGAGGAGAGGAATGGGGGGGAGGNTGTCCGGGAAGCGGCGGGACCAGCCCCACAGGGTTGCTCGGAGCACAGTAAGCAGCCCCCACCCGGGAGGAGGCTCCGCGGTGAACCCCGCACGGCTCGGCCGCACGGCCGCTTCCCGAGGCTGCCGCAGCGGCAGGAGTGCGGCCGGGGCTGCGCGGAGGCGCCGGGAGCGGGAGCATCTCCGCACCGCCCGCCGCAGCCCCGCGGGGCCGCGGGCGGAGAGCCGCCGTCGCGGCCGGGGTCGGTGCCTGTGCCTCCCGCCTGCCCCGCGGCAGGGCACCCCCAGCCCCCGCTGCCCTCGGCTCCGCGTCGCTCCTGCCCCGGGCCGGCGCCTGCCCCCGGCCCGGCGGGGGCGGCCGCCCCGGGCCGTCCCGCTGTCCCGCTCGTCGGTGCCGATGCCGGTGCCTCACCTTGGCTGGCGCCGCCGTCGCCGTCCTCGCAGTCGGTCAGGTTGTTCAGCATGGCGCCGGTGCCGCGGCCGCCCGCTGCCGCCGGAGCTGGAGCTCTCGCTCCGCAGCAGCCGCGTCCCCGCGCCGCCCCCCGCGCCGGTGGGAGGGGGCTGCAGTGCGGAGGCGCCCGGGCTCACGGCTCACGGCTGCTGCCGGCGGAGCCCAGCCCGGCCGCCCGCTTCATCACGTATGCGGGAGGCATTGCCCCCGCCGCGGCGGGGAGGGGGGGAGCGGCGGCGCGGGGGGGGCACAAAGACGAGCGAGCAGAGCGGGGCCGCCTCCCGGCTGCGCCAGGCGTGGGGGGGAACTAGGGCAACGCTGCGGGCCCGGCTGGCGCGGGCGGGACGGGACGGGACGGCTCCGCAACCGCACCGACCCTGCACCCGCCCCGGCCCTGAACCCCGCCTCCAGCCCCCGCACTCCACACCGGCCCTCTCACCGGCCCCGCATCCGTCGCCAGCCCCCGCATCCCACACCAGCTCCCGCACCGGACTCCGGTGCAGCCTCGGGACCTGGAACACCCTCGGGGTGTACAGTGGGGCAGAACCTGTGCCTGCGGGACCGACGTATCCCCAGAGGCAGTTGGGGCCCGGGATCAAGGCAGCCTCTGTTCGCATGGCCCCTGTCCCGCGACGGGCGGCTCCCAGGTGGGGGTGGCTCCCGGGTGGGCAGCACCACGTCACTCAGTGGACCCCTCTGCGGGCAGCAGGGCCCCGACCATGGATGGAGACCCCTGCCCCAGCAGCAGGACTATCCAGGGCACACAGGGAGGAGGAGGACGTCCAGACCACCGCACAGTGGGGCTAGGGGGATAGCAGAGGTGATTGACCCTGCTCTGCCCAGGTAACTTGCAGCACAGGGAATGCTGCCTGTAGACGGGAGTAGGCTTGATGTGACCTCCTCTGGCGATCAGGGGGCTGAGATCACACCCATAACAACCTTCTCAGACCTGGAGAAGGGTTGCAGTGGGGCCGAAACCCCCAGACCCTGTGCCATCCACGGAGGCCCCAGCTCTGTGCAGCTGTCACCCACAGGACCAGGGGTACGGGCCACTCAAGCTGGGGCTGCAGAGGGACCTACAGGGCTGCTTGAAGCCCCCTGTTCTCTCGTGCACTTAATCTGGGAGGATCCCCCAGCCGGAGCTGGCTGCAGCTCCCGGCATCTCCTCCGGCACAGGCTGAGATCATGACAGCCCGCTGGCCTCTGTTACTTCTTGACGGCTGTAATTAATTGTTTACTTTCTCCTGGTGCGGAGCCAGCTGCTCCGCAGCGCGAATGCTCCCCCGCCTGACCTCACGGCCAGGAGAGAGGCTCAGACCCCTCACCCCAGCCCAGCAGGCAGCACTGATCCCTGCCCTACGGCTGCAGCCAGGACCCCGGGACCTGGCATCCCTGGGGAGCTGCAGCAGCACAGCCTCAGTTCCATGGCAAGTGGCACGGGAGGGCTGCAGGGAGGATGGGGAGTTCGGGGTGGGCAGTTCAGGGTGGGCACTCCCCCGGCCAGGACTCCGTGTGGCAGTCACCACATAGGGCTGCCCTTGTCCAGCTGCAGCAGCACCAACTCCTCACACCTGCATCCCTCAGCCCTGAGCAGGAGCCAGCGCTGGAGCAAGGGGCTGGCCCACTCCCAAGGGTTGGGACTGGAAGGAAGGGGCTGTAGACAGGATGTAGTGGACAAAACCACCGTCCCATGTGGGGCTGGGGGCATAGAGGGCATCCCCAATCCCCCCAAGAAGGCTGTGGATGGGCAGAAGCGCAGCGGGCCAGGGTCCAGCCAGCCATGGGGACTGCCAAGAACCAGAGGGTGGTTTTTTGCAGGAGGCCATAGTGCGTGGGCTCGGCACAAGAGGGATTTTCCTACTAAAACAGATGCAGGGGAGGGAGCACGTGAAAGACCACTAATCCCCTAATCCCTGGATTATGGCTCCATTTCAGGGGTTGGGATTTGACGGCAGCACAGCGGGCTACGCTATCAAGACTGCATTGGCTTAGCCTGTGTGCAGGGTCCCACCAGCATGTGGGGACAAACTGGGAATGTCTCTGAGGCAGAGGGTGAGGGGGCTTGAACCCCCAGCAGAGGACTGGCCTTAACCCCAGCCCAAATGCCCAAGACTGGGGTATCTGGTGCACGGTGTCAAAAGGAGAGAGGTCTGGCACATTTTGGGCACCATCCATGCCCTTGCATTGCTTGCAGTCCTGCTGCAGGCAGCACAAGGGCATGGGGAAAGAGGAAGACGGGTGCTTTTCCCAGGCCATGGAGTGGGGGATCAACCGCAAGTGGCCCCTGAGTCGGAGAAGCAGGCAGGATCCTGGCACCAGGCCAGGCAGAGCATCAGTGCCCCACTTAAATGCAAGAGGCTGCCCAGGAATGATGACGGAGAGTGGCCAAGCCAAGAAGCATCCCTGCAAAATGTCCTGTACCCCTGCAGAGACTCCCAAGAATGTTCCAGACCCCTCTGCATAGAGCCTGGGTGAGGGGAACCATCCTCACAGACATTCCCAGGGCCGGAATCCTGGCCGTCTGCCACACAGCCCTTTCCTGTCCTATTACCAGCAGCGGTCAAACCTCCCAGGAGCAAGACACGTGCTGGAGTCACTGGGAAACCTCCTGAGGGCAGGGAGCGGGCAGCCTGGCAGCGTGCCGCCCCGGCAGTGAGGGCGGCTGTGCTGTGGAGATGCTGGTCAGCACATTGCACTGCCTGCTGTGATCTCTGGGCATGGTCAACAGCCTGCCCATCCACAACCTGCCAGGGTGGGACACCCCACACTGAGGGCTTGAGGCATGAGGACAAGCAGCTCCCAGGGAAAAGAAGAGCTGGGGCAGGACAGACCCCAAGATGATGGAGGTGCAGCAGGGCAGAAGGGCAGTGATGCCAGCCAAATGTCCTAGTGCGGGGTTTGCATCATAATGTGCCCTCACCCTGCTGTCCTGACACCCCCACAAGCCCAGGGGCAACAACACATCCTGCAGCATCTTGGCAGGTTGGAGTGCTCATTTATCTCCATCCAGGTCAGAGCCCTGCCACCAGTATGGGGCAAAAGCAGAGCCCAGAGCTGACACGGGCACCTGCTGCGACTTGACACCAGCTGCAGCAGCAGGACAGGACACGGAGGGAGGTTACAGTGTCTTGTGCGGCTGTGAGGGGAGCCACAGGAGCCACTGCAGCTGCTGAGGGTGAGAGCAGAAGGGCAGCAGTGGGGCAGGGCTGGCAGAGGGCATGGGGCAAGGCTGTGAGCTCCTGTGTGATGCGAGCCCAGCACAGCGCGCAGCTGGCGCAGCGTCCCCAGCTGCCCTTGCCCAGATGTCTTGCCAGCAGCAGGGCCGTGGCAGTGGGCGGCTGGGCAGCCTGGCACAGGGATCAGCAGCAGAAGCAGCGTCCTCCCACCAGGCCCCGCTCCTGGCAACACAGCTGAGGAGCCCCCAAGCAGCCCTGTGCCAGTTGCAGTACCCTGGGGATTCCAGGCAGCCACTGCTGAGCCAAGGCCAGAGGGCCCAGTGATGGCCGAGGAGCAGCTGCATGGCCACTTGCCAGCCACTGCCAGAAGGGTTTGGGTGCAGGATCAGCTGATGATGCACTGGAGTGTCCTGTGTCCCACCCTCACTCAGCCTCACAGCCTGTGCAAGGACCCCCACTCTGGCACCCCACTGAAGTACCTGTAGTGTGTTCAGTAGCATGGAGGCTCCTTGGGAAAGCTGCTGCAGGCAGCAGATGGGGCTTTGGCTGCTCCAGCCCCCTGGCAGCATCCTACCCCCTCCCCTCCCAGCAGCATCCCATCCCCCCATATAATCAGCCTCTACCTGCTGCAGACCCTTGGCTCAACTAATGGTACCCTAAGAGCACCCAGTCTGCCACAAACCTGACTCAAGTGTCTGAGAGGGGGCTGGAGGAGATGGGGGGACTGGAGGAGCCTCCTTAGCAGCCCCTGTCCCCCCTCTGTGTATGGTGCCCCAAGTGGGGACACTGCCCCCTCCCTCATGTCCTGGCCCCTCTTGGCAGGGGCCCTGCATGAGGGTGCAGCCAGGGCTGGTGGGGTCCCTACTCTACCCAAGCCCCTCTCAGGGCCTCACTCCCACCTGGGGTCAGCCTCACACAGCTGCCCCACAGAGCCTTCTTCATGGCTTATGGCCCACAGCGCCATGACCCCACGGCCCCCAGGGGAGCCAAGAGAGCTGCTGAACCCCCTCAGCATCGAGAGTCATGGCAAGGGTGACACCGGGACCGGTTTCCATGGCAACGAGAGAGGCTCCATAACTGGTTGGTTGCCATGGCTACTGCCGCCGAGCCCGACCGCTCGGGACACAGAGGGGCTCTGCGGTGGAGATGCCCCGGGGCTCTCTCGGGCCGGGGCGGCTGTACCACGGGCAGCGCACCGGGCACGGGGGCAGCAGCCCCAGGTGCAGCCCCCGGGAGGGGGGCCCAGCCCCACGGTGAGTCCCAGGTGACGCATATCGATGCCCGGTCCCGCTGGGTCCGGCCCGCCTTGCGCTCGCGGTGGGACCGGGTCCCCGCGGGACAGCGGCACCGGCGAGTCCCGGGGGCGGGGCGGGGCCGCGGGGGCGTGGCCGGGGTGGGCACACCCCCACCGGAGCCGTCCCATCCCGTTATCGCCCCCTGGCGGCGTCGCGGCCCCGCGCAGCCCCGTCCGCCCCCGCCGCCGCCCGCGCAGACCCCGCACAGACCTTGCCAAGACCTCGCGCAGCCCCGTCCGCCCCCGCCGCCACCCGCACGGACCCCATTTCCCGGGACAAGCCCTGGACCTGGCCGTACTCCAGCAGTGACCCGCGCCCGGCCCCGAGGTCCCCGCGGCGGCGCCTTGTCTGTACCCTGCCCCGCTCGGCACCGGGCGGCCCCTTGCGGCCGCCGCCCTTGCCCGGGAGCTGAGATCCCTCCTCAGCACCACCGGCCTGGGGCCGCTCCCGGGCAGGGCCTTCCCAAAGGGCGGCCCCGGGAGCCACGAGGCGCCCTGAGCACGGAGCCAGCTCACGGACGAGCAGGGGCCCTCCAGCTGGCCCAGGGGTCCCCGCACCGCCCCGGCACTGGCAGCACGGCCGGCTGCAGCCTTCTCTCCTGCACCGCCCAGAGGTCCCGGTGATCTCCGTCACTCTATCTCCCACGCGTGACACTGACATTCGCGCAGGAACGAGTCTTTCCCAGGACCACTGCTGTCCAGAGCTCCCACCTGCCATCGGCAGCCCCTGCCAGTCCTGCAACTGCCAGCCCCATGCACCCCTTCCCATCCATCCTCCCGGGACAATGCATCCACGGTCGCATTGCTGTGAAGAAATGTGGGATGTGAGGAATCCATAAAAGCTGCCAACCCCTAAGCAGCCACCCTGCCACAGCCGTGACCACCCCACATGACAGGGCACTTCCAGCAGCACCAGCCACTGGCTGTCCTCTGGGAGGGCACAAGGTCACAGCTCAGCCAGAAGGATGTGCCCCTTGCTCCCACCACGGCCACTCAGCATGCCCACCCCAGCTCCCCTCAGCCCCCCACCAGCAGACTGGCTGCTAAACCGAGGTGCTGTTCCTAGAGGGCCCCAGAACTCAGCCACAGCCTCGGCTCATCATGGTCCGCTCCACCCCAACACAGCCCACAGGCCAGGCCCAGTTGGCCCAGCTGCCATAGAGTGACAAGCGGCCCTGCATCCCCTTGCCACTGGAAGCAGCCCTATATCACCCACGACAGCGCAATCCTAGACAGGACCCCAAAGGCCAGAGCCCACTGACGGAGGCACAGCCTACCCCGGGTGTCGTGGTGTCTGTCCGGCTGCTCGCGCCTCCCACCCGCGCCCTTCGCCGAGGGTGCAAGGTCACAGCTCCAGCAGCACGGTGCTGCCGTCGGCCGGTTTTCTGGGATCGATACAGCTCTGGTGACAGCAAAGCCCCACCACCACGTCCCCTGGGCACCACAAGGCGATGGCTGCCGGCTCCAGTGCCTGTGCCCATGGCAGCCCGGTGGGAGCTGCTGCATCCGAGGGCTGGCCACAGCTTGCCCTCGCCCTGTGGGGCAGCAGCCACCCTCCACCATGGCTCCCTGGGGAGCAGTATGTGACCTCGCCACCACAGCCGACCCACAGCCGTAACCCTGCTCCATCCCGCTGCTGGCCCGGCAGCAGCAGGGCCTCGCTCCAACAGCCCCCGGTATGGGGACGGAACAGGGGAGCTCTCTGAGGAGTGGAGGTGGCCGCGGGGAAGAGGCTGGGACGAGGGCTCCTGCGCGGGTGGCCGAGCCCCACTCCCTGCTCTGCACCTCCAATCTCCCGGATCCCGCAGCTCCGCGCCATCCCTACTCCAGGGGTCTGCACTGCCTCCGAGGGGCCAGACCGACCGCAGCTCCGCACCCCCCGTGCGGCCCCGACGGCCCGGCCCTCCTCGCGGACCCTTCTCGCGGACACTCCCCGCGGACCCTGTCCTTGCCCGGGGGATCCTCGTCGCGGACCGTGTCCCACCTCCGGAGCCTCCCCGGGCCCCCCTTGCCCCCGGCGCTCACCCCCGCCGCCGGTGACTGTGAACCGCCCGCTCATGGCCCCGTCGCCGCCACAAGTGGCTCCGGCCCCGGCGGTCGCTGAGCGCGGCCCCGCCGGGCGCTGACCGGGGTCCTAGTGCCCGCGGCACCGCCCGCCGCGCCGCCCCCGCGGCCGCAGGGCTGGCTCCAGTCCGAGTGGATCGGCTCTGCCCCGCTCCGGTCGGCTCGGTTCGGCCCCGTTCGTCCCGGCTTGACTCGACGGGACAGGACCGCTCCGCCACGCCCGGCCGGTTCCACAGCCGCCGCTGAACTGGGGGTGCTGGGACCGTGCCCCAACGGGACGGCAGGGGGCCGCACTCTGCCCCCGCCCTGTCCGGAGCCGCGGCCGCTAATTACAGCTAATTACAGCTCCGGAGCTGCGGCTGCCCCACCCTGCCGCGGACCCGGGCACCCTCGGGCACGATCCCTGCCCTGGTCCTGCTGCCGAGCTCTGCGGCCACGCAAGGACGGAGCGGGGCCGGGGGAGTCTACGGGGCCAGCCCGCGGCGGGGTCTCGGCTGCAGTGGAACGTTCGGTCACAGGCTGTGTGCCGGCCACACGCGGTGACAACTGCCCTCTCCTCATCTCGGTGCAAAGGTGGAGCGCAGGAGAGGGCAGTGAGTGGAGGACTGTTCAGAGCCAGGGCTTGGGAGGTCGGGGGAGTCGGGACAGGGATTGCCGCGCCTGGTGTAGTGCTGGTGGTGGACAATGTTGGAACCGAGGGACATCCTTCCCCGTTGCACCCAGTGTCCCTAATGGATCCAGAGTCCTTAGCAAGGGGAGCTTTGTGACAGTCCCTCCCCAGTGCCCTTGCCCACTGATGCAGGACTGGGGGAGGATGATGCCCCCAGTACATGGAGGTTCTCCAAACCATGGCCCCTATAAGCTGATAGAGCACTCGAGGCTGTGTCCAAAGAATTGTCTTTATTACAAATAGGCAGGCAATTGGCAGAGAGGGTGGTTGGCAGAGTGGGCAGTGGGCCGGAGTAGGCAAAACCCTGTGTCCCACCCTGGTGTGTTCCCAGGCGCCAGCTCCCCATGGGGCTCAGCCTGACCTGGCATTGCTGGCTCAGGAAAAAGACAAATTTGTCTCGAATCCATCTGCGGTTTGCACCAGACAAACGCCTCTGTGCAGTGGAGCTGGCACTGGCAGGGGTGGCAAAATGCCAGCTGTGGCAAGAGTCATTCTCCCCAGCTGGGGCTCCCCAAGCTGGGCAGCTCCCAGGGGGTGATCCCAGGACCCCCTGCCCCTTTCTTCCAGGGAGATGGTGACCTCATCTGGGGTTACCCACAGCCACAAGGCTCCCAGAGGTCAGCCTCTGAGACAGGAGCCCACAGGTTGGGAGCAGTGGGCAGGGAGCAGCACTGGCAGAGTCAGTGGCTGGTCAGGCCCTCAGTGCTGGGGACACTGCAGGATGTCATACTTGACATAGCCCACCCGGTCCACCTGGTAGCGCGGTGTCATCCTCCAGTAGAAGCTGCCCCGGCAGAAGTGGTACTTGCCTGGGCAAGGAGGTGAACAGAGGGAATGGAGGGTCAGCAGGGGTTTGGCCATACAAAGACCCATCCCGGTGGCTGCCCAAGCAGCACAGGCACATGGCACCCTGCACCTTGCTGGCATCCTGCCATCTCCACCACCAGGACCCATGGGGGCTGATGGCGTGCCCTGCCCCAGGGCCATTCCCCACATACCCAAGCATCCCAAGCCAGGAACCAGAGCAATGCCATGAGAGGCTCAGGTAGCCCAGGCCTGAACACCCAGCACCCACCTGCCAGGTTCCACTCACCTTGGTAGAGGAACACATTGCGTGCATCAAGGGGGACACCGGTGAAGACATCATCAGTGGCACGGGGGTAGCCCTTGTCCACCCTCTGAACCTTCACATCCAGCCTGTCAGAGGGCAGAGCCATGCTCAGGGCTGCTGGGACCCCCCACCCCAGTCCCTTGCTCAGGCAGGCGCTGCTGCTCTCCAGTCCTGCTCACCTCCAGTAGCTCTCCCCACTGAAGAGCAGCACTTTGCCACGGCCCCGCTGCAGGGCCCCCGAGAGGCGGCCGGCTTCCTTCCCTATACCCAACTTCTCGATCCCCCGGGGGCCCAGCACACTCTTCCCAGAAAACACCCAGAACTGCCGACCTGCAGTGGGAGATAGTGGGGGTGTCAGACAGCCCTGATAGCTCCCAGGCTTCACCAGGCTCCTCCCACTGCCTGTGGGACTGGGCCGTGGGCAGTGGAGGCAGAGCTCACCAGCAAAGAAGAAGACTCTCTTGGTGAGCACATCCTGGAAAACAGCATCGATGGTGTCTGGGAGGCCGGGCCAGGTATCAGCAACAGAGAAGGCACCCTGGATGCCTGATTTCCAGAAGGATGAGTAGGTCCAATATTTCCTGGTGGGGAAAATGAGCTGTCCTGATCACCTCAGTCTGCCACAGTCCATGTCCTCCACATCCCTGTGTTCCCCCACATCCCTCATCAGGGCAGGAGGTGCCAGATGCTGCCACTCACCCATCCTTGAAGAAGTACAGCTCCCCGTTGATCTCTGTGATAGCATCAAAGTTCTTCTCCATGCAGGCATCCCGGCTGGGGTCCACAGGAATGGGTCCAGCTGTGGGCTGTGGTGTCTCCTCCTCCTCCTCCTCAGTGGTGGAGGTGCTGCCAGCCTCTGTGGGCATGGGCTGGATCTCCTCTGTGGGCACGGGCTGGGGCTCCTCAGTGGGCAGGGGCTGGGGCTCCTCCGTGGGAGCAGGTGCAGGTGCAGTGGGCTTGGGGCCAGAGCCACGACCTAAGTGAATACAGGGGAGAGCATGAGGCTGGAACCAACTTGCTGCTGCAGGACAGCCAATGCACCCAGCTGCAGTGCAGCTGCTCACCATAGAGGTACTGGATGCCCCGGACATCATCGGGGTGCAGCTGGAAGTCCTGGATGTAACTGTACATAGGGTACATCAGGGCCTCACGCACACTGGAGTGGTCCAGCCCCAGTGAGTGTCCGAACTCATGGGCAGCCACCAGGAAGATGCTGTAACCTATGAGAAAGCATTGGCCTAAGTGCCTGGTGAACCACAATGGGGCAGGACACACCACTCAGAGACTGTGGTCCCGCAAGAAGAATATGGCGTGGGTCTGGGAGACACAAAGCAGAGCACAGGCGGAGGGGCCAGTACCTCTGTCAGGACAGAAGCCCCACTTCTTGTCGGTGTCGTAGTTGCTGGTGGTAGCACACCAGAGCTTGCCATCCTGCCGGCCCTGGCTGGTGCAGGCGCTGTAGGACTGCCCCAGGAAGGTGAAGGGAAAGACACACGGATCCCCCTGGGAGTTGCCACCGATCACAGCTGTGTCTGCAACAAAATATCAGTGAGGCTGTGCCTGACACTGCCCTGGCCAGAACCCAGGACAACGCTGAGATCCCTCATCTGCCCACCCTGTGTGCCCCCTCCCCTGCATGCCCCCCCGCCTGCTGGCACCTCGGTTGGGGCAGAAGCCGTATTTCTTGTCCTGGTCAAAGCTGGAGGTGGTGGCACACCAGCGGTAGCCATCAGAGCGCCCATCTGTGGTACAGCTATCGTAGGAGGTGCCATCGAAGACAAAAGGGAAGACGCAGGGGGCTCCATCGCTGTTGCCACCATTGGTATAGAGGACTGTGGGGTGAGGGAGAGTGAGGATGGCCCCAGGCACCACGGGGCTGGGCAGGGGTTGTGGTTACCACTACTCACGCTCGCTGGGGCAGAAGCCGTATTTCTTGTCCTGGTCATAGTTGGAGGTGGTGGCACACCAGGGCAGCCCATCCTTGCGCCCCTCCGTGGTGCACCGGGAGTAGGAGCGGCCCTCGAAGATGAAGGGGAAGTGGCATTCGGCTCCATTGGCATTCCCGTGGCGGGTCTTCACCACTGCTCAGAGAGGGGCGGCTCAATGCTGTGGCTGGGGCTGGCACCTTCAGACCCCCCCAGCCTGCCACACCCTGCCCTTACCTAAGCCAGTTCCCAGTGTCCAGAACTCATCGTCGTCAAAGTGGGCATCACCCTGGATGCCCTGGCCTGGGGGAAAGGCGTGGGCCAGGAGCCCATCCTTGCCGTCGAAGGGGTACCCATCCCCATGCTCTGCAGGGAAAAGCACCCTCAGCTGGACCTGCCACAGGAGCCCTCACATCCCCAGCATGCACAGAGACACCCAAGCCCTGCACACCTCCTGCACGTGTGGGGGCAGGGGGACTCTGGGCACAGCCCAAGGAGACACGGGGTGAGGATCCCACAGGCAAGGTGCATCACTAGGACCCTCCTCACTCCCTGCCTGCCCAAAGGACATCACCTTGGCTGCCAAACATGATCATGATATCTGCCTCGCCACTGTATATCTGGGTGAAGGTGAGAGGGGTCACATCGCTCCACACTTGGAACGCTCGTCTGAAGGCGTCATCGATCACGGCACGGTCCAGGTCGGGGGAGTAGTTTATCACCCTGCCAGGGAAGCAGAGTGTAAGTGCTGCCAGGTTCCCCCCTCATGCAGGAGTGACCCTGTTCTGGGAAGGAGCAGACCCCCACCCTCAGAGGTGATAGCAGTCACCACCACCCTTGACGCCCCCCCAGGGCTTAGGTGCTCTTCTGGCCATCGGGAAGCAGATGCTGCTGCCATCCCGGCTTGGCCCTGGCAGCACTGGGACCCAGCTGTACAGGCAGCACCAAGCCCAGACAAAGGCTGAGCAGAAGCTGCCAGCCTCCTGGTCCCTCAGGCTCTCCATTCTCCTGGGACCGTCACCCTGGGGACACAAGGGTTCATCTCCAGAGCAGACTCACCGGTAAGTCAGGTCCATGTGGTCCCACTTGAGGTCCCCCTCAAAAGTAAGGAAGGTTCCCACGTCAGGGACACCGCAGCGGGGGGCTCGCATGGCCTCCAGTGTGGCAGCATCCAGCTCTCCTGTCTCCTCCAGGCCCAGCTGCTTTTGCATCTTGAGCAGTGCCTTGCCCAGGGACACGTGCCTGCCACCAATCTTAGTCTCTGCCTCTGTGGTGTAGCCGAACCTCTGCAGGTAGCGCTGTGGAGGAAAGGCAGCCAGAGGGGTGAGTGAGGCAGGAGGGGGCTCCAGCAGCCCCGGGCACCCAGCCCAGCCTGGGTGCCTCCCTGAGCTCAAGGAGACTGACAGCTCTCAAGCCGTGCCTGCAACCCCTCACTGTCAGCCTGGGTGTCCCTTGGGGACCTGGGTGCCAGGAGGGCACCACGGGGCCATGCTCCCCTCACCTCTGCCAGCTGTAGATCCGGCAGAGTGCTGATCAGGTCCCCCGGGAAGGTGACAACCGCCTGCGGCTTGCCCTGGAGAGGGGCCGCACAGCAGGAGACTGCCAGCAGCCCGAGGACGAGCGGGGCCAGGAGGAGTGCCATGGTTCGGCGGTGACAGGAGGGATGCGGCTGTGCTGGTCCCCGCTGTCTGCTCTGGATGCCGCCGGGTTACCCGCTCCTATTTATGGGGTGGGAGGGCAGTGAGTCACCCTCAGACCCCTCAGCGCCGACTCACACTCCCTTCTCCCTTCCCACGGTGACGAAACGCACACTCCATCTCTGCCTTAACTGTTTCATCACCTTGTTTACTAAACACGCCGCGTTCCGCAGCCACTCGAGGACAGGAAGAAGGAAAGTGGCTGGGGAGCTCCACCGGGCCACAGCACAGCATCGAATGGCCACTCTGGAGCTGCCCTGCACAGGCACTGCCCTGCTGGCCCCAAGACCATGGTAGCTGTGGGGACAGCCGGGCACTACTGGAGCCCAGCCAGGTGCTCAGGACCCTGTAGCTGTGTTGTCACACCGGCTGACACTGAGCTTGGCTGGCTGAGGGCTGATGGTACTGGACCCGCAAGGGCCTGGGTTGGCATGGGGGCAGATAGCAGTGGAACCTCCACCTGAGCCCCAGTGCCTGGAACACACCTGGCTGGGATTTGGGAGCTTGCACGCTCACCAGGACTCTGGATCCTTCCCCAGCACAGCTGCATCACCCCACTGGGTCAGAGTGTTTCCAGCACTGGAGATGCTCATGGCCCTCACCCCATGACCGCTAAGCCCAAATGCCAGCAGTTGAATGGCACAGCTTACTGGTACCAGAGGCAGTGCCTGCCCAGGAGCAGCTCTGGGCACGGGAATGTTCCACCTGAGGCCCTGGGACATTAGGGGTGCCCTATCCTTGCTGCTCTGCTATGCAGGGTGCTGCTGACTCAGGTTCCCACCCAGCACAGCACAGACCTTGCCATGGGATGGTGTTTTCCTGCTTCTCCCAAAGTGCCGACGCTTGTGGGAACGAGAGCAGTGAAGGGGAAAGCAAACAGGGATGAGGAGCAGGGGGAAAACAGATGGCAGAGAACAAGGCGCAGCGTCAGCGGAGGGGGAGGGAGGACTGGTGTAGCCCAGCGAGGCTGCCTGAGACAGGTCCCAGAGCAGACCCCCTGCCCCAGCTCTCACCAACCCCATGAGGCCAAGGGGTCCTCAGCTGGCTCATCAGGAGAATCCTCCTCTTCACCTCATTCCTGTTAGTGCCTGTCCTCCCAGCTCCCAACAGTGCCAGACTGTGGCTCAGCAGCTGCCCCCTCCCCATATCCCCCCAGCTCTGGCTGAGCCAAGCCAGCAGCTCCTGGCCCAGCCAAAGGATAAGCAGGTTATGCTGGCACCCAGCACAGCTGGGGACAGTGAGAGGTCGGGGCTGTGCTCCCTGGGCCCTTGAAGAGGAACCCCCATGCCCAAGGGAGGGCTCATCCCTGGGGCAGCATCACCTGCCAGGTGCCCTGTGCTGGTGGGATGCATCCCAGGGTCACAGCTGGCTGGCCACAGGAAACTCACCGGCAGTGTGGGCTAAGCTGGGAGGAAGCAATGGTGAGAAATCAGGGGGTTGCCTCACTCCCCCACCACAGCCATGCAAGAGCAGCCCCCATTCCCTGGTACAGGAAATTGCTTCACAAGCAGCCGCCATCCTGCACCCAGTGTGACAAACACATCCAGCCAAGCATTCCCTTATGGTGGGACACAGCCCGGGGACCTCACAGCCAGGTCACCCTACAGCCCCCTCCCACAGGGTCCAGCCTGTCCCCCTTGTCCCTGTGATGGCCCAGCTCTTCACCTGGCAGGAGGCAGTGGCTCTCTGTGCTCCATGCCTGCCTGCCTGGCAGCTAAGGTGAAGCAACTTTGCCAAGGTGCCCTGAGAGCCCATTGAAGCTGGTGGCTCCTGAGGCATTTGGGGAGCAGGTACTGCTCCACATCCTCCCCTCTCCAGCCTGCCAGGTCCTCAGCCCACAGCATAGAGCTGTTGAGGGAGCTGGGTGCTAAATAACCCCTGTGAGGATGAACCTGCATGGCAGCCCCAACAAGGAGGCTCCTGACTCTGGCATATAGTCAGAAAGTCACATCCGGCTCTGGTCTCCCTGGCACTGTGGCAGATCCCTTGGCCTTCCTCCACATGTTATTCCCATCTCTTGTTTCCACCACATGCAGAAGCTGCAGCTCCAACAACCTGGGCACTCTGCCAGGGCACACCATGGCATCATGCTGCCTGTGGCACCCTGAGGGCAGAGCCACGGCCCACCAGCATGGAGTAGCACTGGCAGAAATGGGGCTAGGAGGGGAGTGGAGCCTTGGAGCAAGTGATGGCAGAAGGAGATGAGGGCCAATGCCCCACACACTGTCCACCAGTCCCAGCAAGCCCTCAAGCTGGGCACTGGGAGCTCCAGTGGGGGGTTGCCGGCCGCATCTCTGCCCCCATCCTGGCCGCTCCCACTGACTCATGGCCCCGCTCACCAGCTTCCTCCTGGAACCATCCCGGGGGAATTTCTGGTGACTCTCTGGAGGCTCGTCAGGGAGCAGGGCCAGGGCAGCAGGGAAACCCCCACGTCTGGCAGTGCCGACAGCCTCTGTGCCAGGCAGGGAATTCTGTGGGATGGGCTCGGCACTGCTGGCATGAACTCTGTGCAAGGCAGCCTCAATCAGCTTGTGTATGGGAGCTGGGTAAAGGCACAGGCTCCTCAGAAAGTGCATGTGTGGAGGGAGGCTTGGGGCAGCCACTGTGGCTGGTGGGAAAGAGAGGAGGGCAGTGGTGATGGGGCAGTGCCACAGGCAGGAGAGGGCTGTGGATGGCAGAGACCCCAGGAGCTGTGTCCAGCCCAAGCTGCCCATGGCCTTTTTCACTCCCAGAGCCCCTGAAAGGAGTGAGATGGAAAAACCCAGGCAGACATCCTCCATCCCAGACACTGGCTGAGCCACGAGGTTGCCGGTCACCACCGTCGCTGCCAAAAGGGGAAGGAACAGCCACCGCAGCCCCTTCCCACACCCTTACTCATGGCCACCCTCATGCAGACCCTCTGTGGGAAACTGGTCCAGGACCTCAAATGGGGCTGGTGCCTGCCTGAATCCCTGCCCAGGACAGAGGCTGACAGGACACAGTGGTACCTCTGTGAGGCTGCAGGTCCCCTGCAGGGAGGTGCTGGTTGGGTCAGCAGTGCATTTTTTTGAGGGGGACTGTATGAAGCCAGGGCCCCTGGAATTCCCCCTGTTCAATTCCCCCTATAGAGGCAAGCAGGCTGGGGGCCAGCCAAGGAGGGAGTGTGGCATCAGACAGCCAGGGGAGAGGTCCACAAACATGGGATGCACCAGGGCAACAAATCTGGTGGGGAGCTGAGGAGCCAGGGGTGAGGGAACACCCAGCTGCCACAGTCACTGCTTCACACCCAGGAACCCCAGTTAGGGGACAAGGGTACACAGGAACAAAGGACAGGCACAGGCATGTAGATAGCATCAGGTGCCCCCCCAGCATAAGCAGGAGTGTGGTGGCAAGGGGAAGTGGGGTGGGAGAGAGTCAGCATCTTGTGCGGGTGAGACAGCACTGGATTGGGGAGAGCAAGTGCCGGTCACACGGAATACGACCTGTGCACAGGGAAGGGAACACTTGGACTTGGCAGAAGTGCCAAGTGCCAGTGCCAGTGCCACGGCCACCACAGCATAGGCAGACACCCTGAACACTGGGCAGGGCATTACTGCACGTCTCTAGCTGAGCCAGGCAGTCACTGGCCCCTCTGCCCTGAGATACAGTGCCCCAAACCCATCCCTCCCCCTGTCCCATGGGCTCTGCCACCACCCCATGACCAGGAAGCAGAGCTGACACCCCAGCACTGGCAACCCTGGCCAACATCAGTCCATGGTATACAGTGACTGGAGACACTTGGCGTGGGAGCAGGACAGGGCACAGGGAGAAGCTCTGCGTCAGAGGCTCAGAGCCCCATCACTCCTGCTCAAGGGCTCGAGACAGAAACAACATTCCTGCACACATTTCCCGTATCTGCTGTCCTGGCGCTGGGCCCTGCGTGGGATGGGACTGCAGCGTCCAGCTGGGCCCAGGACCCTTCCTGACAAACCATCCTGCATGCTGCCGACCTGCAGCTCTCCAGCACCAGCAGTCCCTGGCCCTGCATCCCTTCTCTGCCTGCCCCGAGCTCTGTGGATACACCTGCTCAGCTCCTGGCTTGCCCTTGCCTCACCTGGGGAACTTCCCACCTCTCAGCATCCCCTTCTTGCCAATCCTCAACCCCTGCTTGCCTGGTGTCCTGCCCCCCACAGCCCCTTACCCCTTAGTCCCACTGCTGCCCAGCCCTGCTGCCCCCCAGACTGATGTTGCTGCTCCTGCACCTCTTGTCTGGGTGAGGATGACGCGGCCGCTGTCACTGGGAGGATCACTCCTCCCTGCAGGCACTGAAACCAGCACTGCTGTGTCACCACCCATCCCAGCTGCAAACCACACATGACGGATCCCCTGCCTGCCACACTGACTCCCCGTATCCAGGTGGGTGGCAGAGTCACCTCCCTGTGTTGGGCTGGGACATCCCCCCCTCCATGCCCACCCTGGGAACTCCCCATATCTGTTGGGGTTTCACTGGAATGCTGCAGGAATCCCATCCAGAGCTCCATTCACCAGGTGCTGGGGCTGACAGCTGGCACTGTGGCACACCTCACACCGAGGTCACCAGCAGCCTGCTCCTAACATCACAGGGCTCTTGTGCTTCAGGGCTTCCTTGTTGTAAACTCCATCCCATCCCTTGACCCTCCTCCTGCCTCAGCTTCTGCCTCCAGCTTTGACCAACCTTTCTTCTCCCAAACTTTCCCACATGCTGGGAGCAAGAGGACAGAGTATTCAGGGAGGTGACAGGGGCACGGGGTCCAGGTCACCTGGGGAGCATTTGGGAAGGGGGCAGCATCATGGCCACCATCCCCTCAGCATCCTCTCTTGGGTCACCTGTTGGATCAGCTGCGTGGAAGCATCTCCTGTGCACCACAGGAGTGAGGCAGGAGCTGGGCAGGGAGCAGAGCAGGACAGAGCTGGGTGGCTGCCAGCTCCGGGGGACACAACTGCTGTGGGTGAACCATCAGCACCATGGCACAGGACGGGTGGGCAGCGCTTCATTCCTGGCGGTGACACGGGCACAGCAGCTGCCTGCTAAAACAGGAAGAGCAGCAATTGTGACAATGACAAGGAACCTGACTGTGTGCGAGGGGACAATGTGCTGCCAGGAATCCATGGCTGTCAGCAATGGAGCGGCTTGGGAATAAGGAGCGGGGGTTTGTGGAAGGTGGAATATGGGCAAAACTGGTGGTATTTAATTGTAAACTGCGCAAAGCAGAAGGAAAGGCGGTAGATGCAACACGTTCAGATTTCAGTAAAACATTTGACAACTGTTCCAGCGCTTGCTGCCAAATTAACTCAGAGCAGCTCAGTTGTCAACACAGGCATATGGACAAAGCCCAGGCAGCCCAGGAATGGCACACAGCCTGGCTGTCTGCCGGGAGCTGCCCCGGCCACACGACCTGAGACCTTTCAAAACCGGGCATCGTGTGAGCAGAGAAAGGCACACCCTGGGCTGAAGGAACACCAGGATGGACAGAGCTGCCATGCTGTCCAGGGAGGAGAAGGGCTGGAAAGCACCTAGGCAAGAGCCAGCAGACCTGTGGGAGCTGCCATGCCCCCACGGGGTGGGGAGCAGCCCCAGAGCCTGCCTGCTCTGCCCTGGGTTGCAGCAACCTCCTCCAACTGAAGGGCTGGAGCAAGGGGGACTGAGCAGAGCAGCCTCACAGGACCAGCTGTGGGCAAGGATGCGGGACTGCCAAGGTGGGGAACTCCACGGCAGCACCAGGTACTGACCCCCTGCTCTGGGAGCGCTCATGCAGGCACAGGCCCTGTGCTGGGGACGAGTGCAGGGGACAGACAGAGCCCAGCACACTGCACACCAGGGGCCTTTGGGGCCCTGCTACACACACAGTTCTCTGCCCACCTTGTTTATTTTACTTATATTTCAGTAATTTGCTGATTACCATTTTTTAACTAACCAGCAGTGATGAATCAGCAGCACGGGAGAGGGTGGAAACTGGTGGCCTTGGACCGTGGCTCCAAGGTCTCAGGGTCTGGGAAGGAAGCCACAGGATCCCTCCAGAAGGGGAAAAAAAACACTCAGCAGTAGCAACAGCAGTTCTGGCAGGCACAAGGGAGCCAGCTGTTTGCATCCAGCAGCTCCAAGCACATCCTGGAAAAGCTGTTTATAGCCCCAAAAACTTTCAGGAATGGCAGCCATGGCACTGACCTGGGTGTGGGACAAGATATGAGAGAAGGAATGCATGGCTCGGTTCCACCATCACTCCGTCTTGGGGTCAGGGCAGGCACTGATGGCACAAGAGGCACCAGGACACGCCAGGAAAGCCCCTCCATGCCCAAGGCACAGCCACCAGCAGCACCACCAGGGCCAGTGAGCTGCCTCCTGCCAAGGGGACAGTGTGGGGGTTTGAGTGGTCACACCATGAACTGCCACGGGCTCCTCCACTGGAAGTGGCTCTTGCCTGTCCCAGGAGTGCCCTGCCTGAGCCCAAGGGTGGCATTAGGGCTGAGGTCACGGGTTCAGCCACACCTTTGGTGGTCACAGAACACAGGCATCATCCTATGGCACTCCCACTCATGCCAGCGCTCTGGGAATCCCAGCGGGACAGCCAGAACCAGGGGAGACTACTTGCCACAGAAGCATCACCCTGGCACAGGGCAGAGGGGCCGAGGCTGTGCCCAGCAGGAAGCTGTCCCAGCTCTCACGGCCACCCTGGCATGGAGCAATCCCCCAGGAGTGCCCCAGGAGCCTCCTCCAGGAGCCAGCATTGCTGGGAAGGCAAAGAGCGGTGAGGCAATCTGGTGTGAAGAAAAACCATTTCCTGCAGCAAGGGCTGCTTTGCTCAACGTTTTACAAAATGTGCTGATGCAACTGCCCTTCCCAGGTGGGATATAAATACGAGTCTTGATGTGGATTCGTGCCCTGCAGCTACACAAACATCGCAACAATGTTTTCTTTGAAAAGAAAAAAGAAAACAAGGAGGAACAAACAGAGCGGATGACAAAATCACTGGCAGTGGAAGTCCGGGGTTCAGGTTGCAGGGGGGGAAGCTGAGGCTCTGCCTTGGGCACCGTGCTCAGCACAACCATCTCCTATTTTGGGACAGTGACTGGGGCCATGAGCTCATTGAAGAGCCATTGTGGGAGCTGCTCAGCAGCTCAGCAAACTCTGCTGGGGAGGGGGCAGCCCAGCATGGCCACAGGGCACCAGCAAGAACAGGCCCCTGACTGGGGTCACCCATCACTGCGCGCCCACCCTGCCTGAATAGCAGCTTGTCTGATGGTGGCTCCTTCCCAGCGCTGCATCCAGGCTGAAGAGCAGAGCTGGGAAACCTCCCTGGGCATGGGACAGCCTGTCAGTGCAGCCCATCAAGCAGCCTGACAAAACCAGCCTCACACTCCGCCCAAGCCTGAGCTTTGTCCTCCAGGCACAAGTGCTGTGTTGTCTCCTCAGCCCGTTCCCAAAAGGCCTTTAACCTGCTGCTCCCCCCGCTAAGGTATTTGGACACACATCCAACGTGTTGCAGCCATTTTTGGACTCTCTTTAAGCCTCTTGCTGAGACTTCTTTGTGTTTTCTTTGGCGCTTAAGTGATTTCAGGCTCGGAGGCACAACAGCAGAGAATTATCAGCAAGGAGCTGTGCCTCCAGAACTGAGAACGGGAGCTGTGCTCTGCCTGCCCTGGAAATCCCCCGCTCACCCTGCTTGGGGGCACACAGCGTTTTTAAAAATAGCAGGTTACCCATCACAGCAAAGCTCTGCTTGGGACAATTCACCGAGACAGAGGACATGGGGCACCTCTGCAGGGTGACAGGGAAGCTTGACGCAACTTTCCATCAGCCGAGCCAGCACCAGGAGGGTTCATATGAGCCCCTGAGGCCCCCGGAGCTCAGTCTGTTTTGCCCTGCAGCCATCACCCGTTGAGAAAATCCTTCACTTGTCTCACACAGCAGCTGACTGAAGGCAAAAAGAGGAAACCTGCTGATCTGACACAAATCCATCCCCCTTCCTCTACCTGGCAGGCAGCTTTTGCCAGGGGTTCCTCTGACACCACTCCCCCTCCCCAACAGAAACACGGAGCTTCCCCCAACAGGGAGCACAAGGGCATTCCAAACCCAGACAGAGCCGGTCAAAGGCAGTGCTGGGCTCTACCGCTGTGTGCTACAGAACTACGGAGGGGACATCGGGCACAGGAGCACCTCCCTCCCATCCTCCCCAACTGCACTTCCCCCACTGAGCTACACAGGGCTGCTTTAAAAAGCAGTAGTGGGAGAAAAAAAGCTCAAGCCCTTGGTCTTTCTGGATTTGTGACATGACAGTGACGGCAGCAGCCGGGCGCATGTGGGGACTCAGCCCGGAGGCACTGGCAGCAGCGCTGCGGCAGCAGAGCTCACACGGCCAGCCCGGGGATGGCTCTCACCGCTGCTGTCTGCCCGTGATGGATGAGGGCATAAACCTTTCAAGGATGCATTTAATTAGCTTGAAAAAGAGCCGGAAGGTGCACACGCAGCAGCTGGCGGTGCAGCTCCTCTACTGCCTCTGCCGGGCACACGGAGCCTCCGGGAACTCTCACCTGGGGCAGGACACAAGGGACCCGCAAAGCCCCAAGGAAGAGCCCCGGGCTGTGGGGGCTGGATCCAGGCGCCGCCTGCCTCGCACACAGGAGCAGAGGCACAGAGGCACCACAGCCAAATGCTGCAGAGTACTGATCCAGCCCAGCACCCATCGGCTCGGATTTCTGGCAAGCTACATCCATGCTCACAGACTGCGCCAGATGAGACACTGTCTGTCCTCCTGCAGCTGGCACCATATCAGCACGGGCCCCGGACTGGCCATCCTGGCCAGTGACACGATGGCACTGCCTGCCCCGACCCGCACTGCGGGCTGGCTTGGTCTGAATGGCCGCGGAAAGGCGGAAAGGGCTGGGATGAGGAGCCCTGACCTCCCTCTCCTCGTGTGTCTCTTCCACAGGGACCCAGAGCCAGAGTCAGCCCACCATGGCCCAGCCCCAACAGAGCACAGGCACGATACAGCTCCCTTTCTTCCAGAGAAAAAACGGGATAGAGCCGTTCTCAATAGAGCACTGCAACATGAGAAAGTATCAGTGGGAACAAGGAGCCACCTGAGGGTTTGTTAAACCATCACGGTGGAGCAGAGGCCAAGCCCAGGCCATGCACAGCTTGGGGGATCTGGAACAGCACCTCAATCAGCAGTGCTGCAGGGAGCTGGGGCAGCAGCAAGATCCAAGCACATCCCTGCAGGGAATGCTGTGGCATCAGGAGGTGCCAGCAATGCCCCATGGCCAGCACTGCTCTGGGAGCCCTCGGTGAGGCCAGAGCAGCCCAAGTCGGTGAGACTTGTCCACCCCAAGCACAGGCACAGCCCGATCTGCAGCCAAATCGAGTGCCTGTTGGCATCTGCTCTGGGAGAAAACCATCCTTGAGGGCAGAATTTGGTGAGCGAGAGCCCATCGGAAGGTGGCTGCTGTTCAGATGCAGAGCTGCCATCGAAAGAAGCAAGTTTGGCATCAAGGAACGAACGGACAGTAGGTGCCATTCCCTGCCAGAGACTGAGGCGGAAAGTGCTCAGCAGCCTAAAGCTTTGCCGGGGCTGAACGCGGCAAAGCCCCGGGCCTCGCAGGGAAGGGCACGGCAGAGATCCCGCGGCTAGGCCAGGATCTCTGCGGGGATCGGCGGCCCCAGCCCACATGGCACGCCGGTCTCAGCGCCCACCGCGGGCTACGGAATGGGAGCTGGAGCGCCAGGGCTGCACGGTTCACCCGAGGTAAGGACCTCGGCTGGCGGAACGCGCTACCGAATCGGATCGGGCTGGACCGGGCCGGGCGAGAAACGGAAGGAGGGGAGAGAACGGTGCGACCGCACCGATCGCCCACGCCCCGCTCCGGGCCCAGTCCCGCCGCCACTTCCGCCTTCCCGTCACGTGCCCAGCGCAACCCGGCGCGACGCCGACGCTCAGGGCCCGGGCGCCGCTTCCTGACGCCATGACGCAGGGCCCCACCACCGCCGACCCTTCCGCGGGGAAAGTAGTGCCCGGCGGGGCGCCGAGGCCTCTCCCCTCCCGCGGGGAGCGGGCGGCGCCGGAAGGCGCCTGAGGCGGCGGCGGGGACGAGGAGTGCATCTCCACCGCGCCGAGCGCTGCAGGCGGGACAGGGGCTGGGCGGCGGTAAGTAGTCCCGGCGCGGGGCCAACGCCGCCATATCGCTACGCGGCAAGAAGGCGGGGGGGGGCATGGCGGCCTCCGTGGTGCCGGCTCCGGCGGGGGCGCGGCTGGGTCTCGGCGGACCGGGTGAGGACGCGGGCTGGCGGGCGGGTGGTGGCGACGGGACCCTCTCGCCCCGGCGTGGCCGCGTCTCCCCCGCCCCGGCGGCACCGGGGCCGCCCCGCCGTGTGCGCGCGCGCGGAGGCGGCGGGGGGGACCCCGCGGCAAGATGGCGGCCGAACGCCGGGCGGGGCCGCGGGGCATGATGGGACCGGGGGCGCCAGGTGGCGCCGGGACCCCCGTGAGAGTGCTCGGCACCGCCGGGAATGGGCCCGCGGCGGCTCCGGGGCCCCGGGCCCGCCCAGCCTGGACCCCCGCCGTGGACGGGGACAGCGGGAAGCGGGTGGCGACCCTGACGGCGGCGGTCCTCCCGCAGGTCGAGCGTAGCGGGCCCCGGCAGGGCGGGCATGGAGGAAAATGCGGTGGAGAGCAGCAGCGACGCAGCCCCGCAGGCGGCGCAGGAAGAGCCCACCGAAAGCGGGCTGGGCGTCGGGAGCTCGGACGCCGTGTCGGCGGACAGCAGTGATGCCGCCGCGGGGCCCGGGCTCCTCTCCCGGGCCGCTGACTCCTGCGTGGGGCAGAGCTCCGACAGCAGCGGGGCCTCCTTGGTAGGTGCTGGTGGGAAGGTTGGGGTGGCAGGGAGGGCAGCCACGGTTCTGGTTCCTAGGGGTTTCTGTAGGCTATTTTGAAAGACTGAACTTTGTGGCCTTGGCAGGCACTGTTATACCTCTGGTCCAGCATCTCCATGTCAGTCTGAGGAGCAGAACTCCCCTTGGTAGCAAGAGCGGCCCTGGAGGTCCAGGTTTTTGTCAGTACCAAAGGATTTGCTCTGATGCCTTTCCTGCAAGTTTTGTAGTGCTACACCAGGTCATTTGCACAAGCTGGCTGCCCCAAGGGCTTGGCCTGGTAGAAGTGTCTCACCTGAGCTCTTCTGGACTCTTTTTATCTGCCAGGAAGAAGTCTCAGAGGGCAGCTCCAGCACAGATGCCGTTCCAAGGATTTACCTGCCAGACTCATCCTCTATTGCCCAATCCACCTTGGTCTCCAGTGTCTCCACTGTGAGCCAGTCCATCATGGTGTCAGAGTCCCCACAAGTCCTGGTCCACTCCAGTGTTGTCACCGATGGAGCCACAGCTGTGTCAGACTCCACGGCATCCACTTCCTCAGACCTGGGTTCTGCCATTGACAAAATCATTGAGTCCACAATAGGACCTGACATCATCCAGAGTGAGTGTGTGCTCCCATGTGGAGATGGCTTGGTGAGCTGGGGGCCACTGCGCCAGACCTCAGGAGGTGGGGGAAATATGGACATGGAATCATTAAGGCTGGAAGAAACCTCTAAGACCATTGAGTCTAACTAGTCAGCAGGGTTTTGTCTCCTTGCCTTGCTGTAGTGACAGGAGGGTTTGGTGAGGAGCTCGTGTTGCTGGACAGCCTTCCTTTTGTCCAGCAGCTCATTCAGCCCAGGGCAGGCTCCATCCCCAGAGCCAGACCCTCCTCACACCTTCTGGCTTATATCTGAGCTGAGAGAGCCCCAGTGACTCTACAGCCCCTGGATCTGGCAGTCACCACTCTGCTCTCCTCTCCCTCCCAGGCTGCATCGCCGTTACCAGCGCAGAGGATGGAAGGGCAGAGACCACGCAGTACCTCATTCTGCAAGGCCCTGATGATGGTGAGGAAACTCCCTGGGCTGTCCATGGTGGCCAGCTCTGCCTCTGAGCCTTGTGCCACTGCAGCGTGGCCTGGAGTGGGTGTCCCAGCCGTATTACCCATGGTCCTTGTACCATAGTCCTGTTGGGAGCCTGTTCCTGAGCTTGTGTTCAGTCCTGTGCCCCCTGTATGGGTGCAGCCTTGGATGCAGGTGAGGGTCTACCCCTTGGCTGAGTGGGTTTTGGTTTCAGGTGCCCCCATGGTGTCCCAGGTGGCCACTTCTGCTCTAGCCAATACCTTGGCAATAGAAGCTGTTGCTGATGGACCTACCTCCACGTGCCTTGACCAGCCTGGCCCTTCAGAGCCGTCCAGGCAGTTGGAAGTGCTGGCACTGCCTGCACAGCCAGACCGAGCCCAAAAGGCAGATGGTGGGGAGGAGCTGGGCCAACCAGACATGGAGACCCTGGAAGAGATGATGGAAGTGGTTGTGGTACAGCAGTTCAAGTGCAAGATGTGTCAGTACAAGAGTGTCTCTAAGAAAACACTGATTAACCACATGAAAGAGCGTCACTTCCAGCCAGGTGTGTGCCAAGGGCTGAGGGAAATTCATGTCACTGCAGACAGGCTCTGCTCTCTCCTGGGAAGAAACAAGAGAGGAGCTGGAGCATAAGGGCCTGTTCTGGCACAGTCTATTAAAGAGCTTTGCCCTGTTCTCTGTGGCAGTAGGTTCAGCTCTGGCTCTGAAGAAAGGACGGCCACGAAAGGTGGGAGCTGTTCCAAAGACGGAGGATGAGGAGGCCCCAGAAGAAGATGATGATATTATGGATGCTGGTGCTATTGATGATCCTGAAGGTAGGACTCGCCCTCCCTACATCTTACATAGCTTACTCTTTTCCCAGTCTCTGATGTTTTGGGGTACTTGCCTGCAGAGGACAGTGACTACAACCCAGCTGAGGATGAGCCCCGGGGGCGGCTGCCCAAATATGGCCGCACTGTCCCCACGTCCAGCGAGGAGAGGCCACGTCGACGCCCAGGGAGACCCCGCAAGCTGCTTCGTCTGGAGAATATGTCTCAGGACATGCCAGAAGATGAGAGAGGTGGGAGGCAGGAGCCCCATTCAGGGGTGGAGCAGGGAGTGGTGCACAAGCTCCTGGGGCCACAGCAAGAATGCAAGCTTGCTGTGTTCTGTGGAACAGGAGGGGACGTGGGGCCCTTGGTGACATCCCAAGGAACACCAAGCCAGGAGCTGCAGAACTTGGAAGCAGCCAGTTCCTCTGGCGTGGAGAATGGGACCAGCGAGAACCTGGCAGAGCCTGGTATCAGCCAGTCCGACTCTGAGAATAAGGACCCTTCCTCCAACACTGGTGCTGAGGATGCAGACGTCATCCCCCGTCGGCGCGGGCGGCCCTCCCGCCGCTTCCTGGGCAAAAAATACCGCAAGTACATGGGGCGCAGGTGAGGGGTGTGCTGGGCCCTCTGGCCTGTGCCCAGGGCCCGTCCAGCCCGTTTGCCACTGCGGCTCTGAGCCCTGTTCCTGTTCCTGCAGGTACTACTACAAGTCCCCCAAGCCCCTGATGCGGCCCTATCTGTGTCGGATCTGTGGCTCGCGGTTCCTCACACACGATGACCTGCGCTTCCATGTCAACTCCCACGAGGCCAATGACCCACAGCTCTTCAAGTGTCTTCAGTGCAGCTACCGCTCCCGGCGCTGGTCCTCCCTCAAGGTGAGCTTCTTCTGCCTTACCTCGAACCCACAGGCTGCTTGGCAGCCCCAGGTCTCATGGCCATCATCTGCCTCTTACAGGAGCACATGTTCAACCATGTGGGCAGCAAACCCTACAAGTGCGAGGAGTGCAATTACACCAGTGTGTACAAGAAGGATGTCATTCGGCATTCCACAGTGCACAGCCGGGACAGGTGAGGGCAGCACAATCCTGGGGACTGAGCAGCACCGACCCTGTTTTTCTTGTCCTGGGAGGGTAGCCATGTCTGTGCCATCCCCTGACCCTTTCCAAAATGGAGAATTTGGTGTCTGGGTGTAAGGCAGCTTGGGCTTGGGGTGTGGCTGACACAAGGGGCTATTCTTTCTTCTTTTTCAGGAAGAAGAGAGCTGATCCGGTGAGTTTGAATACTCTGTTGACTTGAATCTCAGTATTGTTATATGGGAAGAGGCACATCTGCGTCTTCCACAGAAATCTCAGTGCCTCGTTGAGGGCATTGTTTCTGGATCTCTTGAGGAAAGGCAATCCAGGTCCTCCAGTGGGGAGATGGTAAAGAAACTGGTGAACTCATTCAGGTGATGTCATCTTTATACTCTCTGTCCAGCCACCAAAGCTGAACTCCTTCCCGTGCCCTGTCTGCAACCGTGTCTACCCCATGCAGAAGAGGCTTACGCAGCACATGAAGACACACAGTACAGAGAAACCACACATGTGTGACAAGGTGAGGGGGACACAGCCTGGGGAGGGGCTGGCAGTGGGTGGGGCAGGGGTTGAGTGCTTCTTCACTTTGTTTCACCACAGTGTGGGAAGTCCTTTAAGAAGCGTTACACCTTCAAGATGCACCTCCTGACGCACATCCAGGCCATTGCCAACCGCAGGTAGGAGCCTGGCATGCTTGGGCAGAGCCTGCACCCCGCTCTCCCTCAGCAGGTGTGACAGGTGGCTTTGTCCCGACAGGTTCAAGTGTGAGTTCTGTGACTATGTCTGCGAGGACAAGAAGGTCCTGCTGAACCACCAGCTGTCGCACATGAACGACAAGCCCTACAAGTGCAGCGTCTGCAAGTATTCCACCTTCCGGGAGGACTTCCTGGTCTCGCACATGGCAGTTAAGCATACGGGTGAGAGGAGATGTGTGACTGATGCCCTGCACCCCCCCTTCTCCAAGAGACAGTCAGAGTCTGCCTGCTCTCCATGCCGTGCCCTGGGGGCCTCCTGCCTGACTCCCCCTCCCGGGCTCTGCAGGAGGGAAGCCGTTCGCATGCGAGTTCTGTCACTTCACCACCAAGCACAAGAAGAACCTGCGCCTGCACGTGCAGTGCCGCCACGGCGACTCCTTTGAGGAGTGGGCACAGAGGCACCCCGAGGAGCCGCCCTGCCGCCGCCGCCCCTTCTTCACCCTGCAGCAGATCGAGGAGCTGAAGCAGCAGCACAGCCAAGTGCAGGCACCTGCTGAGCCAGAGGCCAGCCCACCGGTGAGTGCCATGCCTGGCCCCAGCTCCTCCCGGTGCTCACTGCCCACTGTGCTCTCAGCTCTCTCTCTCACACAGGCACCTCTTGGCCCCATCACCTGCCACACGGTCCAGGCTGTCACAGGTGCAGAGCCCTCTGTTTTCTCGCAAGGTTCCCTGGAAGGGGCCACCATCATCTATGAACAAGGCAAGAGAGCATTCGGGAAGGGGGTGGGATAGGGAAAGAGGTGGGTGGGCTCTTGCCTAACCCTTCCTATCTGACCCCACAGATGTGGCTGGATCGGCAGAGCTGGCCACGCAGACAGCCCTGGATCTCCTGCTGAACATGAGCACCCAGCGGGAGCTGGCCACCGGCTCACTCCAGGTGGGCAGAGTCAAGGGGAGCTAGGCCTGCTGGGGGCTGGCACAAGGTGGCTTCCCAGCCCTGTTCTGCTGCAGGGATGTCTTGCAGAGCCTTGCCCCCTTGGCTGAGCTGTTGTATTGCACAGGTGGCAGTGGTGAAGCCAGATGACCCAGGAGAGACACCGGGCCCTTGTGAGCTGCAGGCACAGGAGGAGGAGGCAAAGGTAGACTCTAAGGAGCAGCAGCAGAAGTTGGTGATGCTGCACATGGCAGAGCCTGGGCAGACACTTGTGCAGGAGGCTTATGGGGAAGCGAGCCTGAGTGGCTCGGAGATGCAGCAGATCACCATCCCCTTCAGTGGAACAGCAGAGTACAGCATCGTCGCGCCCATCAGCGAGGAGATCCAGGCACCTGCCACGCTGTATGGGTCAGTTGTATGGGAGGAGTGGGGAGGGGGAGGCACTTCTGGTCTCCAGTGAGGAAGCTTTAGTGATGAAGAGGAGGCAAATCCTCCCTGACCCTGTTCTCTCCAGCAGTGAGGAGGAGAGTCCTGTGGAGACCTCCCACACAGTTGTGGTGAGTGGAGCTGTGATGACAGAGGAGGCGCTGAAGGACCACAGCAATCACTACATCATGTCATCTGGTGTCCCAGGGAGCCAGTTCCAGACCGTGGAGGTAAGGATCTGAGCCTTCTCCCCATCCCAAGCAGCAGTGTGAGCAGATGTGACTGATGTTTCTCTCTCAGCCTCTCAGTGGGGATGCTGCCTTTTCTTCACCTGCGGAGGGCCAGGAGTCACAGCCCGCCAGCATCAAGTGGCCCCTGGTGCAGTGTGTCACCAGGCAGCTCCAGAAGGACTCGTCTTTATCCCCAGCATCTGAGGGGCATGAGGTCTCACTCCCAAAGATCAAGTGGCCTGCACTCCAAGGCGTGGCCAAGAAGCTCACATGCAAGGTTTCCACAGCCAAGAAGCTCTCATGCAAGATTTCCACGGCCAAAAAGTTTTCATGCAAGATTTGCACAGCCATGTTCACAGGGAGAGCCGAGATGGAGAGTCACAAGAGAGCCCACATTGGGCCCAGCACCTTCAAGTGTCCCGACTGTCCCTTCACTGCCACACTCTGGCCGGAGGTCCGGGTAAGTTTCCTGGCACAAGGAGCTTGTTTCCTGGGAACAAGAGGTTTGGAGAAATGGGGGTTTCTTACCCAGCACTTGTCCTCCTGCCCCAGAGCCACATGGTTCAACATGCCAACCTCCGGCCACACAAGTGCCCCCACTGCAGCTTCGCCTCCAAGAACAAGAAGGACCTGCGCAGGCACATGCTGACCCACACCAATGAGAAGCCCTTCGCCTGCCAGGTCTGTGGGCAGAGGTGAGTGATGGAGCTGGGCTGGTCCTGCTTTGGGGGATCCCACAGAGCTCTACAAGGTTCACAAGGAGATAGAATCTTGGCAGAGCTGTCTACCCCAAACCTTCCCCCAGATCAGCCCACTAGAGAGGACAGTGCCCTTGGGAATGGTTCCTGCTGCAGGTGGACCCAACTTTGTCTCCAAGGAACCTCTGCATAGGAGGATTCAGTCCCTGGAAACATGCTGGGAGAGGGGACAGGCCATGTTGTAGGATGTGCTTATGGGGCCTGTGGCCTGCAGAGAGCACAGGATCCTGTGCTGCCTGTGGCACACTCCACTTCACTCTGCCTCTCTGTAGGTTCAACCGTAATGGACACCTCAAGTTCCACACGCAGCGTTTGCACAGCTCAGAGGCCAAAAGGCCAGGGCCAGCTGCTGCCCAGCAGACCATCATCCTGAAGAGTGACGAGGACACCCTGGCCACGCTGCACAGTAAGACATGTCCCCAGGACCAGGGCCGACCCGTGGGTATCCTACATCGGGAGCCCCATGGGAGATTCACCCAGGGTGTGGGTCAGGTGGGGCTGAAGGGCCAGGAGAATTGTCCTGCGGTTGGGATTGGTGGTGGAGACAGAGACCAGGGGGCTGGGCACGGGCAACTGTGTGGAATGAGAGAAGTCTGTGTTCCCTCCAGTCAGGTCCTGGTAGATCAGTGCATGTGGGAGCAGCTCACACTGGAAGCAGTGTTCAAGGCAAGGTCTGATGTGGAGGGTGTTTTGTGCCCATAGTTGTTCAGCTCTCACCTTGTGTGAACAGAGCCAAGAGACTGCCCCGTGCTTTTCTCTGGGGCAGGTGTCACACGGTGGCCACTGGGGAGTGAGGCTGCTGGCAGCCGTGGCAGTGTCCCCAGCAGCATTCCCCAGTGGCTCTGTCTCTGTGTTGCAGCAGCTCTGCAGGCTGGCCAGGCCGTGCTGGCTCCTGAGCGGCTGCAGCAGGCTCTGGGGCAAGAGCACATCCTTGTTGCACAGGAACAGAGTGTCACCGGCCAGGTGGGTTGGGTCCCTTGGCCTCAACTTATGTCCTGTGTGGCCACTCCTCACAGTAGGGGCCTCCTGGGCGGCTGTGGTTAGGCCCAGCCCCCCGACCACGCTGGGCCCTTGCTGATGTTGCAGGAGGAGGCAGCCTACATCCAGGAGATCACAACTGCTGATGGACAGACAGTACAGCACTTAGTGACTGCTGACAACCAGGTGAGGGGGCATGGCCCACGGATGGGAGACTGCCCAGTGGGGAGAGCTGGCAGCAGTGGGGAGAGCAGGGCTCTGTAGGGAGAGCTGAAGGCACTGGGGTGGTGGAAGCAGGTACAGGAGACAGACCAGATCCATCTGTTGTGATGGGGTGTGAGTAGTGGTGACCTTTTTCTGAATTCCCATGTTTGCAGGTTCAGTACATTATTGCCCAGGAAGGCGTCCCACACTTGCTTCCCCAAGAGTATGTTGTTGTCCCAGAGGGACATCACATCCAGGTGAGCATCGGACTGTCTGTTCCCATCACATGGTGGGTGGGGCTCATGGGGTTTCCTGTGTGAGGCTGGGCCCCCTCCTGCTCCCTCTTGCTTACTCTGGGTCACAGCATTGTTGGGGGCCTGGACACCCACAGACCCTACTGCCATCTCACTGTCCCCAGGTACAGGACGGTCAGATCACCCACATCCAGTACGAGCAGGGCAGCCAGTTCCTCCCGGAGTCACAGGTATGGAGCCAGGCATGGTGGCAGGAGCTGGAGGGTGGGTCTGAGTCTGCAGTTGGAGAGGGATATGTGAAAATAGAGGGAGCTCATGGGCTGGTGCCTGAGTGCAGCACCCACGGCTGGAGCAGCTCCAGGAGGAACCCTCCCCTCAGGGATTCCCTATTTTCCCCTCTGTAGATCCAGTACATGCCAGTGTCACCTGAGCAGCAGCTCGTCACCCAGGCACAGCTGGAAGCAGCAGCACATTCAGCTGTCTCAGGTAGTAGCAGGGTCCTGTGCCAGAAGGGCCAATCCTCCCAGGGTTTGGGGGTGCCAGTCCTGCCGGTCCTGGTGTTGGGGTTGGCAGCAAGTCGTGCAGCAGTCCTTGGTGGGAGGATTGGGAAGATCAGGTTCGATCACTGTTTTGCTGCCGGCCATGGTGTCCAAGGGCAGATATTTGCTGGTTCCAGCCTGGTCAGTTCTGGAACAGGGTTAACTGGAGCTGGGGTCCCTGCTGGAGCCCAGCATGGGCAGGGTGGCCTTATGTCCCTTCCCCAGGGATGGGTGTGGAACACGGAGGGGAGCCGTGAGTAGCCACCAGCTCCCCCTGCCCTCGCTGAGAGGCAGCACTGACCCCCCTCCCCTGCAGCAGTGGCGGATGCAGCGATGGCCCAGGCACAGGGCGTGTTCACCGCTGAGGCAGCAGCCGAGCAGATCCAGCAGCTGCAGCCGGGCATCCACTACGATGTCATCACGCTGTCGGACTAGCACCGGGCCCGGGCCGCACCGCCCCAGCCAGCAATTGCCTTACTGTGCCGGGGCTGCAAGGGACACACCTGAGCCATGGCAACACAGACACAACCAGGGACACGCTGCTGCTCAGCCCTGCGCCATGGGAGTCCTGCACCTCCTCTCAGAGACTGCTCAGCAGCCACAGGGGCAGCCCTTGTGTGGACGATCTCTTCGCCTGTTGCACTTGATGGTGTGAAATCCATTTTCCTGAACGGTCTGTGTGGGCAGCCATGGATCAGTGTCTGCCCAGCACATGAGGATTCCGGGGAAGCCGTAGGGTTGGGCACAATTGTGTGGTGCGGTGTCAGGCAAGGTGTGTGCAGCCACAGCTATTGCTCCCTGCAGCCACGGGGCCAGTGGTCCTAGTGTGGCAGCAGCCAGCCCTCCTGTGGTATCTCCAGCCTGCGGGCAGGCTGCAGCAGGGCTCTGGACTGGGGGAACCCAAGGAGAAGGAGGCGGAAGATGCTCTATTTTTCTTCTGGATGGGGATGGACTCTTTTGTTAGTCCGTTGGTGGTAGGAGGGGTTCAGCTGTGGCATTCTCAAGCTTTGACTATGCTTATGAATTAAAAGGGATGGAGACCTGTGTGTGTGCCTGCCTGGGGGTCCAGGGGACAGGGATGTGACAGCCCAGATTCAACATGGCCTTGGGGCTGAGGCACAGGAGTCCAGGAGCCCAGCACTGTGCTGGGCTGGTCGCTGCTGGCAGGCGCCCTGGGCTATCAGCTGCCTTCCGCCCGAGTGACCTTGACTCCTGGGAAGCGAGCCGGGCAGCTGGGACAGCGGTGGGCTTGGGGCTGGAGTCATGAAATTAATCGAGTGGTAAACAGCCTAAATCCCGTGTAACTCTGTCGCGAGCCACACACCGCCCTCCTGAGCGGCTTGTCTGGGCCTATTTACATGCGATTATAACAGCTAATCGCAGAGTTTTAGTTCTCTGCTCCTGCATTAAAGTGATTATCCACCGAGGGGAAAAGGCTGGGAACCACCCTGGCTCGGTGAAGCCTGAGCCCCGTGGGGGCAGGGTGATCTCTGCTGGGCTCTCCCTGCCCTCATCCAGGGTACGGCAGTGGCACCAAGGCCACTGCGGGACGTCCCCCTAGATTGCAGGACAGTGAGGTGTGGGTGGCCCCAAGGTGGCTTCGGCTGATATGGCTCTGCCAGCTGTGGCTCTGTCGTGTCCCTCTGCCTTCACACCAGCCTTGCCTGTGAACGGTAGTGCTGGTGCGAGGCTGTGCCTGCCCGGCTGCGGCTGTCTGTGTCCAGCTGTGTCCGCCCGCTGTGCCGGTGGCTGGCTGTGGCCCTCCCTCTCCAGCTGTGCTGTGCAGGGTCAGGGTGCTGCGCGCAATCCGCAGGCGCTTTCCTAGATTACAGCCTCATTATCTAATCAAGCAGATCCACGGTGCTGATTAGGGCTGGACGAGTCCCATGGGGACAAGGTTATGGGGCCACTGCAGGGTTGAGGGCAGGGCTGGTCCCAGCCAGCAGCACCAATGTCCTGCTGGCTTGAGGCTTCCATACCTGTGGCAGCCGAAAGCCCAGGATCAGCCCACTGTGGGATGGATGGGACCAGAGCTGTGGCTGCTGTATTGCTGGGAGCTCCAGGTGCTGCTCGTGCTCTGGCTATAGGGTAGTGTGGGGGCTTGGGACCTCTGGGTGCTGGCACCTCAGCCCTGGGACCTTTGGCTGCCACCGGGGCCTGCAGGGATCCAGGGATGTGGCCGGGTTCATTAGCACCGGTGACCTTCGCCGTCCTGGCCAGTGCTAAGCGGGTTTGTTACATATTTAATATCCTGAGAGCGTTATTAGTCGGTATTTAATGACGGATACAACCTGTGGGATAATCCCAGCCTTAGCAGGGAGGCGTGGTGGCAGGAGCAGGTGGCTCAGGGGGTCGTGGGCTCTTGGGGCCCCTCACACAGCTGCCCACCACTGCCCTGCCCACCCACTGCCCCTGCTGTGCCAACCACAGGAACCCCCCAGTGCCTTGCAGGGGTCCCCACTGTCCATGGGGTTTCGGGACTCTTCCCCTTTGCCATTCTGCTGCCAGGAATCCAGTGGCAGGCATGGCAGTGCTGGGGCTTGGATGAGGACCTGGCCAAGCCAGAGGAGGCAGAGAAGATGGGGCAGCATGGGTTGCTGTCCTCCCACCAGGCTGTAGTTTTTCCACCAGCCCCTGGCCCTCCAACCTGCCCTTCCACAGCATAGCAGGCTCTGCCACCCATAGCCCCAAGTCAGGGTTGGGGTCATGGGTGGGACACAGCTCAACATTTTTGCAGTAAAGCCCCAGCTGGGCTGTGTGATTGTGGCTGTGGGTGTCTGTGGGGCTCACGGTGGCCCGTTGTGCCAGCCCCAGGGTCCCATTTTATCCCATCCCTGGGAGTTGTGTGGGCTATGCAGAGCTGGGGGACTGGGAGGGACCAGGGCTCTGGCTGGTGGCAGGCAGGCAAGGAGGATGGTCCTTGCAAGTCCCTGCCCAACAGTAGCTGGGGAAGGGGGGGGTGTCAGGTGCCCCAGATCCTGCTGCTGCTCTCGTGGGTGCTAATACCACCTAATCAGCTGTCACTCACTGTGGACCCCAGCAGATATAAAACACCCGGGAGCAACTCCCCGGCTCCTCTCCTGCAGTATGACAGCACCTCGGGGCGAGAGGAGCCCAGGACAAGAGCTGGGGGGCTGCGGGGGGCGTTGGGGAACCCTGCGGGGGCCACCCCAAGCCCTACTGCCCTGCCCCTGCCCGTACTCCTGCCCCTGTCCCGTTTTGGCCGGGTACAGCTTCCTGCCACCCCCTCTCAGCCTCGTGACGCCCCTGGTAAGTGCCGCGCTGCAGCTCTGGGGGAGGAACGGGATGTGAGGCTTTCCAGGACCAGGATGGGACTGTGTGGGGTGGTTGGAATCAGGGCTGGAGACCTGCTGTCCCAAGGCCCCTGCCCCTCCCCGGCATTCCTCTGCCCCCACACACATACACTCCTGCCCTTGGCACTTCGGGTGCGCATGGGAGAGGAAAATGAAGGGCAGGATATGGCTCTGCCCTCTCCCACGCACAAAGGGCAGACCCTCTCCGACATCCCACAGCCTCTGTCCTCTGGCCATCATGCCCCTCTGTCCCACCCTGACACCCCTCTGCCCCTCCAGGTCTCTGCACCCTATGAGGTGCCGCTGGGGCTGCCCACAGAGCCAGGACGGGCGAAGCCGGCGGCAGCGCGAGAGAGCACCGGGGCACTGAAGGCTTGGCTGGCACAACACCCCAGGAACCCTTATCCCAGCAAGGGGGAGAAGGTGATGCTGGCTGTGGTCAGCCGGATGAGCCTCACCCAGGTCTCCACCTGGTTCGCAAACGCCCGCCGGCGCCTCAAGAAGGAGAACAAGGCGAGCTGGGCTACACGCAGCGCCTCAGAAAGCGAGGACAGCGAGGGCGAGGGGGTCCCATCGGGTGCCATCCCCGTTCCCAGTTCCAGCCCCGTGCAGGACGGGTGCGGGGGCAGCCCCGAGGTGAGGACAGGCCCTGGGCAGGACAAGCAGCCCCAGAAACCCAAGATCTGGAGCGTGGCAGAGATGCTGGAACCTCCCCCCAGCAAGAACGGGTGTCCTCTGGAGGTGCCAGTGGTGCCGGAGCAGGTATAGGGCTGCCAGAGTCATTCATGTCCTGTCCTCAAAGGCATGGTAGGAGAGACAGCCATGGGACCCAGCAGCTGCCTGGCCAAGGAGAATGGGAGATGTGGGTGGGGAGGGACACAACACAGTAATAAATGACTGTTTGGGGTCTCCTGGTGTTGCCTGTGTATGGTGGGGATGCTGGTGGGGGGTGCTGGCAGGGATGCAGGGGTGCCAGCAGAGATGTGGGCAGCTTCACTGGCAGTGCTGCAGGGAGCAGCCCCTGTGAAGCAGGGCAGAGATCAAAAATAGACTTTGCTCTTCTTGATAAAGGTAATAAAATGGTTAGCAGTATTAAATTAATTCTTATGAAACAAAACCCAAAGAGGTTAAATAGAGACTGGAAGCTCTGCAAAAAGAAACCCACAGTGACTACAAAACCGCTGCAAAGACATCTTTACACACCAAAGAAACTCTTCCACTTCTCCCCTCTATGGGACACAATGTCAGCAAACACGAGACTCACACATGAGAAAGAAACACAGAGGCCATGGGACCAGCCCCACGAGGAGTGTGGGTGCCATTGACAGAACTATTTACACTATGAACACGGAGCTGTGCTGGGGCCAGTCTGGCCACGGCGCTCAGCGCCCAGCACTTGCTCTTCCTCAGTTGGGATTAATGTCCTGGCTCCTGCTCTTTGTCTGCTGTGGAGGAGGAGGACAAGGAAATGATGATCTGGCCCAAATGCTTGTAGCTGCAACGAGCTCCTGCAGCTGCTCCAGCCAGTGTGAGCACCCACAAGGAAAAGACAGTGCTGTTCTGCATGGGAAGGCACCAGGCACCAAGCTTCTCCCAATGGTCCAGGCAGAGCATGCTGTGGGTCAGAGGACACCTGTACCTCAAGGGACAATGCCCCAAGGAACCCAAATCCTGCCTGGCTCAGGCACAGGGGTTGGCTGTGCAGGGTCAGGAATGAGGGAACCCAAAGACCTCCAGGCACAGGCACTGGCAGAGGCTGTAGACAATGCAGAGAAGGAGGGTGGAGGGCACAAGGCTGACCAGGATGATGCCCAGGCTGTGGTGCTCGATGAGCAGGAGGTAGATGCCGAAGGGCAGGGAGCTGAAGTAGAGGAGGCAGAGGAAGCCCAGAATGAAGCGGGGGATGGCTTGCCACCCCCAGGAGCGCCACTTCTGCCCAGGGCCGTGGCAGGGCAGTGCACCCAGGCTGGTGGGGCGGTACAGCCGCACCACCTCCAGCCTGCCCAGGCTCTCTGGTGGGGTCACATCCTCCGGCACCTCCAGGATGGTGACAACCAGGCAGTCAGGGCTGGATGTGGGCTCCAGCACACTGGGGCAAAGGAGTACCTCAGGAGAGCGAGGTGGACCCCGTTTCTTGGCCCGTTCACGGCCTGTCAGCAGTGCCAGTGCCTCACTGTCATCCTGCAACTGCTGCACATCCCCACCCGGCACTGGGCTGTGCTGGCGGCAGAAGGGGCAGCGGAGCTGGGGTGTTGAAGTGTCCCCCGGGGGAACAATCCTGCGCAGGCAGCGGGCACAGAGGCGATGGCCACAGTGGAGCAGCTTGGGCCTGCGGACACGGGCGTCGAAGCGGCTGTAGCAGATCTGGCACTCCAGCTCCGGGGACGAGGGTGCCACCGGCGGAGACACCAGTTTGCTCTCTGGCTGAGCCATGCTCCTGGTGGGCTTCTGGGGGCTGCCCGAGCTGCAGGGAGGAGGCACCGCTGTCAGCCAGAGCTTAGGGCAGGCCCCGGGCCCGCTGCCTCCCACGCGCGGGGTCTCAGCTCCGCTGCATCCCATGGTCATTGTGCCGGTCAGACCCCGGGGCTCGGTGGGAGGGCAGGGCAGTGAGAGCAGAACGGTGATGACAGCTCCCTCCCCGGCCCCGACTCCAACCCCGCCTGATGCCACCGGCGCTGGGACTCGCCGTCATCCCGGCCCCTGCTTTGCGGGGGGAAAAAATCGCTCCCAGGGGCCGGCACCAGCGGAAGGGCAGCTCCCGGACGCATCTTTGGCCCGCATAGTGCGTTCCGGCTCCCTGGGGCCCCGAGGCCGGGACGGCTCGGAACACCGGCTCTGCCTGCGGCGGGGAACCCCCCAGCCCGCACCCCGCTCCCGGGGCGAGCAGCTCTCGGTCCGCACTCCCCGCCCCCGCTCCCGGCCCTCACTGCATCCTCTCGCGTACCTGCGCTCCGCGCCGCGGCTCCCGACGGGGACACGGCGGCGGATCGGTCCCCGCCGCCGGCGGGCTCGGTTGCACCGGTGGGCTCCGCGGCGGCGGGCGAGGGCCCGGCAGCCCCATGGGGGGAGGCGCGGGGCGCTGCCCGCCGCGCTGCGGGGGCGAGCGCGGCGCAGGGGCCGCCGGCAGCGCCGCGGCGTTGGCCCGGTAACGGGGAGCGGGGAACGGAGGGGGAGCTCGGACGGGCCGTGCTGGAGCCCTGCGGAGCCGCTTCTTGCAGAACCGGGCCCCGCCGGCTGTTGAGGGGTAGGCGCAGGGGTCGATGCAGGGAGTGGTGCGGTTTTGGTGCGGGATCGGTGCGGCTCCCGGTAGTCCAGGGTTCTCCGCTCACGGTCAGCCCTGAGGATGCTCCTTCCCGGCGTGGGGCCTGCGGTAGTGGCTCTTGGGATTCAGCACCCCCGGGGAGTCGAGTCGGGGACACAGCACTTGACAGGTTCAGGCTGGGCACAGCCAAGCCCCCTGCACATCCCACACTGCAGGTTGTGTCTCCCAAGCCCAGTCAAATCCACCCCCAGCTGCTGCCCTTACAGGGTGTTTCCAGCAGCCCGGAGGGAGCAAAAGCACTCAGGGATCCCCTCCTTCCCCCCAGACAGGACAGTGGCAGCACTGCCCACCACAGGGACAATGGTAATGAGGGCCTTTTAGTTTAAATCGTTCAGGTTTAGTAGAGCCTGTTGGAGCTTTTATGTCAGGGCTCCAGCTCCTGGTGTGCCTCACTCCCTCCAGTCCTGCCCATACCAGGCCACTGCTCCCAACTCTGCCACAGCTGCTCCTCACACCACAGCCCCTCGCACAGCTCGACCTAGTCCTGGTTATCTGCCCTTGAAATGCCTCCAGTGTCAACTTGTGCCCCGTTGACAATCTCTTGCTCTGTTAGGATAAAGGAGACTCAAGCAGCAGCCCACGCCACCAGGCTTCTGGCCACTAATGTCACTTACAGGCCACAGGCACTGGATACTTAACCAGGTAACTGTCCTTCATGTGAGGGAGCAGGCAAAGGGCTCAGTGTGCACTGACCAAGGGATGGGTTAGGAACACTCCCAACATCAGGACTTCTCTGCTCACCTGTGCCTTGGGAGCAGACGGTCTTGGCTCAGAAACAATGATTAAAGGGGAAAAAAAGGGCTTTACAAACTGCTGCTTTTGCAGCTGACATTCCCAACTGCCCTGACTTAAAGGACATCATTCATCTCGAGGCCACCATCAAAAGCGTCTCTGGAGAGCTGTGAAGTCTCTGGGAGTGGGCAGCATCTGGAGCTGGACAATTCCTGCCCACCTCAGGGTGGCACTGTGACTTCTGTGGCACTGTCACTGTCCAGCACCAGCAATACTGTGACACCCGACAGGAGAAGTTGGCTGTGCTGCCTGCCCCAATGAGTCCAAAGGCAGTGCACTTCCCTGCACTTCTCCAGTGGGGGAGCACCAAAACCTCACTGGAGCAGTGCAGTACCCAGGCTGCTTCAGGGGCTCACACTGGTCATTAGGAAACACAACTCACCAGGAGGGCAGGGCTGCCTCAAACACAGCAGATGCCAGATAGTTCTGAAAAACCAAACCCCAACATTTTTCTACCTTCCACCCAAGCAGAGACCAGATTAGGGGCACATACCCCAGACACCAAAGAAGGCAAGTCACGGACACAAGCAGAGCTGTATGCTGGTTTTAATGTTCCTAAGAACTAGGAAACAGAAATCAAAAATAGACTTTGCTCTTCTTGATAAAAGTAATAAAATGGTTAGCGGTGTTAAATTAATCCTTACAAAACAAAACCCAAGGAGGTTAAATAAAGCCCAGAGGCTCCGCATAAAAACCACAATGACTACAAAACAGCTGCAAAGACATCTTTACACACCAAAGAAACTCTTCTCCTCTGCTCCTCCCCTCTCTGGGACACAATGTCAGCGAACACGGGACTCACACATGAGAAAGAAACACAGATGCGATGGGAGCAGCCCCACGAGGAGTGTGGGCGCCACAGACAGAACTATTTACACTATGGACACGGAGCCGTGCTGGGGCCAGTCCGGCCGCAGGAGCCCCCGGGCTCTGCCCGTCCCTCTCCTGCCGGGGCCCCTCCGGCCGCGGCGCTCAGCGCCCAGCACTCGCGCTTGTCATCCATCCCTCCATCCGTTCCGCCATCCTCCTGCCCGCGCACGTCCCAGCTCTGGCTGTCCCTTCCCTCGGCGCTCCGGCGACGTGGAGCTGCCGGCTCCTCCTGCCGCGCCACACCGGGCTCCCTCACCCCTGGTGAGGGCTGCGGCTGAGCCTCCTCTCCCACTGGCGGCCGGGCGCTCCCGGCTCCTGGGGGCTGGTGTGCAGTTCGCAGAGGAGAGCAGGTGCCGTGGAGCTGCTGTGCAGGAGTCCTGGGCCGGTGCTGCACAGCCAGCAGTCTCTGCTGCCCCGGCCAGCCTTCCCCGGGGCCGCCGGCACCTCCCCTGCTGCCTCGCACCTCTGCCTTAGTTGGGATTAGTCTCTCTGCTGCTGCTCTGCTCTCGGCCCAGCTCCCGCTCTTTGTCCACTGTGGAGGAGGAGGAGGATGAGGACGAGGAGGAGGAAGATGAGGAGCTGAGGGTCCGGCCTGAATGCTTGTAGGCTGCAACAAGCTCCTGTAGCCGCTCTGGCGTGGGCTCCCACTTGGCAAAGCCGGCGCTGTTCTGCAGGAAGAGGACGGCTGTGTTGTGCACAGCCTTGTAGTACATCTCCTCTCTGCAAGGGAAGACCACAGGCATCAGCACCTCCCCTGGGCCCCACCCAAAGCCCTTGACACCTGCTCCTCCTCTTCCAGCCTTCACTAGGACAAGTATTTGTCCAGTCCTTTCTCTCATTATTCTGAGAAGGGAGGCACAGTGCAGCCTCAGGCAGTTCTGAGTACAGTAGAGTCTCCTGAGCTTTCAGAAGGAGGAAGTACTCATACTGCAGAGCCCCATTGCTCCCTACCAGTGCACGCATGTGCTGGAACCCTGCTGTCCCTGCAGAGGGGACTCAGCACAGTGAGGAATCAGTCCTAAGCAGGTAAGAACTTCAGTGTTCGGGCACCTGTTGCTTAAACCAGTTGTTGCTCAAACTTGTTGCTTCAGCAGCAGAGCAGAGGCCAGCCTGCCCCACTGGGGACCAAGATCCCCACTGCCCCTTGCCTCTGCTCCCCCAGGGACATCCAGCTGCTGCTGCACAGGCAGCTACCAGGACTGAGAGCTGGCAGAGGCACAGATCAGTGCCACAGGTGTGACCTGTTCCAGCTGGACTCGTGCCCAAGGCATACACCTCTCACAAGCTAAAGTTAGCAGTCATTAAACAGAAGATGAATTCACCATGCTGTCTGCCCATCCTAAACACCCAGAGTGATGATGCGCTGTGCTTGTCCTTGCCTGCTCCCTGCTTCCCACTGATTTCAGCTTGGGAGAGGATATTTCTGTCACACAGCTTCAGAGCCGTGTTCCCAGAAGGATCTGAGAACAAAGCCTACTTTTTGCAGACGTGCTGGGACCCGCTGCGGTACTCGTGATCGAAGGCCGGCAGGATGAGCTGGTGTCGCTTGAACTTGCTCTGCTCCATGCGCGTCAGGGCTGGTGTGGGGGGGTCCCGCCACTCAGGGATGAAGACAATGAAGGAGAGTGGCTCGCTGGAGCTCTCCAGCAGTTTCTAGTGCAAGAAGAAAAGGAACAATCTCAGCACTGACTGAGCAATGACGTGTTTCATGAGTTCTACAGAAAGGAAATGCTTCTGTTTCAAGAGCAGTGCCAGCTGTCACCGTCATCTGTCCCTGCCCTCAGGGTGCAGGAGTGGTGGGGAGCAGAGGATGGACAGCACAGATCCATCCCAAAAAACCCCACTGGTGAGCAGTCATACCTCAAAGTGAGAGACCATGGCATCCATCAGCTCCTCACAGAACGGAGGATTTGCCTCAAAAGAACCACTTATAGGGAAGAAATCCAGGCATGGGCTGCAGAAAGAGGCAAAGATCACCATCAGCTCGTCCTGAGTCATCTCACGGGCACGCACCCACACCCACACAGAGCAAGGGAACGTAATACTCACCCCCTGGATCCAAAATACCCGTCTGTGTCCAAGAAGGCTGAACAGTACTGTTTAAAATAGCAATTCAGAGGCGAGGCAAAGCATTCAAAACTCACTCCAAAGAGCTTATGGAGGGCTTCAAAGATGTGCACAGGAAGTGCCCCTTGCAGACCAGTCCCTTCATACAGCCCCACGCCGAACATCATCTGAGGAGAGCAAACCCTGGTGAGCTGTGCCTGCACTCGCTGCTTCTGCTGCTCCCTCCACTGACCACAGACCCAGGGCTACATGTCCATGCATCCACTCCTTTAGGTATGCAGGACCCCCTCACCCTTTTTTAAATTCATGTGGGTCCCTGCATGTACTCAAGAATGCTCTTTAGAGATTTTATCCAATCTGATGACCCCACAAAATCATCAGTTTTCTTTTGTACCCAAGGGACCCTGCAGAGTCAAGAGCTACTGAAGGCTTCCTTCACAAAAATCTTTACCTACACAAAGGTCTCGTGTCAAGACCAAAACTGCTCCCCAGTCCAGTCCTACCTCAGCACAGCATGAGCACACTACAGACCCAGTTTAAACCCTGTGTTGCTCCAGGCTCCCAAAGCTGTGACCCTTTCCCAGAGCAAAGACAAGTTTCCAGCACTTCCAAGGCTTTCTGATATACAACTGTGGTGAGACTGTACCTGATATCGACGGAGAAGGCACCAAACCCTAGGCAGGAACTTTTCAAAGCCCGAGTCATCGATGCAGCTGTACCGATACAGAAGCCACTGGAAGAGAAAGCCCAGCCATTGAAGACACCAGGAACAGCCAAACTACGGTGATACAGGCACATTGTGACAGGGAGAGGGAGGCTGAGGAGCGGGTGGGCTCTGCAGGGAGCTGTCAGCACATCTGCTGTCACTGCGTGAGCCACCTGCTTGTCACTAACATTAAATGAATGAACCACCATAGCAGCACGTGTCTCTCAGCAAGGGTTGCCTTGGTTTGAGTACAACGTTCTGGCAGCACAACACTTATTCAGAGCACACACCCAACACTTGGGAAATATTGCCAGCAGAGCCTGACCCCAGCTAAGGTTAGAGTAGCTGTCCTCATGGCCATGGCAGTGTCTGACAGCCCTGCAGGGATAGTTGGCCAGCCTCTGCCCAGGCCTGCCCAGGAGACTACCCTGCCCCAAGGGGCAGCAGAGTCAGCTCCCAGCCCTTACCAGCTTGCTGAAGTAGTTGCGGCTGACTTTGACCATCTCCCCCTTGTACCGCACACACGCCACGTTGTTCTCCATGTGCATCTCCACGCTGGGGAGCGGCGGGGAGGGGATGGCCAGTCTCACGGGGTAGCAGTACACCAGCCTGTCCTGGACCTCAGAAGCTTCTACCTCAGCTACGGAGAATGAACAGAAAGGCAGCCTGTGAGAAGCCAAGGGTATTCAGCACCAATCTTAACGGCCAAGTGAAATAAACAAATGCCCTGTTCAGTGTGACCTGCTCCTAACAGGCTACTTCATCCTGGCAAATCACATATTTATAGTATTTGATGCTACAGCTGGTCACAGCACCTGATGGAATACAGTCTGTCACTGCACAGACACTGTGACTGAAACCTGAGGCCTATGCTGAACTGCCTGTTTCTTACTTTGAAGCACAGACTCTCTGACTTTTGGAGACAGAGCTGCCCTCCCAATAGGTAACACTGAGTAAGGACAGGCCAGACCATGAGGTCTTTAAATGCAGTGCTGTAGCTCTACAGCTCTCCAAAGCTGGCTGCGTACCAGAGATATTGTTCTCTTTGAGTATGGCAAGATGCTTCTCCCGGATGCGCTTGACGTATTCCAGGGATATGTAGTAAATTTTACTGCAGATGCCTTCGACAGAGTCCTTGGCTGCAGCAGACACGTGGGGCCCACACTGTTTGCGTAAGTGCTCCAGGCGGTCCTGTGGAAACAGAGAACCAGAGTCTCTCACACAGCCACCACTGGCTCTCCGGGGGTCTTCAGTGTCTCCAGGCTGCTCTCCCATGGCACACACCAAGGGAAGGCAATGGCAGCCATCTCCAGAAGGACCTGTACCTGTCCCTACATGCCCTCTCCCCAGCTCCCTGTGCACAGCCACACGTCAGTGGTACACTGACCATGTAGTCCTCCTTGGAGGCAGAATGGTCCCGTCGCAGCCAGCTGAAGGTGTCCTCCACATTCCACTTCACCACCTTCCTGCTGTCTGGGGAAGCACTCCTGCAAAAACAGAGGCAAAATTTAACTCTGCACAGCAAGGCATTCCACCCCCCTCCAAAGTTTTCTATCGGTGAGGAATGTGGACACTGACACTTCCTTGAGGCCCATCCCTGTCATTCCCCTCCAGTTCTCTGGAAAGGCCTTCCAGATGTTTGCATGATTGTGGACTACCATGCTCTCTCCAAAACTTGGTGTAGCTGGCTGCTGTCCTCTCTGCAACAGGAGAGGCCCACAAAGTCTTTATCTGTCAGGGCAGTGGTCCATTTTGATATTGCCTCTAATTTTCAAGTACTGCTAGGGGCTTGTGACTTTGAGAAAATTACCCTGTTTACAAGCTTTTCCTTTCCCCGCAAGGTTCTCCTCCCCTACTACCTTCCTCAGTTCTGTTTCCTGTGGCAGAACTGATCAGGAAAATTGTACCCTGTATACAAAATGCCACTCTAAGCTTGTTGCTCTGCAACAGCAGTGAGTGCCCAAGCACTTCGGATTTTATCTCAGGGATAACAGAAGACATTCCACACCCAGTACTTCAGTGTCTCCACACACATTCAGCTCCCCAGTATTACATTTTACAGTAATGTCACTATCAAAAGATGGCTCCAGCACTACTAGTTTTCTTCTGTATGTTCCTAGCCTTGCTTTTCCTCAGCAACATTATCACCAGTGCTGGATAAGGCAGGATGGGAAGCCCCTATAGTCCTTTTGTCATTTTGGAACGTGACAGCACTGCGAGAAGAGCTCCCACCTGGATTCAATCAGTCGTTTTGCAGCCTCAGCATACTTGAAGAGCAGCCTCTTGGCTTCCTCCCGGAACTTAATTCTGGATAACCTGAGGTGAGTTAAATTCATATACATAAGTCTCACAAAGGCATGGAAGACAGGTTTAGTTCCCCAGCTTCCCTTCACCAGTATCCAACCACTTCATCAGCCAAAGGGAAGCACCGCAGCAGAACTGTGGCAGGTAAATCACCAGATCAAACTGACCCAGAACCACCCCAACAAGGTGCTCTTTCTGTGAACAGTACCTGATGGGAATGTCATTCATGATCTCTCTGAACATGGAAGGGGACACTACTGGCTCGCAGTCACTCGGTAAAAGAGGATCTGTCCCTTTATCAACCACTTTCCTCTCCAACATCCAGCGATTAAATGACTCCCTCGGGGGGTCAATCCCTGGAGACGCACAGAAGAAGGGTCTATTCAATAAAATACAGAAATACCCAGTAGCTCTGATAAGGATCATCACACAAAGTTCTGCCTGATCAATTAACCAACAATGTCACAGAGTATAACCATCACAAAAACAGAACACAGGGACTAGACAGGCATAAAACAAAAGGGAGATCACCACAGCACCGCAGAACTGAGAAGGAAATCAAAGGAACCCAACAGAAACTCACCTTCTCGCTGCTGGCAGAGCTCACGGTAATGCTGCCGCAGCTTGAGAATGAGCTGGGACCGGAGCAGCTCCACCTCGGGGTGTGGAGAAAGAACTTCTGATGGTGCCCTCTGCTTAATCACGGCATTTGTCTGAATATCCAGGTCCCAGTATACTCTGTGGCAGAAGCAAAAGTCATCAGGATAACCAGATCACTGGCTAATTATCAAATATTACTTTTAAAGATGCTTCCTTGGGCTGCTTCACCAGCCTAGAAACCAAACTATCAAAACTCCTGGCAATGATTTCTCCCTCAGGTTTCTCAAAGATGTCTGGAAACCTGTGTGTCTCAAAGACTTTACTGACAAAGGAACAGAAGACAAATGGAGACAACTCACTCAGTTGGTCGTAGAAGAGCTGCCTGCTGTTTGTCTTCAGGTGAAACACACCATGCCTTCAAAACAGAAGTTCCTGGAATACTGGGAGAGCTGGGGACTGGCTGAGCAGCTGGGTTCCCTGGGACATCCGCCTGTGTGTGAGAGATGAACTATTGCACCAGAGAGACAGGTAAAGGAGAAGCAGCCCAGTGAACCAAACAGTCCCACACCAGAACACCACACGGGAAACCCCCATGAGCTCTCCAGCCCCCTTTGGTGTCAGTCTGCACAGGTTTGTCTCAGAGCACCACACTCACCTTAGGCTTCTTCACACTGTTGCCAATTGGTGGAACCTCCTCTGAGAACCTTCTCTTCCTCTGCTTGCTCTCCACAGAAGCATCTGCCACCCCACCTTCCAGTGGCATTGGAGCTGCATTCAGTCCCAGAGGGTCTGACTATGAGAGTCCAAACAACAGCACACGTCAAGCTCACCCACTGCCACTGCAGCATCCCACTGCACTGCTCTGATGAGGATGGAAATAAGGACACCCCTAGTCAGACCTTCACAAATGCTGAAAGATTCTCTTCTAGATGTCTATATGCTTTTTTTAAAGACTTTAATGAGAAAAACTCAGCACAAATCCCCCATGCTGACTGTTCTTTGAGCAGTGCATGACTCCTGGAACAGCATCACCTGACAGGCACCTGACAGAGGAATACTTCCCCAGAATTGTGCCAGACATTGGACCCAACAAGGAGTTCTGAAGGCATGGAAGACCCTCCCACACTTGTACTCTGAGGTCCACAGACCATGAACACCCCAGTCCTGGCACAGCCTCCTGAGGTGAATGAGCACTTACTATGACATCGTGCTGTCCCAGCACAGGCATTTCCCACAGAGACTGGTTCGTGAAGCGGTTGAAATAGTAGGGGCGGTTCTCCCGCTTGCTCCAGCACTTCTCCCAGCCAGCCTGCACCAGCTCATCTGAGAGGACAGTGAGAGTCAGGAGAGGAGCATCCTGCACGACAGACCTGCCCTGCAGGTGCCCAGCACTGTCACAGCACACTCTGAAATACACATCACTGCCAGCCTCCCTTGGCAGCCTTGCTTCACCCCCCTGCCTATTCCCAGGGCCCTGCAGAATTCCCGAAGGCAGTCGGTACCTGGCAGGTCCTGTACCAGGCGCATGGGTTTGGGGGAGCTGGGCTGGTTCTGGTTGGAGGTGCCAGGTGAGTGACTCATGAGAGACGCTTCCTCCGCAGGGCTTCTGTGATTCTCATTGGCCATTTCTCAGCAACCACACTAGAAAAAACAGAGTAATTTCCAGTGTTACAGCAGGAAAGGTCCCAGATCTGCTTGGCACACTCAGCTGTAGCAATACAAGGTCATTCTGATAATAAAACAGGGATTGAACCAGTACACACAAACAGCACCTGAGCCCTGAAAAACACTTGTTATCCTGGACGCAACTAGCTATGAGAAATGCTCAGTGTTAAATGAGGTTAGCCAGGGTGTTCTTCAGGCCAGCATCCAAGATATTATTCCCTTTTCAGTTAGATCTCTCCAAAGAGTGAAGCATCAGATCGTAAAAAATAACATACGCTCCTCTGTAATTATGTGCCACCTTCTGCCACACCAATACCACCCGCCAGGTCTGATCTGTTATCCTCAGAGACAGTTTAAATCAACTCACACACACATAACTGCACATCATTTTAACAAAAGGCTTTAATTTAAAAAAATCTGCTATATAAAATAGCCCTGGAGGTTCACTAACAACTTCTGTGGTTTAGACAACCACAGTCTGGGAGTCAGGAGCTCCCAAATTATTACCCTCTGCATGTCCCAGGCTGACACAACCTAGTCCTAGGCCTAGTCCCACAAGCAGGGCCTCAACCAGCTGTTTTGGCCCTTGCTGCTTTTTCATCTGCATAACAACAGTTATGCAAAAGAAGTTCTGTTGGAACAATAAAGCTCCTCTTAATCATAATTTAATGTTGCCAGCTGGAGAGAAACAGCCAGGCTTTTCCTCTCTTAGTCACCACTCTTCCCCTGGGGAAGTTTCTGAAACAGCGCCACAGATTGCTCTTCTCTGGCAGCTCGAAACACATTGGGAATGAACTGAAGGGAAACAAGGCATTTTACATAATTCCCAGCTACCTCAGACACTTAACTCTATTCAGGCTTTGGAGACACCTGACAGTACACACCAGCACAGTCAGGGCAGCAGAAATACAATGCTGTGCATAGTGCGCTCCTCACCTGAGCAGCACAGTACCCGGCAGCAGGAGCCAGGTATAGGAGCTCTTCAATAAAAACTCTGGATTTTTTGGGGGCTAAGTCACTTGGATTTGAAACCTTCATTGCCCCTCCTGTGCATAAAGGCCAGTGGCTATTTCAGCAGAACAGAATGGCAGGAGCAAACAGTGGTCAAGAGTGAGTGGGCAGTAGCTCAGCTGCCCACAGCATTGGCTGAGACCAGCATTGAGGAACTCAACTCCTTCAGCCCCTCAGAAGATGTTTCCATCCTTCCAGGCAGAGTACACAAGGGAAGGTGCGGGACACTGGAGTTTGGGTCTGCTCCAGAGCAAGCAGGTAACACCCTGTGCTTGCTACACAGCACAGGACACAACTGGGGACCTTTAACGGCCTCAGCAGTGAGTATTGTGCAATCTCACACTCCCTCCTGAACTCCAACCCCACCATGTCCTTACAGTCACTTCACAAACGTGCCGAGGTGAGCTGGGCCAGCGGCAGCAGCTCAGGCTCATGCCAGCCATGGGGAGAGGGACCCCGGAGACCACGGGCCTGCAAGGCAGGACTGCGGGGAACCTCTCAAGGATGTTTAGTCCCTCCTCCTCAAACTAAAGCTACACTTGCACATGCAGCTGCTGCTGTGTCCTGCACATTACACAGAGCACATGCCGGAGTGAACTGGTGTGTACTGGGGGGACCAGAGCTCCCAAAGTGATGTATGTCAGGATTCACAGACAATGCTGGGCACAGAGCCCCGGCCAGCTTGGATGGCACATGCCAGCTCCAGTGACCTGCCAGCGTTTTTCACCACCCATTGCTCAAAAGAGCTGTCAAATAGGGTCACTGGCTCTGCCTCCTCCCATTTATGGATAAAGTGGAATGGTGGAAGTAGCCAAGAAGCTTTATCACTTGATTGGTGTTAACAAGTATTAAATCCAAGTACCCTTAAGGTCTGGGAAAAGGAAACAGCCAAACTAACAGGAATCCTGGCAGAAGCCACTCTACTTTTATGTAACTACACTGGGACTTAGACAGTGACAGGGATCCAGAGGAAGCATTTTATGGTGATTACGGTATGTTTTTATACACCATGGCAACGCATACAGTGCTTCACAAACACGGTACAATGCTGTCCCTGCCCAGAGAGCTTACAACCTAGAGCAGCAGCACAACCAGAGACCACAGCAAGGCGTAAGGAGACACAGAGTAAAGAAGTACAGCAAACAGGACCGGTATTTGTTTCCATTTCACCGAGGTAGAATTTTGTACAAGACAACAGCAAATGCAGACAAAGGAGATCAGCGACAGCCCCCCGGGACAACCCCGCGGTTCTCCCCCATCGCAGAACCACGGCTGCTCCAGGAGGCTGGAAGCCAGGCCACTGCCTCCCTTATCAGTACCCCATCCCGTTCCCGAAGGCCGGCCGGCGAACCCGGAGCTGAGCAGCACAGCGCTCCGGGGCAGCACGAGCACTGGGGACCGGGGCACCGTGTCTGCGCGGGGAAGCGGCCGTGAACCTCCTGGGGCTGCCCTGCCGGCGGCGAAGACGGCATGGAGCTTCTCGGCGCGGCGGGCCGGGGCCGGCGGGCGGCCACGAGCACCCAGCGAGTGCGGAGAGGAGGCGGCGACGGCGACAACTCTGCAGTCTGGCCGGGAGCGGTCCGGGGGCGCGGCCTAAGCGGGGCGGCGGCCGGCCGGGCGGGTACTTACGGTGGCGGGCTGCCTGGCAGGACGCGTGGCCGTCGCTCCGTGCTCGCCGCTGGCGCGCCTGGGCCGCATCCTCATAGCGGGGCGTCCCGCGCCTGGGCCGCGGGGGCGGCTGCGGAGACAGGAGCCCGTTACGGCGCCGCGGGGAGGGGCCGCGGGAAGCGCAGGCGCGGCGGGGGGACAACGGGGGCGCGGCGGCAGTGGCGGTCGCGCTCTAAGATGGCGGCCGCGGGCCTGCGCCGCTTCCCCTCCGCCGCCGCTGCCCATCCCCGCCGCCTCCTCCTGCACGGCGGGCCGCGGCCACGCGGTTGCGCCGCTTACCTGGGCGTGAGGCCAGGGGCTGCAGGCACCGGGCACCGCTGCGTCCGCAACCGCCGCCGCCCCACCTCCGCCTCGCCCGCCCCGCCGCCGCCATCTTGCGCCGGGGCCGCGGCTGTGGAGCGCGTGCGCGAAGCAGAGCCCGCGCTTGGGGGAATTGCTCGGCGCATGCGCAAAGGCTGCGTGGTCACCCTGCCCACCTGGCACCATCTTTGTGGCGGGCACCGCCTCGCGGTGGGCGCGGAGCGGTCGCGGTCCCGCCCGCGCTGTCGCGGAGCCGCTTAGTGCGGACCGGCCCCGCCCTCTTACCGCCGCGGGCGGTTCCCGGCACTGACAGGGCGCGGCCGCAGCGGTCGCCACCAAAGGGCCTTTGAAGAGCGGCGGCGCCGGGGCGGGGCGGCAGCCGGGGCCGAGGGGGGGCTGCATTGATGTGCGGGCGTGAGGCTTCCGCCGCCCGCCGGGCACAGTGGTTGCTTCTGCTGTGTTTCAGCCCGGGCTGGCCCTGGCAGCCACTGGCTGTCCCGGCGGTCCCTCGGGCGCAGCGCTGACATGTCTCTCTCCACACTACTGCCGTAGACATTCGTTGGCCTGTGGGTCCCGGTGGCAGGCAACGGGCGCTTGCAGTGAGGGACGCGGTGCAGCGCAGGGCACAGGCGGTGGTCGCTGGGGTCACTCCTTTCCCGTGCGGTCCGTGGCTGCTGCCGCACAACATATGCTGGAGGATGACACGGGACGTGGAAGAGGACACGGCTGTTACTGTGGGAGGGGGGTCCCTGGGGACCGCAGGACCCGCTCGTAGCCCGTGGAGCTGCTGCCATATCGACCTAGCAGAGCACCCGTCCTGCCTCGGCCCCACCTCCCTGGGCAGCCGATGGCTGGTGCTGGTTCACGGCCCCCGGTGAAAATGGGATGGGGAAACCACGGAGCCTCTCCTGCCCTTTTCCTCTGGGATATCCCTGCTGCCCAGCTGTCCAAGGGGTTTCCCATGTCCCGGAGTCCTGCCCTCTGCTCCGGGAGCACTGGGGTCAGTTTAATGAGTTAACGCTGGCGCAGCAGTTCTGGACGGATGAGTGCTGTGTAAGCACTGAGGCTCCCGTTTTGGGCTTCCAGCAGCCCAGCTCCACTGCCCAGAGCACCGATAACCGCCCGGGGCACAAAGGGCCGGCTCAGACTGACCCCTGAGGGTAGAGGGGACTCTGAAGGGACAGTGAAACTCCAGCCTTGGAGTGAGGCAACTCAAGTGGCAGAGGGGGTGGTGAGAGCAGGGGCAGACTCTCAGCATGGCTTAGTCAGGTAGGATTTTCGGGAGGGAGCCCTGGGCTGAGGAGCTGCGCATCTTTCCCGTGACGGGAGCAGGACGGCGGTGTGGGTGCTCATGGGGACACTCGGGCAGTTCCCATCTTGGTGCTGCAGCCCCAGAGCCAGCCAAGCTGCCACTAACACACAGGGCAAGGCCATCCAGAGGCACATCCTGCAGAGCCAGTGCTGCCTGGCTCGGGGACTGGGCAGAGGCTGTGAGGGCAGTCTTGAGGGTCCATAGCCTCGGCATTTTTTCTGCTCAGGCTCATGTTACAGATGGGGATGAACCACCCCCAGCAGCACCCCCGGCCCTGGGCCGCGGAGTCTGCACTGAAGCTGGGATAGCTCAGCACTGGCAGAAGCTTCGTAACACAGATTGGGAGCCCCCAACACCCCAGGCCCGCCCGGAAGCTGTTTGCACGTGTGCCCCTCGCACAGGGGGTGCCAGAGATATCCACAGACGTGGCTGCACGTGCAGGACGAGGGGAGCGGTGTTTTTGGGGGCAGGAAGGCTTCGTGTGCAGCCTGGAGCTGGGATGGCCAGGCAAGCTGTCTGTGCCGCTGCTGGCAGCCAGCTGGGCTCGGCGGGACACAGACCTGTATCCTCCCCGTCCCGCTGTCTCCTCCCAGCTGTGAGCCCGCAAGGAGTGGCAGCTGGGGTCTATATAAAGGCAGGGAAGCCTCAGCCAGCTCAAAAGAAAGTCCTGGAGCTGGTGGTGTTCTCCCTCCCTCCTGCCTTCACGTGATTCAGCTTCCCCACGCCGGGACAAGCCTCGCTGTAAGTACCCGAACTGAGCCGGCATTGTGCACGGGAAACCCCCAGTCTCCGGGCACGAAGGTGGCTCCGGGCCCCGGGAAAGGGGATCCCCCATCCTCTCCTTCATAGAAATGGAGGAAAACGCTGTGTGGCAGCCCTGTCCCATCACAGAGCCCTAGGGAGGGGGTTCTCCATCTTTTCCCTTCAGAGAACTGGGGGAAGCTGAGGGGGAGCCCCGTTCCATCCCACAGCTTCGCACGGAGCTCTTCCTGTTGCTGCGGGATGGACAGGCTCCAGCTCCCGTCTCAAACCAGCCTGGGGGTAGGCGGCACATTTTGGGGGGGGGCTGTGAGGGTTGTGGGACGGCCCCACGGGCAAGGGGTCGCTCCTCTGCAAAGTGCTGGGGCTCCCCGCTGCAGCAGCACGCACGGGACTGGCGCCTGTCCCTGCGGTTTTGGAAGCAGGGTGTGTTCATGGCAGGGGGAGTGCTGGAGTGGGTGTCCCCAGATGTGGGACCTTCGGGCTCCTCAGGACCAGTGCTGGGCTTATGCAGAGCATCCTGGGGTGGGGGCTGTGCCCTTCATGGGCTGCTGGTCCAGAGGTTTCTGGCAAAGGGAACCTGGACAGCATGGGGAGTTTCAAGGAGAACAGTAGAGCCGTAGGGTGTTCCTTGGAGCTTTCTCCTGCCCCGGGCAGGTTGGACAGCAGCTGCTTCCCTTCCAGTGTATCCCCTGGGCCTGTCCATGCTGACACCCGTGCACGCCCCCAGGCCAGTATGTGCTGACCCTGCTCTCTGCCTCCAGGTGCGAGATGGCTGCCGGCAGCTGCCTCCTTTTGCTCCTTCTGCCCTCGCTGGTCACAGCCTCACACAGTCCTCCTGGCTGTAAGATCCGGATTACTTCCAAAGGGCTGGACCTAGGTAAGGGGCCAGCCGGGATCTCACAGCCTGGGAAAGAGGGACGTTGGGCACGCTTATGGGGTCTGTGCTTGTGTACGGCTCTGCCTGCACTGCTCCACCATGGGGTGGCCGAGGAGGAGGGCGGTGTCAGGGGCAATGCTGCTGGGAGGGCACGTCCCAGCCCAGCCTCGTTTTTCCCTGCAGTGAAGCAGGAGGGACTGCGCTTTGTGGAGCAGGAGCTGCAGAACATCACGGTGTCGGACCTGCATGGGAATGAGGGGCAGTTCCAGTACAACATCAGCCAGTGAGTGCTGCCTGCTGCCCACGGCTTCCCATGCCCATCTGTGTATCTAACCCCTGTCCCCTCCCTGCAGGGTCAAGGTGACAGACCTGCAGCTGGCCTTTTCAGACCTGAACTTCCAGCCCCAGCAGCACCTTGTCTTCAACATCAACAATGCTTCCATTAGCCTACGCTTCCGCAGGCAGCTGCTCTACTGGTTCTTGTGAGCTGCCTCCCCTTCCTGCTGCTCTGGGTGCTAGCCCACCCCACTGCTGTGCTTGCTGGGTGCCACAGGTGCCTTGCAGTCCTGCAGCTGGCAGGAGCTGTGTGCTCATCTCATCTGCTTTCCTGGCTTCCAGCTACGACATTGGGTCCATCAATGCCTCTGCAGATGGTGTCCACATCTACACAGTGCTGCAGTTAGCCAAGGATGAGGCTGGGCGCCTCAAGATCTCCAATATGACCTGCAACGCCTCCATAGCCAGAATGCATGCTGGCTTCTCCGGCACACTCAGGTACACCTGACCCCTCTGCCTGTGCCTGGCTTCCCACACTCTCAGTGCTTCCTCAGCCCAGCTGTGTGCTGGAATGGGCACAAAGCCACAGGGAGAACAGGCACTGCAGAACCACTCTTGTGTCCTCCAGGAAGGTCTATGAGTTCCTGAGCACCTTCATCGTCACGGGGATGCGCTACCTCCTCAGCCAGCAGGTACAGCTGAGCACAGAGGAAAGGGGCTGTGGGATGTTAGGGCTTGGCCCTTTGTGTGTGGGAGAGAGCAGAGTTGTACCCTGCCTGTCTGCTGGGCCTTGTCCTGCCTCTGCAGCTTGTCATCCAGTCCTGGGAGTGATTCCCCTCAGTCTGGCTCCTTGCCTTGCAGATCTGCCCATCCCTGGAGCATGCCAGCCTGGTGCTGCTGAACTCTTTGCTGGACACAGTACCTGGTGTGTGTTACCCTGGGAAAGGGTCTGGATCCCATTCACTGTGGGGCAGACAGGGTTGGGCATCAGGCTGCCAGGCAGCTCCAGGCTAAGTCACACCAGCACATCTTCCCTGGCAGTGAGGAACTATGTGGATGAGCACATCGGGATTGACTACTCCCTCCTACGGGATCCATCCATCTCCACTGACACCCTTGACCTTGACTTCAAGGTGAACACTGGTCCTACCTTGCTGGTCCTTCCCCATCCCTGTGGGAAACGCTGTGCCAGCAGGCATGTTGGGCTCCATGGAGCAGGTGAGGTGCGCTGCCCTGTGGCTGTGGGAACCTCTCCTACTCTTGGTCCCCAGGGCATGTTCTTCCCCCGGGTGAGAGAGGACCAGGAGCTGGAGAACCATGCAGTGGAGCCGGTGATCAAGGAGACTGAACGCATGGTTTACGTTGCCTTCTCTGAGTACTTCTTTGACTCAGCCATGCACTCATACTTCCAGGCAGGAGTGTTGACCATAGAGCTCCAGGGGGAGAAGGTAAGGAGAACCAGACACTTGGACTGTGTGCAGGCAGGAGGGAGGGGTGGGCTGTGTCACAGCGCAAAGGAGGTGCCATCCAGGGAGCAGCTTTGCTGGGACTTGCAGCATCGGCTCGCTCTCCCTTCAGCAGTTTATGCTCTCCACAGGTGCCCAAGGACCTGGAGGTTTTGCTGAGAGCCACATTTTTTGGGACCATCTTCATGCTGGTAAGAAGCCCCCAGACAGGGTGCAAGGCATGGCACAGCCGCAGGGCACAGCCCTGTCCTGCTCCCAGCCTTCAGCTCAGCTGCCTTCCCCAGAGCCCTTCTGTGGATGCTCCGCTGCGGCTCGTGCTACAGGTCTCTGCTCCCCCACGCTGCACCATTAAACCTTCGGGGACCTCAGTCTCTGTCTCTGCTTTCCTGAACATCTCACTGGTGCCCCCAGACCGCCCACCTGTCCAGCTGTCCAGCATGGCCATGGTGAGGGGCAGGGGGGGGTGCTGGGGCTCTTTGTATACAGGAGCCGTGTCCCCCATCCTGTATTGTAAGGCACTGGTGTCACTGAGCAGAGGGACACTGGATCTCTGGGATGAACTGGCCTGGTTGTCCTCTGCCTGCTGTGAGACAGCCCTCTTCCTCCCCAGGAAACCAAGCTGAGTGCCAAGGTGTTTCTGCAAGGAAAGGCGCTGCGCGTGCAGCTGGACCTACGACGGTATGGGGAGAGTCCCATGGGGGCACGGGGAGTCCCCTCCACACCCTACTCACAACTGCTTCCTTCTGTCCAGGTTTCGCATCTATTCCAAGCAGTCAGCACTGGAGTCGCTCGCGGTGAGAGCATGATGATGGCCTGAGAACCCTACACCCAGCCACGGCATGGGCTGGGCTGGGGAGAGGCTGTCCTTTCAGAATCCCCACTTACAGCCCTCTCTGCCCTGGCTGGCAGCTCTGCCATTACACTGACCCCAGCTCTTCTCCCACAGCTCTTTTCACTGCAGGCCCCACTGAAGACCCTGCTGCAGCTGACCATCATGCCCATCATTAACGGTAAGCATCACTGCTCCCACACAACTGGGAGTTGTAGGCAGGGGCACAGCAGGGCTCAGCCTCATCCCAGCTCTCCCTCTCTGCAGAGAGGACAAAGAAGGGGGTGCAGATCCCACTGCCTGAAGGCATGGACTTCACCAGGGAGGTGGTCACCAATCATGCGGTACGTGGTGGGATGGGACAGCCTGTGCCTCCATGTCCTGCTGGGAAGGGCATTATCACCTCCAGCCTTGCACTGACCCTCTTCCCTCTGCAGGGATTCCTCACAGTGGGAGCTGATCTCCACTTCTCCAAGGGGCTGCGGGAGGTGATTGAGAAATACCGCCCAGTGCCGACTGCCGCTGCCTACTCCAGCTCCCAGCCTGCAGAGCCCAGCCTGGACCCCAGCTCACTCTAGCTCTCCTCCCTGGACCAAGGGCAGATCCTGGGCTGGACCCATAGACTGTAGGTAGGAAGCAGCTTCCCTCGTACCACCAGCACATTGCTAGGGCGTCCAGGCCCTGGTGGGGCGCAGCAAGGTGGAGAGGGTGCTCTGGGAAGCCCTGCTGCACCCCTGCTCATTACACTAATAAATCACCTGACTCCAACCATATGGCCTTGTTGCTTGGAGGACATGTCCATGCTGGGGTACATGGTGGGGAGATGGAAAGGAGGAAGCTGATGCTGCTGCACAACTTGGGTCCTTGGGAGCACACGCAGCAAAGCAGTGCCAAAGAGCTCAGAGAGACTGTGCTGCTGCCACTTAGGTGGGTCACTTGTTTCCAGGATGCAGGGATCCCTGCAGAGAGGGCACAGAGGCCAGGGCCCCCTGGCACAGGGCGTTGGCACTCACTGGTGTTCCTCAGTGAGCAGAGGAAAGGGAAGAAGGGGCTGGCACAAAGGTGCGAGGAGGAGCAGAACCACCTTGGTCAGAGTTTATTGCGAGTTCCTGAAGCACTGTGTGCCCTGGCAGTGGGATTGGTAAGTCTCCTTCAGTGGGAGCAGAGGTGGTGGGAGCCAAGGTAGAGGTGAGCAGGATCCAACCGCCCGCTGCTGCTGCTCCTCATAGCCTGCCCAGGCTGTGTGCGTGTGGGGCCAAGGAGGAGTGCTGGGGGTTGCTCCCTGCCTGGGAGGGAAGCAGCTGCCACCCCAGACAGAGAGAAGGCAAGACAGGAAGCCACAAGGAAAGAGGTGGCTGCAGCAAGTGCACAATGCCTCTCCCACAAGGACAGAGTCCCCCAGCCCATGTCCCCCACGCATGGCAGCAGGCAGCCCTGTCCAACCCGGGGAAGGGGGGGAAGGCTGCAGGTGTGACCTGGTGGTGTAGCCGAGCAGCAGCAAGGACGGGCTGTGCAAGGTGCCGGCGGTGAGGGCAGGTGGGATGGTGAGAGCAGCTGGAGCGCCAGGTGCTACCTCTGCAGCTCTCAGTAAGGCTGGTTCTTAATGAAGCGGCAGAACATGGTGAAAGCAGCAAGTGGCCGGTCTGTAGGCACCATGTGGCCAGCTCCCTGTAGGAAAGGGGCAGTGATTGTAAGTGGGACTGGGGTGCTGCCACAGCCCAGCTGACACCACCCTACCCTGACTGCAGCCTTGGTGTCCAGCACACCCACAGCCTCATCCCTGGCCTCCAGAGCCCTCAGCCCTACCTTGACAGTGAGGAAAGCGATGTTGGTGAATTCCTTCACAAAGCCACCGATCTGGTTCTCACCATTTTCTGTGTAGAGCCAGGGCCGGCGAGCCACCTGCACCTGGGAGTAGCAACAGAGCCTTCAGCACCTGTGGCTGGCCCTGTTCATGCTCTTGCCACAGCCAGCTACAGCACATAGCCTGGAGCCAGTGACCGGTCTGACATGGGCCCTGCCCATTTACCTTCTGGCACAGGGAATCCACAAACCACTCATCCCCGAGAAAGTTGCAAGCCATGTCAACGTCTCCATTGTACACCAGGATCCGGTATTTCTGTGTAGCAGACAGAGAATGAGCTGTTGGCAGGGCAGCAGCCTCAGCCCAATAGGAGGCTGAGCTGGCAGAGACACTTCCAGTGTCTGTGGGCTCCCCTGCACACACCGTGGTTCCAAGCAGCTTGAGGTACTGCTCATTCATCTGCATGTACAGGCGCTTGTAGCTGCGGTTCACGTCGAAGCTGTGGAGGAAGTATTGGCATCATGTCTGCTCCTTCTCAGAGTAGTCCCTCCCTACCCACAGCTTGCTCACCTGCACACCTGCCACTCTGGGGCCTCAGGGGAGATGTGCAGAGCCTTCCGCACCTCGGGAGAGTTCAGATACATGCTAGGGGCTGTGGAATTGGTGCAGGGAGGGTCCATCCGAACCTTCTTTCGCACAACTGGCATCCGGAACAGGTTCTGGGAGAGTTGGGAGAGTCACTGTCACAGCAGCACCTGCCCCATGGAGCAGCTGCTTTCTGCCCCTCCTTCCCACAAGAGCACAACTGGCCAAACAGAGGCTGCTCACAGCCCAGCAGCATGGGCACCCCAGCTCACCTGCCTCCAGGAGTACCTCAGTGGCATCCGGATGAAGGAGTTGCCCAGGTCATGTGTGATGAGATAATCACCCTCGTACCTGTAGCCAGAGCGAGTATGAGGACAGACTGAAAACTCTGGACAACAAGAGCTAAGGGCTCTCCTGGGGGGAATCCTCAGCAGCAGCCACATACCATCCATCTGTCCCAGAGGGGGCCCCTGCCCAGCCCACCCTGCCCCCCTGTGCCAGTGCAACCAAAGCAAGCTGGTGCGTGTGAACCATTTTCCCTGGGGCCACTCTCACCTTATGCTCCCTGGGACACCTCCATCACATGGGGCATAGAGGTTGTAGATATTGAGGCCAGACTCCTCTACAATCTGAATCATCTCCCCCATCTGCAAGGAACCGCAAGAAGGGTTTGGGACTGAGCAGGACCTTTCTGGAACTGTGGGCCCACTGAGAGCCAGGCACGTGCTGCTCAGCACACGTATAGGGGCTCTGGTTCCCCTCACCTTGAGTGTGCAGTTCAGGTTGGAGTTGTCATGGAAGTTGCACTTCCCCTGGGAGCAGCAGAAGGCCTGCAGGTCTTTCCACAGCCTGTAGGCAGAGATCAGGACCACTTGGACCAGGTGGGAACACTGACATGACAGCTGCTCTGCAGCCCTCTGCCCAATGGCCACAAGGCACACTGCTTGGCCCGTGCCCTCTCTACCCCACAAATGCACCTATGGGAGCTGCCTGGGACAAGGAGCCACAGCCCAGCTGCTGGCCCAGGGCAGGCTAGGTGCTGCCCTTGTCTTAACACCACCAACCCAGAGAGCCCCAGTCTCAGCTGTGCACTGATCCTGCTTGCACAGGGATGGCACATCCAGAATTCCCTCTGCTCTTACTCGGTCCCCAGCAGCCCGTGGTAATAGGCAAAGTAAACCAGGGAGTTGTCATTGATCTCATAAGATGAGAGGCCGTTTCCCACAGCGATTCCCTGCGAGGCAAGAAGAAAACAACCCTGTTGTGTTCCAGCTCCCCGCAGGGCAGTCACAGCACAGCAGCCGCAGGCAGGAAGCAGATGTGGAACTGTTTACTCTGCGAAGGGAACAGGGAGGGTTGGGGGTGCCTGAGGACGCTGCCCTGGCAGCAGGGACAGACACGTCCACCAGCAACTGCTGCCAGAACCCCAGGAAGAGATGAAAGGCTGCAGAGCCAGGCGCGCCCTACATCCCGGCAGGTCCCACCCCGGCTGTGCCAAGCCCTCTGCTCCCCAGCTGAGCAGAACCAAGCTGCCCACCTTCAGGTTGAGGCTGGGGTCCTGCATCACCCACTCTGCCAGTGTGGGAATGTAGACACCCCCATAGCTCTCCCCTGTGAGGAAGAGATCGTTCTTGGAGTACTCGGGGAAGAGCCGGAGGAAGTCCTTCAGCGCCAGGTAGTTGTTGTGAGCAACCTGCAGGGAGCGGGTGGCACGGTCAGGTGTTGAGGCTGCACCGCATGCCCAAGAGGGGGCAGGCAGGGGAGCAGGGCGCTCCCTGCACCTCAGTCACTCGCCTCAGTGTCATTTGTGCCATACTTCTTGTCATCTGAGTACGAGAAGCCGACACCAGCGGGAGACTCTACGTAAAGGATGTTGGCAATCTGAGAGGACAACAGAGGAGCCAGCAATCAGGGGAGAGCCTCTGGCTCAGTGGGGCCAAGAGCTGCTGGCCCCGCCCACGGCAGCACCCACAGGAGCGTGGCCCGCCCCAGGGCTGTGCTGGGGTTGCCACATTCCTGTGCTGCTCAACAGCAGACTGCAGAGGAGGGTGTGTTGGGTGGGAGGGGTGCAGCGGAAGGGTCAGCTCCACGGAGAGAGCAGGAGGAACTGGCTCAGGGCCACCCCATCTCAAAGCCACAAAGGGAAGCAGTGCCTGTACCTTGTTCCATGCGTACTCATTGTACTTCAGTGTGACCCCATCAGGCTGGATCTGAGGAAGAAGGTGGTGACTGATGGGCAAAGCAGGGCAGGACACAGCGGGATGGCTCATGCCACACAGCCGGTCATCCCCTGAGTCCTCGAGCCACAGGATAGCAGTGACTACTAACCAGGAAGGGGCCATGCTCCTTGAGGAAGCCCTCCATGGAGCTGCAGCCAGGGCCCCCGTTCAGCCATAGCACCAGGGGGCTGCTCTGGGGATTGCTCTGGGCCTCCACGAACCTGTGGACGTGCAGCTGTGAGTGCCCGGTGCCAGCTGATGTCCCCCCCATCGCCAGGCGCAGTCCCACGTACCAGTAGTGCAGGTACTTGCCCGGCCCGGCGCAGAGGTAGCCCGAGAAGTGGCGGAAGGAGGGTTGCTTTGACAGCCCGGGCAGGTACGTCACCTCATGGTCCGGGGGGGCGGCCTGGCCCAACCCCAGCAGCAGCAGCGACGACAGCAACACTGGCCCCATCTGCGGTGGGCGGAAGGGACGGTCAGGAACGGCCGCGGCAGCGTCCCGCGAGCGCTCTGGCCCGGCTGCCCCGGCCCGGCCCCCCACTCGGGGCTGAGCCCCGGCCCGGCGCAGTCGGCTCCCCTGGAGCCAGTCCCGGTCCCTCCGTCCCAGTCCCTCCGTCCCTTCCCGGTGCCACCCCCCCCCGGGTCCCGCTGACCGCGACCGCTCCCGGCGCGGCGCTCGCAGGCGGCGGTCACGGCGGGCACATGACACGCGCCCATATGACCTGCGGCGCTCACGTGAGCGAGGCGGGGCCCGACAGAGACCAATCAGCGCCCCGGGGGCGGGAGGCCCCGCCCCGGCCCCACCCCGGCCCCGCCCGCGCACGTGGGAGCGGCCCCGGACCGGGACCGGGACCGTAGCGGGGGGGCACCGACGGACCCCCCGAACCCCAACAGGGGCAGCCAGCGGGGGATGCGATGTGCCGGTGGGCACTACTGGGCACCACCGGTTACAGCTGGGTACCGCCGGCCACTGCCAGGCACCATTGGCCACAGCCGGGTGCCACCCAGCACTGCTGGGTAAAGCCGGGCATCACCAGACACTGACAGACATCACCGTGTGATGACCACTGGCCACTGCTGGCTATGGCTGGTACCACTGGGCACCACCAGTCACTGCCAGCCACTGCTAGACAGCATGGGCACAGCCAGGTACCCTGCCCCACAGGGCAGCACTGGACAGTCCAGTGTGGAATGTCTGTCGGGCTGGTTTGGGCCCAGTTGTGCCCAGCAGCCATAAGGGTCCCCCAACCTCCCCCATGGCACTAGGACCCTCCTTGAGCCCTCTGGTTGTCCCTCCCAGCCAGGCTGTCACCACCTCACAGCAGCTGTGACAGGGACAGTTAAAAATAGCTCCGGCAGCAATGGCTGCCCGGTGCCGGCTTGCGGCACGCTTCCACCATATCCACGGCACCAACATCCGCCTGGATGCCTCACACACGCAAGCCACACGGGTGGAGAGCTTCGCCAATGGGCTCTGCTTCAGCCAGGAGCCTCTGGCACCCGGGCAGATCTTCCTGGTGGAGATTGAAGAGAAGGAGCTGGGCTGGTGCGGGCACTTGCGCGTGGGACTTACAGCCCATGATCCCCAGAGCCTGGAGGTAGTGCCTGAGTACTCGCTGCCGGACCTGGTCAACATGGGGGACACCTGGGTGTTTGCCATCACCCGGAACCACAACCGTGTGGTGGTGGAGGGGGTGGAGGTGCAGGCACGGGGGCGTGCCTGGGAACCCTTCCTGCTGATCGAGCGGGTGCGGATCCCCCGTGACACGCTGGTGGGGCGCAGCCGGCCCAGCCGCTACAGCCACATCCTGGATGACCTGTACAAGATGAATGTGCTGCCTGCGACCGCCCGGCGCAGCCGCATCGGGGTTCTGTACGCCCCGCAGCCCGATGGCACCGCCGACATGCACATCGTCATCAACGGCGAGGACATGGGGCCGAGTGCCAGGGGCCTGCCCACCACCCGCCCGCTCTACGCCGTCATTGATGTCTTTGCCTCCACCAAGAGTGTCCGGGTCATCCCAGTGGATTATGGCTGTAGGTACCTGTGCCCCTCCCTGTGGCACGTGCTGCGTGGGCCGGGAGTGGGCTCTGGTGGGGTCATCCCATAGTTGCCAACAGGGGGAAGGTTGGCATGTGGCACTGGGCAGAGGGGCACAGGGGGTTAAGAGGGCACAGGAAGCCTCTGGCCATTGTGGAGCACAGGTGAGATCCACAGTATCACTGCTGGGCAGTGTCTGATGAAAGCTTTGCCATGGGCACTGTGCTGGGGCCAGGGAAGGAACCCCCGGCAGCAGCAGTCAGGCAGAGCCCCCCTGGCCACCCTTCCCAAGCAGAGTGATGAGGTTGGGTGTTTGGGGCTGTGAGGCCTTGCTGTGCCCAGCCTTGCCTACAGCACGTGGCAGCCAGAGCCAACCAAGATCCTGTCCTGGGATCAAAACATCCACCTACGTCCACCACAGCTTAGCACATTGCACCCACACACCTGCCGCGTGTCCTAGACACCGTGCTCCCTAGGCAGACACCCTGTGATGCCTTCGGAGCCTGGGCATTATCCTGTGTCCCTTGGCTGGGAGGAACCAGGCTAATGAGTGCTAATTAGCACCATGCTGGAAAAATGACGAAAGGGATCAGGTGAGACAGAGCCAGAAGAAGAGCTAGAGACAGAGTACTGGCTGCCCCCAGCACTGGGAGCCACTGCTTCACATGCTGGTGTCAAAAGCAGCTGCTTTTGTTCCAAGGCTGGAACCTGGTATTCTCCCTGGTGTAACACCTGAGGAGAGTGCTGGCTGCAGCAGACAGTACCCACGCTGCTGAGCCACCCATGGCTCTGGGAACTGGTATCACAAGACCAGGAACCAGGCAGATTCTGTGCAGGTGCCCAAGGGAATGGTTCTCATGGTGGTCTGCCCACAAAGGCATGGTGGGTGCTGTCTCTGCAGGCAGTGCAGCCCCAGCCTGTAGACCACTCACCCAGCAGCTTGGTGCTGGGGCCAGTGCAGGCAGACCAAGGGAGTAGGATGGAAAAGAAGCACAGCATGGGTATGTGAAACCTGGAAAGTTGCTTGACAGCTGTCAGAGAAAGAAATGCAAACCAGGCACAGTCACACACAGCCAGGACACATAACTGTCTCTCAACCTTCCTCCTAATAGCAGGAAGAACTTTGCTGCCCAGGGCCCTTGAACTTCCAGCCCTGCTGGAGCAGCCTGGCACCAGCCCCCGCACAGCCAGTTCAAGCCCAGGGCAGGATAATGCCACAGAACCAACTCACTCACCACTGCCTTTAACCACAGTGCCTCAGAGAAACTCTGCCAGTTTCTCCAGCCCTCTGTGCTCAGCCTCACTGCTGACTTGCCCAGCTCAGGTATACTCTCTGTTTTCTTCCAGTTCCTTCCCTGCAGACGCTGTGCCGGCTGGTTATCCAGAAACACATTGTGCACCGCCTGGCCATCGATGGCCTGGACTTGCCCCCGCTACTCAAGAGCTACTGCCAACATGAGTGAGGTATCGAGGGTGCTGCTGGGCTGCCCCCCACATCTACAGCCCCCCAGTGATGGCTGCCCTGCAGGCTCTGTGCCCCTGCCTGCCCACTCGCCCCAGCATGTGCTGCTGCTGAAGGGCTGACATGAGAGCAGGGCAAAGTGGGGTTGGGATTTTCCTCACACTGATGGTGTGGCATGCCCAGAGCACGGGCAAGGGGATTGATGTGGGTCAGAGAAAGCAATAAAGTGCTTCCAGACAAGACTCTGTCAAAGGAGGCTTGGGGGCCTGGGACCCCCATCCTGTGCTTCAGCAACCCCTCGTGGGAGCCGTTCCCCCACCAGTGAGGAAGGGAGCACAGGCCACAGCCCTGTGGGGTTCAGGATGTGTCCCCAGCCCTGGAATTACGCTGGACTGGATGGATGGATCAGAGCAAATACTGGGGTGGGTGGAGCATGGGAGGGCACAGCACAACATTCACGTGGGGGTAAATTACAGCCGGACGCTCATCTCGGCCCGGGTAGTTTCACTCTTGGGAAAGATGTTTACCCAGAGAACGATGAGTTATTTCCTGTGTGTTCAGCTTGGAGGGGGACGAGTCAGATGCTGGAGTACCCAGACAGCAGTGCTGGCAGCAGCCTGTTGCTTGGGCACGTGTCTGTGCACAGAGCCAGTCACAGTGACCTGCTGCAGGGCACAGCCATCCTGACTTGGAGCTCTGTGCCCTCAGCCAGACCCTTTAACTCCTGGCAGGTGAGGATGGCAGCCGGCATCCAGCAGTTCCTATTCCAGGCTGGAGGGGAGGCAGGGTGGCAGCTGTGCAGAGGAACAGGCTGGAGGGGAGAGGTCTAAAATCAGAGGGGTGCCCACGGGAGCCAGAAAAGTAGCAAAGGGGCTGGCAAAGCCTTCCAGCCTCTTCCACAGCGCAAAGGGGAAACAAGCAGCTCTAAGCTTACAAAAGGTGCTTTAAAGAAACATGATGCTATATTTAGTCAGAGACTCGACAGTATCAGATCATGTTACAAAACTCTTGCTCAAAGGAAATCCTCAGCCTGCAACCAGGACCAACTCCGTCAACACCAAAGTGTTAATGAAGGAATTGCTAAATGGGGAAAACATGGACAGTGACCAAACCACAGCAATGGAGTGAGGTCTCTGCTATATCCCAACAACAGGCTGGGAGCTGCTGGGGCTGGAGCTCATCTGGCTGCAATGGGGCTGGGGATCTCACCCACTCCAGAGCAGCGCCCACAGACCAGGGTGTTTACTCTCCAGGCTGTTTTCCCTCCCCCACCCTTGCGTGAAGCCTTTGCTCCCCACCTCCCTGCAGTGTTATCTGCCCGGCAGTGACCCCCGTACACGAGGGCGGGTTCCTCTTTCTTGAGGAATTGAGAGCAGCTGCTGCAACCAGACAAACAACACCCCTGCTTTACAGTGGGCTGCAGCACAGTGGGAGTGCAGGGATTCAGGAGCTGCCACCTCCTCCCACCTGGGGCACCACAGTGAGACACGACCACTGAGGAGCACTGCCCAAAGCCCTGCCCGATTTCCCATGCTCTGTTCCCTGGGCAGGGAGGGGTGGCTGCAGCTGGCACAGGGACAGACTCAGCTCCCAAACAACACAAGGGTGATTTGTTGGCTCTGTTGCACAACACCTCACAGCTGGATGCTGCAAGGACCTGCAGGTGCTGGCCACAGATGAAATAGCTCTGTCACATGTTATTGTACCTAGATCCCTACAAAACTATGGGCCCTTATGGGATTAATTTGAGAAACCACAAAGAGCTGGCTGATGTCATCACAAAGACTCTCTGTGATTTTTGAGCAGTTTTGGGAATCTGGAGAGGCGCCACATGACTGGAAGCTGGGGAACCATGTCCAGATTTCAAAGAGCAAGAAGGAGAACCCTGGAAACTACAGGCCTTTCAGTCTCACGTCAGTGCCCATTAAAATCATGGAAAAGATCATTCTGGCAAGTACTGAAAAACACCTGGAGGAGAACAGTCACTGGTCACAGCCGGCATGGCTTCATGAGGGGAAAGTCCTGCTTGTTGAACATGATTTCTTTCTACAACAGGGTAACCCTCCCAACTGACCAAGGAAAGCCAGTAGATGTAATGTTTTTGGGCTTCAGCAAAGCTTTTGATATTGTCTGTCCCAGTATTGTTTTGGACAGAGTGTCTAGCTTGCAGCTGAATAACCCTGTTACACAATGGGTGAGCAACTGGCTCACAGGCTGGTCACAAAGAGTTATAATGAATGGGGTGACAGCAGGCTGGTGTCCAGTCACTAGAGCAGTTCCATAGGGCTTCATCCTTGGCCCAATTCTCTTCAACATCTTCACTAACAACTTGGACTCAGGACTTGAAGGAATACTAAGTAATGTATTAATGTTTAGTGCTGACAACACTAAAATGGGAGGAGCTGTTGACTCCACTGAGGGCAGAGAGGCCCTGCTGAGAGACCTCGACAACTTGGAGAGATGAGCAATCACCAACTGTATGAAGTTTAACAAGAGGAAGTGACAGATTCTGCGCCTTGTACAGGGCAGCCCTGGTTGTTTATATAGACAGGGGAACAAGAAGTTGGAGACCAGCATTGTGGAAAGGACCTGGGGATCCTGGTCCATGGCAAGCTGAATATGGGTCAGCAGTGCCCTGGCAGCTGGGAGGGCCAACCCTGTCCTGGGGTGCATCAGGCACAGCATCACCAGCAAGGGAGGGGATTGTCCTTCCCTGCTCTGCAGTGGTGCAGCCTCACCTCCAGTCCTGGGGGCAGTTTTGGCACAATAATATAAAAAAGACATTGGGTTATTAGAGAGCATTCAAAGGATGCCATAAGGATGGTGATGTGACTGGAGGCAAAATTTATGAGGAACAGTTGAGATAACTTGGTCTTTTCAGCCTGGAGAAGAGGAAACTGAGGGAAGGAAACCTCCTTGTGGTCTTCAACATCCTCAAGAGAAGTAGCAAAAGGGCAGGCACTGAACTCTTCATTGTTATGACCAGTGACAGTGGTCAAGGACTCCAGGAAATAGTATAAAGCTGAGTCAGGAGAGATTAAAGTAGGGTATCAGAAAAAGATTTTTCACCTAAAGGGTGGCTGAGCACTGGAACAGGTTCCCGTGGGCAGTGGTCATGGCATCAAGCCTGTCTGAATTCAGGAAGTGTCTGGACAAGGCTCTCAGGCACATGGTGGGATTTTTGTGGTGTCCTGCACAGGACTGGGAGTTGGACACAATCCTAGTGGGTCCCTTCCAACTCAGCAGATTCTATGATACCAGCACCTCCCACATCACACCACCCAGAGCTGGCTCGTGGCCACAGCTGTTAGCCAGGTCAGTGACTGTTACCCTTCCTGCAGGATCAGGATACCAATCTGGTTCCTCTGCTGCCCCGTGCAAGAAGTGACGCTCATTTAGCAGATCAAGGACCCAAACTGCCCCCTCCATGGCAAGGAAATGACAGGCTGAGGGGAATGAAGGTGCAAGACAGGACACAGTAGAAGCATCCAGCTCAGCTCCCACTTGGTGCTGGATCTTCACCTCAGTGTAGGGCCTGATCCTGCTGTCAGCCAGTTCCCACAGAGTCCTGTGCTCAAAGTCTTCACTGCTGTGGTGGGCAGCTGGTTGATCTCTGCTGTGAGGAAGGACACCACCAGGGATTTATCCAAAGACTTGTTCCAGGAGTTCTTTAGGACCTCCAAGAGGCCATCAGCACTGTCTCACCCAGCCTGATGGACATCATATCCCCTCTCCCATGGTCTACTGAGCATCTCCCTCTGCAAGAGCTTCCTGTTTGAATTCAGCAGGGCCAAGATGTGCCAGAAGGACAGTTGGAAGGCCTGGCTGAAATGACAAGTGTAGATACTTGGGCCTTCCTGGAAGATGCCCACAGGGTGGGCATCCTCCAGGATCTGTACACTGAGCATGTCCTACCTGGTGCCAATCAGCTGCATGGACTTCCAAACCACTGCCAGCTCACTCGGGCACAGTCTGGCAGCAGCCTCTGGTGCAAATGCACTAGAAGACTGCCCAATGCCATCTTCAGTCTTTTAGGTAATTTAATCTTCACTGTCATCCTCTGAGGTTTCTGTGGCCTCTAGTTTTACCACAGGATACAGGATCTAACAGGGACTGAGCTTACTGGCTCACTCTGGAGAAGAGCATGAGGTGTTTCAGGCTGACACTGAAGGACTTTAGGGAGCTGGTGGACTCTGGAGAACAATCACACAATTCTCAACAGCTGCAAGACAGGCTGACACAGGCTGCTGCCTCTACTGAGCTGCTGCCACAGTGGGGGAAGCTTGGCCAGCGTTACCGTGGCACACCAGAGGGGCAAGAGGCAAGTCTGAAATAGACAGATTTTCGGGAGATGCCTGAGCATCACAGTGATCAGGATGGGGAGCATGGCATCAGGAGGGATCTTAGAAACACACTCTTCATAGTGTTGGGCCAGGGTGGTGATGCAGCTCTCCAGAGAGCTCAACACTGAAAATCTGATTTAACCCTTGGATGACAATCTCCAGCCCCATGAAGAAGTCACTGCTCTCCCCCTAGATGCCCTCTATGTGTGGCCCAGATCCCATCCTCGAGCAGCCAGTGAAGGTGGAGCTCAGACAGCGTGATGAGGGCTCTCAGGACGGCGAGCAGCACCTGCCGGTGGCTCTCAGTGCCTGCAACCACGGCTTTCCTAGCGGCGATCACGGCCAACCTCTCGCTGCGGTGCTCCAGGCGCGGCTGCTGCAGCCACTTGCTGAGGGGGAACACGGAGAGCTGCACCGTGCCGCGGGCCCGCTCCAGGTTGCCGCTACCGGCGGGCACATCGCGGCGCGCGCCCCGGTCCCCGCCGCGCTCCGCCGCCGCCTCCCCCGCCCGCGGCAATCACGGCGCGGTGTGGCCTCACACGGCGCTCGGCACCGCCCGCCGCGGCGGGACCGGAGCCCTCGGGCGCCGCCCGCAGCGGCCGCTCTGCATCGCACCGGGCCGGGGACCCCGGGAGCGCCCCTCGGTGTGGCCGCTACCCAGAGCGGCATGTGGGCACCGGCTTCTGCCTGGCTGCCTCCCCCTCCTCCCTCCTTCGACTGCTCCCCAGCGCTCTACAGCACTGCGAAGCTCAGCGACTGGACTCTCTCGTGTCTCTCTCTCTCTTCAGGAAGAAGTGCACCTCTCTCCGCCCTCACTCCTTGCTCTTCACAAGGAAGGCATAGAGGACTTGTCCTCCCTTGCCCGGCACCCGGTGTAGGAGAAGACTCTCAGCAACAGCTTGAAGAAGCACTTCATCACATTGGTGTGGAAGCTGATAACCATCTGTTTGTGTTTTTATCCCTAAACCACACGGTTCTGCAGCTCTGGCTGGAGGAGCAGGCTAGAACATGACAAGAAAAGCTTCGAGGTAGGAGGTTAAATTGTGTTTTAAGAAGACGAGTTATATTTTAAAAGGGCAAAGGGAGCAGTTGCGTAACTAGTGAGTGACCTTGCAGCCTTTGTGCACCAAAGCAGATTCACCACCTAACATGAAAAGTAAACAGCGTCACTATACCCGCTTGGAGAAGTGAAGGCCGTGGAATCAAGTGCTCCCTGAGGGAAACCTGATATCACCTTTCCACTGCAGTGAGGTAAGGACAGCTGGAGAATGCTGCAGATGCCAATGCTCGCAGTCTTGAGCTGAAAAAGGCAGGAACTATAATACAGTGAACGCAGCAAGTGTGTGGCACAGCTGGCGCTGCCCCAGTACCCGGGCATCACACTACCAGGATCAGCCCGGTTATCAAAGCCAGGTACAGGACAGGGCCTGTGCCCCGGGGCAGCGCTGGGCTGGGCTCAAGCGGCGGCTCCACGGGGCCTGGCGGTGCTAAACCGGCAGACCCCGGACACACGCCCCTACCACAGGGGCTGCTGCGAGCTCCAGCCGGACGCGGCGGGCGGCCCTTACCTGATGTCCTGGCGGACAGTGGTGCCATGCTGCCTGTTATGGCTGCGCACCGGGACGCAGCTCCGCAGCCCGTAGAGGCAGCCCTTGTAGGCGAGGAAGCGAGCGCATGGCGAGGGTTGGACGCGGGGGGACGCCCGGACGCTCCCCGCCCTGCCGTCAGCTCCGCGCCCCCAAGACTGCCCCAAGCCCACCCCGCCATCCCCGTTAAACCAGGCGGGGACCGCCCGCACCCTGATCTTGACCAATCAGCGCCGTCTTCTCCCGATTGACAGGAGGCGAACCAACCCGCCCAGAGTCTCCTGACAAAACAAGGGTGACTGACGGATCTATCGTCCAATCACATGGCGGTCTTCGCCCCGCGGATGGGCGGTGCTTCCTGGTCCGCCGTGCTGGTCGGGTCGCGGTGCCGGTCCCGGCTCACGGAGGTGATGGGGGATTCGGGCGGCGCCGGCGGGGCTGGAGCAGGGCCGGGGTGCGTGCCGCCCCCGCCAGGGGACCTGCGCAGCGTTCTGATCACCAGCGTGCTGAACCTGGAGCGGCTGGAGGTCGACCTCTTCAGGTGAGCGTGGACGCCGGGGCAGGGGAACGGGGCCGCTTCCTCCTCCGCCGCCTCCCTCACCGCGGCCGCCTTCTCCCTGCAGGGGCCGGCATCACTGGGTGCCCGCCACGCAGCGCCTCTTCGGCGGGCAGATCGTGGGGCAGGCGCTGGTGGCGGCAGCCCATGCCGTGAGCCGCGACGAGCAGGTGCACTCGCTGCACTGCTACTTCGTGCGGACAGGTGCGCCCGAGGAACCGGGGAACCGGGCAGCAGGGACGGGATGCAGGGGCTCGGGAGGGGCCCGGCTGTGGCTGGGACGCTAGGGAAGTTCGCAGGAATGAGGAGGCGCCGTCTTCCCGGTCCCAGCAAAACAGGGAAGGTGTGGGTGGCACTGCCGGGCTCTGCCCCTGCGGGGCAGGTTTCGTCTGTGCGTGGTGCGCTGTGGCCCCGCAGCAGAACGTCCCTTTCGTGTCCCAGGGGACCCCAAGGTGCCGGTGCTCTATGAGGTGGAGCGGACCCGTACAGGGAAGAGTTTCTCTGTTCGTTCCGTAAAGGCCATCCAGCATGGAAAGCCGATCTTCATCTGCCAGGCCTCCTTCCAGCTCTCCCAGGGAAGCCCAGTGCAGCACCAGTTCACCATGCCGACCGTGCCACCCCCCGAGGAGCTGCTGACACAGGACGAGCTCATCCAGAAGTTCCTGCAGTGAGTGGGGTGGAAGAGACACACCGGCTTTGCCCCTCACTGCCTGGGGCATAGGGAGGTGTGGGAGGGGACTGTGTGAGAAGTTCTCAAATGTGCCTGGGAGAGGAACTGAGGAGCAGGACACAACAGGAGCTGTGCCCATCTTGTCTTTATGTGTGCCCCTGGGTCCCTGGGCTGGAGCTGCTGCCAGTAGGATGTGTTGCAACCTGCCTGTCTGGCATTAACCTTGCTTCTCTGTGCTGGGCTGCAGGAATCCTAATGTGGCTGAGGGATACAGGAAGCGACTCACCAAGATCCAAGCTCAAGATGTGCCGATTGAGATTAAACCTGTGAACCCACCAGATATATTCAGCTCAGAGCCACAGGAGCCAAAGCAGCTCTTCTGGGTGCGAGCACGAGGCTACATAGGTGGGTCCTGCTGGGTCCAGGTGCCTCCCAATGCAGAGGCTTAAGCACAAGTTCACGCTGGAGCACTGGTGCAACAGAGTGGGCTGGGAAGGCTGTGATTAGGGGGCTGCCTGTGCCCCAACCTGGGCACTTCAAGGCTGTAGTACACGTTTGGGTGCAGAGGTGATGCCGTGAGCCATGCTGGGGCGTGGCATGGCAAAGGGAAAAGTCTGAAAGAATCTCAGCTGTGCTAGGCAGCTGGCTCCAGGGGAGCAGAGCCCCTGGGACGCTGCCTTGCGCTGCACCCCAGGCATGTCCCACGGGCTCCTGCGGGATGGGTAGCACTGATTGCTCTGCAGGGGAGACTGACATGAAGGTGCACTGCTGCGTGGCTGCCTACATCTCTGACTATGCCTTCCTGGGCACGGCGCTGCTCCCACACCGGCAGTACCGCATCAAGTTCATGGTGTCCCTTGACCACTCCATGTGGTTCCATGTGCCCTTCAGAGCTGACCACTGGATGCTGTACGAGTGTGAGAGCCCTTGGGCTGGTAAGTCCTTAGTGCGTTTTTGAGAGACCTTCATGGCCAGCCCTGCCTGTCCTGGGGGCAGTGGGCTGCAGTCTGACAGTGCCTCTCTGCAGGTGGGTGCCGGGGCTTGGTGCAGGGACGGTTGTGGCGCAGGGATGGGGTCCTGGCTGTCACCTGCGCACAGGAAGGTGTCATCAGGGTGGAACAGACACCGAACCAGAGCAAGCTCTAGCTGAGGAGACCCTATAGACTGGGGCTCAGACATGCCAAGGGAGGGACCCTGAGATCAAGACAGGACCTGGACAGGAACAGGAAGGAGACCAGGTGGGACCACGCACTGCAGGAAGTCCCGTTGCCAGAGCTGTCTGCGACAGTCGCCAACAGACCATCGCTGCAACCAGCTGCTAGCTGCACAGCATGTAACTGCATGCTGCCACCAGCTATCCTTCACCCACCTTAAAATAAAGCCATTGGGTGAAGAGCTGGACTCTGTCCCTGGAGTTCGTCCCCTTGGACCCGTGACTGTGCTCGCCCAAATGCAGGCAGTGCCAGGAGCACAGTACCAGCATCAGCTTTGCCCCCACAGCAGGCTGGGTCACAGGAGGGGAAGGTGCTACTTTGGCACATGTTGCTTCCTCTTCTCACTTCTGCACTGCTTGTGCCCTGGCTCCTCAGTTGCTGCTTCTGCTTGTCCTTGGGCTCCTCCCTAGGACTGGGCTTGGGCCCAGCTGGGAGCCAGGAGAAGGGGATGAGGCAGCTCCCATCTCTGTGTGGAGGCTTGAGGCGTCCCACTGATGGTGCCCTGGGGTAGTGGGGCTGAACAGACACAGCAAGCGCCTTGCTCTTCTTCCTGCCAAGACTTTATTTAATAAAGTCCTTTCTATTGTGTAAGTTTCATGGGAAGTTCCCGGCAAGAGCCCTGGACCCTGCCAGAAGCTTTCCCGTTCCCTTGCAAGGTGCCAGTACATCACAGCTAAAGTTTCAGCCACTCCAGGATCCCCTGGAGAGGGGGAGCAGCTTCTGGCAGCACCAGTGTGGGTGGTGGACCTCCAGGAGTCCCCTGCCCCACAAGTCAGACTAACCACAGAGAAAGTGCATTCAGGAGGCAGCTCCAGGCATGGGCTGTGCTGCCTGTGGGACTGCGGTGCTGCTCCCCTGCCCCACTGCCACCCATGGTATTGCCCTCACCATTCCCAGCTGCCACAGGCGTGAGCCCCCCACAGCCCTTGCCCTCCCACCCATGTGGGCACAGGCAGCTCATTCCAGAGGCTCCTTGATCAGGCATTCCTTCAGGGAAGGCTGCTGCTGCTGCAGGAACAGCCCAGATTCCCGCAGGTCCTGAAGCCGGGCCTCCGAGTGCCGCTTGTCCTTGCCCACCTTCCAGGCCAGGTGGATGTGGGCCTGCAGGAAGGGTCCCAGGAGTGGGTGGCTACCCTGGGCCTCCAGCAGCTGCAGCGCCTGCTCGCAGCAGCCATGGGCCTCATTGAGCTGGTCCAGCTCCTGGTGGCAGACGGCCAGCCCAGCCAGTGTCAGCAGGAAGCGGCCGGAGCTGCAGACCCCCAGCCGGTTCTGCAGCCGGTAGGCATTGGCCCAGGTGGCCAGGGCCTCGCGGTACATGCCAGTGCAGGTCAGGCGCTGTGCAGCCTGCAGGTCCGGCAGGAAGAAGAATTCGAGGAACTCAGAAGAGCGGCGGATCTCATCGATGGAGTGCAGATGGGACAGGAACTGTTCAAAGGCTCGGCTCCGCTTGGCAATGGTCTCAGCAGTGAAGTTCCGACGCAGTCTCTTCCTGGGGAAGGCAACACTGGCCATGTCGCAGCTGAAACGGCAGCGCAGGCGGCGGTTCAGCTGCTCAAAGTCCGAGTAGCGCCGGGCAATGGTGGCAGGGGCCTTGTCAAACTGGCCGGAGCGGATCAGGTAGATGGTGTAGAGCTGCAGGGGAGGCAGGTGTCAGGCAGTGCTGTGGGCATGTTGCTCCTGGCACCGCCACAGCGGGGTGTGCAGACAAAAAGGGGCTAGGGGAGTTTGTCCAGACAGAAGGGAGTGGACTGGGCTGCTGCAGCCACAGAACCCATCAGCAATAGTTACCTGAGGCTCATCTGAGCCGCCAGCACCATCCAAGCAGCACGGGGAAAGAGAAAAAAAATAAGCGGCAGCCCCGTGGGATCCCTGCCCCGGGGAGAGCAGGACTGGTACCCACCCCATGCCCGCCCAGCCGCGCCGGGCTCACTCACCACGTACTTGGAAGAGCGCTCGCTGACCACGCTGGCGCTGGTGACCTCGAAGAGCAGCCGCTGCGGTGCCAGGCTGCCCCGCGACCTCCGCCACAGCTCCTGCAGCTGCCGGGTGAGCAGGCTGCCGCCGGGACGCTCCGCCGCAGAGACCCACTCTGTGCCGGGAGAGGGGTGTCAGTGCCCTCCGTGGGGACAGGGCTCTGACATCTGTCGGGCTGCCGGACGCCACCATCGCATGAGTGTCCCTGGAGTCACCCCAGTCCCCCCAGGTCACCATCCCAACACCTGCCTCCGTCCTCCGTGCCTGCTGCCGCCCCCGGCGCCTGCGGCGGCTCCTCCAGCTCCTCGCTAGCTCCGTCCCCCTCCTCTTCTTCCTCCTCGTCTTCGTGGCTGGTGAAACTCAGGGTGCCGCTGAGGCGCGTCGACAGCCCCTCGGTGTCGTCCTCCAGCTCCGAGCTCTCCGGGCAGTCCTCGGCCTCGCCGCCGCCTCCGCCCGCCGGTTCCTCCCGGCCGCCCTCGCCCGCCAGCGCGTGCCGCAGCCGGTGCAGGATGCGGGCGGCCATCGCTGCCGGGGAGTCCGGGCCGGCACCGCGACACGGCGGGGCCGGGGGCTGCCCACCGCGGCACGGCCCCGCGCGGGGACACCCCGGCCCCGGGACACCCTCCCGGTGCTGGCCCCGCCCCGGTCCGTCCGCGCTGCCCCGGGCCGGGCCGAGCCGAGCCGGGCGGTGCCGAGCGATGGCCGCTCAGCCACAGCTCGTCCCGGGATCCTCCCTGCGCGGCTCCGCCTCCGCCGGGAACCCGGATCGGGGCGGTGGAGCCGGCACCGCCCGGCACGGCCGGGATCGGGATCAGCCTCTGAGGCACCGTCCGGCACTGTCGGCATCGGCTCGGCCCGGCACTGACCGGCACGGCCGAGATCGGGATCGGTCCCTGCAGCACCGCCCGGGACTCTCAGATCAGGGTCAGGGCTTAGCCCGGCGGTGCCCGCAGCCCCTGCCTAGGAACCGACCCCGCCCTTCCCGATCTCGGCTCTTCCCTCTCCGGGATGTCCTGGTCGGGCCGAGCCCTGGATATCTGCCCTGAGGCCACAGGAGCTCCACACTCTGGTGCTCGGCGCTATGGTGTCCCCAGGGTCTTGATACCCCAATACCCTGCCATCACTGTGCCCTGACAGCCATGTTATAAAAATGTAGTACATATTGATTTGGGGGGTGAGAAATTAAATCCTGCAGCTGCCAGCAACCACGGAAGAGACACAGGAGAAGATACGCGAGGAATGCATGACTCCATCAACAAGTGAAAAGGCCAAGCCGACTCAACCCCCTCAGCTTTCAGCCACCGAGTCCACACCGCATTGTCCAGAGGGGACATGTCCATCCCCTGTCCCAGACAACCGAAATTGCCCCTATTCAGGGGGAGACCCCGGAATCCACAAAGGGGCGTCTGAGGACGGAGACCCTCTCTACAACTGAAAGCGGGTTGAGCTAATCCCAGAAACTCTATTCAGATTCTGCCGGAAGTGAAATCAGAAATTGAATGGGAAAGCCATCTCCGAGGAAAAGCCTGGCCCGGGGAAAAATAAACTGTATAAAGATGGGACCCCGGGAACAGCATGTCGGAACAGATGATCACAGACCCAGCGAGGGCTTGCCGGATATCTGTCTCCCAGTCTCGATCGGACTTAAACTCTGCTGTGGCGGGAATCCTTGCTGGTTCCATTGTGATTTGGCTAATTTGCGTTATACTCTTTTGTTTATTTTCTATTTTTGGTCTTTATATAATCGATCTAATTTTTGTAAAAATAAAGCATTGATTTTTGATTAGAGATTCGAGTCACCATATTTATAACAGCCAGGTTCCCCAACACCCCTGTTTCCTGGTTCCCTAGACTCAGGCTCCCGATTCCACTGGGATGTCCCCTGGGCCACCTTGGCACCCTGCCACCCTCGCCTCAGTCGGCCTCACTATGCACCCCATGGCCAGGCTGCACCCCCAGCACTTGCCCAGCCTTTTTTAGTGCCTGCCTGCTCACTCCTCATGGCTTCCTTGGGAATGTCTATAAATATCGAGGAGCCAGCCCAGCTGCTGCCATCGCTCTGTCCATCGCTTGCTCACTGCACCCTGTTCCAGCACCCTGCATCCCACCCGGGCTCAGATGGGACCCCTGAGCTTCCCTGGGCAGGGTGGGATGCACTAGGGGTTGGATTGGTTCCCAGTTCCCACCTGTTGAATGGGGGTCCTGGCAAAACCAGGAGCCAGAAAACCCCTGGGTCTCCCGGCACTGTGACCTTATGGGACAGGGATCTGTCACCCTGACCCCATTGCAGCCCTGAGGCTCCGAGCACCACAGGGCATGGGCCAGTGCATCTCCAGAGCCACCAGCCCCAGCCAGTCCTGGCAGCAGTGGCTGGCATGAGCTGTGAGTGTGAGGATTGAGCCTTCGAGGAGGCACTGGGCATAATTCCCACTCCTCAGAAGCACGAAAAGATGGAGCCATTTCCGGAACCAGGTGCCAGCATCACTGAGGACCCCAAACCATGGGTCATGCTCCAAATCTCTCCAGAGACTTCGTGCCTCAGGCCCCACTGGGGACTCCTTCCTTATCTGGGGCAGGGGGCTGCGATGCTTCTCTGCCTGGACCAGAAAATGGGGGTGCAGGGGGGGATGCTTCACTGGGGAAAATACCAGCTTGGTATTGAGAGCTTGGCCCAGGAAGAGCTGCGTTTTCAGGGGCCAGTGGGTGATAGTCTATGCCCCTTGCACAGGGGGGACCCTGTTCCCCTTACCCGGGTGATGCTGACAGCTCGAGGGCTATTTTTAACCCCCTCATTGCTGAGTTGCCTTGCTTGGGGGTGTTGGGGGTGGGCAGAGCTGCACTCCTGCCACAGCTTCGGTCTCCCTCCTGAAGGGCTTGAATTTCCATCCCAGCCTCATCCCCATGTTAATCCCAGCCCTTGGCCAATAAAGCTTTGGCTAAATTAGGTAAAGGCACCAGGTGCCAGTGAGAGGGGCTGGGTGCTGCCGGAGCGCTGATAGGCTGAGGGGGCCAGAAGGCAGTAGCTGGAGGCACATCCCACAGAGGAGACAGTACAAATTGGGGTGCCAGGGGCATCACGAAGCTTCTGGGAGTTCCTGCTGCAGGAGCTGGTGATTCTCTGGGGGTGGGAAGCAACATAAATTCCCAAGATGGTAAGCACTCCTGTGTGCTGTGTGCTGTGTGCCATGGACAGGACATGACTGGGCAGGAGGCACCAGGGGGATCTGGGCTGTGGAGGTGCCTCTGCAGAGGGCAGTAGGGATATGGTCCCCAGTACTGGGCTGACCATGGCGGTGAGGGCAGGGAAGCAGTGGGGTGGTGCAGGCTTCCTGCAGGACAGATCTGAGGGTGACCGTGTGGCTGCTGAGGGGGTGCAGGTTCCCTGGGACACCATCTCAGCCCTGTTTGGAGCTCAGAGCTGCACAGAGGCAGCGGGCAGGGGGCTGCTGAAAGCTGAGTGCTGGGTCATGCGACATAGTCGCTGCTGGCTCTGTGGCTGGCCTGCGCCTCCAGGAGAAACTTGATCAGGGCTGACAGGTGCCATGACTGTAGCCCCAGCCATCCCTACAAGGGGAGCTGAGGAGATCCCAAAAATAGCACTGCATGCCCAGGATGCCAAGGCTGCACACAGGGACCATGACCCCTGCACAATGGAGCCCCCCAGATAGTGGGGGACTTGGGCAGGCAGCTCCCTGCAGCCCACCATGCTCATGGATGCCTGGAAGGCATCAGAACTGTAGGGGTTGCTGGTGTCTGTGGCTCATGCCAGCACAGGATCGTCCTGCAGCAGGGCAGAGGCTCTTCCCATGTTGGGCTATGCTGTGTGAGGTGTCTCTGCCCTGATATGAGTGGTACAGTGACCCCTCTCCCTTGCCTTGCAGACGGACCAGCAGGCAGAAGCCCGTGCCTTCCTCAGTGAGGAGATGATTGCAGGTGAGTGTGGGGATGGCAGGAAACGGGGCCTGACATGGCCATGGTGCAGGGCCTGGCTTTTCCCCACTGCAGAGACCTGACCTTTCTCTCCACAGAGTTCAAAGCCGCCTTCGACATGTTTGATGCTGATGGCGGTGGAGATATCAGCACCAAGGAGTTGGGGACGGTGATGAGAATGCTGGGCCAGAACCCCACCAAAGAGGAGTTGGATGCCATCATTGAGGAGGTGGACGAGGATGGTGAGCAGTCCGTGGTGGTTGGTGGCAGGGGTGGGTACTGGACCCTGGGCAGGCAGCCTGACCCATGCTCGGCTTCCTCCCCACAGGCAGCGGCACCATCGACTTCGAGGAGTTTCTGGTCATGATGGTGCGCCAGATGAAAGAGGATGCCAAAGGCAAGTCTGAGGAGGAGTTGGCCAACTGCTTCCGCATCTTTGACCGGTGAGTGTGGGGGCAAAGTGGCCCATCCTATCTGTGGGGGACAAGTGAGGTCCCATCCCTCCCTCACCCTCCTGCAGGAATGCAGATGGGTTCATTGACATTGAGGAGCTGGGTGAGATCCTGAGAGCCACCGGGGAGCCTGTCACTGATGAGGACATAGAGGACATGATGAAGGACTCAGACAAGAACAATGATGGTCGCATCGACTTTGATGGTGAGCAATGGCCCCAGCCAAGCACCCATGTTGTGCACCCAGGCAGGGCCATGGGCTGAGGCTGCTGCTCTCTTGCAGAGTTCCTGAAGATGATGGAGGGTGTGCAGTAAAGGACCAGACATTCCTCAGGCTGGCTGCTGCGCCCAGCCCTGCTCCCCTGCTGTCCAGGGAGCAGCAGCTCCACAGCATCTGGCCCTCAGCACTGGCTGGGACCTTGCTCTGTGCCAGGGTCCCAGTCCCATCTCACCACTGGCGGCTGAGCTTTTCCTCCCGTCTGTCACCTGCGGCTTTGATTCGAGCCTCAATTAAAGAGGAAAGGCTTGAGCTGCTGGTGCAGGATTTCACTGGGGGTGCATGGGGAGAAGGCTGTGGCAGCGTGTCCCTACTCTGCTCCCCAGGGAGGGAGCGTGGGCGGGCTCATGCCACAGAGCAGTGTTGCAGGGGTGGCCCAGAGTTGTGGTTCCCACGGACTCTTGGGTAGGTGCCAGTGCTGAGCTCAGAGTTTCCGTGCAGAGCTGCTCGTTCACACGCCAGAGGGTGAGGGAGCATGACCCTGGCCCCGAGGGTTCTCCTCCAGGGCAGGGCTGTGGGACCACGGGGGCTCTAGAGAGCCACTCCTGCCTGCCCCACACTGAGACCCACATCTCCCACCCAAATGACCTGGCTATAAGGTGAAAGGGCAGGAGCAGCCCCCTCCCTACAGGGGAAAGGTGACACTTGTCTCTGTCTCTCTCTGAAGAGGCTGTGCCAGCCTGCTGGGCATTACAGCTCCCTGGGGACCAGCTGGGGTGGAGCACAGCAGGGGGATGAGGCGGGGTACAGTCCCCAGCCAGGGTGGGTGGGGCCACCGGACCCAGACGCAGCTCAGAGCCGGTCGCCTACCCGCAGCACAGCGCTGTGGCACAGAGCAGCCGAGCCCCCTGGAGAGCCAGCGACCACCGCGGGCAGCCTGACCCTGCCCTGCTTTCACGGGGTGTAATGGCACCAGGCAGAAGGGATGTGTGCCGTGGGCCGGGGGCAGTGGGAACGTGTGCCACAGCCCAGGTTGCCCTCTGCAAGGCCACGGCGGGACACCGGCAGCTGGTGCTGCAGCTCGGGGGGAGCGGTGACAGCCCTCGGCTGCGTGAGGAGCGATGCAGGAGGAGCGCAGAGGCCTGTGAGCTCAGCATGGGTAAGGAGGGAACTGCTGCACTGGGCAGCAGCCACTGGGAACCTCTGCACCCACACCGGGGCCAAGGAGGGGCTCCAGGGCCGCCCCAGCTCAGCATGCCTATCCCTCAGGATTGCGGCGAGTGCTCCTAGCAGGGCTGCGGCAGGCCCCGGCGAGCCCTCTGGAGCGGCAGGAGCTGGAGCGGCTGTGGGTGCTCTTCCTCTCCACCCTGGAGCTCTTCCTGCAGGACCTGTACAGAGCCCAGCACCTCTGCCAGCTGTTCTCCATGCAAGGGGGTGTTGCCCCACTGTGCACTGGGCTGGTGTGCTGGGGGCTGCCCAGCCGGCGAGGAGGGCGTCCCTCACAGCCCCCGACCACCCAGTGCTTGGAGGAGGAGATCGAGCAGATGAGGGCCATGCTGGCAGAGATGGAGAGTGGAGCCAACATTCCACCGTGGACAGTGGAAGCCACAGAGACCACACAGCCAGCAGAGAGAAGCAGCACCAGAGAGAGAATGGCCTGGGGGGGCCCCTGTGCTGGGCACTGCTGTGGGGTGCTGTGAGCTAGGGGTGCAGGAAAAGGCAGCAGTGGTGGTACCCCTGTCACAGAGCCAGAGGCCCTATGTTCGCCTACAATCCTCAACCCCTGCCTTTGCAGGTGATGGTAGAGGCTACTCCCACCCTGCAGAGGGAATGGGGCCACTTCAGGCCCCCAAATATTGATAAAGCTCCTGTTACCCCACGGGGTTCAGTGTCCCTTCCACCCTCCCCACCCACACTCGCATAGAGGCCTCTGGGCACTCAGGGTGTGCCAGGGCTGCCACAGAATCCCCTGCAGAAGTTATAAATGTGCATTTATTTATACATTAACCGTGGCTTGGACTGCGACATTAATTTAAAAACAGCCTATGATACAGAACGCTGGGGACGGCCGGGAGGGAGTGGGTATGCTGGGGGGCAGTGGTGATGGTCAGGTCTCCTGGCTCTTGGTCTGCTTGTTGTACGTCTCCCGCACATACTTCTTGTAGGCTGAGGAGAGAGGGGGAACATGATGCCAAGGGTCCTGAGGCAGTGGCCAGGGCAGCTGTGGGGCCAGATAGGCACTGGGGGCTGTGCTGCTGCCCATGCCACTGAGGAGGGGACAGGAGGGTTCTGCTTCAGGCACTCACCAACTTGGTTCTTCCAGAACTCGGCGGCATGTGTGTTCAGAGGGCTCTCGATGTTCGGCTCTGGAAACAGTGGCTGGGTCAGCTAGTGGGGGTTGACCTGGACACCCCTGAGCCCTGATCTGGGTTGGAGATCCCCACCATCACCACCACCCCTTCCCCCAGCACTCCACAGCAGTTTGTCCGCGAGACCCACCTGCCAGCAGGCTCTGTATGGATAGCAGGATGGTGCGGACATCATACAGCGCCGACCACTTTTCCTTGAGGATGTCGAGGCAGATGTTGCCCTGGGTGTCAACGTTGGGGTGGTAGCAGGGGGTCAAGAATCGCACAGTGGGTGCTGTGTAGGGGTACCCGCTGGGGAACTCCAGCGACAGCTTGTACCGCAGCTCCTCGTAGGCCTGTGGGTGGGAGTAGAGGGGAAGAGAAGTCACAGGGGCCATAGCCCCAGAGATGGGGGAAAGCCTCGGGGAAAAAGCCGTACAGGGGCAGTGGAGGGCAGGGACCACCCTCAGCTGAAGGGAGGAAGGTGGGGCAGGGTCGGGGCGCCCCCAGACAAAGATCTCGCCTCTCACCGTCCCGGCGGCGCCGTCAATGGTCCCGATCCACTTGAAGAGGTTGTCGGACTCAGGGAAGGCAGAAATGCCTTTGTCACCGGACATCTGCGGGGGCAGCACGTCAGGGCGGCCCGAGACACCCCCCACCCCAGTTCAGCCCAGGACCCCCAACCCCCGGCTTGGTCTCAGGATCCCCAAACCCCGAGTCAGCCCCGAGACCCCACTCACCATCAGCGCCATCAATTCTTGCTGCAACCTGCAGGAAAAGCGCACGTTACCGGCCGGCTCACCGGGGCAGCCCCCACCCTCACCCCGGTCCCGGCTCCACTCACCTCTTCCCCACAGCACCGCGGGCCGCCGTGGCTCCTGTCTCGGTCGCTTTGCGGGCAGCTGCGCTGGACACGGCGGCGGGGTCGGCGTTTTGTGAGGCCATAGCTCCCGGGGCACAGACGGGCACACCGGCCTCCGGCCGCCACTGCGGGCGGGTCACGGGCTGGACGGGGCTCCCGGTCCCGGGCGGCGCCGCACCGGGCTCCGCTGGCTCCTTCCCTCCCTCCCGCAGTCCCACTCGGGGCAGGCCTCGGACCCCGCTGCGGCTCTGCCGGTGTCGAGCGGCGGTCAGGGCTCCCCAGTGCCGAACGGCAGTGCCTGGGGCTCTCCCGTGCGCCGGCGGTCCGATCCTAACCCCCGTTCCAGACGCTCTCCGGTTCAGGAACACCTCGGTCCCGACCCCTTCTCCGGTGCAAGAGCGGCTCAGCCCCGACCCCTCTCCGGTGCAAGAGCGGCTCGGTCGCACCCCGATCCCGGACACTCTCCGCTACGCCCGCCCCGCGCGGCCCCGCCTGATCCCGCGCCCCGTTTGAATATATCCGCGTGGGGCCCCTCCACCAATCAACGCGCAGCCAAGTTCGAGCCGGCCAATCACCGCCCGCCGAGGATGCAGCTCCCACGGTAACGGCCAGCGGCTGCTGACGCACAGCGCTGTGATTGGTCAGTGCCCCGCGAGGGGCGGAACGGCGGATCCCGCAGGCCCTTAAACGGCCAGACAGCCCCGGCCCCGGTCCCCAGGAGGCGGCGAGGTGGGAACGAAGCGGCTTTATTTGGTGGTATCAGGGCTCAGGGGGATCCTCGGGGGGCGGCACGTCCCCCCCGCGGCGAAGCGTCTCCATGTGCTTCTGCATCTTCTCAGTCATCCAGGCTGGTGGGACAAAGGGCTTCAGCTCTTCCAGCCGCAGATCAACAGAGTCCCTGGGGAGGAAGGAGGGTGAGATGGAGGGACTCCAGCACCCACTGCTGATCCCAAACCCACCATGTCCTCTAGTAACCATCAGTACAAAGCCCAACCCCACCATGGATCTCAATCAACACTGAGCCCAAACCCACCATGGACCCCCAACCAATACCATGTCCAAACTTCAGTTGCCCAACATGGCCCCCCGGGCACCAAACCCCAACCATAACTAAGCCCCCCAACTATCACGGAGAGAGTCCCTCTGGCACAGGATGCCCCTGAATGCAGCAGCGAGGGGGGACATGGTGGGAGCCCCCAAGGAAGAAGCCCCAGGCACAGCAGCACCTTCAGAGTGTCTGCTTTGGCCCTCACCTGTAATCCTCACTGGCAGCCAAATCCCGAATGTCCTCTTCAATGAGGAGGTAGGCCTGTGGCACAAGGTGGGGGACGCCTCAGGGTGTCTGCAAGTGGCAGCCAGGGCAGGGCCACACCCCCCCCGGCCACCGCTGTCCCCGCAGGAACCAGCTGTGCCTCCTGGCCCACGCCTCAGTCCTGTGGGCAGGGGATGGACCTTGGCAGCACTGTGTCCCCACGCCCTGCCTATCCTCCTGCCACCGCCACCTGGCCCGCGGCTCCTCCGCCCGTGCGGGCCCTGTGCCCGGCCGTACTCACCATCTTGCCCCCAATGGCCCTCATGTGCTGCTGCTCTGTCAGCCAGTGCTTATCCTGCGGGTCGGCCGCGTACTGCAATAAAGCAGCAAGGACCGAGCTGAGAACGGGCGACAGACCCTCCCCTAAAAGCCCCTCCTGCAGGACGCTGTGCCCTGCTCTGCTCTGCCCCCCGCTCCGCCTGCCCTGCTCCAGCCTCAGCCCTGGCTCTGGCAAACCCACTGCCTTGGCAGGCATGTGACACTGTTGGCTCGTGTTCTGTGTGCTAGCCAGACCTTGGGAATGTGCTCTAAAATAACAAACAAGGGCATGGGAGAGGAAGTAAACAAAGGAGCTGAAGCACACGCTCCCAATTCCCATGGGAAACAATCCGGCTGTGGCACCTGACCTTAAAGAGGTGAGGATGCTTGATGTAGAGTCGCCCTCTTGTTCCTCCCATCCCGAGAGCTCTGCAATAGGAACATGAGGGGTGTTAGGGTTGTGGGGAGGGCAGCTGCGGTGGCACAGGGACACCCTTCTCCTCCCCAAGCCCTTCCTACTGCTTTTGAGGCAGAGAAGCGAAGTGACGGGAGGAGTGTCACGGGCTCCTGCCTGGGGACACCACCCTCCATCAACAGGGCCATTCCTTACTTGTTTGCTCGAGATCCCAGCACAAAGGTTGTGGTTTCAGTCAGTCGGGATGGATCCCACTACAGAGCAATTGGAAAAGGGGCAACATTAGAAATGAAGTTGCTGCTGGCCATGGTCCACAAGCCTTGGCTCTCTGACAGGGAACCCTGGAGCTGCCTCCAGACTGGGAGGGAGGGAGCTGGCCACAGACCTCCAGCCTTCCACAGAAGAGGGACGTTACATTCTGTCTGGACTGATCTAAGCAGTTTCCCTTGTGGGAAACACTTGTGGGATTCTCCTGGCTACTCCTGGTCTCCTCAGGTCTCCCACAGCAGCAAGGCTACAGGCTATGGTCCCTGGGGAGACCAGCAAAGGCCTCCGGGCACTTCGCTTCCTCTTCTTGCTCCACCCCTGCCCAGGGCCCCATCAGGGCAGAGCACAGCCCGCGCTCCTGCAGCTGCAGGGCTCTGCTAGTGGGAGCAAAAGGGAGGAGAGAGGGAGCCCAGCAGTGTCGGACAGCTAATACCTTTGGTCCATCCCTTTTCACAGGCTCCGAGACTTTGAGCTTCCACCTGAGGGGAAGGAAAACACAGTAAGAATGAGTCCCAGTGGGATCACCTTAGCCACCACCAGCAGCAGGGACAGAGCCCAAGCCCTTCCAGATCCACCCTTTTTCACACCCTCCATTCCTCCACAGTGCCCAGCTTTGGACCCTCAGATTTTCTGCACATTCTCCTCTCCTGGCTGCCCAGATCCCACCATCCCCCATGTCTCAACATGCACTCTAGATGGTCCATGTGGACCTTTTCACCCCTTTGGCCCTGTTTAAAACCCTTTCTTTGAAGGTCTTTGCTTCCTGAGGGGAACACCTCAACCTAACCCTGCTTCTGCCCACACTGAGAAGAACTCTTATCACCTCTCTGCAGGAGAGGAGTCTGTGGGGTTTCTGTGCTCCCCCCAGGCAGCCTCATTCCCCCTGCCCTCCCCAAACGGGCTCTAGCTCAGGGTTTGTACTCACGCTGCCAAGCCTGAGACTCCACGGTCATTTGACAGGCTCTGTCCTGGAGGCCGCCCCTTCCTCTGCATGGAAGAAACCCTTTTTTGACTCAGCTGTGCTGGCTGAGGGAACCCTCTCAGCAACCCTCCCTCTCCCAGGGAAGCTGCTTCTTTTGTCACAGGCAAAAACAGTGCCTGGCACCAGAGTGAGCACCTCCAACGCCCCAAAAACACTGCCTGTGCACCTCCATGCACTCACACTGTGGGAATGGCCAGGAATGAAGGCCAGGCTTCCCAAAACATAACATCTCTTGTGGGGAAAACCATCCTACCTTTTTTGGAATGGGGCTCCCTCGACGGCTCAGCTCCTCATCCTGTCGGGCACGCTGGAAGAGGAAGGGCAGTGAGATGAGCAGGGCTCTTCTCCCTACCTGGCCAGGTGAACACTGACCCCAGCCCACCTCCGTGAGCAGCACTGAATTGCAACAAGCAGCACCTGAGATTCTCCTTGCCCTGTATTCCCTCCAGGCCAAACATCCCCCACTCTGCCTCTGCACTACTGCACTGGCAGCCAAGAAGAGCCAGAGAACAAAGTGACCCCAACTCTCCTTCTCCCAGCTCTCACAAGTCATTTCAACCTTTGTGTACAATCACAACAATTACCTTTGGCACTGCCTGCTCATGGGGCAACCTGGGAATCACCTTTTTGCCATCGGAGAACAACAGTTTGGCCTGCAGGAAGACAAAGAAGGCTCCATGGATTCTGGGTTCAGAAGGGGCCCCATAAGCAACTCCCACCTTTACACATCTACCTAAAAGCCCTGCAACAGCTTTACTTTTGGAGTGCTACCAGGCCGTGCTTCCAGACAGCCAGATGCAAAAGCACAATCTAAGCATGATAAATTCTGGCAAATTGGCAGATAAGCAAGATGTAAAAGGAAAAAATCCTGCCCTACCCTGCCAGGACCCCCTGAGGGGTGCTGGGGGGCAATTTCTGTGAGACCAGCAGTGTGCCATGTTCCTACAGCAGCAGTGAAAAGAAGCAGCATAAGCTGCCCAGCTCTGACTGCTCCCTTCTTCCTAGTGACAATGAATCCCAACACAGCAAGGGCTGCAGATGTCTCCTCAAGGTGACAGCAAAGCTGTTAAGAGGGACACATTCTAGCCAGGCTGCTTTGCTTGGCTGGGCACCCAAAAAATACCTCACCAGCACCTACCTGCTCCAGGCAGCTCCTACAGGTCTCCTGGATGAGCTGCTCTGGGTCCACTTCCTCCCCAACGTTATCACGCACGTTGATTGCTGCTGTCTGAAAAAACTGGAGAGGAAAAGGCAGGAGAGGGTGACAGCCTGTGCAGTGTCGGCTCAGCTCCCACAGAGAGGCCTGATGACCTCGGTGGCAGCCGAGCTGTCTCCGTGAACCTGCTGCTGCCCACCTGTCCCCAGCGCTCACCTTCATGTACTTGTTGAAGATGCCCCGGATCTCCTCGTTGATGCTGGGCTGCAGCACAGCGCGCAGCAGGTCCATGGACACGCTCGGGTCCGTGAAGCTGCGGGTGGAGTGGGTCAAGGCGGGGGGCGTGGAACCCCCGGCCAGGTCTAACCCGACCCTCCCTCCGCCCGGTGCCCATCCCGGTCCCGCCGTACCTGGTGGTCATCTGGGAGCGCCGCCCGCGCCGCTGCACCTGCCGGTGCTTGATCATGATGTTCCAGGGGCTCTGCGGGACACACGCGTCAGCTGCGGCCCCGCCGCTGCCCGCTGCCCGCCCGGCCCGGCCCCCTCCTCACCGTGCTGACCAGCTGCTCCTCAGCGTCGCCCGGGCCCTCCTCGCCCGGCGGTCCCGGCTGCTGCTCCGCATCGCGGGCGGCGCCCATGGCCCCGCTCCCGGCTGCCGTGCGAGCGACCGGATGCGCGGGGATCCCGCGGCCGCATCATCGGGCCCCGACGGATGTGACGCGAAACCAGGGCAACGGGGCCGGGAGAGCCGGCGGCGGAGCGGGGACGGGGAGGCCTGGGGGGGGGCACCCGGTGTGTGCTGGGGAGCCCTGGGCTGACACCGTGCCCGCCCTGAAGGTGCCGCCGAAGCGCTGGCCGCAGCCCCCCGGGTGTCCCCGCCGCCCCCAAGGCGGTCTGAACAGTCCCAGAAGGCGAGGCAGGACGTCCTGAGTCCCGAAGAGTTAAACTCACCCTGTCCCACTCAGAGGAGGACCTGTCGCGGGTGGAGCTAGACACACGTGGCCTCTGGCCCTGAGACCCGCGTACCTGCAGCTGGAGTGTGAATGCCAGTCTTTCCGTGTCTGTGTGGTCCTCGTATAAATTTCCATGATCTCTGTGTTTCCTCCTATCTGGAATATTTTTGGAATCTCACTGCTTGTCTGAGCAAACACCCCAAAACCATCATTTCCTCATCTTGTCTAATGTGTGCAGGATAGTCAAAACAACTTTCCTGTCGTTTTCTAGGTAATCCCACCCCATGTTGTAGTCAAAGAGAAGCGTTTCTGTTGAATCAGCTGGATAACAATTTGCATTGATAAAACATTTACTATTTTGCTGGTAACATTCTTCCTCATTCCAGGATGATTCAGTGGGAGAAACCAAGCATAGGGGATTTGCCAGAGCTCAGGGTGGGTCTCGCTGTGCAGAGCAGGGGTGTGCTCCAGCAGCCATCTCCAAGCCCTGTCCCTGAGCCATGCTGTGGGGGACAGTGGGATCTCCTTCCCACCAGCTTTGCCAGATGTTCCATCTTGTTTCATTTGTGTTCACGGGATATGTGCATGTGGCACTTGGAGCCATGATCTAATTGATGAGGTGGTGATCAGTCTAAGGTTGGAGTTGATTACTTCAGAGGTCTTTTTCCACCTAAATCATTCTGTGGTTATGTGAACAATGCTGTAAGGGCTGAGTTGGTGTCTCCAGGTGTGCTGGTGTCTCAGCACCTGTCACTGCAGCCTGTGGCTGTGTCCCCTCAATGTGACTCTTCTGCTGTAGCTGTTGGCTCAGCAGTGACCACACTGGGCTCTCATGGAAGCCCAGAGTGGCTGTGGGAGCAGAGGCTGCTGACTCATGGGCTGGAAGAAGTTCCTGCCTTTGTCCCCTTCCTGCTGCTTTGGCCAGGGCTGCTCTAGCCCGGGGTAAGCTTTGGGCTGTTAGACAAACCCAGTGGCGGATGTGGGGCCAACCAAGTCACCATCAACATCAACGTAACTTCATTATCACCAGCACTGGGCTGCTTGTGGGCTTATTTTGCTTGCTCCAAGTTGTCAGCAAGAAAAACTGGACATTGCCCAGAGGAGAGGAAGAATAACTGTGGCTGTACAAACCCTCAGGGAAAGGTGAGGAGAGTGATACTGTTAATCTGTGAGACTGGCTTGTGCCCTGTACCCACCTTGACGGACAAGTTTGTCCCTTGTGTTTATTTGAATCAAGTGAGGCTGAGATCAGATCTTTGGAAAAACTTTCCAATTAACAAGAAGACTTAAATCCTGGAACAAATTCGCAATGATGGAGTTGCCACTTTTGCAGGGAGAGGAATATCTTTTCAAGAGCATGTCAGAACAATATCTCTCAGGGATCACCTACCTCTAACTGATGTGATGCCTTATTTGGGTCTCCTCCAGGCCCTGGTTTTTAATGGTAATTTTTCCATGGATCTGTGTGGTAGGTGCGTGTTTGCCAGACATGAAGACCTGGTTCACAGCTGAAGTTACCCATGTTCCTGTTTGATTCTCAGGGAGACTTCGGACAAGTCCCTCTGACCCTCAGTATCCTCAGGTGTTTATTTCATCAGAGCAATTTGCTTGTGAGATGTAATTCTCCTCCATTAGTCCCCTAAATGTTATCCAGGATTATGGTCTGCTAAAACAGAAATGTACCAAAATTATGGTGTTGTTCCCAAAAGGAGGAACCACCAGGCAAGCACGGGACCGCAGCAGTTCTGAGCTCTCCGTCGTGGCACTCCTGAGGTTTGAAGGAACCCTGCGATCCCTCAGGTTGTTCCAGATGGTTTGCCAGATACGTGGAAGGGAGTTGGCACTGCTGACACTGGGTGGCCAGCACTGCCTGCTCTGGGGTGTCCTGCTGGGTGGTGATTAACAGCCACAAAAGCGTGCGATAAGCACCGGGCTGTCAGGTTCCGCCAGGCAGCCGCGACGTGTGAGCACCAGATCTCTGGTGGACACGGGTGGTTGTGGAGGAGTTGCATCCACCTTGAGTCACAGCAGGAGGAGAAGGATAAACCTGTACTTAAGCATTTAAGGGCTGTGAGCCCTCTTCTCACACGGATTTGTGGAGATTTGTGCAGAGTTGTGCTCCGTCCCTTGCACTGTCCCTGTACTGTCTTGATGTGATTAACTTGCTCAGGAGACTTTGAGCTCATTTGTGTGCCTAAGCCTGGCAACTGACAGTAGGAACACTGAAAGAGCTGGAGCACTCTGCTTGGGAATGGGATGTTCAGAAACAGGTGCTCAAATGAAGCCTTGAATATTTGACCTACAAAAATCTGCAAAGAGTTTCATGTGTGAAACAGTAACTTTGAATGAAGGGCATTTTGCTTGTGGAAGGAGAGAGCTCCTGGTACTACTGCCAGGTGCTCTTGCCCTGTTCCTGTTCCATCCGGGATGGCAGGGCCAGGACAGGCTCCTGCCTGCAGCAGAGCCCAGCACTGGGGCAGAGCCCAGCACTGGGGTCACTGCTGTTGATACAGGTGATTGTAGGGATTCCTGTTGAGAGCACCAGTGAAGAATCTGCCTCTGCAGTCCTGGTTTCCCCTTCTGTCTTCCAGTCCTTGTGCTGTCCTCCTTGGAGTGCTGCCAAGTCTGGATCCTGCTCCTGCCTTGGCTGTGGGTGGAGTTGGAGTGGTTTTTTGGTAAACAGAATTAGAGGCAATTCTGGGAGGTTCCTGAAGTCACCTGTGAGCTGCCTCCTCCCATTCCTGGACCCAGGCTGCCTACGAGGCACTTTAAATTGCCGGTTGGCACAGCCCTGCACACAGACTTCATCAACATGGCACGAAGCATCCTCCTGCTGGGGCTCCTCGCCCTGTGCGTGCAGCTGCAGGCAGCACCCATCACAGGCAAGTATGGATGGGTGGGAAGAATATTTAAGAGTATTTTTTCCTTATTTTCATAGAATCACAGGTGTTTTGCAGGTGCTGGCAGGTGCCAGGTTGCTGCCTTGTGAGGGCCAGGGGAGCCGTGGTAGGAGTGGGGTGGGATGAACCTGGGTGATGTGGGGCTCACCACAGTGAGCTGTGGCACAGTGCCATCTCTCCCTGACTCCCCAGCACAGCCAGAGCCATGTGTGGCTGCTGGCTCCAGAGCAGAGGTGCCCAGGAGGGCCCCTCAAGCACCAGCCCCACCATGACACTGCCATGAGCTGGGAGGCACCAGCATGGCCTTGGGCTGAGTTCCCTCAGCCTTGAGGGCAACAAGGATCAGGCAGAGCCCCAAAAACCCACCAGGAAAAGCTGCAGAGGAGAAGACAGCACAGCATTGTGGTAAACTGAGCTGCTGAGTGGGAGCAGTGGGTGGTGGGAGGGTAGTGTGCTGGGGCTGATGCTGCTGCTTTCTGCTCTTCTGCAGAGTTCCATGGAGTAGCTCCAGCTGGGTGGCCACCACCAGGGCATCTGGGAAGCGCCCTGAGCCTTGAGCCTGGGAAAGAGCCCAGCATGGTGCCTGACAATGATCACAGTTATGGTCACAATGACAACAACAGCCCCAATAGCAGCGAAACTGGTGACTCCAGGAGCCATGAAACTGGTGACTCCAACAGCAGTGAAACTGGTGATAATGGCAACAACGCCAATGGCTATGATGATGATAAAAATCAGCTTTGTGATTGCAATCACCATGGTCATGATGACAACCATGAGAGTGATGATGATGATGATGACCGTGATGATGGTGTCAACGGTGACAATTCCAATAGCAATGAAGATGGTGGTAAAAATGACCTTTCTGATGGCAAGGACAATGACAATGATAGTGGTGACAAAGGCAGTGATGGTGGCAATGATGGTGGTGATGGTGGTATCAATGATGAAAATTTCAATAGCAATGAAGATGGTGATGATGGTGATTATGGCAGTGATGGTGATGATGGCAATGATGGCGGTGATGATGGTATTAACTATGAAAATTCCAATAGCAGTGTAGATGGTGATGATGGCGTCAGTTATGAATATTCCAATAGCATTGAAGATGGTGATGATGACATCAACAGTGACAGTTCCTATAGCAGTGAAGATAGTGACTCCAATGACAATGAATATTATTACTCCAATAGCAATGAAAATGGTGCTGGTTATGGGGGGTGGAGATTTTAGATTGTAAGGGTGTAATTACCCTGGGATTTTCAGAGATTTTTGTGTTCCTCTTTTGTGGCTCAGGTTACCTGATTTCATGATTGATCTGTGCCAATAAATGTATCTAGTGAACATGAGAGCTTAGTGTCAAAAACTTCTTTAACAGCTTGGCAACCCACATGGGGCACTTGGTCACTTGCCCGTTTTCTTCTAACCACCAGATATCCAACTTTGCAGCAGTGGGTGGTTTCACCAGGAGCTCTGGAGTAAGGAAGGACTGAGTAGTGAGTGTCAAATCTCTAAAGGAGGTTCAAGTCCTGCCTTCTACAAGTTTGAGTTTTGTGGACTTTGGGAAAGATGAGCAATTTACCTGGCATAAAGAAGGGAATACCCTTAGCTGAGGTACTGCAGAACTGGGAGAGGATAGCTGGCACTACTAAATGGTCTCTAAAGCTCACAGTGATATTATGCCTGGAGGAATGGCCATATATTACTTGATGTGCTGGGGCAAAGCCTGCAGAAGTGTGGCCCACACAGGGAGTTTCAAAGAGGCTGTTCTGGTTTGCCTTCAACATAGATTACAGGACTGATACACAGGGCAGGTGGAGTATTGATACGTATGGGTTAACTGAGCTTGGGAAAGCAGCATCTCAGGAGTGGGGTTGGTACATGATATCCTGAGGTAAATTCTAGTCCAGACTCTGCTCCTCCCTGTGTGCCCACTGAAAAAGATTTTCCACTGTCCCTGTTGCTTTGCTTTCTATGCTCACTGCTGCTTCACCTGCAACTGCCCCAGTTCAATCTGGACAAATTATGTGAGTACTGTTATTAATGGGCAGCCAACAATTTTTTAACTTATATCCATTCACCCTGGATTACAGGAGATTTAGTGCTGTGGGCTACTAACATGGCAAGGTTGAGGGAAGGTGCAGAGCAATGTACTCAATGATTTTCTTTTAAATTTGTGCTCCACATGATGAAAACTGACATGATTAGAAAGCTGTGGAAAAAAAAGCTAAAGGTGGCCAGGGACTGTAAAGAAGATGAAAAGAGCAAAGGAATTTTTTGTAAGATATTAAACACCTGCATAGAAGGTGCCTGTTAGGATAGGAAAAACCACAGCAGAGAGAAACAAGATCTGAGAGAGAAATAGAAGGTTGGAAAGAAGCTGTATTATTGTCTTTGAAAATTGAGAAGCTGCATAAACAGGAAGAAAAGCTACAGGAAGAAAAAGAAAAAAATAAAAGTCAGAAGAAAAGATTGAAGATATATTTATATGGACTCCCTGTCTCCTGACATTGTATAGATTAGAAAACTAACTGTTATCTCTTTAAGAATGAGATTGGAAACATTTGGGGTAGCCCTGACCATAGTGAACCTGGAGAAGATGATTCTTTGTTTCCTTCAAATCCCCCTGAATATGAAACCAGACTCATTATAGAAACAGGAGAACCAGTGGACCTTGGGATAGAGTGGGAAATTATACTCCAAACTGGCCCCATTTGATTTGATTTAGATGACTGATTTGCAAGAGCACTATGGCTGTAAGCCAGGCCGGACTGAAATCTGGTAAGTGAAATCCTATTAATGCAGACATAATAATGGTCCAGACGTTCTGATGCTATTGGACCTCATCAGGAATTAATGCATTTTTTAACAAACGCAGGAGCATGAGATTCAATTTTAACACAACAGAATGCTGTTGGGTGTTCAACCTGGACAACAAAGAGTTAAAGTTAGCGAAGGAGTAAACAGAGCAAGGGCCAAATGCCAAATCACCCAGTTTAATTCATGGCCCCTGGGCAAGAAGCACGTGTTGGCATGAAGTGTATGTCAGCTCCTTGCTTTGCAGTTAGAGATCGTAATGAAAACATTTGGGGTTTGATGTTCTGAAAGGCCAAACCTGGTGTCTGCTGTTCAGCAGGGCATGGTGCTTTCAAATGCCAACCCTAACCCTGAAATCAGGAGGCTGCAGTGTGTGCTCTGTGCAGCACCTGCACTCCCTGATTCAACAATCACTAGTGTACCACAATACCCAACTTCTGCTGCAGCACAAAATGGGATTTCTGCAGCCACACACCCATGGATGGCAGCACTGGACATGAAAGATGTGTCTTTTGTAACCCCCTTATCAGAGGAGAAAACAGAAATTGGCATTTCCTTGAGAAGGGACAATGTACCTTTAATAAAATCCCACTGGGGTGTAAACATTCGCTGAATGTTTATAGTAATTCCCCTGACAAGAAACCAAATTAAGAGAAAGACACCCCAGAATGTGAGGGAAGACTGTAACTAGGGAAAAGCTAGAGGTTGCAGGAAAGCTGGAGACTGGTGGAAAGCTGGCGGCTGGGGAGAATCTGTGCTGTGGGAGAAGCCAGAGATCAGGGGGAAAACCAGAGAAACCTGAGGGAACAAAGAATCCTGGATCTGACCATGGTGACAGGGAGGCAAATGATGGCAATGATGCTGGTGACAGTGATGGTGATGATGATGACAACAGTGATGATGACTGTGGTGGTCATGACTGTTGAAAATTTTATATTATTTGAAAGTAGCTGAGTGCTTGTTTGATATTAGGAGCTGGACCTGTTAGATGCAAATTGAACTTTATCTGGACCATATTGGGTATGTTGTGTAGGTAAAAGAGTAGTAAAACCCAGGGCTTAAATGATACTTAAAAATGAATAGCTGGAGTGGACAGCCCATAGATCATGGTGTATAAACTGTAACAACTATATAGTAACACGGACCACAGAACTGAGTGAAACCCCCACCAAAACTGACCACAGAGGGTGTTAAAATGACCATGTGGCAACCACTTGGTAACAAAACAGTGAGGCAATGAAGAGTGAGAAGACCCCAGAGCCTAACAGTACTCTTGATTGGGACTGTCATGTGAGGAATAGGGAGTTTACACTATAAGGGTATAACTGCCCAGAGATTTCTTTGTTTGGGGTCCTCCTTCTGAGGCTACAGCTCAAGTTGCCAGATTTCATGATTGATGCGTGCCAATAAATCTATCTGATGGAGATGAGAGCCTGGTGTCAAAAATTTCTGTAACACTGATGATGATATGATGATGATGATGATGGTGCTGGTGACAGTGATTACACTTGTTGACTGATGCCACAAGGTATATGAGGACTGTGTGAAGGGAGGAGAACCCACAGTGTGTGGGTGCAGGGGTCTCTTCCTCTGTCTCACTCTACCAGGGCTGGTCCTGGGCACCAGCACTGTTTTGGGCAGGACCTTCTCTTTCCTAATAAACCCCACGCTGGCCACTGGCTGGGTGTGACGAGCTGTCCTTGGTAAGTGCCTGGCATGGCCAGGTCATTGTAGCTGCCCCGGCCCTGTTTGTGCACAGGGACCCTGTGGTGCTGCTCCTGCCCAGGGTGGGCTCAGCAGGGCCCTCTACGCAGCAACATGCTTCTGTTTCCTGTGGGAGACCCCCAGAGGCAGCCCCAGGCATGCACCCACCCAGGACCCACAGAGCATCTCTGGACCAGAGGAAACCTCCCCATAGCCCCAGCTCCCTGGGGCTCCCCAAGCATTTTCCAAAAGCTTGACCAGGAGCCACAAGGACAGGGACCCCATCCCTCCCACAGGGACTGAAGGTCTCTCAGAAGCTGGTGGGAGCCCACCAGGAGACAGATGCAGCAGGAGCCAGACATTGTTCATCACAGACTGGGTTTACTGGGGGATGGGGGGCACAGAGACCCCGATGGTAAGCACAGAGCTGAGGGTGCTGAGGTGGGATCAAGAGGCTGGGTGATTATCCAGCAGCTGATGGAGCCCTCCATGGCTGGCTGTCCAGCTGTCCATCCGTTGTCTGGCTGTCTGGTGAGGGTTGGCTGCACAGACTGGGTCCTTGGTCCAGGTCCAGGTGGGGGCTAGGTGAAGTCTGGGAAAGACAGGAATCCATGCTCAGGCCCTCACTCTGTAGCATGACTGGGCACATCTGTCGGCCCATAGCAGGACCCTGGGGCTGAGGGCTCCAGAGACCCCAGACAGCTCTCCCAGGGAGCTGTGGGGGGGTTGGTGGTCATTTCTGCAGCATGCAAAGATGTAGGGGAGACGGCACAGGTGGGACACTGCACCTCCAGCCATGGTCACAGTGGTCTCTGTGCCCATGGCCAGACATCTTCCTGCAACACTGTTCCACTGGCTCCCACATCCACCTGTGCCCACCTGTGCCCACCTGTGCCCACCCACACTCACCTGGGGAGACCAGCCGGGCCCAGAGGCAGCAGAGCCCCAGGAGCAGGAGCAGCGACAGCAGCCGCATGGCACGGATGGGCAGCGTGGGGGCTGCCTCTCTGGGCACAGGCAGGGCTTTAAATCCACCTGAGGCAGAAGGTTGGTGCCCATGACCTGGCCTGTGCCCCAGTGCCTGACATGCTCCATCCGAGCGTGAACCCTTCCGTCCCCTCCCTCCCTCCCGCAGGCAGCTGCTTCTGGACAAGCCTCGGGGGAGGCAGGAAGGTGCTGCTGCTTGGTGCTGGGCTCTGTGCAGCCTCAAGAGAGCCACGCTGTCCTGCAAGACAAGAGCAGCCAGTGCAATTTCCCACTGCAGCAGGCAGGCACAGGGCTGGCAGCAGCAAAGGGCTGGGGGATCCCGCTTGGGGCTGGCCTGGTGACACAGTGGAGGAGGCTCCCCAGGCCGGGCGCTGTGGAGCAGCCCGTGGTGCCCTGGCAGCTCCCCGGGCATTGTTCTGCCTCTGGGAACAATCGCTGGCTCCTGAGGGACGTCCTGTGACCGGACACGGTCCACAGCCCCACGCTGCCAGCGGCCCCTCAGCTCTCCATCTCTTGGCCAGCCACTGCCCAGCTGGCTCAACACCTGGAGACCAGAGAAGGTCCAGGGCCATGGAGTCCTGCTGCTGGGGACGGGGGGGTGGGGGCTCTGTGTGGGCACCAGGACCGCAGGGCTGGAGCAGCCATGTCCTTGCGGGAGGCAGTGTGGGTGCTCAGATTGCTGTCACACGGTGCTCGAGCTGCCTCTGCCCCTTCCGTGGGATTGGCCGCAGCGGACACTGCAGAGTGTCGCAAGGACGGCACGGGAGCTGCCGGGGCTTTCCCTGACTGTCCCTTCCGGGAGTGCCCGTCCCTGGGAGCGGCAGGAGGGTTCAGGAACTCTGTGCACGTGGGAGCCAGGTGCGGGCACGTGTGTGTGCGTGTGCAGCACAGTCTCTGTGCTCCCGCTCTGACCCGGCACCGCTCCTGCTGTGCGCCCTGGGCTGGACGGGAACATCATCCCGAGGACACAGTGCTGTCTCTGCCCCTGTCCCTGTCGGGTGCCGCATTCCTGGGAGGTGCTGCATTCCTGGGTGTTCCCTGGGTACACCGTCACTGCTTTCCCACAGAGGAGGTCTGGTTGGTGGCTCTCCCCTCACGGCTGCACCCACTGCTTACCCTGCGGGTCCCTGGTGTCAGGACAGGACAAGGGGGTATGACACAGGTTCTCCTCTGGGAGCGGTTTTCTGTCGTGTGAAACCTCAACATCGACCTGGGAGCAGCCCCTCCTCATCTCTGGGACCGTCCCTGCATCCCCCGTGGTGTTGTTCCAGCCTGGCCATGGTGTCACTGCCGGTGCACGGACAGGCGGGGCTGCTCGGGAAGATGCCGTCAGTCGGTCCAGTGGTCACCCGGTCGCTGTGATTCCCCTGGGAGACAGCAGTGGATTTTGGTGCTGTAGACACTGAGGGTGGCCACTAAGTCCCTGCGCAAGGGTATCTTTATCTTTCCCATTGCCAACCCTGACTCTGCACCCCCGACGGCCTCCGGCACATCCCTCGGGATTTGCTCCCACCCCTGCTCAGGACTGGCCACGTCACCGTGTCCCGTGCCGGGACACTGCCACAGCCTCATCCTGGGGCTTTGGGGGAGGGGCAGGAAAAGCCGCGGTGGGGCGTGGGCGAGGGGCGCGGGCGGGGGGTGACACCGCCCTCCAAACCCCACCCCGACTCCGACTTTCTTGGCCCCTCCCCACGGAGCTTCCCTCGCCCTCCGCTTCCCCCTTGGGACAGTAATTACGGCACTAATTAGGAAGGGAAGACAATTATTCTTGCTGAATGGGAACATCTTAATCTGTTTCTCCCTCCTTTTGGCAGGTTTCACCCCACGCCTGCCCACGGATACCCGTGGGTGCCTCCCAGCTCAGCTGCCGCGGGCCCGGCCCCTCGCCTGGAGGCTGAGACGGCTGCCGGCCCCGTCCAGCCCCAGGGGCCACCCGGGCACGATGCAGCCGCTGGACCACACCTGCTGCCAGGAGCAGGGGGCTGCCGGAGGGCACAGGACACGGCTCCGCGCTGGTGTTCTGCGGGAGGGGGGTGGGTAAAGGGGACGGCCCCAAACCGAGAGAGGATGATGAAGGAGGTGGCAAAGGGACAGAGGATGGGAATGGATGGGAGCATCACTGTCCAGTGGGACCTACCTTCCACGGCCACAATGGTAGGCAGTGAGGTGGTACCCATGGGGCTCAGCCCTGTGTGTGGGCCCATCCTGCCCGGTTTGCTCTCTGTCAGACATGAGGGAGCATGGGAGAAAGCGATGAAGGGATACAGCTCTGGCACAGCCTTTCCCCAGGACTTGCACCACAGGGAGAATGCTGCTGCAAGTGTGCCATGCCCCAGCCCTTCCCCGGCTGATGGCACTGTCATGATCCCTGTCAATGGAGAGGCCAGTGCCAACATTCCCATCTCTGTCCCCAACACAGGCTTGTCCCCAGGAGGCTATGGCAGTCACTAGTGCTGTCCCCAGCCCAGCCTGGGCATGCTGCTGCCACCCAGCTGGGCTCCCCAAGGGCTGTGCTGTGACATCTGTCCTGTCCTACCGGTCTCCCCAGCTCAAGGGCTGTGGCCAGGATGCCACCACAGAGACCAGGCCCTGCCTGGGTGTGGCTTGTTACCTGCATGGCAGGAATTAGCTGGGTTTAGGCACCAGTCCTGCTCCCTCCGCCCCGCCTGCACACCTTAAATCCCAGCCCACCACACCCGGGGCCAGACCCAGCCATCCAGGGCACCATGGAGCTGCCACCGAGCTGTCTTCTCCTCCTTGCTGCCCTGCTCCCCCTTGCCAAGCGATCCAGCCCGGCTCCACACACAGCTGGACGAGAGGAGCTGGGGATGGGTGAGTGTGGCCACGTCATGGCCTGGGAATGGGGATGCCATGGGTGCTGCTGTTGTGCAGTGCTTCCCACTGTCCCACGTGCTGCCAGGTGCCTACAAGTGTGAGACTGTGGGAGCCTGGGGTCTGACCCCAGGGCACTGGGGGGCTGCTGCAGCCCCTGCGCTGTGCCTCTCACCAGCGTCCTGGCCACTGTGTCCTGCAGCAAAGCCTGGGTACTGCTACCACATCCCAGGGGTGGAGGACCTGCTGCACAAGGACTGTGGCTCCTGCCACATGGGTGCCTCCTGTTCGCACTGCACCAGTGATGCCGACTGCCACGGAGTCACCAAGTGCTGTCCCAGCAAGTGTGGCTACACATGCCAGGAGCCAGTGTTGGGTGAGGACTCAGTGCTGTGGTGGTGGGGCTCTGGAGTGGCAGCGTGGCATTCAAAGGGGTGGGTGACAGGAGGGGGGTTGGCTGACATGGGGTGGCAAACTGGGAAGGGAGGTCCCTGGGGTGTTCCCCAGCTCTTGATGGGTCTTGCAGACCCTGAGGGTCACCACACTGTGCTGTGGGGAAGCTACTGGTGTGTGGGGCTGTGGGCAGGTGGGCGCAGAGCTGTATGCTGGCATGAAGGGCATGGCAGTTAAAAGGAACCAGGACTGTGCAGAGCTGTCTGAGGGCCTGAGAACGCTGAGCGTGGTGGTGTCCCCGGCCTGCCCTGGCTCAGCCTGTCCCCTTTGGATCATGCAGACTTCTGCTACCTGCCCTCAGTCTGTGGGAACTGCAAGGCGCTCTTCCGCCGCTTCTTCTTCAATGCCTCCAGCCAGAGGTGTGAGGAGTTCATCTACGGCGGCTGCGGCGGCAACATGAACAACTTTGAGACCATGGGCGAGTGCTTCCAGGCCTGTTCCCACATCACTAACTAGCAATGTGCTGTGGGCCGTGGGCCACAGATGGCAGCTGCTCCTGGCCCCTCTCCTGATGCCCCAGCTCTCAGTTCCAGGTGCCCGGTAGTGCTGGCCTGGGAAGTGGTGGCTTCTGCACAGCCCCTGCCTGGGGAAGCTGCTGCTGGTGGCCATATCCCTGACCCTACAGGGAGACCATGGGGCTCGTGGCAATGAGGGCTGTGGGTCAGGGTGGCCATGCTGGGGACTGTGGCTTGCCTGGGATGCTCACTGGCTGAAGGACAGGGACATGTGCCCATGCCAGCATGGATGCCCCCTCCTATGTGTGGTGCCTGAGCCGAGGAGCCTGTCCCTCCCCTTGGACTGTGACAATACAAGGACGGGTCCCTGGATGAGCACGTCTGGGTCTGGTCCTTCCTGCCTGTGCTGGCAGGAGCAGACAGTGCCCATCCCTGTGGGCACTCCCCATGGGGCCTGGGCGGTGGGTGCCTCCAGCAGCATGGCATGGCAGGGCTCACCCAGCCACCACCCTGCAGCTCCCATTGACCACAGATGGGCTCCCAGCCCAACCCTGCCTTCAAGCCACCGACATGACCTGACTGGGAGCTGAAGCCACGGAAGGAGGAGGAACAGCTCCTGCCTTGATGGATGCCTGGGGTGGTGCCTGTTCCCAGCCTGCCCCAACCCTGACCTGTGTTTGCACTGCTTCACTGGCCCTGTGTCACCAACTCTGACTGAACCTCCTGGCCCTGGAGGCCTTAGGTGATTTCAAGGTCACTCCACAACCACATGGGGCAGGTGGGGGCATTCAAGCACACACTTTATTGCTGGAGGTGGTGGGGAGGGGACAGGCCAGCTGGGGCTCATGGCTGTCCCATGTCCCCTAATGAAGGCATCTTCCTGCTGCAGAGGAGCTGCTCTCCCATCACGCAGCATCTGAAAAGGAGGATGTGCTTTTAGGGAGCAACAAGACTGCAGGAGTGAGGGACCACTGGCCATGGTTGCAGCCAGGCTGGCTAGCTCCATGAGAGCTCCATCCCACTCCGCATCACTTCAGATCCCCTCACCCTGCAACTGCATCTGCTGGGAGCAGAGCAATGGTGCAGCAGTGGGAACTGGCCTCACAGTGATGCTGAGCTGGGACCATACTAAGGGCTGTGCCTTTCATACAGGTGAGCTGGTACCCTGCATGACCTGGTGTTGGCCCTGGTGCTGGCCCCCTTATGATGGCCATAAGCATCTTTACCATCAGGCACCCGTGTGCAGACATGGCTTCAGCCATTGCTGCAGCACTTGTGTCCCCAGGGACACTCCTCATCGAGGCTGCACAGGTCCAGGCAGGTCCCACCACCCCCAGGCATGGGACATGCTCCACCTCTGCCTGCAGGGCAGAGCACCCTGCCGTGGAGCACCTGGCTGAGACAACCCACATCTCCTGGGGCAACACTGGGTCTCCTGTGCCTCACCTCCAGGAGTGTCCATGCAGACACGGCCACAAGAGGTGCGGGTGCACCTCTGTCCCCAGGGACACTGTGAGTCGGCTTCGCACCCCTCCGAGCACCACTCAGCACTGGGCCGGGGCACAGCCACAGCGTCACGCTCTGCGGGCAGGGGAGGATGGTCACCTGGTGACTAAGCTGAGGCTGTGTGTGCTCATCACTTGCACAGAAAGAGGGGGAGGCATGGAAAGAAGGATGGGGGCAGGTCATATCTGTGGAGGGTGTGAGACCCCCACAGGTACAGCTGCCTTGGCAGACCCAGCTCAGGGTTCCAGTGTGGTCATGGTGAGGGGTCCTCATTGGGAATAAAGGGCCAGCATGCCCTGGGGTGGGTGCCAAGGGGACCTGGGCTCTGTCCCTGCAGGGCTGGGCGGGTGTGAGAAGCTGACCTTGCAGAGAGGCTGGCATGCAGATGTGGCCACAGCCATTACTACAGCACTTGTGGCCCCAGGGACATTCCTCATCGAAGTCACACATGTCCAAGCACGTGGTCTCCCTGGCGATGGGGCACACTCCCACTCTGCCTGCAAGGTAATGACCCAGCTGGGAGATATCTCACCCGGGGCACCTCACCATGGGACACTCCAGGGCAGCCACACATGTCCCCCGGGGGGCCTGGCTGGCAGGCCAGGCTTCTCACCTCCAGGGATGTCCATGCACATGTGGCCACAGCCGGTGCTGGTGCACCGCTGTCCCCAGGAACACTGTGAATCAGCCTGGCACTCCTCCACACACCAGCCATCAGCTTTGTCCCCGCTGTCTGCAGGGGCACCAAATCGCTGTCACCTGGCTGCCCTTGGGGAGCTGAGGCCAGCTCCCCCCGAACAGGCTGTGCCCTCTACCTCTGGGCACGGCCACGCACTCCCAGCCACAGCCGGTGTCACAGCACTTCTCCCCCCGCTGGCAGACACTGTCATCCAGGCACTGGCTCCCGCGCCGGCGCCGTATGTCCCAGCAGGGCTCTGCCCGGGGACACTCCCCAGGGTGCTCTGCCAGAGGAGAGGACCCGGGTGAGGGCAAAGGTCCCAGCCCTGCTCTCACATCACTTCCCTGTGCTGGTGGCCGGGCTGCCACACTCACCTTGGGCAGGGAGGGTGCAGTGCATGGCACAGCCAGAGAAACAGCACTTTTCCTGCCGGGAGCAGTCCCTGTCGTGGCTGCAGGAGTCCATCTCCGTGCACGGCTCCGATGGGTGTTGTGGCCTCACCTTCGGGCACTCACCAGGTTTGTCTGGGAGGGGCAGGAAGTGACAGCAGGAGGAGGGACCACCCTGTATTGCAGGCACCTCCTTTTCTGTAGCCTCGGGGTGCCCTGATGATTGCACACAGGGAACCGAGTGCCTGCCCTATGGCAGCGCCGTCCCACATCCTGTGCCCAGGAGCTTTGACAGCATTCCCGGTGGAATCACTGTTCTAGCAACCATCTCACCTGGTTCGGGGGCTGAGCACGTGTAGCCGCATCTGCTGCTGTTGCAGCACTTCTTAGCTCCCGGGCACTGCCAGTCCTTGGTGCAGGGGGTGCCACACGATGCCAGCGGAGCCTTCTCAGCCAGCGGGCAGATGCCTGGTTTCTCTGGGGGCAGGAGGCAGCTGGGCTGGGAGAGCAGGCAGCAACAGCGGGTCTTCCCCACCCAGTCTCAAAGTCCCTTGAGCTGGGGGTCACCCCTGCCCGTATCTGGCACCTCGGGATGGGGGCAGGCAGACATAGTCGCAGCCACGGAGGCAGCACTTCTCCTCGTGGGGGCACTCGCCATCATGCCAGCACCAGGCTCTGCAGTCGTAACTGAGGAACAGCCCGGCACGGGCTGGGCAGAATCCGTCCTTCCCTGCAGGTATGGTGTGGGCTGGCTGCAGTGCCACTGCTTGGAGACACAGCTGTGGGGACCAGGGCACATGGGGCTGTCGAACCTTTGGGGTGGCTTCCAGCCCCCTCACCTTGGCTGTTTGCCACACAGTGCCTGCTGCACAGCTGGTGACAGCACATGTGGGATGGGGGACAGTCCTGGTCCTTGAGGCATCCCCACTGGTGCTGCACTGGCCTTTGAGTGACTGGGGCAGGGCTGGTGTCCTCTGCATCGTGGAGCAAGATGAGAGCATGATGGTGGCCTCACCAGAAGGTGGTTGCACTGTCCCCTCTCCACTCCAATGCCCACCTGGGGGCTGTGCAGTCTGTCCCCACCTCACACCTGGCAGAGCCCACACTGGCACACATGGGGTGAGGGGTCCCGTGTTGTGCCACAGCGCTGTGCCACGGTGGCCGCTACCCCAGGCATCACTCCCAGCCTCTGAGCCGTGTCCCCGCCCTCACTGCCCATCCTGTCCCATCCTGTCCCGTCCTGCCTCACCGGCCGGCACTCCCGGCAGGCACTGGTGGCCACAGCTGCTGTTGCAGCATTTCTGCGCGTCGGGGCAGTCGCTGTCGCCTCGGCACCGCTCCCGGAATGATCCTGGCTGCGCCATGGGGCCCTCGCTGGGCTTGGGCTGGTCTGTCAGGGTAGAAAAAAGAAGTGTGACGATTCAGCATCCTCCACTGGCCGCCCTGCCTGCCCCGGGGGTCCCTGGTTCCTGCCATGACCCGCACATTCCTGGTGCCTGCGGCCCCGTCCCGGCGTTGGAATTTCCCGGCAGCTGTCAGGAGCTGCCGGTGCAGGGAAAGCTGCGTGTGCTGCCCCAGGGATCAGGGCGGCAGGGAGACAGCTATGGCACACAGGGTCCCTGGGCTGAGCCAGGGCTCCCAGCCGTCCCCGCGAATCCTTACCCTGCGCCGGCTCCAAGCAGGCAGAGCCGCAGCCCAGCGGGCAGCACTTCTGCGCTCCCAGGCAGTCCTTGTCCTCCAGGCAGGGGAAGGAGCAGGGGGCAGTGAGCCCCTCGGGGGCTGCTGCCGGGCAGGCACCGGGCTTCTCTGCAGCACCGAGGGGCCGAGAGGTGAGGCTGCACTGCAGTGTCCTAGGGTGGCACCAGGAAACCTGCCCCGGCCAGACCCCTCTGCCTCGCCCTGGCTGCATCCCTTTCTGTGTCCCATCCCATCCACATATCCCAGCGGTGGTCAGGAGGCTGCTCGCAGCTCACAGGGAGCTGCTCCACAGCAACGGGGATTGCACAGGGAGTGGGACAGGGAGAAGGGTGCCGGCTGCCCCGGGGCAGTGGTGGTGTCAGCGGCTGTAACACGGTGCTGTACCTTCTGCCGGGGGGATGCAGCGAAGCCGGCACTCCCAGTGGCAGCACTTGAGACCAGCGGGGCAGCTGGAGTCATTGGCACAGCGGGGCGGCTCCAGGCGCAAGCAGCGCATGAAGTCCCGTGGACACCTCCCCGGTTTCTGGGAGTCCCCTGCGTTGGGATGGCAACGTCAGACAGTGCCAGAGCCCCTCATCCTCCATCCCTGGGGAAGCAGGATGTGTATTTCTCTGCAGGGGTGCAGGGACTGCAGCCCAGGGGCTGGAGAGTTCTCTGCATCATGGCCTGGGGCTGCTGGACACATCAAGACCTGCATGGCACAGCACAGTGTGGCACAGTGTAGCATGACATGTCATGGTGCAGTCTGGCACAGGCCCGTGTGTGCCCTTGCAAGTGCCACGAGGAGTGTCACTGGCCCTGTCAGGGTGAAGCCAGCACGGAGCCAGCGCCAGCTGGAGGTCAGCATCCATTCCTGAGCATCCTGCTGCCACGGGCATCCTCACTGCCAGCAGCACACTCCTCACTCTGCTGTCTCCTCCTCTTCCTTCTTCTTCTCCTCCTCCTCCTCCTCTTGGCACCCTGTGCTCCTCTTGGGCATGCTGGAAAACTTGGGACAGCCCTACCTCTGGTACAGGCGAGCTCCAGCTGGCGCCTGTGCCCGGCTCCTCCTGCCAGCTGGGGCTGCCGCAGGTGCCCCCTCTGCCAACAGCTCGTCCGGCTGCGGCGGGGCCGGGCCGTGTTTGGGCTGCAAACAGACGCAGCCGGAGTTTCACTGCAAACAGCAGCTGCTTGGTTCAAACAAAGAGGCACCGGCTGTGGTGTCGATGTGGGCAGAGCCACGCCGCAGCTGGGCACCGCCGCCCCAGGCATTGTTCCTCGCTGGCAACAGGGATCTGTGCTCTGGATGCAGCACAGACTCTACTGCACGTGGTACCGCTGGGAGCTGACAGTTGCTGTGCCCGTGGGATGCAGGGGGTGCCCACGGGGCTGAGGGCATGCACACGTGCCCCTGCACCCTGGGGCAGGGTCTCTCAGGCAGCAGGGCTGCAGAGCAGGTGCTGCAGCCAGCTGGGACATGGTTCTGTCAGCATATGGGCAGCATATGTCAGCTGGGCAGGGACAGAGGGGACACGGCAGGGACACGGGGGCCGGGATGCAAGGAGCTGCTCCCAGGCTGCCTGTGCCTGGCAGCTGCTGGGTTTCACTCCTGGTACTCACCGCCCTTCCCTGGTATTACGCTCGGCTCTGCTCTGAGGATGAGGAGACTCAGGAGGAGGAAAACTGGGCTCATTGTGCTGCCGGGGATGCTGTGCATATCTGGAGCTGAGCTGGGGCTTGGTTTAAAGCCTGTGGCAGGGGTGCCTGAAGTGCCAGGGCAGCTGAAGCTGAGCTGCCTGCTATGGCAACTGGTTGTGCTGTGGGCAGCAGGGGCAGGAGGAGGGGCAGTTCCCAGAACCTGCCGGCGCCCTGCCCACCGTCCCGCTTATCTCTACACAAGCCCCGCTTTGGGATCAGGGTGACCTGCGGGGCTGGGAAGGCCAGATGGGGTCAGGCACTGCTGTCCCCCATGTTGCACCGCCCCATTCTTGCTGGAGCTGGCTGCCACTCCCTCTCTGGGTTTCCTTCCAGCTCCACTCACTCATCCCTCTACTCCCTGGAGTGGGGGCTGTGGACAGACCCCATGGCTTGGTCCTGGCATGTGGGAGCAGCACGAGGGGCTCTAACAGCACTACTGCCATGGTGCTGCTCCTCAGCCAAGTGTAGCTTCCATGCATGGGACTGTTTGGGATCCAGCACCATGAGTAAGCAGGTAAGCAGGTCCTGCCATGGCCCCTGGGCCATGGGTGATTCTCCCTGCCCCCGTCCTTGTCCGGGTGCTCCATCTGTCCTGACCAGTGACTGCTTTTCCCACAAGGTTTTCACACTCTGGGATGCAAATGAGCCCTTCCTTGGAATCTGAGGGAACAGGTTTTCCAGTTCATGACCTGAGGGGACATCATGCAGCCCCCAGGCTCAACAGGATGGTTACCATGGAATGATGACGGCTGGAAGTCACCTGCATGGAACTGGGACCCTCTCCCTGCCCTGGGGCAGCGCCTGTGTGCAGGGATAGCTGCCTGCACCTCCCTGCCTGCACACAGCCCAGGCTGCCAGCTCCTCTGGGAATCAGAGCACAGAAGAAGGATGGTGACCCAGAGCAGAGGTGCCTGTGGGATGGTTTATTCTGTCTCAGTGCTGTGGAGCAGCTGGGGCCATTGTGGATGCAAGCTTTTGCCTCATGCAGGGTCGCTAGGAATCTTGGCCATGGCGTAGTGCAGGCAGCATGCAGCTTTTAATGGCACGGCTGGGGGTACCAGGGAACATGACCAGAAGCACTGGAGTCAATGCTGGTGCCATCCTGCCAGTGCAGAGGGTCCAGCACAGAGAGGTGTGGGGTGCAGCAGCACCTCTGCTTAGCTGGTGGGTGCAATGGAGTGGGGTGGGGGATGACCCTGAAATGGCAGCTCCTGGTGCAGCCCTTCCTGGCCATGGCTACACTGTACCTGGAAGAGGCAAATGAGGTGGTCAGTGAGGATGCCTCAGTGCTCCTTCTCTGAGGGATGGGGGGCCCTGTGGTGGTCCCATCCTGGGCCCCCCTCTGTCCTCTCCAGGCAGGACCCAGGAGGCAGCAGGCTGGAGGGGACATGCCCCACAGTGGGTGGACGCAGACCCAGCTGCAGCTCTGCAGGCAGCACTTGTGGCCAAGGGGACAGTTCTTGTCCTACAGGCACAGGAGCAGGCACTTGACTGCCCGATCACCCTCTGCTGCAGGGGGACAGAGACCTGGCCATGCTGGCACACACAGAGACAGAAAGAGGTGAGGGGCTTAGGGCACCCCTCCAGGGTGGGGGAGCTGCCCTGCCTGCAGGGGTGAGCTCCTCACTGAGTTCCTGCCCCATTGCACAGCAGCTCAGTCCCCAGCTTTCCATTGCCCCTGGGAGGGTCATGGCGACAGGCAGGGAGGTGGCATAGGGGTCTTGGCCCTGCAGGGTGCCAATGGTTTACCCTTGGTGGGTGGTTTGCAGATGTGGCCACAGCCGGTGGTGCAGCACTTGTCGTCCCCAGTGCAGTCACTGTCGGTGTCACACTGCTCCAGGCAGGGCCCCAAGGAGCCCCGCAGCACCATGGGGCACACGCCAGGCTTCACTGCAGCACGGTGGCTCCCTGGTGACAGTGAGGAGTGCGGCTGTGCTGGGATTCTGTCCCCAGTCCCGCTCCTGGCATGGCCTCCATCTCCATCCTGTCCCTGTCCTGCGCTTCCATCTTCCTTCCCAGAGCACCATAATGACCTCACTCACCAGCCTCACACCCATACAAGTCTCACCCAGTGAGACCAGTCACAGCTCCATATGGGATGCCAGCTGGTAGCTGGAGTGGTGAAGGAAAACCCTTTCTCTGGTTGCAGCAGCATGTAGTCTGAGGGGGGTGCAGGAGGGAGGGTCAGGAGGGGATTCAGCCTTTCACGCACTCAGAGCCATCTCCCACCCGTCATGGAGGAGCTGGACATGAGGATCCCTTCCCACAGCACCCTGAGGGCCAGCTCTTGGCAAGGGGCTTCTGAGGGCTGGGGCTGTGCCCAGGGGAGACATGTGGCACTGGGAGCTGCAGCCAGCAGCACACACTCCCTGGGGCCTGGATGGATGCCACCGGCTGCACACTTGGCCAGGCACAGCTGCTGTGGCTCATCCAGCAGCATGGCTGGGCACATGCTGGGCTCTGCCAGGGGGCAGCTGGGCTAGCACCAGTGCCATGGTGGGCTGGATGTGGGGATCAGAGAGGGCTGGCAAGGCTGTACCTGTGTCCGGAGGGGTGCAGGCCAACCCACAGCTGGAGAAGCAGCACTTGTGTTCCCCAGGGCAGTCCCGGTCATCGGTGCAGCGGTTGGGGCAGGCAGCAGCTCTCCTCTGGACACGCTTCCAAGGGCAGAACCCAGGCTTGGCTGGAGGGAAGGCTCAGGGTTTGGCATGCAGCCAGCCTGGCCCCACTGCTCACGACTCCCCTACAGTTCAGTGGGGGCTGCAGACCCCTGGGGCTGCCCCAGGGCATCCTCAGCCTGGCACGGGGATCTCCAGGACACCTCACCTGGCTCAGCAAGCATGCAGCGGGTGCAGCAGCCGCGGGTGCAGCACTTCTCCCCTGAGCTGCATGTGGTGTCGTTGTGACATCTTGTCCCACAGCTTGGCCCGATGGCACTGCCAGCACGGGGGCAGTATCCTGGGCTCTCTGCAGAGGGAGATGCTCCATGCAGCTGTGCCCCGGGAGCAGGGCTTGCTCCAGGGGCACCAACACAGGCACCAGCTCATATCCCATCCCTTGCCTGATCCTGGCATCCCTTGGAGTGAGCAGCAGTACCTGTGATGGGCAGGAGGCAGGTCCAGATCTTCCCGATCAGGCAGCACTTCTCAGCACCCGGGCAGCCATGGTCGGAGAGGCAGTACAGTCTGGGGGGCCAAGGGGCCCTGCTCTCCCTCACCGGGCACTCACCCCCTTTTGGGGGGGCAGGCGGGGCAGTGGGGGTCGAGTGTCCCTGCAGAGCCCCCTGTGGGGATGCAGTGAAGGTGAGGGCAGTGCCCTGGTCCCCGGGGCTGTGCTGCTGGGCCAGGGTGAGCAGTGCCAGGAGCTCCAGAAGAAGAGTGCGGTGGGCCAGCATCGCGCTGCAATCAATGTGCTTCTGGGCAGTGGGCTGGGATTTAAACCCTGCTGGAGTGGGGCTTGGCCAAGATAGGCTGCTCCTTCTCATGGCACCACAGTTTCGGGACTGTGGGAGTGCTGGGCATGAACAATTCAACTTGGGGGAGATTCCCAGGGCAGTGCTGGGCTCATGGCCCATGGCTGGCACATCCACAGTTCCCTTTCCAGGTCACTGGTGACCTGTGAGCAGCAGCTGGGCCAAGGGCTGAGCAGCACTCCCAGAGCCACACCATTGTGAGCATGAATGGGACACAGGAGCAGTGTCCTGTCCCAGGCTTCAATGTCCACTGGGTCCCTCCTGGCACATGTGGACCAGGGAGAGCTGCTGTGAAGCTGTGGTGATGGCACAGCCTGCACCTGCACTACAGAGAGAGGGGGAACCACCACCAGACACTGGGCAGTGCTGGGCAAGGTGGGGGGGTCACTCAGTACCAGGGGATGGCTCTGCTCTGTCCCCTGCCAAGGGCCAGGGCTCTAGGGGTGCCAGCCCCTCTCAGGCAGGAGGGACATGCTCTGATCCCAGGGGCTGGGAGGAGGAGCAGGCAGGTATGGCAGGAACAGGGCCCCTAGAGACCTCTGGAGAGCAGGGAGTGCCAGGGAAAGGCAGGACATGAGCAGAAGCCCAGATTTGAGCAAGTGGAGAGGGATGTGGCAGGGGCAGGCATGGGACTGGGGCATGTGGGTTGCCCTGCTGAAAGCTCCTCCAGGCTTCTGCTGTGGGCAAGGTGCCAAGGCCAGGCTGGGAGGGCAGAGGTCAGGAGGAGTTTGGGTGATGCTCGTGTATGGGCACACACTGCAGCCTGTTTGTCCCCTGGCCATTGCAGAGCAGGGAGCAGGGAGCCCTCTGCTCTGGCAGGACAGGGACACAGCTGCACCTTGACAGCTGTGCTCTGAGCATGGTGGAGGACCCAAGGTGGAGGAGCCAGAGTGCAGGGACAGCTGGGGCCATGAACCCATGGGACAGCACCAGGCAGGGCACAGGCTGGGGACCCTTGGAGGCATGACAGTCAGTCGATGCTGCTGCTTGTGTGAAGTCCTTCCAGGCATCCCTGGCACGGGATGGAGATGCAGCCATGGCTTGTGATAGAGAGGTGGCCACAGCATGGAACAGAGAGGCGACCATGGTGTGGGATGGAGAGGCAGCCACAGTGTGACAGGGAGAAGCTGCTTTATTGGTGAGAGTGCAGGGGGCTCACCCCGAGCAGAGAACCCCAGGGAGAAAACTGAGGTTGAAGGCTCCAAGCCTGGGGGGACGGTGCAGGGCCAGGACCAGAACATGTGGGATGGGCACCAGGCAGCAGCTTCCCTGTGGCTGGGCTGGCAGGAGGCGGCCGCACCTGCAAAGGAACAGAGGCTGTGAGTGCTGTGGTGCACAGGCGCTGTGCCATGGTGCTGTGGGATCCCTGGGGCTGCAATGTACCCAGCTGACCTCAGTGGATGGGTGTCATACAGGTGACCTTGCCACAGCCATTCCTGCAACACTTCTGGATCCCGGAGCAGTTGGCATCGCTCTTGCACTGGTTGGCGCAGATGCCCAGCATAGGGATGCCTGGGTCGACAGGTGGGCAGGTGCCAGGCTTCTCTGAAAGGCAAATGAACATGGCTGAGAGCTGCTGGCCCTGGCATGGGGGGCAGGGCCCACCCTGCAGCTCCCAAAGCTGTGGGCATGGCCCTGGCCCCTATCTGCCATGGAGGAGGGACCGTCATGGTACCCGGCATTTCTCCCATCCCATAGCTCTGCTTGTTGGTGCTCCTTGCCAGCTGGACCTGATGGGGACATGTCAGAGAGGCCACATGGCACAGCAGTCCCCAGCTGTCCCTAAGCCCAGTGTTCCCACTCAGGGACACGTGGCTGGCACAGGATGCACAGTTGCAACATGCAGACATGATGGAGGCCTTGGCCTTGCTGTCCTCTACAACTGCCATGGATGTCCCTGGCTGTTTGTTCATGGCATGGGGGCACAGCCTAGGCCTCAGCCAGGATCACATGCCCCCCAAACAGCCTTTGCCCAGCAGTGTAGGGCCCCTGCCCTGCTGTCCCACTGCCTGCCACTATCACTGAGCTCTGGTTCTGCACCATGCTGCCCTCCACTGCGGTGCAATCAAGCCAGCACTGTCCTGCAGGCAGCCATAGAGGCACTGGAGCCTCCAGGTCGCATCCATCTGTTTGCAGCTGTGGATTACAACTCCTGCACCCACCTCCTTGGATCACTGTCCCAAAGGACAGTTGTGGTGAGTGTGCTCAGCACAGAACAATGCCCACATCCCGGGCTGGCAGCTGCCCACAAGACTGATCAGGCAACAAGGGCTGCAATGGGGAACGGCGCAGATCCCACCCTCGACCCAAGCCCCAGCATCATTTGGGGGTGTCCACTCAGCCCCTGCATTGCTGAGAGGAGGAAGGTGTGAGTGTGGCCCAGCAGGAGCACACCCTGAATCTGCTGGCCTTCCATGCAGCCCCCAATCCCCGTGCTGCAGCTGAACACAGATCGGACACCCAGGCCTGTGGCCACCACTGCACCCTGGAGCACCAGTACTGCCGGCTGGGATGGGCTGTTGGCTCATGGCAGTGGCACCAACTCTGGGCAGCCCGGCCAGGAGCAGGAGGGAGTGTTACCGTCAGGCTTCTGGCAGGCCTTGCCGCAGGCTGCCGGGCAGCACTTGAGGATACTCTCGCAGTCGCCATCGGACTGGCACCCCACCGTGCAGTTCACGGCATCCGTCGCCTGGCTCGGGCACACGCCGGCTTTTGCTGCAAGGCAAAGGTGGGGGCGTGGGCAGACGCGGGGCGGCCGGAGCCGGGCAGGGCGAGGGCTGCGTCCCTTTCCGGGCGATGCTGCCCCGGCCCCAGGGCTGGGTCCAGGGATGCTGCCGAGCGCGACCGCGCCGGGCACAGCCCGGTGCTCGCCCCGGCCCCCACGCCGGCTGCCTTGGGGCTGGGAGGGAGGGATGCTGGCCGCTCGCCGGGCGTGCCCTGACGAGCCGTGCTGGGCCATGCGCTCATACTCACTGGTGTCATTCTGGGCGGATGCTGCCGACAGCTCTGCCCAGAGAGCCAGGAACCCCGCCAAGATGAGGACGCTGCGGGCCGCGGGCATGGTGCAGGAACCGGCTGCGCTGTGGCCGCCCGGCCGGCCTTTAAGCTCCTCTCCAGGTGGGGCCGGCGGGCTCGGCCTTCCGGGTGGTTCCCAAGGGCCGGGCAGGGCCAGGCTCCCCCTTCGCGCTTGCACAACCCGAGTATCAGGTATCTGCTGCTGCTGGCTGCCGACCAGGGAGGGGGAGCCTCGAGGAGACTGGGCGGCCATGCTGAGAACTCGCCCGGCAGGAACAGCAGCCAAGCACCCCTGGGCACGGCCCCAGCACGCCGGACCCCAGACAGCCCCACACTGAGCCCACCGGGGCTCTGGGTCGCCATGCCCTGCGTGGCGACCGGCCGCGGGGATGAAGGGGTGCCGCTCGCAGGGAGTGAGGCAGGTGAGAGTGCACCGGGGACGGGGCATGACCCGTCCCTGGTCAGACTCACCCTGCACTCCCCCGGCTACAGTCATGAGCTTAAATGGAGCCCCTGGCCTGGGTCAATGATGCCCCGAAGCCGAGAGGAACCAGCAGTGCGGACAGTGTTGTGGTTCAGCTCTGCTGCTGCTCACACAGCTCCTGCTCCTGTTCCAGCCACTGTTCTCCTCCAGCTCTTGCTCCTCAAGTGAAGGGTCCTCCAGGCTACCTGTGCCTTGGGCAGGGCTGCCCTGCACCTTCCCACAGCCACAGGAGCTGCTGCCTGACCTCAGCCCTGTCCCACGGACCCTGCCATCCTCACAGCCTCTCACAGCACTGGGGATGTGGATGGACCATCCGACAGCACCGTTTGTGCAGTGGCTGTCAGGGAATGAGTCATTGACATGCACTCCAGTGCTCTGGGGCATGGTGGTACTGGGGCTTGTATGACCCCAGCCCCTTCAGCCTGTCCAGGATGTCTGGTGGACATGCCCTTCCCATGGCATGTCTGGTGGGTCAGGACACTTCCCTGCCCCTGGCAATGTCAAGCTGGGGATGGTTTCAGTGGGCCCAGCTCATCCACCTGGCATGGCTGCCCTGCTCACATCAGCTTTTGCCACTCTACCAGCACCCATCTCCTCCACAGCCTCCTGCAGGAGGTTGAAACCTGCCCTGTGTACGTGCCCTTGCTGCTGACGGGGGCAGCCCTAGCTCCGGGCATCTTGCAAATTTGCATGGGCCAAGGGTGCAGGGGCCAGGACATGATCCCTGCCTGAGTCACGAGCTGGCATCTGCTCTGCCGGGGTCCGTCTCCAGGTAATTTAACCCCACAGTCAACAATGTGGCGCGGCGGTGTGGCAGTAAATCAGTAACTGTTTGCCTTTGCCCGTGGTCCCCTCCCTGCCGGGTGTTTATGCAGGAACAGGAGCCGGTGCTCAGCCGCCTGCCCCACCGCCACACCTCATGTCACCGCTGTCGCTGTCGTTCGTGGGAGTGACACATGGACAGAGGCCTGGGGTGGCAGGGAGATCATCAAGGCAGCTGTTTTCCCTGCTCCTTCCAGGCTGGGGACCTGGCCATGCTCAGGCTGGCTGGGATGCTCCCACAGTGGGCCCAGGGCCCAGGGATGCCAGGAATGAAAACAACCATCTTACAGCCCTGTGGCCCCTGCACCAGGGCCAGAGCACAGTGCTGTGTTGGCCAGGGTGGCATGGGGGTGATAACAGCTGGGAGGTGAGCACACTGCCCACCAGGATGGAGAGCAGGGACTGCACCATCCCTACCTGTGCTGCACAGAGACACAGCCCACCTGGTCCCAGCAGCAGCTTCTCTAGAGCAGCAGCACTGCCAGTACCACAGTGCCCACCCGGAGTTGATGCCTTCCCAAGGCATCAGGGTCACTGGTGTCCCACTGTGGCCCTGTGCTGATGCTGTCTTTGAGCATCATCGCCCTGGTCTGACCCTGTGACAACTCTGCCCCAGCATGGGGTGACCCCAGCGTGGGGTGACCTTGGTGCTGGCAGTGAGCAGCCGGCACTGGGAGGCTGTGCCTGGATGCCAGCAGCCAGGCTGCATAAGAGCACCTGGATGACAGTAGATGGGAGCCCAGAAATGGAAGGCTCATGGAAGGAGATGAAGGGAAAACCAAGGGGAAGCTGAGAGCTGGCAGGAGCAGTGTAGGCACCAGTGGTTTTCCCCACAGTTGTGCCTCAGCTCCAAGGTCCCCAGCTGGCTGCTGAGGGGACAATCCAGCTGAAGCTGCCTCCAGCCAGCTGGAGCACCTGGAGAGGGGCTGAGCAAGCTGGCAGCAGGGCCAGAAGCTCCAGCCCACGCAGTTGGCATCGCCTTCTGGGAGACAGGAATGCTTTGGCTCCTGTCCCCAGTGTACGGCATTTGGGATATTGGTGTCCCCACCCTGCTTCTTCAGCAGAGGCTGAGGATGGCTGTGGGGAATACAGGGGTCTGCCAGCTGTACCCATGGTCAGGGAGGATCCTGGCTGAGCACATGGGATCAGTACACCCCAAAGGCTCGTCTCTGCTGCATCCCTCAGGAGCTGTACCCACCACCACTGAGCCTGGTCACAGTGGCCGTGCCCAAGTCTCGTGGGTGACCGTGGCTCCTCCATGGAAGCAGGGAAGGTGCTGGAGTCATGTCTCTTGACTACTGAGGGAATGTGGTCAATGATTAAAAGAGACACATTGAGGTGCCCCCGAGCAGTGAACCTGCCTCCTGCTGCTTTGACAGCATTCCTGGTGGAATACTGTTCACAGAGCAAGGATAGCAAGTACAGGGAGGACACAGAGGGACACTCCATCCTCTGGAGATGCTGGGGCCCTCAGTTGGCAGCACAGGGTCCCGACACCATGGGCATGGACCGTACACAGCCCCTCAGGTCCAGCTGCGCACCTGCTGAGGACTCCTGCCACGTCCTGCCACTGCCAAGCCCCCCACTGCCCACGGTGCCCCTGCAGCACAGACCTCGGCGACCCTGCTCTGTGCCACGGCCACAGTTTCAGTGATGCATGGATGCTCCGGAGCCTGGGATGTGCCTGGCTCTGTGCTGTGGGATTGCTCCTACCTGCTCGTTCCATGTGGGACCCCAGCCCCAATCAGCCCCGCAGTGCTCCAAGGCCCAGCAGAAGGCATCCACCCCAGCCCCCCAGCACTCACCTTTTTCGTTATCAGCCGTAGGGGCTGCCTGCAGCTGGGCACACAGGGCCAGGATGCCCAGGAGCAAAATGATGGTGGTCTTCATGGTGAATGCCACAGGTATGGATGGGCAACGTGGGTTGGCGGGGTTTATATCTCTGTGGGGCTGGGGAGGGGCCATGCGCAAAACCTTTGTGTGCCAAAACACTCACTGCTGCTGCGTGTCACAGTTGTGCCCGAGGCAGTGGCGGCCTGAGAAATGATTTACCGGCCTTGTCCAGCCCTGGAAACCTGGCTGCAGTAGGGGGAAGAACCCTCAGCAACCTCATGGGAAAAGGGAGATGAGGCCATGGGCTGGGGTCACCTTACAGCCATGGGGAGCCCAGAACTATCCAGCTGTGACAAGTGATCAGATGACTTTGTGGGATAGGAACCAGAGGGGGCTGCTCAGGAGGATGTTCCCCTGGGGGCTGCTGTCCCGGCAGCGTGTCACTGGGGTGACACAGGGCTGTGGGTTTGCTCGGCTGTGCCCATCCCAGAGACCCAGAGATCCTGCCTGTCCCAAGTCCTGGCCTGGTGCCTGCATCATGCCACGTCTGCCAGTGGAGCCTCAGGGGACAACCGGCTGGGTCCCGGCGGGCAAGCATGGCCTCAGGGGGAGCAGGGTGTGGGAAGGCTCCACAAGACACAAGGCTGGGTGCACCCGTTGCTGAGCACCATTCCTCCGTGGGGACAGGCTGGTGGCTCAGTGCCGACACGTCGCTGGCTGCAGACATGTCCCAGCAGATGGGTGCTCTGGCGGGGTCAGCACTGGGGCTGCCTCACCTCCCCATGCTCCAAGACAGGTGAGGGGTGGCCCTGGGATGCCCAAGGTCAAAGGTGTGGGGGGTCAGAGGGAGCCCAGCTGAGCATGTGAAGGCTGACCATGCCAAGGGTGAGGTGTGCTCCCTGCTTTTGGGGACCCCATGGTGCTGCCACTGCTGTGTCTGAGACCCTGCCAAGCAGGAACTCTGCTTCCTGCATCCCATTCCATGCAGACAGGGGCATGGTCAAGGGACTGCAGCCCCACCAGGGGGCTGTTCTGTGGCTCTCCTTGTTGAACTGTGGCCATGCAGGCACAGCTCTCTGTGCCCCACCGAATGGCAAAGGGCACCTGCAGGTTCTGCTGGCAAGTTGGGCAGAGGCAGCCTGGCTTATGGGGCAGAGCAGGGGACCGGCAGGGCTGCAGCAAAGCACAGGGGACAGCTGGGCCTGCAGTGGGTGGAGAGGGACAGAACCAGGCTTTTTGGGGGGCTGGTGGAAGAGACTTGTCCTGTGCTGGAGCTGGAGAATGGCCTCAGCTGGGGTCCTGGTGTGTGGAGGGACACCAGGGACACACCCTGCCTGGGAAGCGGTGACAAAGCCAGTCTGCCAGGATGCAGGCATCTGTGTTGAGGCCAGTGTGACCTCTGTGGCCTCATCCAGGGTTATATAGCTCAACGATCGTACTTTCCCACTTGGAAATTCCCGTGTGCGTCATCCCTGTTCCGAGCAGCCGAATGCATTTGGTGCTGCCAGAACTCTGGGTCTGAAGCAAAAAGAAACATGAGCAGGAACCAGGGGCTTTGAGAGCAGCCTGGTCACATGCATGGGGTCCCTTTGGGTGACACCTTTGCCCCGATGTGGCATATGCCACAGTGCAGTGGTGGTGATGTGGGGGTCACCTGTCTCTCCCTAGCAGCCCTGGCCCTTTGGTTGGTGCTGGCTGTCCCGGGCTCTTTGGGGGACCTTGCACTCTTCCTGCCCCAGCTGCTATGTGACACACACGGCGTGGAGTGCCATCAACCCTGGCCCATGCCGCACATGGCAGTGCCAGCCTGACGTGCCCTCCACCACTGGGCTGTGGGGAATGGACCCCCCGGTCTGGGCAGCCCCTTCCCCATCTGCATCCACCTCCCTCCCGCAGCTCCTCCCAGGCGGGGCCTGTTCCTCCGGCGGCTCTCCCCGTCCCCTCCCGCCGTGTGTCGCGGCTCGGGGGCCGGTCCCGTCCGGGTCCCGGCGCCGATCCCTGGCGGCGGCCGGCAGAGGAGGCTGTTGCTCCGCCGGAGCGGACCGGGAGCGGGCCCGGGCTCTGCTGGGCTCTGGCAGCGCTGCCCCGTCCCCGTCCCCGTCCCCGAGGGTGACCCAGCATAAGAATGTGGAGCTGCTGGAGCGCGTCCAGAGGAGGCCACGGAGATGCTCCGAGGGCTGGAGCACCTCTGCTCTGGAGCCAGGCTGGGAGAGCTGGGAGTGTTCAGCCTGGAGAAGAGAATACTCAGTGGAGATCTTACAGCACCTTCCAGTGCCTGAAAAGGCCCCAGGAGAGCTGGAGGGGACTTTGGACAAGGACATGGAGTGACAGAACAAGGGGGAATGACTTCCCACTGACAGAGGACAGGGTTAGATTAGAGATTAGGAAGGAATTTTTCCCTGTGAGGGCAGTGAGGAACTGGAACAGGCTGTCCAGAGAAGCTGTGGCTGCCTCATCCCTGGAAGTGTTCAAGGCCAAATTGGATGGGGGTTGGAGCAATCTGGTCCAGTAGAAGGTGTCCCTGCCTATGTGCTCTAGGACTGCTTGGCCCTGAGCTGGCACTGTGGCTGCTGCTGGGTGCTGACATGAAAGTTTCTGTGTGTGGGAGGTAGGGGGCTGGCACCTCATCCCAGCACACTGTTCCTAGAGCTGGGGGAGCTGAGGGAGATCAGGTAGGACCACCAGCTCAGGGTGAGAAGGGTGCCCAGCACGGGCAGGGTACTGCCTGCTGCAGCCCCACTCAGCCCCGCCTTGCGCTGTTCCTCACAGTCTGGGGGTTAAACAGCACTGGCTGCCTGAACACCCGCAGGGACTGCTGCTCACTAGCAGCTCTAACAGCCCCTATCCATAATGCGGTGAAGCCAAGACAAGATGCAAGGGTCCAGGCTGGGCTGGTGCTGGCTGCTCACGGCTCTGTGGCACGCGTGGCGCCCGGCTGGTGGCACGGCCACGCGTGGCGCCTGGCTGGCGGCGCGGGAAGGCGGCCGCCCAAAATGGGGATTTTATTACAGCCATACATCACGGCGGCGGCCTGATGCGGGCAGACAGCGGTGATTTTTCTTCATGGTTTACAGACAAATGAGGGGAAGGAAAATTGATGTGAACTTTGCTATAGCGAGAGGTCGGGTGCGGGCAGGGAGCTGGTTATGGATGAGCCAGGGACTGCTGGGGCTGCCTGTCCCTGGGGCCCCTCCCGGCCCCCTGCTCCAGGCTGGATGGATGGGAGCACTGGCAGTAACAGGACCGGGAGCATCGTGTCCAGCATGGAGACCGTGCTTTTGCTCCAGGGGGTTGGAAGAGCAGGGACTCCCATCCCTGTGGAGGGATACCTGGAGGGATGCTCTGCTGCTCAGGGCGACCATGTGAGCAGAGTTATTAATTCCAGCATGGTTTGGCCATGCAGTGACAGGTGGGCTGCTGTCACTGGCTGCTGGCGAGACCTTGGCTGCTCTTACCACAATTAAAGTTGCCTCCAAACATCCCAGTCCTGCCCAGTGTAAGATAACAGCTAATACCCTCCAATAGCAGTTATCAGCTTCTCCATATGGTCCATAAATATTAATACAATTCTAATTAGTTCCTTTAAATACATTGCCTAAATAAAATGTTTCCAGGGCAATAAATCAGGAGCAGGTTGTCCACTCACACTGCTCACGCCCATTGCACAGGGACTGATAAATCCCATGGTTTATCATTAACCCCTCCCATTAGATCCAGGGAGAAGAGGGGCCCAGGTGCAGTGTGTGAGCTGGGAATGCCCTGTAACCCTCATCAGCAGTAATTCGTTGATGTATTTCCCCAGATGCACTTGGTTTGCATTCCCAGTGATTTGCACAATACCAGGACTGCCCGTGTCTCACCCTGGCAGACAGAGGCTCTGGATTGATGGCTCTGTGCCCGAGTGCTCCTCTGGAAGATCTGTTCCAGCTACAGCAGTGCCACGTGTCCCCCTGGCACAAGGCAGTCCCTGACTCGTAAGGCAGGAAGGTGCCTGGGGGGCTGCTGCTCTGTGCAGACCCTGGCCTTCACCCTCACCTCTGATTCTTCCTTCTCCTGGGAGGTGACAGCAGTGACCATCCTGCTCAGAGCTCTCCTGTGAGCTGCAGGGGATGGGATCCCTTCAAAGATGCTGTGTGTGGGGGTGAGTGTGTGCACAGGGTGACATTGTTCACAGGGGTGCAAGGGGCACAGAGTGCTGGTTGGGGCACAGGCGTTAGGTCTGAGGGTAGCATGGCATTCGTCCTTCCCACGCTCTGGCTTTGAGTACCGGAAAAGAACAAATACCAAACTCATTTGCTTGAGGAGGAATTAATATGGTGTGAAGCCTGTAGTGGATGATTTAGGAAGTGAATTTAAAATCTCAACACAAATAGATTTTTTTATAAGGTCAGAGAAAAGATTAAATGCTACAGACAAGCATAGCACTTGCCATTTCCAGCATCACTTTCACCATAAATATTTTGGGCTGGCACTGTCCCTGCGCTGTCCACGTGGGTCTGAGGCTGCTCACCATGGCACTGCTGGGTGAGCAGGGATGTCCCCATGGAGGGCAGGATGCCTCCTCACCATCCCCTTCCTTACCAGGTTGCTGCCAGCAGGTGGAAGCAGCCAGTGATGCTCCATGGTGCGAGGAAGGAGAGGTGGTGTGTGTGGCCATGCTGCTGGTGGTGCTGGAGAAACCAGCTGTAACTGCTCCAGCTTGGGCAGGATCTGTTCCCAGACCCCTCTGGTATTCCTGCCAGTGGTGCAAGGGGAATCCAAACCGTGGTACTCACCCAGCATGGTTGTGTGCCCATTGCCAGTTCCTGGCTCCTCCTCCTGGTGCCTGGCAGCAACCAGGATTGATGGCAAAAGATTTGAAAGGCTCCAAATGTGGAGGTTATAGCACTGAGGCACCCCCATCCATCACCGGCCATTCATTACCAAGTAACACCCTGCACGCTGGGCTGATTTCACACCTTATCTGAACCCAGCAGCTGTGCCCTAAATCCTGAGTGCCTAGACTGTCTGGAGGAATTCGGCTGCCTGTGCTTAAAATTAGTGTTAGCATCTATCATTTCCCTACACCAAATGGCTTTTGTGTCGGCACTTGGCAGCACTCATCCGTCACCGAGGCTCCAGGCTGCCCAGCACCATGCCCTCTCTGTCACTGTCACAGGACCCCTTGTTGGCAAAATGTCACCCAAAGGACAAGTGCAGCAGCTTGGCCTCTCCTTTCAGCTGGCCTGATGGCACTGCCAGCGGTGAGGATGTCCTTTGTCCCCTCAGCATGGCAGGCACCAGCTCTGCTCTCTCCCTTCCTCCAGCCCCACTGCAGCCACACATCTGGCACAGGCACAGCCTGAAACATGTCCTGTGGCATGGTGGCTCACAGTATCAGGTGCCACGATGCCAGTACAGCCACGGGGCTGGGCACCTCTGGCTGCAGTGCCCACGGCCATTCCTGGTGAGGTGAGCTGCTCCTGCCAGGCTGGTGCTGCCGGAGCTGTCGGCGTGATGAAAAGCCTCCCGCAGCAATGCAGATAACATACAAGCACAGGTCAGGCGAGGCCCCTGTAGCCCATCCATCAGACGCAGCAGCTACAGGCGCTCCTGGTGCCACCATCTGATGCACGTTATCCGGCACAAATGTGTTTCTTCCCCCAAGGTTAAACGGATGAGTGAGGTTCAGGCGCTGACAGCTCCGCCTGCCCCGCGCCAGCGATAAATGAGCTGCAAGAACCAGAGGGAAAAAAAAAGGTTTGTTTTCTGTCAAATGCTCCTTTTGATGGTGCTGGCACGAGGATGGTGGCAGTGTTGAGATGAACGTGAGGATGGAACCTACTTCTGGTGTGGCCGCAGGGCAGCCAGTGATGGCACCGTCACAGCTGTGTTGGGTGACGGGCAAGAGCAAGGGCTTGGTGAGCTGCTGGAGCACTGAGGGATGCTGGCAGCAGGCACTTGGTGTGGCCCCAGGGTCCTGTTAAGACATGCTGGGACTGGCAGGGATTGGATGGGATCGTGGCAGGCCTGATCCTTCCCAGGGTGCCTGCCTGCCCTGGGCATTTCCCCAGACAGAGTGCCAGGTGGGGGTCCCCCACCCTTTGCAGTGTCCCTGCCAGGCTGCTGTTGCCCTGCTCAATGTCACACTTGGAGCCTGTCAACGCTGAAAAAGGTTTGCAGGCGATAAGCGATGGGGCTGCGGCGGCGCCGTGCCGCCCGCGTGTGATTTACTGCGGCGTCGCTAACGGAGCGCAGATTTTTCTTAATCTAAATTGAAAACTACTCAAGTAGAAAAATAATTTCATTGCTGCATCCTGAAGGGGCAGGGGGAGAGGGAGGGGAAGAGCTGTGCCAGGATGGGAAGGGCCACAGCTACCTGCACTCCCTGCGCCACCATTCCCCATGGCCTAGGGCAGCTCCCGGGTGGGGGACATTGCGGCTGCTCCAGCTCAGGCAGGAAAACCGGGTTGTGTGGGGAGGGGGCAGCTGCCAGCTCTGGGGTGACAGGGCACGTCCAGTCCCAGCTGGGACGCAGCCCCCCCAGTACAGGTTGATGCTGGCACAGGTGGGGATGTGCAGCCTCACAGATAGATTGGTAATTTGGAGCAGGAGTGAATTCTGGGAGCATTTGCTGAGCTGGATAATAACGTGCCCAGTGAGCTGCATCCCATGCATGCTGCCAAATTAAAGAAATTTTTTTCTCCTTTAATTTAAAAGTCACCGTTGGGAAATTTCCACTGGCCGCAGCAGTGATTTCCCCTAGGCTGCCTTCCTGGAGAAATCTTTAATTTTGATTGTCACACTTTGCGGAGTTTATCTCAGGGAAGTAGAGCCATAAATAAGGTGCTGCTTCAGCACCCAGGCTCCAGCTGTACCAGGACAGTGAGTGGCACCGGCACAGGTGGGGAGCAGGGAGACCCTGACCACAGGCACCCTCTCCCCTCACACCTTCCTCTTCCCTCCTGCCTCCAGCCCCATCTAACCTCGGCTCCGTGCCTGGCTTCTCACAGCCTGATTTCACAGGTCAGCAACCTTTAATTACCCGGGCCTGTCCCCACCCCTCCCACCAAATGATCCGTAGGTTCATGAAAATCTCATTAACCACAATACCACAGCTGGGTTCCCATGCTGGCACTGGACCTGTTCAGCTTCTGCTGTGCTGCAGGCTCAGCCAGTGTGCCCTGGCATCCAGCACCATGGGACCCCAGGACCAGTCATGCAGGGATCCTGGCCAGGAGCTGTGCCAGGCTTTCAGGGTGGGAAAGTGGCACAGGAGAGGGAAGGGCACAGGCTGTGTTTTGCTTACACCTTCACAGCCCCAGCTCAGCTGGTCATGGTGCTGTGGGGCTGGAACGGGTGTCATGGTCAGACTGGGGAGGTGGCAGCTCCCAGGGCTTCCCTGGCACCTCTGGTGCCTCCAGCTCTGGGGAACCACCACACAACCCTGACAAAGGGCCTGTCCTCTCCCTCCTGGGGCCTGGGGAGGACATCTCCCAGCAGCTTTTGAGCAATTAAAGGAATTTTGGGAAGGGATTCAGGCAGCTCCCTTCGGCACAGAGCCGGCACAGCAGTGCCGGGTGAGCTCAGGAAAGGTTACACCATTTGCATTTTACCCTTCAGTAATTCCAACACTTACGGGTGCAATTAAGCGGCAGCCTGGTGTTATGAAGCTATCAGGGCGGAGAGACCTGAATCCCAACGAACTCCGTGTGCGTGCCTGTCCCAGACTGCTCCATCTGTCTGCAGTGACACCGCGGCCATGCCGGCAGGTCACAGCGATCCCATTCCATCGGATGCCCATTGTTCCCCTGCCGGCGGCTCAGCCCTGTCCAGGCACCCGGTTTTGATACTCACGGAGGGTGAGCACAGATGCCACCCTGCAGGGGAGTGAGTGTTGGGATGGTGGAGCAGGTCCAGGATTGTGCCATACTCGTCACCACAACAAAGCATCTGGTCTGCTGGTGCCCTCCAAAGAACAGCCCCTGGCCTGCTTTGTTTTATGTGTGACCCCCTGATGCTGCAGAGATGGACAGACCAGGATGCCTGTCCCAGTGCCAGTGGCACATCTCTCCTGTGGAACAGGGTCTCCTCAATGTTTGGTGGCCCCTACCCTCTAGGACGACAGGGGTTCTGTGACCATTCTCCTTTCCTGCCTCAGTGGGACAGCAGGCTGGGAGAACTGCTGCCTTCCCCTTTAAGCATCATTCCAGCTTAATTCGATGGTTTTGAGTCCCGGCTCATGATTTCTGCAGCAATTTGGGCTGAGATTTCTCTCTTTCCCTCCATTATCCACTCTGATTAACTCAGCTGGCCCTGTCAGCTCCCATTCCGGCGCGGGGAGCCCGGTGAGAGCCTGTTAAAATGCATGAGCCTGTGGCAGTTGCTCCACTGCCCAGTGAGGCTGAACGGAGGGAAGGGGCTGCAGGCAGCAGGGCCATGGTGGGGAGCTGGGGGCTGTGGGGGTCCAGGGCCGGGGTGCAGGTGCTGTGGGGGTGCCAGTGTCCCACTCTGTCAGCATGGGGGTGTCCTGGGCAGAGCTGAGCTGGGGGGGATCCTGGGGGGTGCAGGACACAGTCACCCCCACATGCCAGGCTGTTGGGCAGCTGAATCTTCTCCCATGCAAAGGCTCATTTCCCATTCCAGCTCTGACTTGTTCCCTTTTTCTCATTTTAATAAAGACGAAAGCATCCGGAAACGCGGCTGCACCCGCCAAAGAGCGAGATCTGACATAATTAAAAAGTGGCTTCAATCAGGCTGTTTTCCTAATGGTTTGTCATATCAGCCCGCACGGCCCTGCACCCCCTGTGCTCCCAACCCCCTGAGGCATCATTTACATTTCTTAATAACCCCTCATTAATATTCATGACGTGGGGAGGGTAATAACGGCTGAGTGCACACCACTAATTCAATTTCAGCGAGCCTCAGTGTGTTTAGTTAATCACTGGGGGACCTGGGTTACTCAGTACAATTATTTATTCGGAATTAGATCTCGAGGCATCTGGGTTGAAACCTGAACTCGGAATAAAATTAAACCAGGATTCTCCTCCTCTCTTCCTCCTGCTACTTCTGCTCCCATCCATGGTTCTCAGCATCCCCTGCACCCCTGCTTTGCTGGGATGAGGAACTGGAAACACCAGTTTCCAGTTTCCCATGCTGGGACCGTTGCAGTGGCTGGGATTTCTCCTCATCTGCAGCTGCTGCTATGTACTGGCTCCTCTGTGCCCATCCAGGGAAAAGTGTCAGGAAAGGACTGGGGATATGGTCAGCCCCGAGGACTGCACCCCATTCCCTGTGGAAGGTGGATGCCTGGGAACAGGAAGCCAGGATTTCTGGAGTCCTTGTTCTCCCGACCAAGCCAAGTCCCAGGGTTTGCTCCAGCTTATCCAGAGCCTTCAGCCCCTTACCCAGCTTTGTTGTATGTTCCACCTGGGAGAGGCTGGTGTCACCCAGGGCAGCTGCTTGTCTCCATCCTTCTCTTATTTCCTTGAGAGCTTTTTTAATACTTTGCTTTTGCTTCTGCTTTTGCTTTTTAATTCAGTATTTGGTCCCTGTGCTCTAACTCACCTTATTGGATAAAAATTCCATTATTGATTCCTGCCCTGTAGGACTGGATGAGAATTGGGTTTCCCAGGTGGCAATGTGGTGCCTCAGTTCTTCGAATTCCTGCTTTTGGGTTGTTTTTTTTTTTTGNNTTTTGGGTTGTTTTTTTTTTTTGAATGTTCTCTTTGGCCTTTGAGTCCTGGCAGGAGGTGAATTGAACATTTTCTATCCCTTTGTTTGACAAGAAACTTGAGGCGAAAGTGCCGCCTGACTCACTGTGCTCAGATTGGGGCTCTTCTCATCATTGACGGTTTTTGCCTTCCCCCAGCTCCTCCCAGAGCTGTTCCGCTCAGCGGGAATGAGGTGGAGGGGAAGCCTCGTGGCAGGAACAGGTCATCATCATATTCTGTGTGTCTGTGGATGGTCAGTCCTTGTCCCCACTGCTCTCCGTGTGTGTGTGCTACACCTGCTTGCTGTGGTTATCCCTGGATGGGGGTCAAGCTTCCCAGTAGCTGCATCCTGTTCCCAGTATGTGCCAGTACCCCTCGAGGGTCTCCAAATGTGGTGGTTTCACAGCTAGGAATTATCTGAACACTCAACACCCAAAGCCAGATGAGCTAATAATTATCTTCTATTTATCTCATCTTTAGCATGCAGATTTGTTGAGTTAATTTTGCCACGACCAATCTACTATATTTTCTTGAAACAATGGGGGATGCACAGAACTCCTTCAAAAACATTATATACTTTTTTAATTTTCTGAGATTTCTTAAACCAGCCTCCTGCTGAGATAACTGTGTAATAGCTGCGATCATTATGAAAAATTCTTTTAGCTCAAAACTGTTTTTTAGAGCATAGTTGAAATAAATTCAGTAGGATTTTGGCCGGGTTGACTCTCTCCTAATTATTCTTATTTGTTAAATTGAGAAATGCCTCGGTCTCTCTGGGGTTCTGCATCTTGTGGAATTACAGAGCGATTTGTCCCGACCTCAGCAAAGAGAGGGGCCGTCACGTCGCTCCTGCCGCACTCAGAGCCCAGTTACTGGCCTGTTTTCAAGGTGACAGCGGTTAATGACGCCGGGTATAAATAGAAGCGTGTTGTCAATAAACGCTGGCAGCAGTCGCCTGCATTCCCGAGCGCGGCTCAGCCCGGGGAGCGTTTTTAGAAGGTTGTGGAAAAATGTGTCACGAGAAAACGCTGATTGTCGCTGTCCCCGAGGGGCGGCGGCGGGGGGACTCTGCTGGGTGTCGCTTCCCCCGCTGGGTGACAGTGGCGCTCCCGGGGCACAGCGGGGACGGGACCCTCGGTCCTCACTTCGCCCGTGGCACCGGGAGCTCAGGGCAGGGAGGGTCCTCCTGTCACCGGGGGTGCGTCGGGGTCTCATCCTCTCCCTGCCCTGTATCACGTAGCACCGGGGGACAGGCGGGAGGTCCCCAAGCGCTGCCCTGGGACCACCGAGGGGGGCGGGTGGCCCCAGCAGGGCTCGCACCGTGGGACGGAGGTTGCCCCGCTCCGCCCACTCCCGTTCGCGACAGCCCCGCGCTGCTTTACAGCAGTGTGGCGCACCCCACCTCTCCCTTTCCGGCACGGTCCCCTTCGCCTCGCTTTCCGGCAGTGTGGCGCCCCACCACCCGACCTGCGCTGTCTGCCTTACGGCAGGTGTCGCGCGGCCCGGGTGGTTTGCGACAGGTTCCCGGTGGCGGGGCCCGGTGGGTGCGATGGACGTGGGGGAGCTGCTCAGCTACCAGGTGAGCTCGGGAGGTTGGGCCCTGCTGGGGGTGTCGCGGTCCCCTGCGCTCCGGCTGCCAGCGCGGAGGTGCCCTCGTCCGTGGCTCCGTTGTGGCGGCAGCGATGCTGCTCCGGCTCCGGTGCGGCCGCGGGCCTGGGGCGGTCGGAGTGCGGGGCCTGCCCGGCCTCATTCGGTGCGCTCGCACGGGGTCTGGTTAAAGTGTCGCTGAGTTTTGGGGATCTCTCCCCCTCTTCGGAGCTTCGGTGCTCGGCCGGACCCCGTTACCGGGGGCTCCGCAGGACCGCGGCTTTGGCGCTGTCGTTTCGGCCACTGATGGGCAGATTGGTGCCCGCCTGTGCCTGGAGCGAACGCTGAACTCGTTCCATGGCTGTTCTAGCATGGTTTTTTCTTCCTGTTTTATGACAAAACCAATTTAATTTCATTTTCATCAAAATAGTTTTTTTAAGTTTTCCTTTACTCGGTGCGTTTTCTTCCATTGCCCTGCGGTCATTGATTGCTCGTTGTGTGTAGGTATCGGGTGTGTTGATTTATTGTCCCAGGAGCAGATTTCGGGTGTTCCCTGTGAAACTGGGAACGAGGGTATGAAGTGGAATAACATTTTGATACCTTGGCTGGGATAGTGTTGGGCTTTGCTTCAGGTCTCAGCCCGCCCTGGGGTTTCTTGGGTGAGGAAGAAGACATTATCAGCCGTGTAAGTGTGGCCAGGTCTGCTCCTGAGCTGAGAGCACAGAATTCCTTGTGGAACTCAGTGTGTGCCTCATTCTGTGGGGCACAGAGGTGAAGGGAGTGTGTCCTGGGGTGACACGATCGTCTGGTTGGGTTTGGGAGCTGGGGGAGCAGTTTGCTGTGTCTCGCTGTTCACTCCATGTTTGTGCTTTGGGAATGTGTTGTTTGGAGATACTCAGGGAAAAAGGGAAAGTTCCTGTTTGGTTTGAGAAGTTTCTCAGCAGTTTTCCCAATAGGTATTGAAGTGTCTGGGGCATGGCTGTGGGAGGAGTCTGTCTTTGAGAGCTCCACTGGATTCCTCCTTGATAATCTCCAGGATGTTTGCTTCTGTCTCAAACATCCTTCCACATCCTGCTGCATCCAACAGCACGGCCCTGCTGGTCTGACGTCTACTGCACTTCTGTATTTCTCTATCCTTTTAAAATGTGATTTTTCAAAATCAAATTAGAATTTTCATTCCTTACATTCCTTTGATTCTTTGGCCTTCTCCACCCCTGGTGTCTGGGTGTTAGCAGTGTCATCCCTTAGATGTCTGGGATGCAGGCTAAGGCACAGAGTGGCAAACCTGAACAAACTTTGTCATTTTTTAGCCAAGTTCCCGTTTGGGGTTTTGTTAGTTGATTTTTCTCTTGCTCTCAGAATTTGAATTCCCCAGGATTCCCTCCACTCTGGAGGGAAGTGTCCATCCACCTTGCTTTGCCCCCTTGGATTTTGTACAGCTTTCCCTTGGATGAGCTTTCAACACGGCAAGGGCTGATTGCTTGTGACAGCAGGGGCTGTATTCTGTAGAGATAAAGAAATGTTGCTTAGCTGCAGGGTATCTAAATTTTAATTTCATTTCTTGCTGCTGAAATAGTTCTTAGCTGTGGGGAAAAGCATTCTGCAGCTTTCAACCACCTGCTGAAATGGTTCCTGAAGGATTTGTGCTGGCTCTGTGCTCTGCTGGGCTCTCAGCTGAAGGCAGGTGGTTCTTGTGTCACTAGGCGAGGTGATGCTTTGGTGAGCACTGGAAGTCAGTGGTGCTGAATTCAAACCTCCAGAACTGGGTACAAGGGTGAGTACAGGTGAAAGGAGTGGAGGACCAGAAGGCAGAGAAATAGCTCTGGTTCTGAGAAAATGAGATTCCCTTCTGTGAGGGCATTTCTGGCTGAGAGGTGGGGAAAAATAGTTGGAAACAGCAGATTTCACTGCCTCCCATCCTGTGGGTCAGGCTCTGCCTTTGGGGAGGGTGGCTTTGCAGCTCACCCGGCAGCTCCTGGCCCACTCCAGCCCTGGATTTAGGAGCTTCCCTGCTCTGGCCTGAGTTGTGGGCTGGTTCAAGGTCTCTTTGGTTGTCCTCGTTGCCGGGATGGTACTGACTGTCAGGGAGGTGCTGTAGTGCCTCAGCTTTAATCTCTTGTTGCAAATGAGTTGGTCTTCTTAACCTCCCTCAGCACAACCCAAAATAATTGCTTTTCTCTTACAGTGTTTTGAATTTTCTCCTCTAAATGTGTAATCTGTGCCCTTGCTTCGGCAAGATGATGTTCCCCCTCAGAGCCAAACTTGGCGTGGAAGGCTGCAGGCACCGTGCCACCAATTCAGCACCGAGTGTCTGCCAGAACAGGAAAAGAAACCTCTTGCAACAAAAAATACAATTAAACAGCACCTGGCCGTTTTTACAAAGCTCAGGAACCCATAAACTTTACGTGTTGCTGCAAAACAGTTGCAGATGGTCTAAAGTGATGATTAAATATTGCTGCTGTTTGCCCAGATCCTCCGTGTTTGGTCTCTGATTACAGAGGGTAATTAAGAGGACAAAGCCAACTCCGGGGCTATTCAGAGTCCTCTTTCAGTTGTCCTTGGAGGAAATAAGGGAGATTATTTGAATTCTCATTAAAGGCAGATTTCATCACCGTAAGCAATCATTGCAAACCGGCTAATCTTCTGATGGAATGTCAGTAAGATCAAATAATGGGGTAACTAATGGGGTGGGATCTGACTTCACTGTGCTGGGTGACCTCCCCATTGTCTGCCAGGATGGGGTTTGGTGCAGGGATGGATCTCGTGTATCCATGGGGGCACATCATCATTGCTGCTGCTGGGATGGATACTTTGCTGTCAATTTATAAAGTCATGGATGCATCTGATGCTAAGGGCAGCTCAGCTGAGCTGGTTGTTGACTGCTTACAGCATTATTACCTCAGTAGCTCCTCTCCTGCTGGCAGTTGAAACACGGAGCCAACACTGGCTCAGCTGTCTGCTTCATCCTTTGGCTCTGCTCCTGGGAGTACAGCCCCGTGCTGCCAGAGCTGTCTTGGTGCTCTCACAGGGTAGCAAGTGAATCTCTAATTTACTTCCCAATGTATTGTCTTTGACCACCAAACCAGAGGGTGTAAAGAAGGATCTCTGTCCTGCACCTCCCTGATGTGCTCCTTGGGTGGTTCAGAGCCTCACGAGGGAGGGCACAGGGGTTTATTCCCTCTGAAATTAATAATCCATATCCATGTGGGTACAGTGTGCGCTTGTCATTGCATTTGGCTTTATGTTTATGTGATTTTGGAGCACTTGGGTCTCTGAGATTCCTGATTTTCTTGGGGTAGGAGTTCTTCCAGTTTTTAGCACTCATATCCTGCACCATTTAGAAGTGCTGTGTGTCATGCCTCAGGAAGAAAAAGCATGGAAAAGTGAGATTGATAGCAGCCTGGTTTATCACAAACATTGGAAACAAAATTAGGAAGTCATTGAAGATTCCTCTGGAGATTAGAGACCCAAACTGACAGCTGCTGTGCTGCTTTCTGAGTGGCTCTTCGGAGCGGGCTGGGATGTGGGCACAGAAGAAGCTGCATCATTTATGAAGATTTATTTCAGATTTCATTAGCAAAAAATTTCTGAGCTTCACAGTAACAAGGTTACTTACAAAACAGATACCTTAATAATATGAAACTCCTGAGTATTTCCTTAGTAATGGGAAACTACTGAGACCTCTCTAAACCTTCCTCATGTTTGGTGAAGGCTGAAGCAATCAGGATTCTGAGAAATGTGTGTTTTGACTTTGTGGTGTACTTAACCCTGATATTAATGTGCAATCACTGCTTGGGGGGAGCCCAGGGGCACTGGCAGATTGTTGTGCTTTGATTTAGGACCTTGTTTCCCTGTCCCTTGTGGCACACGAGGGTGCTGCTCCTGCCACCCTCGGCCTTACCTGGCTGTGCATAAAGCAGGACCTGTGTCAGGTGTGTCTGGGGAAAGTCTGTGCCCAAAGGCTTGGCCCCAGGGAGTGTCAGCTCGGGATATGTCAGCAAACTGACACAACCAGCACAGGAGGACTACAGGAGAAAGGGAAAGATAATTCTCCCGTTCCCAATTACCAGCTTCTGTTTACTTTATCATATTTTATAAACACTAGCTTTTTAAAAACCCTTTTGTATTCATTGGCTTTTGTGTGGTGCTATCAGTGTTAGATTTAAATGAGAATGCCTACTGAATAAATTACTGTGAATGCCCTGCATTCAACAGGAACAGAATTAAGCTTAGCTAACAAAACAGTTGAAAAATGCTTTTCTTGTGCATTTTCTAATGAATTCCAACTTCTTGCTAGATTCACCTTAGCACAACTAAGTAAAAAACCCCACATTTTGTTTATCAAATGATTAACTTTCTCTTTTCTACCAGAAAGGCAGAACTTGTGCAGATGTCTGCGAAGCTGTGGAATTGGTTAAATAAATGTGTTTGGACACAATCTGTGTGTTTGCTGAGCGAAATGCACCAGGCTGGGTGCAGCAACCTATGGGCTTAATTCTTGCTAGTTGGTAGCAGTCCTTTGCAAAACACAAATGCAAACCCAAGATGAAAATCAATGAACGGAAACTAATGCCTGCCTTAAATCAGTTGTTCATGACTGTGCATCTCTTGTGGAATGAGCAGGACCCAGGTGTTCCACTCGTGCCTTGGTTTCGTGGCTTTAATAAGTGCTGCTTGGGAGCAGCAATGTTCTTAGCGAGGTTTTTGCATAACATCAATAAGGAGAGGCAAAGCCTTAATGCCTGCTTAATAGCGTTTGCCCGGGATTCAATTACTGCCTATTGCCAGGCTGCTGGCAGCGTTAATGATCGCACGCGGGGCACTTCCATGATTTATCATAATGATTCTGGGATGTGTTAGGGTTGCCTCTCCCAGCAATGCATAAATACCAAAAAGGGTAAAATAATTGAGATGGAAGCAAGGGTGTAAATTCTGATCTTGAGGATTGTATACTCAGAGGAAATGGGGAGGGTTTTATGATGGAGTTTTAATTCAGGTTTTGTTCTGGGATGCAATCCCTTCCCCTGGCACATTACTTTGCATCTGACAGACCCCCAGCTCCCTCAGCTTCTCATTACACCTCAGGCTTGCCAGGGGCTTTGGTCCTTTTTAATGTTTAGAAATGAGAGTGAGGAATGGGATTCCAGTTCCAAATTAGGAACATCCATGGCAAATCTTGTTGAGATTTAGATGTAAATTTCAGGATTTATGTCACTAATTGCTGTATCTGTGTTTGTGACATTAATCTGTCAAAGATGGTTTAGGATGAGTAGGATATTACCGAGGAATGAATGGATATAGGAAGGGCAGCGCCCCTTGTGACATCAAGGACATTGAGTAAGGGTATGCATTTACTGAAGTTTTTTCCTTGGATGATGTCATTTAAAAGAGCACATTTTCCTTATGCTTTTTATGGTGTTGTTGGTTGCTCAGGGAGTGTTTGAATTATTAGTTGTTGTCAATGACACGTTTGTTTCCAAATGGATCTATGTGAAATTATATTTTAATGTACCTAGAAGATAAGTAATAGGAATCTGCTTAAAAAAAAAAACCAATCCACAAAACCCTTCAAGCAAATAAATTTTTCATTTCACAGAATCTCTGGGTATGCTTCCATGTCATGGCCATTGAATTATGAGCCAAGTAACTGCTTTAAAGGTGCATGGAGGCACTTTAGAAGGGTTTTAAGTCAGGAATGTACCATCCGTAATGGAAATGGCAGAGAAGATATAGGGAGAAAGGAGACTGATAACAGAGCTTGAACAGGTCTGCCTGGGAGCGAGCAGATACAGCTTTGATTTGTGCTAATGTGTTGTCTGGGAAACTTGATTCTGCATCTTCCCTGAAGTGGTGACAAGGTGGTAACCCTGAAAACAAGGTGATCCCAGCCAGGCTGCTGTCTGGCCTGCTTCTTAACTATAATTATCTCCTCATGTGCTTTTTGGGGCTGAGTGGGGGCCGGGGGTGTGTGTTATGTTTTTACACCTCTTGAAAGGAGCATTTTCTCCAGAGCAGATAATTTACCAGCTTGTTGTTGGTACTGGGCTGTGCCACTGGTGCAGCACGTGGCAGAACTGGAACCACACTTGGATTCCCTTATGAGCCTGGAAGGTTTATTACTCTCTGCAGCCCCAAAGTTCCTAACCTGCCAGGGAGCTGGAAATTCCCGAATTGATGCTCACACTGGTGCCAGACCTGGCGGGAGATGACAGTCACTTATTTCCTCTGCACCTTTCATTGGATCAAACAGGAGAAAGATGCCAGTCTCAGATAAAAGCAGGGCCTCTGTTCATGGAAGCCTGGTGTGACTTTCCATTTTAGACAGAGGGTCCCACAGAGCAGAAGAGAAGGAGCTGCCTGCCAGGTGGTGTTTTTTAAATTAAGATGGACACATGTTAGACCTAATGAGGTTACAAAATCACCTACAAAGTGCCTTGGGGAGTGATGTAAAGTAGAAGAATTTTTGTTAATATTTTATTATTCTTGACACATACACTCCTTTTAAATAGTAAAGAATTAAGCTTTGTTTTGCTGTAGTTATGGAGCATGGAGTACTCCTGTTCCAGCTTGGTTGTCCTTCAAAAATGTGAGAAACCAAATTTAATGTCCTTGTAGCTATTGAGGGGAAAGTTTTTCCTTCTATTGCAAATGCCTTTATCCCTTTCTGCCTGAATGAAAACCTGGGATTAGCATTAATGGACTTCTTCTTGTCCTTGTAAAATTACCTTTAATTTTGACAATCAACTAGAAGTAGTGAAATAAAATAATAGGTTGTTCCAAGCAAACCATGATGGTTTGGGTGCTGTTTTATCCATTGCCAAGCCCCTGCAGAGCTGCAGCAAGCAGCAGTCCTCCTTGTCCTGCCTACACTGAGTTGGGCTGATGCTGCTTTTACTTGTCAGCAAACTTCAGACAGAAGGATGGGGGTGAAATGGGATGCACAGAGGAATTCAATATAATCTTGTATATGTTGTGGGTAAAAAATTATCTTTCTCTGCTGTCTGCTGAGCATATCAGCCTGCTGGCTGTGAAATGTGGGGTTGTCTCAGCTGAGTCAGCAGATTGGGGTTCCTTGATGGGCAGCTGTGCCCCACTGAGCAGGGCTGTTGGGCCACTCCTCGTCTGTGCACTCCTTGTCCTTGCTGTCTATGGAGATATTTTCCCGTGAATTGTGTTCATAGATCAAAGAAGGTAGGATGTTGACACAGCTCTTGGCAGAGGCATTCATCTACTCATGTGATGTTCCAGTTCACTAAATTAATTTCCTTTCCAGTTTTCGGAGTTGTTAAGTGTCGTGTAAGCAAATCTTTTAAACAACTTGTAAGAATTTCCTCGATATGGCTTGTAATATTGGTATTCTGGTTTGCAAGGGTCACTAAACACTTGTATTCATTCACCTTTTATTTCTCTGACTTCAGCCTAACAGAGGGACAAAAAGACCCCGCGATGAAGAGGAAGAGGAAATCAAAGCACGTCGCAAACAAGCCAGTGCCCGAGAGCATGGTCGTCATAGGGAAGAAGAGTCTGCTGCCCTGGAAGAAACTGATGACGAGAAGAAGAAACTCCTTCAGATAATTGAGAGGGATGGAGAAGAGGAAGATGAGGAGGTAAGTCCTGTGGGAAAGGAGAGGCAGTGGAAATAACCAAAAACCAAACCCCTTCTCTGTGATTTCCATTTCTTACCATGTAGGTGGTGCCTTAACGTGATTTTCCTGTACTCCTACAGCTTCAGTTCGTGGATTTGCTTTCCTGCCCTGCGGGGGGTGTTCATTAATTTCAAATTTCTCAAATATATCAGCTGAAGATTCAAAGCAGGGGTGAAAGGGAGAGGGCTTTCAAGTCTAATCTTTGTTTGGTCTGAGAATACCCAAATCACCTTCTAAAGTATATTTTTAGGAAACAGTTTCTGTGTTCTAACCAATTTCCTGACTATTGTTCTCATCAGTACCCCCAACCATGCAGCTTCTCCCCCTCTTTGTAGCTGTGCAGCAGCAGCAGCAGCAAATAAACAAACATTCTTCTATACAGGAAAGGTCTTGGGTCACAGGAGGGGGGTGGCAGCTGTCAAGGGTAAATGATTTCAAGCCTTGGAGACAGAAATCCAATGTTGCATTGGCCTTTCTGCCAAGGGCCAGGGAAAAGATCACTTTATAAATGTGACACATGGATTGGTATAAATCTAGAAGATATTTGCTTCCTGCTGCCTGTGTCCTGTTTGATAAAAAAACAAGTGATATTCACCACTGCAGAATCATGTAGCTTTGTAAAATATCATTGTCCTTTGTATACAACATTGCCAGCATCCGTCTTTGAGAATCTCCCTCGTTTTTTTGATGTTGAGCTATTGCCATGACAGTTGTTGCTGATAGCAGAGAAAGATAATGCAGGATTTCTGTAGCATTTCAGCTCCAGGGAGGATGGATCGAGAGAAGAGTCCTCCTGACTGGCTAGAGTCTTGTGGGTTCCTGCCAGTCCCTGATCTTTGTCAAGTGGAGTCCTCCCAGCCAGACATTTTAAAGGCTGAAAGTCCAGGCTTTCTTTAGAGCTCAAATCTCTTGTTTATTACTTTGGACTGCAGTTAATATAAGTGCCATTAAAATGTGCTTTGTCCCAGTAAATTTGATGGGAAGAAGCTAATCTGTAGGACACTGCAATACTGAATGCAAATTCAATACAAGATATAAAGCAGATCTTAATGAAGATATTGTAGTGATATGTGTTAGAGGAAGCAAACAATCAAAGGGAACAGAGGGAAGCAGTGTCAGCATGTGTGGGTTGAAATCCCAATGCAAGAAGAATGTGCTTTGGGCAGTGTAGTATTGATTGGCTGGATGGGGTGGTGACATGAGTGGGATGGCAATGAGACAGGTTGGGCAAAGGAACGAAGGAAATCCAATAATAACTGAAGGCTGGGGCTGGTGTTGTTATTGTAATGGAGTTTGCTGAAGAAATGGAGATTTTCTCTCTCATACCAGGCTGCTGCTTAGAGTCACTGACCAAAGAATCTGCAACACTGGCTGCAACTCTTGATTTAATCCTGAGCAAGGGATGGGCACAAAACCTGGCTTGAGATGAGAGGGCTTCTGGTTTGGTTTTTGTTTTGTGAGCTTCTCTTAAATAGTGGTTGTAACACAGTCAAAGAGGAGATGGAAGAGGTTACACAGGGGAATCTACATCATCATTTTTTTAATAAAAGAAGTGCATTAAAATCATAAACTAAGGAAAATGTTCGTAGGTGTCAGGGAGGCAACCGAGGCTGCATTGCTGCTGTACAGTAAATATACAACTCCAGCTGAGAGACACCTTAGAAGCATTTACAAAGTAAAGAGAAAATACTAGAGTAGAATATTGATTTATTTTTTTCTTTAGGAAAAGGCTTTAAGATAGCAGTGAAAGCTTATCCAAGTGAGGAAAATGTGGAAGAACATAAATTCAGAGCAGTTAAATGTAGACTTACAAAAAGCAATAACACAAGGGACTTCTGCAGAGAAGCTCTCTGTGGACACAGGCTGTGAGTGCAGGTTTGTTCTGTGTCAGAAGCAAAAAAGCCTCAATGTGTACTGGTGGTGCAAGGTTATAAGAGCTGTAAAAGAATAGCTTGAGGTCTGAGCTGGAGTGGGTAGTGATGGTGTGTGAGGTGTTGGCAGGTCTCTGCTGTGAGATTCCAGAGCTGGCTGGAATTCTGAGGGCCCTGGCTGCAGTCCCACCACATTGCTGATATTTCTCCAGCCATCCAAAGCTCGCTTTTCTGCCTTTTCTGTTTTGGTCAGGAGGAACCTTTGGATGAAAGTTCAGTGAAGAAGATGATTCTCACCTTTGAGAAGAGATCCTACAAAAACCAGGAGCTGCGGATCAAGTTTCCTGATAATCCAGAGAAGTAAGGCTATGCTTAACTTTTTTCCCTTTCATTTTGGGTGTAAGCTTAAATCAATTGCTGGAATATAGAGATGTTTTCAGATACATAAGGCTTATGTAACAGCAGTTATTGCCTTGTAGTTCTTCTAAATATTATTTGAAACTGACTGACTTTGTTAATTAAAAACGGCTTTGTTGAGACTCTGGTGAGGTCAATATATGGCTGGCAGCCCAAAAACCATCATAAGCCATAATCAAAGGTTTTATCCTATCGTTTGATGTGAAGGTGTGTGCTTGCGTAGCAGCCAGAGATCTCTGTGGGGAGGAAATCATTTCATGGTACTCAGTGCTGTGGTGAGCAGAATGGCTGGATGGGCTTGGAGAGCCAGATGTGGTGTTTGTATTGTAGAAGCCTCTTCCTCCCTTCAAGGTGTTCTGTTATTCACATTAAAGGGATTTCTTCCTAGACTTCAATGCCTTCTTTTTTTTTTTTTTTTNTTTTTTTTTTTTTTTGTCCAGTTTGCTGTCCTTTCCCTTACTCAGATTATTTTTATGGGCTTCAGACTCATACAACCCACATACTAATATGTGTTAGCTGGGGAAGGTGCAGCTCTTTGCAGAATTTATTTTATAAGCAGGTTCTTTCATGTGTAGCTGCAGCATCTTGATTTTAATTTTTTCTTGAAATTCTAGAACTGATTTATAGAACTGGAACAAATCTGCTTATTTACTCTATGTAAATTAGACAGTAGAAATGTTTATGCTGCTGCAGGGTTAAACTTCAAGGGGCAGGCATAGGACAAGGAGGATAGAAATGCTGGTGCCACCTGCATCTGGGGTGACAAGTCCTGTCTGGTGTCTCCTGGTAGGTAGTGGTCTCTTCTTGCCTTTTTATTAACCCTTTTTGTCTTGCCTCAGGTTTATGGAGTCGGAATTGGATTTAAATGACATCATTCAGGAGATGCACGTGATCGCCACGATGCCCGGCCTGTATCACCTGCTGGTGGAGCTGAACGCTGTGCAGTCTCTGCTCGGGCTGCTGGGACATGACAACACAGATATCCTTCAGTTGTTAAAGCAGCTCTCGTGGGAGAGGCTTTCTACAGACTTTCCTGTAATCTCTCATATCCTCTTTCCCAGGCTCCTGTAGATGTTTTTCTACTTTTCCCACCACACTGAATTTATGTCGGTTTTTCGTTTTTTTCCCAGTGAAAGCCGTCTTTGTTCAAGTAATATTGATTCTGAATTTTTTTCAGTTCTGTTATTCGCCTTTCTTGTTTTATGACACTTTTGTCTAGTTTTGAGTGGCAGTGTTAGAGTGTGAGCAGATGAGCAGCAGAGGAGAAGTGAAGGCCTGGGCTTAGCAGCGAAAATCTCAGACTGTGCAAACTTTGTCTGGAATAGCCCCCGTGAAAATGAAACTGTTTTGCCCCTTCTTGCTGAGGGCTGAGCTGTCAGGCTGTCAGCTGTTTGTCATGGATTAGCTCACCACATGCTTCACCTTCCTTTGTCAGTGTGCCCTCTTCATGTGCCCATGCCTGTTGTTTGGTGTGCATAGAGCTCAAGGCTATGGATGGCCCCTCTGGTTAACTACATATCCAGAGACAATTCCATTTCCGTGCTCAGTAAGGTCCAGTGTCACTGACCCTGATCCCTCTGTGCACCTGGCTCTTGTACCTCTGAAACTCTGAGGGCATCTGAGAAAGAATTTCCCATTTTTGGTAGTGTTGATCAAAAACAGTGCCATTTTTTGAATGTCCTGGTGCCTTGATGCTTAGCTGTCAGCTGGGAACTGCCACTATGCCCAGCTCCCCCCTGTGCAGTCTGTAAAAGCAGACCTCAGCCCACTTTGCTTGTAAAATATTCTACAGCAGATTAAGCTGAAAAATTGTTACATGACTTGGGAGATTGTGTGTCTGTGTCCTGAAAACATCAGGGAGTGGAGGGAGCAGTGAAGCCCTGTGGAAAGGGCACTGGGTATCAGCTTGGGACTCAGGCAGTTCTTTTTCCATTTTTATTGATCCATGGCCTTAGGAAGGTAATTTATTCTTTGCTTCTTTATGTATAGAGCAGGAGATAACACTTAACAGCTTTCCTGAGGTGTTTCAGAATATACAATGTGAAAAGGCCTGTTAGTGCTGCGTGTTGTGGTCTGATGCACAGATCTTGGTTTTCTTTTTTAGCACTTTTCTTTATAGCACCATCTATTGAGAATTCATAATTCATTCTTTCTAAGTGGGTGCAGTGATCAGAAGCTAAAACCAAAACATAAATATTTTATTGCATGCCAGTTTATATCAGAGAGCACTGCTTATATGCTTGGGTATTGTGACTTGCATCAGGTAGAACCTTGATGTGGTGAATGCTGGTCTCTGCAAAACAGTAAACCCCACAGTTTCCCTTATCCAAGATCTGCAAGGAAATGGCTCTCAAATAACTGTTAACAATTTATGTTGCATGGGAAGCTCCTCCCATGCAAATCCAATTTCGTGGTTACTGTAGTTTAATTATTTATTTTATAGCAGACACCACAGACTTGTTTGTACTATGTGCTTTTATACTGAATTTCTCATTCATAGGGAAAAAAGGAGCTGTGGGAATAATGGCTGGGATAGCAGAGCTGTTTTCCAGATGAAGAGTGCCAGAGTACAGCTTGCTTTGTCCTGTCAGCCATGGAAAGCTTTGTGCTGGGGTCACTGCTGCTGTCAAAGACTTGTCAGGGTTTCCACTGTGAACTCTTTTTATTTGGTTTGCATCTTGCTTGTCAGTGAGTTTACGGGTAGGAATTTGGCCTGAGAACTGCAATTTTGGGAAAAGTATATTTCTTGTTGTAAAACTGCTGAAGTGTTTTGAGCTCCATTGGAAGCAGAGACTGCTGCTGCTCATGTACAGGGTAGAAGCACTATTAAAGTGAAGCATCTAGACATACAACTGAATTGGTACAGCTCAGGTTTCTAATGATGTTTTGTTAAAACAAATGGGAAAATATTTTTTAAAATGAGTTTTTCAAGGAGAGAACTAAACAAATGGCTCTTCAGATGTGATTTAAATGTGGTGTCTTGAGGGACTAATGCGAGGAGACAAAAGCAATGTCCAGGGGGAGCAAATAATCTGCTGAATGATTCATACAGTTTTACACAAAACATGTGAATGAAAGATGATCACCAACAAGATTTTATTAATGAAAGACATGAAGGCTTCAAGCGAGACTTTGTTTAACTATCTCCTAAATTTTATAGGACAGCTGATACTCTCACTGCAAGCCTCAACAGAAGCTTCCCAGACAGGAATGCCCTGCATGATGAGCTCTGCTGAGTTCTTTGTGTGTGCTTGCAAAAAAACCTGGTTCAGTTATCTTTGTAGCACCCAGGAGACGGCAGAAATTTTCGACTGCTTCCTCCCTGAGCTTTCTCTCCCACAGTTTGATGAAACACCATTCTCTCAATTTGTCCTCATCCATCGTGTATTAACCCCCAGACAACCTCAGTGGTCCTCTGCTCTCCCAAGCCCAGCATGTCAAGGTCTCTCTTTTATTGGGAGAGCCCACAATTGAACAAAATATTCTGCAAGTTGCCCCATGAGTGCCAAGGAGAAGATGAGAATTCCTTCTGTTGACTTGTCAGTTTTTCTCTTGCTGGTGCAGTGCAGTGTGTGATTAGCCTTTGTAAACTGCAGTGACACTCTGCTGAGGTGACACTTGGATGAAGTGACATGCTGGTAATTTGCCTGCAGCTTCTCCAGCAGAAGGTCTCTGCTCTCTCTTGCAGAGCTCACCTCTCCAGCCAGCCCCAGCACGCGGCTGAACCTCGCGAAGAAAAGACAGATGAAAATACTTTTCCTGTTGCTGCTTGTGTGTCTGAGCAAGTGCACAAATAGGAGACCTGGGAGCCAGTTTGTCAGCCTGGGCACTTGAGAGAGATCCATCACAGAGTGGTTATTTAGGACATGCAGAAAACCGCCTCTCCTGCTCTGCCCCTGGGACGTGGGCAGGATTGATCAGTGTGTCTGAGAGAATAGGGAAGTGGGTCTAATGAGCTGGAATACGTCTTGTCGTACAAGGGAGCTGTGCAGCAGGCAGGGGAGCTGTGTGTTATGCAGCTCAGAGTTAATGAGTGAAAATTGGGCTGGCAGAAGCTCTGCTGTTCCTGTGAGGGCTGCAGTTTGAGGAGTGTGCTGCTGAAAATTGGGCTGGGCGGAGGGAGGGCGATGCTCCTGCTGCCAGGGGTGCCCTCGTTGAGTGTGTTTGTGTATCAGGTTAGCAGGGCTATCACTGAGAGCAGAATACCCAAATCACATTATTATAACTCATTTCTCTTTGCTTGTGTTCTGTCTTGACAACGCAGGACGGTGCCTCGTTAGACCAACTCCAGCCTGTTCGATTTGAAAAAAATAAGTAACTACTGTGAAGAAACAGTAAAATTGCCTGATACAGTAAACACAGAATCACATTTGTTTTTATCGTTCCTAATTGTTCAGATTCCCTAATTTTAGTGCTTGTGGGGAAGGTCTGCTGGAGAAGTCTGTGTGCTCTTGTGTGTGGTTTCCTGTGCCCTGCTGCTGTGATTGTAATGCATTGTATCACCTCACTGGTCATGTATTGCCAGTTGCTTTGGTGTCGTGTCATGAACACACTGGCCTAAGAGCCATCTGCTATTGATACTAAATGTGTTTTCCTCCCTCTTGGTTGTCCTTAACACCCAGCACATGTTTCCATAGCTGTGGTTGACTTGCTGCAAGAGCTGACTGATATTGATACTCTCCATGAGAGTGAAGAAGGAGCTGAAGTCCTCATAGATGCTCTTGTAAGTAGGAAACCCCAGATTATTTCAGTGCCTCAACATCTGCCTCAGCCCAGCAATGAACTCTGACCCACCCTGCTTTCTGCAGCTCTGGCTGTCTTTGCTGTCAACATCATGATGGAGACAGCCAGGAGAAGCCTGTTCGGAACCTGCGACCACAATGGCTTTTTTTGATGAAATGCTAGGGTTTGGGGAGTGGGTGGTTTGCACATTGTTGCACCACTTCTTTTTTGGAAGGAGTACTGTGATATTGCAAAATTTGTGTGGGCTGGGAGATTTTTTGGTGCAGGGAGGGAGAGCGAAGTAATAATATTTGTGACTTGGACTGTGTCCCATTGAAAACAGCTTTGTTTGCATTTCCCTTCTCTCCTGTGGAAAAGGGTGACCTGGGTTCACTCAATGAAAAACTGAAGTTTGTGGCAGGACTGTTAGTCAAAGGACACTGATGCTGCTGTGATCTTTCAGTGTCACCTCTTGCACAGGAGGCTGGTTGTCTTCTACCCAGTAACTCCTGTTTCAAGCCCAAAAATGTGGGCTTGGACTGGGGCATCTGTCGGTGGCAGTGGGATTGTTTCTTAACAAGAAGTAAAAACTTGAAAGTTTTCATGTAGCAGAGCAGATGAACTTTAGAAATAAGGATCCCTGTTGGTATAGAGAGTGAACCAACCCAGAAAATTACCTAGGTGGGTAGGAGATGCATTGGTTGGTATTAAGTGTTCTCTGCACAGTTAACTCTCTGAGTGTCTCTTGGCCTCTGGGGGTGGATTTCCCCTTTTCCTGGTATTTGTGCTGGATGCCTCCTGCTCTCCAGCTGCAGAAGGGAGATACCAAACCCTCCAGAGAGGTGATGCCCAGCCAAACATGAGTTTTACAGGTCTGTCCTTCCTTAGAGTTGGTGAGTTGCTTCCTTTGAGGGTCACTATGGCTGTGTCTGCTTCTGTAACTATTGTGTTGAATTTCAAAGACAGGGAATTACAGGTTTTCTTTTGTTTGCTTTGTTTGGCTGTTCTCTTTTCTCCTACAATCCTTCTTGTCCAGTCACTATAATGTTACCTTCCAAAGGTTAATGGCAGTGCCCAGAGCCCAGTTCCTCCAGCTGGCCTCTGGGCTGTTGTTAATTACTCTGCCTTGGTGGAGAGATTGCTGGGTGAATGAAATGGGAGAGAGGAGCTGCTAGAAAAGATGTTTTCTATAAAATATGTGGAGAGGTAGTAAATCAAGTGAAGTTCTTTCTCTGTTTTCATTGTCACCAGCCCACTGATAATAGCCATGTTTAGAGGTTTCATTGTCCTGCTTGAAAGAAACAGGTCAGGCCCATCTTGGGAGAAATGTTTAGATATCTGCTTTTTAGATTACTTTTTTTTTCCTAAAGAAAGTAGGTAAAAGGTTGTAGGGTATCTGAAGATTGTTGCATTGTTTTCTGCAGCAGCCTGTATATGTTGTTTTTCCACATATTTACTGGGCCCAAAGCTGGTTAAGAGTGTTTGAATTGGTAATGTTATTTTGTTTAACTCTTCCGAGCTCATATCCACAATGGAAAGTTTGCCAGAGTCAAGCTGGACTCTCCAATTCCAGTTTTAAAAGGCATATTTCGGGTGTGAATTCTGTGATTCAGGGACTCCCCTCTGCCTCTCTGGTTTTCCTTAACTCACTGAAGTCAACTTAGTGCAGTCACTTGAGAGGATTTAACTGCAGGACTTCGGCTGGTGATGGTTCAACTTTTGGGTTTGGGTCTGTGGGTGTGAGCATCGTTCTGTGAGGTTTTTGTACCTGTTGGGTGGAAGGTCCAGCAGCAGTGTAGGCAGCAGTGACCAGCTGGGAGTGGAGCTGCTCGCAGAGCTGGCAGTTCTCTTGTCCGCACTGGTTGGTGAACCTCGTGCTTCAGAATTCTGAGGGATTATAAATCAGTCAGGCTGGTTCAGGAAATAAAACTGTGACAAGGTGCATGTTTACCTCCTGATGCTTTTCTGTTTAATCTGAAACACGAAACTTGTTCCATTAATTAGGAAAAACATAGTGACAGATTTACATGATGATTCCTCTGTTTCCTCTGAGATTTTACAGCAGGGTTGTTCGTGTCTTCTGGTCATGTCTAGCAGGGTGTTTTTTCTTATCTTTTTATCTTTTCCCTGACCCTGGGGGTTTAGGTGGAGGGTCAGGTTGTGGCCTTGTTGGTCCAGAATTTAGAGCGCCTGGATGAAAGTGTGAAAGAGGAGGCTGATGGTGTCCACAACACCTTGGGTAAGTGGCTGCTGCACAGTCTCCTGCTTCTTTCTGTGGTTTGTACCAAGGGCTGTGAGTTATCCCTTCCTTTCCCCCCTCCTCTTTTTCCCTTGGACTGCCAGCACTGCAGTACCGAATCTGGTACAGCCTTTATTCAAGCACAGCTTGGAATCACTCATCCCTGGAGCCAGAGTTTGTCCTTTGTCCCATGGCTGCATGAAAGGTGCCTCTTCCCAAACCAGTTGTGTTGGGAGGTGCAGATCCATGGGTCACTGCACTGCACCAGAGGCAATCACAGAACTGTTTAAGTTGGTAAAGCTCTCTAAGGTCACTGGGTCCAGCTATTAACCCAGCACTGCCAAGGCCACCACTAAACCATGTCCTGAAGTGCCACGTCTACACAGCTTTTAAAAACCTCCAGGAAAGTGCTCCACTCTCCATGTATTTACTATGAACATATCTGTGAGCTATACTTTGTTTCTGTCTTGATCATATATTTAACTTTGATGTGATAAAGCATTTGCAATTCATGGAAGGACATAACTGCCTCTCTGCCCCTGATCTTCGCACAGCACAGAACCATTGCAGGGTGGTCCCACTGCTGGCAGTCAGACCATCACCCCCTCCTTCCAGTCCTTGGGGATTGTAGTCTCCCAGGACTGTAAGAATGAAAGAGACTGGAAACATGAAGTTTGTAATTTTTGGTGGGGAAAATCGTCTGTTTCCTGTGTCTTTCTTCCCAGGAATCGTGGAGAACATGGCAGAGTTCCGGCCAGAGATGTGCACAGAGGCTGCACAGCAGGGCCTCATGCAGTGGCTGCTCAAGAGGCTGAAGGTGAGCTCATTTCTCACTTTCCTTCTACTGACCAGTTAGCACAAAAACGAGCTAAAGAAAAGCCAGTTGTGCTTGTGTGTGTTGTAAAAGCATAGTTAAGGACAAAATGTTATAGGTCAGGGTCTAAGTCCTCAGCAGTTTTAGTTTAAAGAGACACACTTTGGTCTTGCCTTTATAAATGTCTTGCAGTAGAAATAGTCTCTTTTCATATGATTCATATATGTAGGATTTCTGTGTGTGAGATCTGTAAGACTATAAAAGCTGACCAGTGAGAGGGGTCACTAATATTAACCATTTTATGGCCCACATTTCTAACATTTTTTGAGTTTTAAGTGATATCTGTGTTTAAATGCTGCTGGGGGCAGCTTTTGCTTTGAACTCAACTAATTACCTTTTAAATTAAAAGCTGCTTTTCATATACTGCGTCCTGTGACAGCAAGTTACACTCTTTAACTCTGTCTTGTGTGAAAAGATGCCTAAACGTTCACTGGAAAATGCTGTAGAAAAAGAATAGATAGTTCAGCCGTCTCACAGAAATAGTAAAGGAAATATAGCAAAGAAATTCTGGCTGTTCTCTAACCTGTCAGTAAGGCGTTAGCACTTCCACGTTTAAATGTCTGCATGATTAGAAAGCCTCTGAATTCCAGAAATTCTCCATCAGCTGTGTAAGTGCAGGTGCCCCTCTGTGCACTTCACATCCTTGTTAGCAGAAGTAATCTGTAATTTCTCACTACAGGCAGTAACATAATTATGTCCTTTTCTTAAAAAGAAAAAATGAAGTTAATTTTAGTCTTGGCAGGTAGGTACTGCTGCCTGCCTTGGAATTGCTGTGGCAGCTGAAAGACAGAAGCTTTGGAAAGTAAAATAATCCCAACTAGTATTCCCCTGCTTGGTGCCACAGAACATGGATGCTCAATGGCATTCCAAGCTTGTGCAGGGTGTGTCTGTTGTGTTCCCTGGCTGTGTTATCCCTGGATTTGGGATGTGGGATCAGACAGGGCTTTTTCTTGCCTGCACAGGGTTATGGGGAGCTGATGAACCCCTTTCCAGGTGCTTTGGCTCTTGGTAGCACTTGGTCTTGGATCTCTTGCCCTGACAAATGTGTTTGGGATTAACCCAGGGTCTCAGCAGCTGGGTAGAGCTGCTGTGGAATGTCCGTGGGATGAGTTTTAAGATCAGGCTTCTGTCTGGACAGTGATAAGGACTTCTGGCACACAGCACAGGGCATGAATTTCTATTTCCTGACAACATTTCAGGCCTTGTAATTCTATTGTGACTGTCAGAGCTGCACCAGAAAGCTCAAGTGGAGAGCTCATAGCTCACTTCTGCAAACACAAGTAGGGTTTGATGATGTGTGCAGTCTTGAGAGATCAGAATGTTGTTTCCCAGAATTTGCAGGGCAGCAGTTGGTCACCCCATGGCAGAAGCTGGCAGGGCTGTACAGCACCGAGCACCTTCCCCTCTCCTCCATGGTCTGCCTGGAGGTTTCACCTGGCTGCTGTAAATACTGTTCTCTGCAGAGTTCATTTGGAATGAAAAGCTTTATTTAAAGTCAATACTTGGTGGTGTTTGGGGTCTTCCTGCTTTCCACGTTTCTGCTTGTTGAATGGTGCTTGCACACTGCTCTGTTCGTGGCATTGGGGTGGGATGATTGGCCCAGCAGCCCTGCTCAGGCAGGACTGTCCATCATGCTGCAGGGAGTTGTGTGTTTGGGGAAAAAAACTGGGTGACAAATGCTCTGTTTGAAGCTTAGGATTTCTGCTTTTTCCCTTCTTGAACAGTGGAGTATAAATAGCTGGTAACTGATGATTTTTAAACTTGTTTTATTTTATGAATCTCTCAGTAAACTGGGTTGCGTAATTATCTGATTGGTTAATGTTCAGTCTGTTTCTCTAGATGAAGCAGCTTTGGCAGCATGCAAAAACATTGGATCCAGTTCAGAATCCACTCTAGGGATTTTTTGGGAGGTTCAAATTCAGCATTTTTGTTTCATTATGACTTCTTTAGCATATTTGAGGATGGAGGGAATATCTGAAATGGAAGTTATGTGACTGTGCGGGCAAAACCCATCTCATGTTCTTCTGACTGTGACACTCTGATCCTCACAGGAAACTCTGGCAGTTACTATATAATGTTATTGTGATGTATGTTCTGAAATTCTGGTTTTGCTGACAGGCATGGACTTTCAGAACAGAGATGGGTGCACGTAACATTGTGGAAAATACATCACAGGAAAGAGTTTCTGTATGGCAAACAACTGGAGACTGTTCTTAGGAGTTTTGGGCCAACTTGGCCAAACCTACTGGTGTAGGGCCATGTGAAGGATCACAGTGGAGCTTCTGCATGTGTGCCTAAGCCCACACACACCTCCCATCACCCCTGAATCACAATTGTTACTGTTCTGTCACTGAGAAAAACTGCAGAATTACTGCAGTTGGGTTTTATTTCAAGTGCTGCTCATACATTTGGTGATTTGATTAATGTGTTCTTCAAATCAGTGAGATGCTGAGGGCCGTGCCCTGATGGGTCTCTCGTTCCTTCCCCCACAGGCTAAGATGCCTTTTGATGCCAACAAGCTGTACTGCAGCGAGGTGCTGGCGATTCTGCTCCAGAATAATGATGGTGAGCCATGCCTGCCGTATCTCTGTCAGTGAGGGCAGAATCCAGGCTTCTCTCAGATCACAGCAGCCCTTTTCTGCCTCCAGCTCCCCTTTGCTGGCTTAACTCTCCCCCATGTGCTCCCTCGCCTCCACCCTCTCTTTCTCTGCAGCTTTTGTGCTCTGTCAAGCTGTATTGATTTTGTTTGCTGATGTATCAGTGTTAGATGGCTGTAAAATCTGACAGTTAGCTTCATTTTTCTCTCTCTTTCCCCCTTCCCCCCACCTCCGTCTAGACAACAGAGAATTGCTTGGGGAGCTGGATGGGATCGATGTGCTGCTTCAGCAGTTATCTGTGAGTAATTCCCACATGCCTTCTCTTTCATTGGGAGACTGCTGGGCTGGGTGGGAGGAGTGGAAAATATCTGGGGTGCAGGTGCTGTCCTGGCACTGCTTCATATTTGGTGATGCATAGTCCCCAAATACCTTCCATGTGGTGTGTCATCCGTGGTTGGTGAGATGAATCCCATTTGTAAAAATGTTAATGCTGAGGTACATGGAAGTTAAATAATTGCATTATAATTTCATGGCAAATTGGAGGTAGGCGGGGTTGGAATTGGTCCATCTTCAGCAAGCTCCACTCCAAGCACAGGGCTGCCCATGTCTGAGCTGGCTGAAGGTAGTGTGTTCATAGCTCCCCTGTATTTCTTCAGGCAGTGCTGCCTGCAGCACCCTCAGGTGTGAATTCTGTAGGAATCTCTGGTAATCAACTTATCCACTTACTTGGCTGCGAATTCACCCTTCCCCTTGCAGGCCCTGTGTATTATCCTTTATATCCTGCATCAGGCTGCTGCACATTTGTGTGTGCACAGTCAGGGCAGCAGCTACAGAGGATGCAGCAGTGACCTGTGTGATCACTGGCTGACCCCTGTCAAGTGCTGGAGCTTTTGGTGCAAACTCCTCTTGTGTGTTCTGCAACAGCACAGCCCAGCATTTGGGAGTAATTTTGCTTTCTTTGTCATTCAGGTGTTTAAACGGCACAATCCGAGTACAGCAGAGGAACAGGAAATGATGGAGAACCTGTTTGACTCCCTTTGCTCCTGCCTAATGCTCAGCTCCAACCGTGACCGCTTCCTGAAGGGTGAGGGTCTGCAGCTGATGAACTTGATGCTCAGGTACCTCATTAGCATTGTGGTTTCCTTCCTGCTTTTGATGTGCCAACACATGTCCTGGCTAGATATTTGTGGTTTTATTTTAAAACTTCTCTGTTAGGATATTTGTCTGTCTTCTCTTTGGTTTTTTTCCCAGCAGGTAAGTGAGTTGGACTTTCTCAGACATGGCATCTCCACTCTTTGTCTTTAACTTGATTTCCTAAGAACTACCACAGTGGCTGCTGGAAAGTGGCAGGTCTTTCATCTGAGTGTCTGCCACAGAGAATGCTGTAGGTCAGGTAGACCTTCTAAGGATTTAAATGACCTCTGTGAGGACCTTCAGAAAGGTCCTTTGGATGTCTCTAGGGAAAAAATTTTTCCTTTTGTTCCCCAGTTCAGGCTCCACTGTGCTGTGTAGCCTCTGAGCTGCTGATTTTTTTGTGGATGCTGATACAAAAATTACTTTTGTGAATGGGCCATAAGTTTGCATTTCTTGTGCTGTGCTTTGTCACACCCTGAACCTCTGGGGCTTCTCTGCTCTCTCTTCGCTTTTCCTTGCTGGCCTGGCACCGAGCTGTGTCTGCTGGGCTGTCTGGCTCCCCAGAGCTGTGGGAGGGCACAGCGGGCTCCGTCTGGCTGTCCCCGGAGTGCCAGGCTGTGTGCTGGCGGGTTAGCAAACACCAGCCAGGGATGCTGAGCTCCTGCAGCTCAGGGCTGGGGAATGTGCGGCAGCAGGGAACCGAATAAATAACCCAACATGGATTATTCAAATAGGAACACTGGGTTTTCTTGAGGCTAATTAAGGAAAAGCTCCAAAACTAAGAACGGGAGGGAGGCCTCCCTCTGCCTGGAGTCCTAAGCTGCTAAACCAGCCTTGCAGAACTAATTAGTTGGAGTTCTTGTGCCATGTGGGTGGGATTCAGTGTTTGGATTTTTAAGAGCTTTTTACCCATTTTTTGACTCTACTGTTTACCACTCTCTGCACCAGCGTCCCAGCTGGAAAATTATGACAAGAGGAAAATTTCTCCTTGCTTGCATTTTGCCCCCCGCAGTATTTGCAAAGGAGTTGGGAGGGACAGAGTGTGATGGATCTGTTAGCAGCATCTCTGTCTGATGGACAGGGTTTCTAAGGCCTCAATATGTGGATTCTAGAGTTTGAGTGGGATTGGTAAAGTGACAGAGGGAAAAAACGTAACAATTCACAGAATTTGTTCTAGAAGCTTCTGTCACTACTGTCCAAAAGCATGTGCTATACTGACAGCTGATTATTTTATATTTTTTAAAACTCTTCTAATTAGTTCTAGAGCTTAGAAGCTTTCACAGATGCTCAATTTTTCTTGGACAGAGTGAGTTAGATGACCACAATCTGTTGTTGTAAATAGGGAGTGAATGGGATAGTTGTGATCTGGAGCTGTACATCTGTATCTTTTTGATACCTTCATGATGAACAGCAGAGAGCAGACATGCCATTCACTTGTGATTGACCACCTTGGCCACAAACAAGGCAGAGTATTATTCTCTCCTGTTGATGTCCTCTGAAGGCCGGGGGCAGAGATCTGTTATTTTTTGGTTTTACTTTGCAGGTGGTTAATCACTGTACCACAGCCTGTGCAGATGAAAGGACAAATAGGCAAAGTTGAAAGTGTATTGACATGATGTGAGATAGATAAGCTGTGTGAGAATAAAGATATCAGGCTTGAATCTCCATTACTGTCGTAGGGAACACAGCATTCTGTGTCTGGTGCTGCCCAATCCATCCAGCCAAGACGTTCCATTATTGATGGTTGTGCACACAGACCTGCAGAGAGCTGCAGCAGCTTTCGATGAGTATTTAATGTGCTCATGATATTCCCACAGATAGTCATGAGAACGGGATGGTTTCTGTCGTGCTGAGCCATAAAATGTGTGGCCAACAGCGAAAGGTGATGTTGTATCATGTGAACTTCTCCTGGTTTGTGGGGGGTCGGTGGCACTGCCTGAAAATGAGCCCAGTGTGGCTGATGTGCCTTACGTGCATGTCCATGGCCAGATGGGTCCTGGACTCGTGCTGTGATCTGGGACTTGCAGTTGGCCCTGAAAGAATTTGGGCTTTGCCAAGCAGGTACATAGGAGGTGAGCAGAGCAGATTGAGAGGGATGAAGCTTGTGACAGCAGGAGTGAAGGAGGAAGTTTGGAAATAGAATGAGAGCAGGGCTGTATATAATTATTTAATTTACATCTCTGTACCAAGGGAAGCTTGTTTACTTTATGTTGCGTCTTTATCAAAACCAAGATGGTTTATCAAGGTAGTAGCCACCAGCAGAAAGTTTAGAAATGTCCCTTAGAATTAAACTAAATTTTATTTTTAGATCAGGAAGTACTTCTTAGTGCTCAGTCCCTCAGTCTTGCCATAGTAACCTAACTGCAGTTCAGTCAAAAGAGAGAAGAACAGGCTTGTCCTGTCAGCTCCCTGGTGCACACTGACAGGCAGCTTATTGCTTTGGCTGTAGAGCTGTGTTGGGTTTGGGGAGATGCAGCTGTGCCGCTCCCGGGGGATGTGTCAGGGAGATTCTCTGTTGCTCAGGGAAGATGACGTGTGGCTTTCCCAGCTATGAACTGAGGAACATGTGTATGCACAGAGACAAATTCAGCTCGGGGAGCTCAGGGGGACCCGCATCATTTGGGCCACAAAATGTTCTGTCTTGCAGCTATGCTGGGACTTTTCTTGACCCTCAATAAAAGCTTTTGTCTCCTGTACAGCAAAACAAGGTGAATCCAGACAACTCCATATGGCTCCCTGAAGCTTTTCTGTAGCTATTTTAGGGTATATTTTTTTATGATTATTAAAATATTTTTCTGTTTTCTTGTCCTGCTGTTCCTAATGACCCCTGGAAACATAAACTGTCTCTTTACTAAATCTTCTGGTTAATTAAACGGAACCGTTTTATGCACACTTTCCCAGGAAATCTAGTGTTCTGCTTTTAGTGGTATTTTGGAAAGTTAAAGGCTATGTTCTGCTAATGTGGAAAGTACAAATAATGTCAGCACCTCTTTTTTTTTTTAATAATAGATGTATCAGAAGAGTTGTCTCAGATGTAAAGGTGTTAGAAGGAGGAAAAGGATGGTCAACAAATAAAGTTGTAATTCAGAGTTTCCGTGAACACTGAGGCCTTTCTGCATTTGCTTGTCTGTGAATTAGTGTTCAGCTAAAAGTTCCCTCAATAAGCACAGATGAGACTAAGATAAACTGCTTGCCCTCCGGCAGAATAAATATTTCAAATAAAATCAACTCCAGACAGTCCAGGCAAGCAGCTATTGATCTCTAAAAGCCTGAACTTAAACCCAATGAATATTCCAGAGCTCAGCCCTGCACAGCCTTCCTAAATGCTGATCAATATGCAATTACTTCCCCTGAAAACATTTCTGGTGTCATCTGGCCTAAGGAGTACTTTATTTTTAGCTCTCTGTAGTGGGGATCTGGAGGTGCCAAACCACCCTCCTGCATAGCCCTTGGCTGGTATAGGAGCTCAGAGTCCAGCTCCACATGCTGCCCTCCCACCACAGGGTCAGAAGTGGCTGCAGCTGCACTGGGCAGGGTCATTTTCTTTCAGGATGGGGTGTTCATATATGGGTATTTTAGTTTGCCAGTTGTTAGGGGCTCATGAAGTTGGGTCCCTGCAGGAAGTTGTTTTCCACAGCTCTCTGGAGGCTTTGAGGAGCCCCTGCAGATGGATGTGAAGTCCTGGTGGCTCAGTCTGCAGCTGGGCAGGATCAGAGGAGATTGGCATGTGCTTGGGGTGAAAGGTGGTGAAGTTTGTGGCTGTCCTATCCTGGAGGGAATGTCCTCCTAGGCTGGCCTTTGGGGACACTGGTGGCTTATGTTCTCCAAGCTCCTGTTAGGTCCTACTGATGTTCTCTTGGTCTGAGCTGTAAATTCCTCTGGTTTGGTTTGTGAGGTACAGGGCAGTTAGAGATCATTTTCAGGGCATCCCTGTGTTATTGGTGTGAGTTACCACCACAAACATTCTGAATTGGCACTAAAGCAAAACAGGCCAGAGTCTGTCTGCCTTCTCCATTGTGTGGGTCCAGGTGATGGCATTTCATTATAGCTGACCCAGCTATGCTCACCAAACTTACTCCTTTATTGAATTAAACTATTATTAGAGCTAAATTTTGATCTTTCTGGTGTAATGGTATTTGCCTTTCATATCCAACCCAGCCTTCCCTTGTTTTGTGTGATGTTTGTAAAGGAGTTAAGAAATATCTTCTTCAGTAGCCAAGAAATAAGAAAATAAAACCATGACAATAAAATACATAAACAGAAATAAAAATAGAAAATAAAAAGAAATAAAAGACATTAAAAAAGAAATAACCAAGGCAATATTCTCAGCCACAGTTCTGAAAAGAGTTACTGTTGATACAATGTTTTGGCTTCTAGAAGAAAAATCTTGCTTAGAGCTTGTGCTCAGGCTCTTCATCTTGTCCTTGTCATGTTCCTTTCCCTTGTCTCTTTGAAGTAGGGTGCTCCAGAGCTCCTCATGTCCCTGCACAATTTAATTTGCCTCTTTTCACAGAGAGAAGAAGATTTCCCGCAGCAGTGCCCTGAAGGTGCTGGACCACGCCATGATTGGGCCAGAGGGCACAGACAACTGTCACAAGTTTGTGGACATCCTTGGGCTGAGAACCATCTTCCCTCTCTTCATGAAATCACCCAAAAAGATAAAGAAAGTTGGAACAACTGAAAAAGAACACGAAGGTAGGTGTGCTTCCAGAACCTTCTTATTGCCGTGGAGGAGATGAATAGACAGCCAGTGTCTGAAAAGTACCTGCAGGGAGGAGGAAAGGGCACAACACCCATCTTCACAGGGCTCCTTCTGCAGCTTTTAGGTCTGGGTGTCCAGCCTGCTGCTCCCTGTCACAGCTGGCTGTTGAGGGCACACTTGTCCTGCTTGTTTTGGTATCAGCAGCTCCTGGCGATTCCATTTCGTGTGCTGTTAATAAGTTATTTTACTCCTGTAGAGTCTGTTGTTTGAAGCTCTTACTCTGATGCAAAACTCTTTTGAAAAGAGTAATGAGGCAACTACAAATGTCACCTCAAAAGCAGTGTTTTCATGGCTCTGAGCACTGAAGTGTGACTGGATGAACATCAGCTATTGCAGAAATAAACTGCATTGCTTTTGAAGTTGCTTTTTTTTCGTTTTTATATTTTTTAACTCTCTACCCTGGAAAACTGCTTTAACAGAGATCTGCTGTGGAATAAAACCATGAGTACTGTGGAACCTTATGCTGAGCTGAGTGGTCAGTCCCTCCTGCTCCTGTTAACAGTGCCTGTCCCATTTTGTTGGTCATGGACTAGGTCTTGGAAGAAACTTCAAATACTGCTAGTGATGCTTAAGGTTTTGTGCCAGTTCATTGCTCAGCTCAGTTCTACAGAGGGTAAATATTGTCAAAAGCTGAAGAGGTGTGAGTGGGTCTCACATATGCCTAGGATCCATCCTGAACTCCTGCAGCAAGCCAAGGGAAAGTGGGAGCAAATAGGAAAAACATGGGAGCTCTACACCCAAATTCCCTGCTGTGGGACTGTCCTGGCAGCTCAGGTGGCACTCAGGTGTTCTCCCAAGGCCAGGAGGAGGTGCTGTCCCTGCAGAGCTCTCTGGGTACTGGCTGAGGCATTGACTGGGACTGAGCAGCTCCTTTCTCTGCCAGAGCTGCTGAGCTGGGGACAGCTGCTTGTCCTCCCTCCTGAGGACAAGGAATGGGCAGTGGCTGCTTTCCTGGCACAGGTGGAGAGCAGGGGCTCACCTGTCACCCAACCCCAGAGCAATTCACACACCTGCTGACGGTTCTGGTCACTTCATCTGTCTTGTGTGGCTTGTCTTGGATAGATAATGGTGAGAGGGAAATGCTGTTGTGGGTCTGGGGTTTTTTCAATGGACTAGCAGAGATAGGTTTGGTTTCTGTAGGTTAGGTAATAAAATTGCAGGTTTATGTAATAAAATATGCAGTTATACTTCAATGGATTTAGGGCATGTTTTGAAATTTTCATTTGCAGTGTGAAAGTGAGGTTTGTTTAATTCTTCTTACTGAGAGAAAGCTTCAGTTGCAATAGGAGGCTCTGGGTAGAGATCTGAGTCTGTGGCTCATGCCGTTGACTTAATTTTTCAGTTTTGGAAAGTGAGCTAATCTTTGTCTCATCTGCTTCTTCTGGACACTGCAGTTAATACCTGTGTGCAGTCCTGGCTGCTGTGAGGATTAGTCTGGAAAACCCTGACAGGGTCAGTTCCAGGCTATTTCTGTGATAGCATGAAAAGCCAATCTGGCCTCAGGAAAATGAAGTGATCCATGCAAACAGGCTTTGTATCACACCGCCATCTCATTATCATGCTGAAGAAATGGAGAACATTAAGATGAGTCCAGAAATCAGTTCTATTAAAATAAACTCTCCCTAAAAGGCTGTGGTAGTAAGTCCAATTTTCTTTGTTTTGCATCACTGGGCAGGTGAGTTACTGAATTTCTAACGACAGGAGGTAATAGAGATGTTCAACAGGGTTCCCTGGAGCCTGTCACGCGTTGTCCTGACACAGTGTAAGCAGCACAGAGTGTGCTTTTACTCTGCTGAGTGTTGCTCCTGGGGGGAATGTGGCACAGGCTCCTGGGTGCCTCTGGCTTCAAGGGAAATGCTGCAGGTGTGGCATGATGGAACTGGTTCCCTCTGTGCTGTTCTGGTCTTAGGAACATGCTGCTTTTTGCTTATCTGTTTGTTTATTGATCAAAAAGAACTCTCATGTTCAGTCTGCATCTTTTCTCATAAAAACTTTATCCTGTGTTCAATCTGTTTTAAAAAAAATTAATTAGAACAATCTTGTATTAGGGGAGCTTTCATGTGGATGCCAAATGGAGGAAGAGATTCCTTTAAAGGGTTCTTTGGAATGGCTTGGCAGCAGTGGCATCAGTATTTGTTTAAAGCAGTTCTGAGGAGCTGGGCTCTGCATTGCTGCTGGAATGGTGTCTGGCTGGTCACCCCAGGCTGTGCTGTAAAACACAAAATCCTCAGTGGGCTCTGAAACCTGGGGCCTGGTTACAGCTGCCTAAAGGCCAGCCTTGCTAAAATGCTCCAGCACTGGGTGAGGAACCAAACAGATCTGCCAAAGTGTTTGTCCTGCCTGTCCCTCTGTCCCTTTTGCACAGTGGCTGAAGTGCCACTGGCCCACTGTGGCTCCAGGTACTTCACCTCTCACAGGACGTCCAATGCTCAATCTCTAGAGCACCAAATCTTCTGTGTGTATCTGGTGGTTGTAGGAAAATATCCCCTTGTCTTTATTTTATAGCAGTGTTGCTATTTACATAAGAGATAGTCTATAAAACCATGTTTGTTTTATTGTCTCTAAGGCAGTGTTCTGAATGTGACAAAATAATAAATACCCCGGTAAAAAAAAATCTCAATGTGACTTGCTGAGCTTTTATTTATTGCAGAAATTTATAATCCAAATTAAATTTGATAAAAGTAACTTCTCTGTAATGTATTTCTTCCTTTCTAAATGCTAGCATAAAGGTGTCAGTGCTGGTTAGCTACATTTTAAGCACTGTCAGTGTTTAAAAATTATTTTACTCTAGGGAGCCTATGAACAATTTAAATCCAAACTGCACGTATTTATGCTTTATGTACACTATGTAATTAGGAAAAAAGAAAGGGAAAATTTCTTAACCATCTTTATGGATGATCTGAGCCTGAAGATTGGGCCTGTGGTGTCTAACTGAGTGCACATTATCTACACTTGAATTTTGCCTGTGTTTGTACAGATCATTATATTAGGATATTAGATTTGGGAGAAAAAGCTCGTTGGAAGCAATTTCCCTTTTTCTGAGGCAGTGAAGCAACTCAAACCAGAAATATTTTGCAGCTGAAGACAGAAATGGCTTAGAGTTTTTTTATGTCTGTGGGGTTGCAATACTCATGTGAGTGCCCAGCTGGGGTGGACAGCCATAAAGAGAACCACCCTGGCCGTGTGGGAGATGCCATGTCGTGGTTGTGTGTTGTGAGCTGGTTGAACAGCAGTGTCCCTTTAGTGTCTGTGATTGCAGGGAATGGACAGAAATCTGCCTCTGGGTGGTTCTTGGCATAAATAGAGGGTAGGATTTTAAATAACACTTCTGTGTTGTGACTTTAGAAATGTGGGGGTTGCTCTATGAGCATCTCCATTCCCAAAACCTTCCTGTAGCAGAGCTGTGGGTCAGTGTGTCTCCCTGTCCATGAGGGTGCTGCAGCTCTCAGCAGAGTGGAGTCACAGCGTTGGATGCTGGCCTGAAATTCCTGAACAGTCTCAGTGGGCTAAAAATGGAGAAAACACAAATTCCTCCTGAATTAGAGAGTCTGTAGTGAAGCAATCATAGTTGGCTCGACAGGCTGTATATCCTCCTGCTCTTTCTCAGGATGGTTATTTGCAGCCGAGTTTTGCTCACTTGGAGAGTGTAATGAACTATAAAAGGATGTTTGTCCAATTCATCTTCATTTAAAAGCCTTCTCTTGTCTTAGATGTCAGTTTTACTTAGGAATACTTAATTTGATAACCTGAGAATTAGTTCAGCCAGTTTCCAAAGGAGAATTCCTATTGCTGGGGTGTTTTGCTTGTTTGCCCTCTATCAATAACAAAGCCTCTTTTCAAGATCCTCAGCTACACCCTCCCTTTAAAAACAACAACAAAACCCATTTCTTAGTAAATATACTCTTACTCCTTTGTAACATGCACTAAAGGCAGCAGAGCCCTTGGAATGAATGTCTGCTGCAGAAGCTGGATGTGGGGAAGTGAAAAGGCAGCAGCAGAAACATGGCTTGATAAGGAGTTACTGGTATGAACTGAGCATCCTTTGCCAGCCAGCAGAAAGTGTTTTTCTTTTGGTGGTCTTGAGGATTGAGCACCCGGGGAAAGCATCAGTCTGTTTAAGCAGAACTTTATTATCCTAATTTGGTATTTCAGCATCACCCTCCGACAGGAACCTGTGATTTGAGTGAGCCATGATGCTGAGAACAGAGTTAAATTTATCTCAATTAAAGCGAGCGTGCTCTGCTGCAAGAACATCAGAAAAATAAACTTTCTCAGTCAATAGAAAGAATTTTGTTTTACATTCAGCTTGATGGCTGGATTCAGCTCACCAGGGCTGTTACATGTGGAGATTTTCCAGCCCTCCCAGGCCCCCATCACCCATCCATAAAATTGGTGTGTCTTCTTGTTCTCAGTATTTTAAGATTTTTCTTGGCAAAATGCAGAGATAACCGAGTGGGTTCCTCTGAAATGTAGATTATTAATGCTTGTGAAAACAAACCGGGTTATCAGATGCTACACCACTGGAATAGCATGTCCCAGTGCCATATGTAATACTGGGATGGGCAAAGGCTTCATCCAGGTTTCCCAGCAACCCTGAAGCCACAGAGTTATGTGCCTAGGAGGGGTAGAAGAGCTGACTTTCTTTTTTCTAGTATTTTCCTGCTTCTGATTAGAATCTACAATTTATCTTAAGCGTTCTTTACAAGACAGAAGGCTCTTAAATGTGTTTGCTGTGTTCACCAGATCATCCTGCTTGGTCTCCAATGGGCTGCTGTCCCTGGCATCCAGTCCCCTTCCTGCAGGATGATGCTTGCCTCCTCTTCATCACTGTTGAGCTTCCTCCCCTGCCAGGCAGATGTCCATTATAATGAGATGTAAAAAGGAAAAAAAAAAAGCAGGGGGTGGGGATAATAAAGGCAGAGGAGTGTAATGTTACAGCTTGATTTGACAGGACCTCCTGCTGTTGCAGCTGCCAGTGCCAGCCATGGAATAGATTAATCTGTATTCCAACACGCCGAGCTGAAGTCAAGATCGATCTAATTAGGGTATTTTAAACACTGCTTGCATGCTGAAGTCTCTGTGCCTGTCTGGAGAGGGAAAGGCTCCTGAGAGCTTGAGGTGATGCTGGGCTAAGCAGGACCCTGGTGCTGGAAGCACATGGAATATGACCTCCTAGAACCAGGATGTGTCTGGGATGGTGCCCTGCAGGATTGGGATCGTGGGGACTGGCAGGGCTTGCAGGTGAGCCGCCCATGAGGCAGCAGCAGTGCTACTGGCTGATGGGAGAAGCCTCCCATCTTCCCACATCCATGAATTTAGGGGATTTGGGGATTGAAATAAGTTGTTCTTGATGCATAGTAGCTGCCAGCTGGCACCTGTTATTTCTGAGAAGGCACCTTTGTGGTGCTTGAGCACAGCTCAGTTTGGTGTTTGCTTCTCAGAGGAATCACATTTAGTCATTCTTTGAAATAGGGCTTGTCTGCAACCTCTGCCTCTGGCCTTGTCTGTGCCCTCCCTGGAAGTGATGCATTTTGTGCAGGTGATGTGGACTTTGGCTGAGTGTTACATTCCTATGGAGAAGCTCCCAGAATATTCTGTAGCAGGGAGACTGCCTGTGGGTTCACCCTGGGGCAATGCACAGCTCATGGCCTCTGTCTGCACTGAGATCAAAGCCAGACAGCTGCAGGTTCTGCGTTCTGGGGACTCAGAACAGCATCAGCTACTCACCATTTCCCAAAGGAGATCCAACCCTGAGCAAATATTGTGATTACAGCTTTTAAAATGTTGCACATGTGAGATGAAGATTGTGTCAGTCCCTGGTAAAATGGTGAGAGCCCATCTGTGGGAACCTGCACCCCAAGGTTAGTTTCTCCCTTCCCATGGCTGTGCAAACACTTTAATCCACGGAATCATGGACTCAGCCTCTCATTCCATCAAGCTTTGACCTCTTTTTGGCCAGTGTCCTTGCCCATGGATGTTGGTATTTATTGGGTCAGGACTTGTATTATCAGGCATAACCTTGATTTTGGGCTGCCGCATCAAACACACTAGTGCATTATTTTTCAGGAAGCTGATAAAAAAACAGTTTAGATAGTTCAGAAATACTTCTGTAAAATATTTCTTTGAACATTTTGACCAAGCAACTAAATGTTTCCTGGATTTTCTGCAGTGATATGTTGAAAGAATAACCTTGTTCTCAAAACCTCTGTGTCAGCTCCTTTAGACTTGTCAGTAGTTTTAAAGATTTTATTGATAAACTGGATAAATATCTGCATACGACCACCAAAGCAAAAATGATGGCTAAAATACATTTCCTAGTTAAGGAATATTGGAGAAAAGCAATGAAGATAGATCATTGGTGAGAATACTGCTACTAAAATGCTGCATCAACACTTCCAAAAAAAGAAGGTTGGGGAAAAAAAATAGTGGGACATACAGAATGCTGACTTCTTTCCAAACCAGCAGAGCATATGTTGGCATATATGGGGGAAAAAAAAATCTTCATTTTGTTGGATTCCTTTCTCCTTAAGAAAATGAGATCTTGCAAGAACTTGAAGGTTTTTACCGTGCTTTTAATGTCAACACTTAATTTGGTGTTGCTTTTTGTGGAGTAACAGTTTCTGTGCAGTGAGAGCGTGCACTGACACCCCCGGAGCCATCCTTCACCCCCGTTAGCCTGTCGGAATGACGGAGCAGCCACACGGTGCGGCCACCCGATAAACCTGTTATCTGCCTGCTCCTCCTGCCGGCAGCGCTCCCAATCTCCTTGGAACATGAAAAATTGACACCACCTCAGGCAGAAATCTGTTTCCAAAAGGAAGCTCCATTTATAAGCAGCTAATGAAATGGTGAGGGGGGGGTGGGTGGTGTGCGTGTGCCTGTGCAGCCTCTCCTCGTGCTGCCCTTGTGCAGGATGCAGATAATCCGTGCAGCAGGGAGCACAGGCACCCCAGCCAGGCAGCCTGTGTGCCTTCACCTCCCAGGGCCCAGGCAGTTTGGAGCAGGAGCTCCCAGCAAACATGGTGGTGTTGCTCATTCTTTCTCCTGGACTGATTGATCAGGGCTGCTCATGGCTCTGGGCTGGGCAGCACTGGGGAAGTGCATGGTGTGACAGCAATGAGATGGTGATCCCTCTCCTCTGCATATTGTTTCCCCCTCTGAAAACATCAAATCTTGAGGCCCCATTGCTCCTCACCGCCATGGGTGAGGAAGTCTTTATGGCCATTCATTTTCATCTGTCTTAATCAGCAAGATTAGAGTGAGGACATTGTGGAGAAGCTAGGGTGGCCAAACCACCAGGTCTGTGCTTAATGCCGTCGTGCAGGTGGGAAGTAGCACTGACTGGTTTGGAAAGGGAGTGAGATTCAAGCCCTTCTTTTCTTTGCACCACTGTGCTTGGGCTCAAGACAAGTTGCTCAGTCACCTCTCAGAGTGGTGGGACATTGACACAGGTGTCTACTGTGTGCTTGCAGCCTTGACTTTTTACTTGTCTCCTTGGTTTGTGCTGAAAAATATGACCCCCAAGTGCAATTGAAAAGACTGTAAACATGTTTATTTGGTCGTTTCTGGTTTGTTGTGGCCCATTTATATTCATTGATGGGATTTTCTGTAAATGAAAGTGGTTGGTTGGAGAATTTTTCCACTAGTTCACGCCACTTCAGTCTCTGCAGGAGCACACTTACTCCCTTTCTCCAGCTCTTGTTTCAGTAGCTGTCCCTGCTTTGGTTACCTGAGAGTCATTTGGGTGACAGTGCTGGCTTTGGTCAGGGCTCCTTTAGGCCCAAAAGAGGAGAAAAACCAGAGTGGAACTTGTGCTTTATGTAAGGTGCTTTAGGTCCCTGAGGCAGAGGAGGAGGAGACTTCACTGGCTGGGCTGGAATGAGGAGCTCTCTATGCTCCCTGCAAACATGGCTTGTGGCTCTCCCTGCTGCTGTCTCCTTTCACCATGATGGGAAGGAACCAGGGTTCTGCTTATCAACAGCTACACGCTGGAGTGTTAATAGTAAATTTAATGGCATGTTACAGGGGGAAATAAGCTCCTCTTCCTGATCTCAGCATGCAATTTTCTTTTTGTATTTCCAGAACATGTCTGTTCCATCCTGGCCTCCCTTTTGCGAAACCTGAGAGGGCAGCAGAGGACACGCTTACTGAATAAATTCACAGAGAATGACAGTGAGAAGGTGAGTGCTGAATGTGTGTCTCAGTCTCTGGGCTGCCAGGCTGGGAGGATTCTTGCCCAGGGTGCCTGGTGCTCTTGCTGACTTACAAAAAGCCATCCTCATTCCTGCCTGTAGAGACTTCTACTGTCACAGACCTTTGTTCTCTCATTCACATTGTATCTACAAACTGCAAAACTGGACATTTAGTGCATGGCCTCCACGTCCCCTGTGCTCTTGTTTTCTGGTGCTCTTGCATATGGTAGTAGCAATTCTGTCCTGGGCTGTGTCTGTGCTGAAACCTGGCCACAGAGGAATCTGTGGTATTACATCCTGCTGGCTCTGAGATCAGGACAGCGTGGAAAGGTGCCAGTGTGTCTGGTGAAGCTCTTTTGCAGAGAGTTTAGGAGTTGCTGTGGTACACTCTTCTCCTAGAATGTTTCATTTTAGTGGTGTTTGCTCTGGGAAATTCTTCCCAAAATATTTACATGGTGGTGGATAGATCAAAGCTATGCAGAAAAGAAATAGCTTTTGCAAACCAGGCATCCCAAGGGATTTGTAAATTCTGCCAGTGGGAAAATACTGGTTCCTTAGTATTCCTCATTAGTGTGTTTTAAAGGTGTTTTTCATAACCTGTTCTACCAATTGTAGATAATTACTGGATAGGATTTCAGCTGCCCTAACAGTTCAGAGGAGAGTGGGAGAGCTGGAACATCCAGCACAGATAGACAAGTCCACTGGGGAAACCAGGAGCCTGGAGTAGCACAGCGCAGAGAGTGAGCTGGGGACACGTGTCTGTTTGCTGCCGTTTCTCTGGCGCTGATGGGACCGTGTTCCCATCTAGGATGACATCCAAACGCCTGCAGCCCCAGCGTGCTCATCCGACCAGCACTTGTAGCCTCCTTTGGTAACACATTCCTTCCCAGGAGGGACAGAGCTGCCTGTTGCTCTGTGAAGGCTGAAGCTGAGAGGAAAACAAAACGGCATGAAGGATTAAAGATGATTGCATTGTTCCTTTTTCTTGCTTATGTTTGTCTCTTCTCCCCTTGCAGGTTGATAGGCTGATGGAACTGTATTTTAAATACCTGGATGCAATGCAGGCAGCTGATAAGAAGATTGATGGGGAGAAACATGTATGTATTGCTTAAATTTTGCCAAGTCATGTCTGTAACACCTCTGCACAGCCACATCATCTGCACAGGACTTCTGGCTCAGCCAGTCACTATTCTCAGGTGTCCCCTCACACCTGTGCTGTTGCCTCTTAATTCTTATTGCCTCACTTTCCAAGTACCAGGTAACCTCAAATAAAGTGGGCCAAGAATTTCTCTACAAGTGCTTCTGGCTGTGTCTTAGAGTGAATTTTACTAGAAGTACTTAAGTCTGTGCTTCAATTTGCCTTCACTTTTACCTGGCTGCAGTCCTGCTTGGTTTGGCAGATGGAGAGCAGGTGAAATGCAGAGAGACAATTACATGATAATGTGAGAGGCCTCCTACCCTGGTCTGCAGAGTTGTGATCAGCGGTGAGAAAGTGTCTGTGTTGATGAGTTGGCTGAGGTGCAGCCGAGGGCTGTGTGCTCTCTGCACACCAGCAGTGAATGTTTGAGTGACACGAGCCTTGCTACTGCACAGCACTTTCTTGGAACTGAAGCTGGAACAGACCTTTTGAAAGGGAACGAGTGGCTGGAGTCAGGAAGCAGCTTGCAGAGCTGTTAGCGAGCTTGGCCAGCTTCCCACAAGATTATCTGTATCAGTGCTGGGGAGGGTGTGAGATTGATTAGCGCTGATGGAGAGCAATGGCTGCAGCTGCCGTCCCGCACGCTGCGCCCTCCCTGTGCCACGGGCAGCAGCCCCCCACCAGGCCCCGACAAACAGCTGCCTGCCCGCTGCCAAGGCTGCTTCTCCAGGCACTGCCAAACATTCTGAGGGCATCAGAGCACTGCTGCTGCTCAAAGAGGCACGGGAGTGAGTGATGAATGGAGCTGCTTTTGCTGCCAGCACACAGGCTCCATATGGACAGCGGCAGCGTCACCGCTGAGCGGTGGCCTGGAGGAAAACAGCATTTACCCTTTCCTGCTTTCCTTCTGTGCTCTGTTCTTCCTCCTCAGAACACGGCAAGAAATTGTTTATTCTTTACATTTTGGTGTTGGTGTGGGTGTTTTAGAACTCAAAAACCAGAATGGATTTTTTCGATTGAAGGCTTGTACTGTGTTGGAGCTGCCTGTACAGAGCCCTAAAATACCGCATGCAGGGTGAGAGTATGTGCCCTTTATCCAGGAACGCCCTGGAGCAGCCTGCAAACGTTAACATCTGTAGCAAACAGCCAGCACAAAGCAGAAGTGGAGGGAATTTGAGTGTGAAAAAGCTTTTGTGGAAGCTTTTCAATTAATAATATTAACCCATTCATGTCTACTAAATGCACAAGTGAAGTAAAACTAAGGAATGTCAGATTCTCCTCCTGTATCCAAAATAAATGGACATCAATTCTTTACCTTCTATTGGAACTAATAAGAGGATTTGGCAGAAGCATCTCATGGGTGCAGTGTATTGGCCACAACACGTATAAAATATGATGTTGAAGTTCATTTCTACCTTGGAACACTTTTGGAGAATTATCATTTGCTTTATTTTGTAGCATCGTCAGATGGTCAGAGGGACATGATCTCCTGAGACCTGAAGTGGCTCAAGTGTTTGCCCCACACAGAAATAGGCAAAAGCCATCATTCTGTCTGTCACATCACGGCACTGTCTGGCTGTGACAGGATTTATGGGGCACTTTAATGTTCCTTGTTGTGGCACATGAATCACTGAGGTGGATTGTATGAACACTTTAGAAACTGTTCTGTTACTGGGGAGCTTTTGACCTTCCCCTTGCAGTAGAGGACATAGTACCCCAAAAATCTGGTATACAGATCCTCACCTTTCCCCCTGCCCCGTGGAAAAATGATACTTAGTGAGGTTTTACAGGTTCAGTCTACACTGACGAGAGTGAGATCCGAGTCTGATGGACAGAGTATCCTGGTGTAAGTCGTGCATTACAAGGACTGAAAAGCTGCTTACACAAGGAATGACTGAGTGTTTTATCTTTAGTAGTGCAGCTGCCATAAGAAGCTGCTGTTTTCGCAGTTCTCCTCCTTTTTATTTCTTTTAGCTTGGCTTATTTTAGTGATCTGCTTTATACCTCTGCTTTTCAGCCCATGGCAGTGATGGTAGGGGAATTGTTGAGGGTGGAAGGGAGGGGAAGAATTTCTGAAGCCAGCTGTTTTGAGGAGGAACAGTTGTAATAATCTGCACGCTGATCTGGACTGTGATACTGAAGGAGGTCACTGAGCCCCTTCTCAGTGTTACCCCCTTGTTTGCTGCAGTGGAATCTGTTCAGAAAGGTTCAGAGGTGATAACTTGGTGATTATCCTAATTGCCATGGGAAACCCAGGAGCAAAGTCCATGAGAGCATTGTCTCCAACACCTGATGGCTGTCTTAGCACTTTTCTCAGAGTTTTTAGTTAATGAAAATATCTTGTTCTCCTCTCAATTTCTTTAATTATTTCTGTAGGAAATGGTGCAACATCCTGTGGCCTTTACCTCTTCCTAAAATGAGGTATAATTATGGGTGGCAGCAATAGCCTTGATGATCTCTAAAAATGGTAGGCAATGACAAGAGATAGTTTAATATTTTTATAGTTCCACAGAAGATTATGCTCATCAGGTTTATTCAATAAAATATTCTCACCAGACACTCTGTGCTATAATGACTTACAAATTACATGCTAATTGTGCTACAGCTCAGCCACTCCATCCTTGAAAGGAAGAGGTGGAACTCCTAGGATGAGTGTGGTATCCACAGGTGGGGATAACAGGTGGGGATTTGTGCCAGCCCATCTTTTCAGTTTGATGTAGAAAGACCTAATTGCCTGGAGCTGTGCTCAGGGCAGGACGTGATGGCTGCGAGTGTGGCTCTTAGCCTGTGGTCTGAAGGCCCCTCCTGGGCATGTATTGCATCCCTCAGCTCTTGCCAATGATACGGAGAGAAAATAGTAAGGGGAGAGACTCCATCCTTAGAGTGAGAGACATGTTGTGGTGCTTGTTTTGGTGCATGGGTATTTGGAACATGTTCATTTCTGTCCAGTTGGATTGGCCTCGTTGTTCCACGTGGTGAGGATGTAAAACCAGGATCCTGGAGGTGTTCTCTGTTCTTGATCAGTACCCATTCCTTTTGCTCTGCCCAGCTGTGCAGTGTTGTGCTGGAAGGTGAGTGATAGATGAGGAGGGAGGAGGATGCAGAAATCTCCTCCAGTGCCCGTGTGGAGCAATGTGATCTTTGGTAGAGCAGTGGCACATCCATCGCATCTTTAGGCTTGGAGTCTCTGCTTGACACCTCGAGGCCTGTCAGTCCTGCCTCATTAATGTGAGAGAAGCTCATTTTAGCTTCACAGAAGCCCATCTTATTGCTGTCTTCTCCCATCAGCAAGGGGCATCTCAGTACATATTGCTGGCAGATTAGAAATGGCACCTGAGTGCTCATTTGGAGGTTAGCGACTGACAGCTTTGAAAGAGAGACCAAGTGGGAAAGGGGCTGCTTGGTACTGTACTGGAGGGCAGATTAAAACTGAAAGGGTGGCTGGTGTTTTAAAAAAAAAAGAGAGGACTGTGAAAAGGCACCTTAAAACTATACTTGTCTTCTAATTCATATCTGCTTAATTTACTGGCACAAAATAATCTCTGCCAGGAGGGGCTGTTAGAGCCGCCACCGCTGTGTAATCAAGAGCACGGCTGCCTGGATCCAGCTCCTGTGATCACCATGCTCGGATCAGAATACAGAGCAGACCTGGCCTTTGTTTCTTGCTCTGGAGACTCAGAGTCCTGGCCTGTGGCTGTTTTTCTGCTCAGGGATTTAGCACTGTTGAGCACAGCAGCCAATGAGCCTGTGTGAAGTGTGAGCGGTGGTTCAGGAGTGACTGTGTTGTCTTCCTTGAGTGTTTTTTTTCGATAATTCAGTCAGTGTTCAGCTCACTCACTAGCCAGACTCATCATTGTTTAGCTTTAGAGACCAGATTTGAGCCATTTGGCATGGATTTAGGGTGAGGGAAGTCACTCTCTGCACAAAATTGGATTTTTCTATTTACTGGCAAGAGCTCAGATGCAGGCTTTGCCCAGTCATGCCTGTGCCCATGATTTTGAGAACCTGGAGTAAATGACAGTCATGCACGTGTTGGAGTCTTCAGGATCTGATGCTAAAGCGTCACATCTGAGTGTAGCCAAAGCGGTTGATTTCACAACACAATTAAGGAGGCACTGGCTTCTAAACTTGTTCTTTTACTGGCAGACTTGATTTCTAGGAGGAAAGAAGTATTTCACTACCTAAGCTTTCCTCTCCCTTTCAAAAGAAACTGAGAATTTGCTGTCTAAATCACTCCATCAGATTTCTATCGGGGGAGCATCCATTGCCCCACTCCAGGGAGAGTTGCACAGAGCTCATTTTCCTTCTTATGCCTAAAACCCTCAGCTCACCACTAGGTGCGAGGGCTTGGCTTGGCAGAGCAGCAAAATTTGGCAGCCTCAGTCAGCTTTGGTGCTGGTGACCTTGCGTGCGTGCATGCCTGGAGCACGTGTGCCCGAGGAGGCGCGTCCTGTGGAGCGTTGCAGGCGCGGGGCGCTCGCAGGCGATGGCTCTAATGAGGAAATATTGCTCTGCCAGCGTGCGCCCACCTGCCAGACGGCTGTGGAATAAATCACAGAGCTGCAGCGAGCTCACAGGGCTGACGAGCTGCTTCCTTTGTTTGAGAACGAAACCAGAAGACAAACCCCAAAATGCAGAAGGTGACACGTGACGCAGTTGTTTGGGCCTGTCAGCCCCCATGAGGATGGAGCACAGGCACGTCCTGGGGCCAGCTCAGAGGAGGTGGCTCTGAGCTCGCTGCCAGGTGGCTCTTGCTGGTGTTTTGAGGAAGATGGGCTCTCTAGACAAGAGGAATGGAATGGAATGGAATGGAATGGAATGGAATGGAATGGAATGGAATGGAATGGAATGGAATGGAATGGAATGGCCTCTTTCATTCTTCCTCTGGCCTCCCTCTGGGTAGGTCTCTCTGGTGAAACACATGTATACAGAGGAAGGATGGAGGATGGGTCGTCATTCCCATGGGAGTCAGTGCTCTTTGGCTAAAAACCCCTGTCCTCCATCTGCCCTGGCAGCACCCCTTAGAAATGCAGCTGGAAGAGCTTGCCTAGGCAAGCCAGAAAAGCCATCCTTGTGCAGGATTTTCAGACATGTTTTCTCATCTATCAGTCAATAATGAAGCAAGAAGCCTGATAAGGCTTAGAGTGTGCTGGAGTCATGTTCTGCACTGCCAAACAGCACCCTCAGATGGCCAGTAAAAGAGCAGGTTTTGTTCCATTCTGACAAAGAACTTGTAAATCACAGATAAATGGGTCTGTTCCATAGTCACACACTGTCACCGCTCAATGTAGAAATGTGATTTGTATGTTTAAATTAAAATTTTAACTTGCAGATGGACACACTTCACGGCCAGCAAAGGCACAACTTCTTCAAAACTGGGTGAAATGTTTTGTGAATTTAAATGAATTATTAAAAATACTTCTTTGGCAAGAAATGTGTGGCTGATAATGTTTGGGGGAACAAAACAGTTCTTAAGAAACCACAAATTCCGCCAACATTTTGCCACTCCTAATGGGAAGTGCCCTGAGAGAATCCTCAGACCTTTCCTTTGTGTGGCTTTACAGGACATGGTGCGTCGAGGAGAGATCATAGACGATGACATGGAAGATGAATTCTATCTCCGGCGTCTGGACGCCGGGCTCTTTGTGCTGCAGCTCATCTGTTACATCATGGCAGAAATCTGTAATGCCAACGTTCCCCAGGTAAAGCTGCATACAAGGTTTGCAGATCATCTGTGTTTCCATTCATGGTGCAGACAAGGCTCTAAATCCTTGCAAATGCTGCGTTGAGTAATTGTTTCTCTAATTCCCTTTTGGGGAGGAAACCTCCTGTTGATTGCACTTGTATCCCTACAGCTACATCAGGTTGCAGCAGATAGGAGGACATTAGTGGGGACAGGAGCTGATTGTTGTCGCCAAATTCATATAATCTGTACGAGCGAGGTCAGGGTGTGAAATGGAGAGGCCATGTTGATGCCATTGCTGAGGGGGCAGGGGGAAGGGACCTGTTCTTGGAAGGTCTCACAAAAGCACAACTACAGTTTTTCTTGATCTGTGCAAAATGCTCATCTCTGCTTCCTCTGTGAATACATTGGGGTTTGTGTATGCATTCTGTGGCTTCTTACTGCTGTGCCACGTGCCTTCCTGGGTGTTCCTGAGCAGATGCGGCGGCTGCCAAGACTGAGTTGGTTTTTGTGGTGCTCAGATCTCTGCTTATCCTTCAAAGTGCAAAACATGGGGCTGTGCATGGCCTTGTGTTGAAAATCTTTCTTCTCTGTCCTACTCCCCATCAGATTCGTCAGAGAGTCCACCAAATCTTGAACATGAGAGGCAGCTCCATTAAAATTGTTCGACACATCCTGAAGGGTGAGTAGAGATATCTTTGTGCAAGTGTCTCATCGCTACCAGGGACATCTTGGTCATCACTTTGCAGGATGAGCCTTCACATGTAATTCTCCTTGGCTTCCTGAGCATCTCCAGGCAGCAGCTGAGCAGTGTTCTGAGATGCTGGCAGGGCTGGAATCACCCTGATTAGTGGTGTGCTTTGCTTTGCCTCCGAGTTAGGACACTTGCTGTAGCTGCTGTCAGAGAACAGCACATCACTCCACGCTTCCATCAGCCCCAGCCTGGCTGGAATTCACTGCTGACATTAACGTGAGAGTAAATATTTAAGGGAAGTGTACATGCCTGCTAGAGGGAAGAATAGTGGAGTCTCATCCTTCATTAACATGGCCTTGCACTTTACCATCTGCACCATATTAGTACCCGTGGTGTATTTGTCTTGTTCTTAGTGTCAGATTAATATGGATTATAGCATTAAAGTATCCTCCGTAGCTTTAAAATGTAGCTGTTGTGATTTGCAATCCCAGTTTTAAAGTACTGCTTGTTATTTTTAATGCTCATGGTGAATTAGAGCAATGCCTGTTTGAGCTGTTGCCCTCCTCTGCAGCCTCCTGTCCTTCAGCAACAGCAGCCAGTGGAGCTGGGGGAGAGGAGGGCAGGACTCAGCCTCTTCCCATGGCCCCTTGGAGCTGAGGCTTAGTGGGAGCAGCAGGGAACCAGAGATGCTTGGAGAAGATGCTTCCTTATGGGACGTATCTGCTCCAAAGGGGCTGTGTTGTTCTCAGCGTGGGGTGAGGGGTCTTTTTCTTCTGGAAGGAAAGGAAGTTTGGCAGCATTTCTGGGATACTGTGCTGGGGGATGTGTTTCAATGTTTCTGCTTTCTTTGGGAGCAACAATGTTTTCCTGGGCTTTTCTTGCCCCCACTTAAACAATGGCAGGTACACATAGCTTATTTCCTGCAGAACCTGTCAATTTTCTCTCTTCTCATATGCAGGAAAAAAGGAATCAGAAGGCTGGCTGGTATGACAAAATTAAGAGGGATTTTCTGACAGTGTGAGATTACCTACAGTTACAGGCAATCTCTTTGGCCCTTGTCCTTGGCCACAAAGTGCAAGTTAATGCCTGCTGGTGAGCAGGGGGGCTGCATAGGATGTCTTTTCTGATTTTAATTATGATACTTGAAAATTCCTGCCTCTAAACTGCCCCTTTGCAGTGTGGAGTACGGCGCACGTCCGCATTCAGATTCCCACACTTGCCCTGGGCCGTGCGTCCCTGAGGGAGTTGTCTGCACACCGTGCTGGATTTGCACACCTCACGGTCACGGCTCTGGCTTGTTGACTTACATACCAAACTGAATTGGAGGGCAGCTGCATTAAAATTTCATCTGATTCTTTCTTTTCCAGACAGTGACTTGCATTGTGAAACTTTCTCCGCAGCTGTATCAGGTGTTGCAAGCTCAGGGTCGTGCTGGGTTGGGTGCTCTCAGCAGCACCACATTCCCTGCCTGAAGGGGCACATTTCCTTGTTAATAATGCAGGGATGAGTACAGAGTTTGGGCTCTGACTGCAGCTCTCCTCAGCTCTTAGACTTGCCAGTTTTAGAGACTTTTAGAGGCAATAGTCAAAACCTCAGTGATAAATTTCTTAGTGGGTGCTTGTGAAGTCCTGCAGTGGGGCCCAGGAGGCAGGAGCAGCACTGGACACAGCTTCCCAGGGAATCAAAAGGGCTGGAACAGGGATTTGGGTGTGGACCCTGCAGTGTGCTGCTAGTGGGTCCTGGGGCCAGCAAGGGGCTTCCAAAACTTCACCGGAGTCAACTGCACAAGACTCTATTGCAACTGACTGAGAGACCAGGAACTTGAGCCTTGGCTGGAATGTTTCCAGGCTGCTTCCCAACTTGCTCTCAGGATGGATGAGGACTGGTTTATTTTTACTTTTCGTTCAGTGTTTTGCTCTTGTTCAGTTTTTATTTTCTATTTTTGCATACTAATTAGGTGCTCAGTTTTTAGTTTGATTTTTATGGCCTACATATTCTCCATGTTTCTCTGGCAACCTGACAGCTGATGGATCCCTTGGGGTGGCTCAGAATTACTTACGATGCAAGCAAGGAAGCGAGACTGTTTTCTTATGGTAGAGCTTTCAAGGGGAGGAGTGGGCAGGGAATAACGGGAGGCTCATTAATGCATTTCTGCAGGCTGACCAGTCCTCCCACACTTCCTTTTTCTGCAAGATCAAGCATTTCTTGCAACAGGACAGTTAGTTTATGCTTTGGAAGAAAACAACTGAATGGTGTGTGCCTTGGCAAGGGAGATGTTTTGGGGATGGAAGATGGATTTGGGATGGCAGCACTGTCTTTATCTTGGGGAACTGCCTGGTCTCCATCTGTTCATTGGGGATGGAGCGAGGCACAGGCCTCTCTGAAGTGATACTTGGCTCTGGAATGGCAAATCTCCCTGTTCCTCCCTGTTCCAGAGGGACTAGCCATTGATTCCGGAGCTTTATCAGAGCTGCTCCTGCTGAGGCCCCTCCCCTCACACCTGGTGTCAGGTGAGCAGGCACACCGGGAGCTGGGCATGTGGAATGTCTGCTGCACATTCCAGCATTCCAGCCCAAACCTGTTAGCACAGGTAAACACAAAGGAAGGGTCAGTGTGCTCTGAGGATGGAGCTCAGTCTGGCTCATGGTGCCTCCATCTGTGCAGGCTCCAGAGCTTCCAATATCCATTACAAGCCTCAGTATTTCCCAATTGATTTTTACTGTTCTGTAACCATTGTATTTTGTCTAATGAAGCAGAAACCAATCTTGGGCTCTTTCCCTTTGTGTAGCTACAGCAGTGTGTAAGCTCTGGTTAACTGTTGGCAGGGGCAGCTTACATTTGATTTTTTTTTAGCAGTCTCAGTGAAGTGGCGGAATTTTAAATAAAAAAGTAAATACATAAAATCTCAGTCAGAGATTTACTTTTTTAAGCCTGGTTCTGGGGGTTTTATCTGTGTCTTCAAGCTGCTAATGCTTCAAATGAGCATTAGCAGCTGTCATAACCCAGTAAACATTCTGCCTTGGAGTCACTGGGGTTTTAGTCTTACAAAGCCTAGATGTTTGGAAGGAGAAATGCTGAATTTTTGGACAGGATAAGAAGAATTTGTGTCTTGTTTTTGTTTGGGTGATCTCCTGGTACAAAGGAAGGGCAGTGTCATTAGTGGCACTCAGCAGTTCCCTGCCTGTGCCCTAGTCCAAGCAGTCTGGCCATCCTTACAGCTGGGGCAGAGCTGCTGGCTGTGCCAGGCTTGCAGACCCTGGCTGTCCCTCACCTGGGCTTGGAGAGGCCACTGCAGGTGGGAAGTGTTGCCCTTGGGCTGCAATAAACTCCAGCACTGGCATCCACTGCGGCTGTTGCCGAGGCACTCACCCTGATGGGGCATGGAAGGGGCTGCTGGGGACAGAGCTGGCTCCTCCACCAGCTCCCGAGGCACACTGCTGGCAGAAGGCTCTGGCACTGCCTGAGGGCACAGGGGAGCCTGAGCTAAGTGCCAGCCTTGGCTGGGAAGGGCACCTAATCCCTGTGCACTGGGATCATCTCCTACCTGAGGTTTGGATCCCCAGTGCAGCCCTCAGCCAAAGCACGCACAGCGCAGCAATCACTCTGTATGCAGGGAGCTACAAGGAATCCATCCTTGTAGGGGCTTTCTGCTGCTTTTAAGAGCTGTGGAGAGCAGCTCCTCCATCGAGAGAAGGTGGCCTGAGCTGGTCCCTTTGCTGGGACAGTGGGCAGCTCAGATTCACCTGCAGCAAACCTCAGCACTACCACCTGCTCATGTTGCAGGTAATGGAGCGGTTTATAAATATTAAAAATATTTTTCCCAGAGTCTTGGCAAAGAACTCCACTGCTTTTACATGGAGAGAGAGGGAGTGTACACACAGGAGGGAAGACTCCTACATCAGCTAACTTCTGCCTGTCCTCACGGCTTTCAGTGCTCCTGTAACAAAGGCTTTGATGGAGCTCAGAGCTTGTAGCTGTGCTAAACGTATAAATATTAAAGCAAACTTTCTGCAGCAACTTACCATTCAGTGCTGAATACAAGCTGTTCTGTTTGTTTGGAAGAAGGAAAAGAATGCAAGCAGGTGGAGGCAGGGAAGCGCTGTCTCAACCATCAGCCTGCTCCTGATTTCCTCAGATTTGTTCAGCTCCTTGCTTCTGCAGCTCAGAACCTGCTTTTTATTTTTTCTTTTTAAACCGTCTTTGAAAATGCAGGTTCTGGTTGCAGGAAGGAGGGAGCTGGTAGGGGATAAGAGCTGCCAGCTCCAAATGAATATCAGGAAGGAGAGCTACAGAGGCAATGTTTAGTTCTGTGGTGTTTGGCCATGTGCCTGGATGGGCAAGACCGTGGTCAGTGTCTGGTGTCCTCTCCCTGATGACAGGGAGTTTGGTTTGTAGTTAAATCTGAACTGGTGGCTTTTCTTTTGTGTGCTTAAAAGCACTGGTAGGTGGAGGAATTGGGGTCTCCTCCGCAAAAATCCTCATTGAGGATCCTTGGACAGTAGGCAGGTTAAACCCAGGACTGGGAGCCCGCCTGACCTTCCCTGATGACACTCAGTGTCCAAAGGGACCCAGAAAGCCGGTGATTTGCAGTGATTTATGGTACTGTTTGCTTTTCTTGGGCATAATGCCATGATTCCCATGTCAGGAAATGGGTGCTCCTGGGTGCTGGTGTCTGCTTAGGCCAGAGCAGGGAGTTGTCTGCCTCCTTAATGAGTGTCAGCAGGTGCTTGTTATGCAAAGCTTTAACCCTGGGGATGGGCAGGAAAACCATCAATGCTCCCTGCATTAATTCCCGTTTGGCTGTGTGCAGTACTGTGGGTGTAGATTCTGCTGTGGTGTCTGCAGGAGTTGTTGCCCTTCCTTTGTTCCTGTTGCACTCAAAGCCTGTGTCCCTCTGCTCTCTCCCCGCAGAGTACGCGGAGAACATCGGGGATGGGAAGAACCAGGAGTTTCGGGAGAGTGAGCAGAAGCGGATCCTGGATCTGCTGGAGAATTTCTGAGGACCTGGAGACACCTCTGTGTCTGCCCATAAGGACGTGGTGCCAGTTCTCCCTCCTTCTGCCCCTCCTCCAGCCTCTCTTGCACGATGAAAGTGATGTTTCTATGAAACTGCTTCTAAATGGGATTTGGGAGATATTAAAGATAGTTTGCTTTTTTTTAGTTCCTGGTTTGTTATTTGAGCAGTATTCTCTGAGTGGGGCTGCAGCGGCATATCCAGCACAAAGCCAGCATGAGGTTCCCATCTTTTTTATCTTCTTTCCCCTAAATCAAGCTGCCAAGGATCAGTGTGAAACAATACAAATGTATGCATGGCAGGGAGGGCACAGAGGAGGCCTGGATGGTGTGAGAGACTGTTTGCGGGTTATTCCAGCCTGATCCATTAATGAAAATGTACAACTCTTGCTCTGACGGGAACCAGGGAGGCTGAGGTGGTGGTGTGTGTCCAGTTCATCCTTTCTTCAGTGACAGAAGAGATCCAGGAATTGGCCACATCAGCCATTCCTGTTAAATCTTCCCAAAGGTGAGTGGGAATTGAAAGTAGGTTCTGGCACAGGCTGGTCACTGCTCCCTCCTGAAGAGGGAAACAAAGGAATGAGTCCGTTGGGGTTTTACCCAGAACTGAGAGTGAGGGGAGGTAAGCAGTGACATGCCCAAATTCCATCACCTTCCTTTCGCAGTCAGCTTTGGATCTTGGCTGTGCTTGTTCAATTGAAAACCAGTGGTGTGGTTCCTGGACAGGGAGCTTGGCTCTTGGAGCAGCAGCAAGTCCTCGAGAGCAGAGGGCTGGCCCTGCCTGCCCCAGGGGAAGGGCCCACAGCTCATTCTCATCACCCTCTGCACCACGGTGTGGTTGTGGGTGTCATTGTGCCAGACTCCCGTCCTTCCCTGATCCGGGACTCCCGACTGGGATAGGAAGTAGCAGAGGATATTTTCCTGCATCCTCTTTTCTGCTGCTGAAGTTAATGACTGTCATCACAAGCCATCGTGGCTCCCGCAAGCTGGGCCGTGCCTAATTTAGAGAGATTTGCATGCTGGCAGCATTCATTTTTTATCTCCAAGAAAAATGCATTGTCAGGGAAGCTTAAAGGCTTCCTTCAATCCCGGCTGCACAGGCAGTGCTGGCCTGGTGCTATTGAACGCTGGTGTTCAGGGGATCAGCATGGAAGTCATGGCTTCAGCAGCCACAAAAAGCTGCAAAAATACATTTTTTTTTGTGCAGAACTTGTCAAATTCTTTATTTCTTTCTAATGTTTTCAACCTGCTTCCTGAAAGGTATTTTTTCCTTTAGCTTTCAGGTGTATTTAAGTTTTTGCTTGAGTCTGGGTATTATTCCCTTTCCACACCAGTGGAGTTGTGGTCAGAGCTGGTCTCTGGTTTCCCCTGGAAGGTGACTGGCTGTTCTCTCACAGCTCACTTGTGTTGGAGGAGCTTAGGAGAAAGGGAATGATGTGAGACAGAGACTGAGGCAGGGCAGAAAGGCGACTCAGTAAATGTGGAACACCTTCGGCTGAGAAGTGGGGCCATGTATCTGGGGGAGAAAAGAGCAGGGAGGGTCTTGAGAAAACTTCAGTAAACTGCCTAAGGGCAAGGTAAGTTTATAAATCTGACCATACATTTTAAACCTGATTTTGCTGTTTGCCACACATGTGTGTATATGTGTGATCATTTCCATGCACAGCTGGTGAGCTGCTGTGGGTGTGCAGTGCATGATCCCTGCTCCTAGTTGGCTCCTCTCAGATGGGAAAAACCTCCTGCAGCATCTGCTGGGAGTGAAATGTCAGTCACTGCCTCAGTGGGCTGTGCCAGTGAACTCATATTGGAAGCACTGGCAGCAAGGGACAGGAGATGGAGGAACCAAAGGTGTGGTGGTGTGGTATTCCCTGGACTCCCTGGGGAGCAGGAAAGGGTCCTGGCACTGCTCCAGCTGCCAGCAGTCAGTGCTGTCCCCAATCAGGAGAAGGAATGGGCACAGCCTGTGATGGGGCCTGGGCCTCAGCAACATCCTGTGAGGTGGCAGCATCCCCCTGCAGGGGTGGGGACGTGCTGCCACCCCTGCACTGTCCCTCTCAGATCTCTGGGCTGTAGTGCCACACCTGCTGTGCCTGGAGAGCAGGAATGCCTTGCCGTGAGTATTTTTGTCTTCCCCAGCTGAACGAAGAATTTGTGGGACTATGGAATGGCAGTGTGCCCATCCCACCCAGCCCAGCCACTGTCCCTGTGATGGATGAGGGTGCTCCAGATGTTGCTGAGGAATTTGCACAGAGATGGTTCCTGCAAATCAGGCTTTTACAAGGTGGATGACAAATTATTCTCTTCTAATTTCCAAGCTCTTTCAGAGGGAGGAACCCCACTGCTCCAAAGGAGCCCAGTCAATTTTGATCCTGGTAATCACAGCAGGCCCTGCCATGCACCTACACTCTGGCCCCACACCCCACTGCTGGGAAACACTGGATCCTCTTGGTCCTTGAGATAGGCTGGGGGCCCACCTGGCCACACTGTTATTAATTAAGGTAATTATTCAGCTTAATGTGCTGCTCCTGGCCAGCTCATTTGTGCTGTCATATTGAGCAGCACAGAAAAGCCTTCGAGGTGTGAGGATGGGCACCCCCAGTCTTGGCGGTTGTGGAGAATGACGTTATTGTAATTGAGGGAGGATTAAAAGGTGGAGCTAATGACAGATTTCCTTGAGGAAGCATCCAAAGGCTGCAGACAGGGATTTGTGCCCTGGTTTAACCCTGCTGGTTCTGTGGCCCTGCAACAGCAGCATCACTGTTGGCTTTGGAGTTAAATGTGGGTTTTGGGAGAGGGTGCGGGAGTGGCACAACCCACAGGCAGCACCCGTGGGACTCTGGGCTGCTGGGAGTGATGGCAGGGACTGGGTGACAGGAGCCTGGTGGCCTTGGCTCCTCTGTGAGCCCTGGTCGTGTTGAGCCACGCTCCCCTGCCCGCTCTGCTCTCAGAGTGCCGGGCCAGCCTCAGCACAGGGCAGCAGGACATGCAGGGACACAGACCCATCTCCATTGTACCCCTCCCTGGGCCATGCTTTCTTGTCTCTGACTGTAAACAGATTTGACTAAAGACGTAAATGAGAAGGTAATTAGAGGGAACGTGATGGATGAGGCACTCTGGTGATGGGAAGCAGGAAACTTGCCCTGCAGGAGAAAGAAGCTGGGAGGGTGTTCTTCAGCAGAGCCCCTATGCAGCAGGTTCCTGGGATGCAGGGGTGGGAGCTCTGACCCCTGGGGACACCCAAGGCTGAGACAAGCTGTGGCAATGGCTGCTGCAGGCAGGGATGAGCCTGTCACCTGGACATCTGAACTTTGCCAGGGCACTGATCCAGGTTTGATACCAGGTGCACGAGGCTGCTGAGCACCAGCACAGGATTTAAAAGCAGGAAAGCAGCAAAGGATGAGGGAGATGCTGTCCTCAGTCTGTGGGGTCATCAGATTCCACTGCTCCATGGAGGTGCTTGCCCCAGTGGGGTTTGGTTGGGCTGAGGCCAGGCTGGGCTTGGCTGGGGAAATCCTGGGGCAAGTCCTGGGGAAGCAGGTGTGGGAAGGGGAAGGGAGAGGGGTGGTGACACCATCCATGCAGTGGGTGCCAGGGTGGGAGCCCCAGTGCTGGCAGTATCAGGGTGGGAGCACTGCTGGGAGTGGCAGGAGCTGATGGCATTTCCCCCTGGCCACTGGAGACAGGCACCAACTGTCCTCACTGTGTGTCCACATCCATCTTCAGCTCCCCTCCTGGCTGAGCCTCCCTAAACGGGGAGAAATGAGTGTAAATCACGGCTGAGGAACATCTCCTGATATCCCAGTGGAGGGACTGAGGCTGTGCTAAATACAGCGAGAGGCTGTCAGCACTGGGAACAAACCATCAGCTGCGATATAAGTCACTTACACTATTGATTTTTTTTAATTTTTTTTTTTTCTTTTAAGGCCTTGCTCTCAGAGCTTTTCTCCTGGGGCAGGAAATTATTTGGAAGGGGAAGGGCTGTTTGGTTTGTCATATTTTTTGTTGGTTTGTTTTTTTACATTTAATTTTTTTGGTGCTTAATGGTTTGGAAAGAGGGAACTGTTCCACAGCGAGGAACACCTGTGATGTGGCTCCTCTCCATTGGGAACCTGGTGGTGGGTTCTGCATAGGAAGGAGTTAATGGCCTGGAAACAGGCTTCAGTTCTCTGAAGAAATAATTCTTTTCAAGTAATTTTCTTCTGAATTTTATGCTTTGGAGATTCCCTGTGCAGGGGCTGCTCTGGGCAGAGGCCTTGGAGTCCCAAAGCCCCCACATGTTGGGGAGGAGGAGGGGAGGGTTCCTGCTGCCTTTCCCACATTGTGCTGGGACTCCCAGGGCTCTCCAGGGTGGGGGGCAGGGACACAGGGCTGTGGCCATTCCAAGGCAGGCAGGGGACAAGGACACTGCGTGTCCCTGCCCAGAAATGCTCTCCCTGCTCTCCCAGCCAGCTTGTGCCATTGGGAAGGGCTGTGCTGACAGTGACACGAGGAGCCCATGATGGTGCTGGTGTCTTGGGCAGGTTTCCCTCTACCCAAAACCCCTCTCCTGCTCAGTCTGTTATTTTTGATGCTGTTGTGGCTGGTGTGGTGTGGGTGGGTGGGTTGTGTTTGCTCACCTGAGCTCCCACTCACCACCTCCCTGGCTGCTCCCTGCACCAGGGGATCCCGGCAGGCGCTGCCTCCGTGGCTGGCTGCTCCCGGGATGATTTGTGGAGGAGCAGGCTCTAATGTTGCCTGGCGGGAGCATTGTTTTCCTGCAGCGCACGCACGCAGACCTTTGCAAATAATCTAATAATGCAGGAATGTCAAACTTCAGCTGTGGAAGGAAATCCTTTTATACAGGAATTGTCAAGTCTCTAAACAAGTATCAGAAATGAGCTCAGTATCAATGTGGAGGGTGTTTATTCTGCCCGTCAGAGAGATGAACAACCCAATTCACTCTCCCAGGCAGACGCAAATTCGAGCGTTGGCTCCTGGACCTCAGGAGAGCTCCGTGCTGAGCCTTGGGGTGCCCCTGCACGAACTCTTGAAGGGGTGAATTTCAAAATACTGCATGAGGCAGACCCTAGTGCTTCAGCAGCTCTGGGGTTTGGGGTTTGAGGGTTTTTTTTCTTCCAGTTGCTGGGCAGCTTTTGCTGTCAAAAGGGAAACATGGGGTGTTGGCATTGGAATGAGCATGAGCAGCACGCAGGAGCCAGCAGAAGGACCAATGCTCTTGCTTTCATTCTGGGTGTCCTTGGGCAACTCCAAGTTAGAGCTGGGTCCCTGGGGATGTTCTTTGTGCCCTTCAGGGTCTGGGGGTCCCCCTGAGGCTGATGCCCCATGAGGTGCTGCTAATCTGGCTGACTCCCATGCCCTTCCAACCTCATCCAGCTCTTTGGAGTTCCACTGCACCCTCCAGCTTTGCAGGTTGCCTTTTCCTGATGGACAGGTGTCCCAGGGAATTCACATGCAAACCTCACAGGCACATGAGCTGTGAGTGTGGATGTGGTGTCTCTGGGATCTTTGTGGTTTCACTGCCTGTAAATGCCCTCTGGTTTCCTCCATCTGGTGAGTGCCCCCCCTGAGCAGAACTGAGCAGCGGGCAGGAACCTGGCACTGACAGAGATAAGGAGTCTTTCATCCTCGGGAGCGAGTCCCTGGGCCCGTTCTGTTGAAAGAGAAGCCGTGTGCGGGAGGCGCCGGCTGTTCAGAGCAATAACAACGGAGCAGATAAGGGACCTCGTTAAGCCGCGGGTGCGGCTCGGCTCCGGGAGCTGCTGGCTCTGCTCCCGCCTCTGTGTGCGAGTGACCTCCCCCTGAATCCCATCAGACACACCCGGGGTTCTTCGGGGCCGCAGGGCTGCACCTGCAGGCAGCACCTGCCCGAGGCCTCATCACCGATGGATTAAAATTGAGGAGGAGAACCAAACCTTCTCAGCACACTTGAGTTGTGAGCATTGGCATTTCCCTGCCTGCTGGGCCCTGCACAGCCCCAGTACCCATTTTTCATACACTGTGATGGCAGAAAATCTGCTGGAAATGGGACTTAATTCAGGCTCTGCCTCTGGAGGTGTTCCTGGCTCCAGGAGGCATTTGTGCTCTTTGCTTCCTCCTGGCATGACTTAAACATCTCCAATGGTGCACAGGCAGGTTTCAGCCTGTGAGGTGCAGCTGCATGGCCTCAGCCTCCAGTGGGAGATGTGCTGCCCTCTTGCTGGGGTGAAGGAGCTGGGCTGGAGCCGGGAATCCCTGCCTGTGCCTGGAATGTGCAGTCACCACTGGGTGACATCTCCAGCTCCCGCTCTGGCTACACCTGTGGGTGGGTGCTTTGCAAAGAGGGGTGCCAGGTCTGGGGGAGCACAGTTTGTAGCTGCCACTTCAGTGTGGGTTTGGTTTTATTCCCGTGCTGGCCAATTGCAGGGGATAGACCCTGGGCCAGAGAGCAGCCACGAGACTGGACCAATCACCCAAAATGTGGGGCACACGAGTGCTTGGCCTTTGCTGCTTCTTCTGTTGCACTTAATCCCATGCATGAACCCCATCTTTCAGTACATGAACTCTGTCTTTCAGTGCAAGAACCCCCTATTTTGGGAGTTCATGAGCCCCATCCTTGGGTACATGAATCCCCATTGCAGTGGGTTTTGCCTCCACACATGCCTCTGGGATATCTGATGCTTTTGCTTTGTCAGGATCCAGCCCAGAGCTGCTCCCTGACACAGCTGTGTTTGCTCAGCAGCTCCGGGCAGCTTTACCTCAGGACACCTGAAGTCCTTTGCCACTGCTGCTATTGCCACCCCAGAGCGGGACCCTCTAATCCCAACCAGCCATGGAAACTTCTAAATGCAGCTGGGCATGGCTGTGACGCCCATTTGTCTGTCACCACTGCTCCCTCCTCCCCTCAGCTTTTAACTCCAGAGGGACTAATGAACTTGGGCAGAGATCAATGTTCTGCTCTGAGCCAGGCTTTATTCTGACATGCAGCAAATGCTGCAGCAGGTACAACTTTTTTTTTTTTAATTATTGATTAGTAGCATTGGTACGAGGCAGCGCAGCTCCTGGCCAGGGACCTGCCTTGCTGGAGGGGAATGGGAAGAATACCCCCACTCCTTCTGGAGCCCTGCCAAGGGAAGGCTGAGGAAATACAGTCAGTATTTTCAAATCCAATTTAAAGAATCTCTTTGCAGCCAACATCTGTCATCTCATGGCAGAAAACACCTGAAATAATCTGATCTTTTCTGTTTATCTAGAGAGCAAATAATATCCTTTTGATTGCTCTGTTGCATACAGATGGTCTCGTATGAGTGACGCCTGCTCTGTGCCTCCCCTGGTGCTGAGGCCAGTGTTTGGGACAGGGATATGGCACCACTGGGCCCCTTGGTGAATTTTAGGCTTTTCAGAAGTGGTGTATGGATTGCATAGGTGCTGGTGCAGTGGTTGTGACCTGCTGTGAGGTGCAGCTCTGGAAGTGTTAGTGCTGTTGATGGGTTTTATGCACCTCAGGATTTATGCACCCAGAGGGACATCAGGATCCTACTGGTTCCACAAAATCCTGCTCGTGGCAGGGGCAGGGTGGCTGTTCCAGCTCTGTCTGGTGCCACTGGCCACACTCCAGCTGGGCTCTGAGGGTGCACGTGAGCTTGCAATCCACCCCAGCTGCAGGTTTTTAATTTTGAGACAAATCTTGCACAGTCTGGGACAGCGATCAGGATCCATGTTGGGACGCATGTCCTTGCTTTTCCTGTAACGTTTCAAAACCCCCTCGAGCTGCCCCCAGAGGGGCCCTGGCACTTGCGGTGAAGCCGGAGCACCGGGCGCCGCACCCGCCGGGCACTGTCCCCCCGGCACTGCATCTGCAGATGCTGGGGCCGTGCTGAGATGGGCTGGATCGCACTGGGCTGAACGGTACTGGGCCGTACCAGACCGGGCCGAGCCGTACCAAACCGGGCCGTACCAGACCTGGCCGTGCCAGACTGGGCCGTGCAGACCGAGCCGGGCCGTACCGGGCGGGTCGGGCGGAGCCGCGCTCTGCGTCGGGCGCTGTCCCGGGTGCTGAAGCTCCCCTGCCGAGACCGGCGGGGGCCGGGGGTGCCCGGGAGAAACCTTTCCCTGTGTGGGACCTGTGGGTGCCGCGGGGCTCTGGCCGTGCGGGTGGTCCCGGCAATGAGGTGCGGAGGGTCCCAGCCAGGCGTGGGAGTCCTGGCGGGACTGGGGGCCCCGGGGGTGCTGAGGGGTCCCGGCGGTGCGGGGCAGCACGGGGGAGTCCCGGTGGGGCGATATCGGGCTGTCCCGGCGCTGCGGTGCGAGGGGTCCCGGCGGGGCGGCACGGGGGGGTCCCGGCGGTGCCGGGGGGTCCCGCGGGGGCGCGGCGGGTCCGGCCCCGCCCCGCGCAGTTTAAGAATGAACCGTGGGAAAAAAACTTGGGGGGTGCGCGCGGGCTGGGATCCCTCCGCCGGGCGGGGGAGGCTCCGGGCGAGCCGCGGCACCGCCTCGGCGCGCGGCGCCCTCCGCGCGAGGGAAGAGCTCCGCAGCGCGGCGGCGCCGGGACCGCGGCGCAGCCCCGGGGACAGGGCTCGGCCCGGCGGCGCCGCCGCCCCCGGGACGGACGCGCCCGCGGCAAGATGGGCGCCCTGGCCCTGGCCCTGGGGATTTTCCACTACCTGGGGCTCTACCTGCAGCTCGGCGCCGCCTCCCGGCACCCCCCGTGGGACGCTCCGGCGGCGGGCAGCGGTGAGGCGGCGGCCGGGGGTCGGGGAGGGGGCGGCTGAGCGGCGGGAGCTCCCGGGGCTCGGTGCCCCGCGGGGCTGTCTGCGGGTCGGAGCGGCTTCTGCTCGGGCAGCGGGACGGGTGCGGGGGGTCCGGAGTCCCGGTCGGGCTCCGCCGCCGAGGGCAGCCCCGTGTCGCGGTCCGTCGCGCCGGCGGCTCGAGGAGCGAGGGGCAGCCGGGCGAGCTGGGGCTGGGCTCCACCGCTCCCGTCTCCGGAGCCCGGGGGGCGGCCTCTGCCTTCGCCGCTGGGCTGCCGAGTCGGGGGCTCTGCACGGTCCGTCCCGGTGCCTGCAGCCATCCGCACCCCGTGTCCGTGAGCTTCCCGGTGCCTCCGCCACCACCCGCACTCCGTGTTCGTGAACCTCCCGGCGCGCCTCCCGGTGCCCGCCGCCGTCCGGACTCCGTCTGTCTCACGGTGCCGCCGCCACCACCCGCACCCCGCGTCCGTGAACCTCCCTGTGCTCCTCCCGGTGCCGCCGCCCGCCCCGTGCAGTGCCCTACGCCCAGGTAGCGGGGCTCCCCCGCTCCTCCGCTCCCTCCGGTGCACGGTAATTCGGCGGGTCGGTGCTACCGAGCCCGCCGGGATCCACCGGGGTTGGGGAAGGGGAACCTCTTCCTGCATCCTGCACCCTCCGGTGAGGAACCTGGTGTAGGGGCAGCTCCCTCGTGAGCATCGGGAAGGTGACAGGGGACCAAGCCCCTTCAGAGAAGGCTGCTGAGACCCTCCTCGCTCTCTGTGGAGTGACACGGGCACGTTCAGTCTTAGCCCGAGGAGTGACCACGGGGACATGCTGTGTGCCCGGATCCCAGCTCTTCCCCCGCCCAGCTCCGGGGCCTCCGGAGTGCGGAGGGACCCGCTCTCTGCCCCGAGGAGCCTCCAGGCACAGAACGCCTCGGGCCATGCCAGGGTGGAAGGTGTGAGGTGTCCCGCAGTTTGTGGTGTCCCGCAGCAGTGCGTGGGCTGGCAGGTACCTGCCTGCCCAGGGGAGGGATGATCAGCCTCTGCATTGGGGGTTCACAGCAGGAGAGTTTCCAGACCTGCCAGGCTGGCGTGCCAGACGGAAAGGTGGGTGAAGAGCCTCCATTAGCCACCACTGCTCCCCTCAGAAATTCAGCAATAGGCAAATAAATAGTGAAATGGTCGCTGCGAGGGAACGGGGAGCCAAGGAGATGAAATGTTTAGGGAGGGCGAGTGCACTTTGGAGCCACATTACAGCTCGCTACTCGAGCAGTTCTGCAGCAACTCACTTAATCACAACAGAAACCTTTATTAACGATACTGAAAAGCAGTGAATAAGTGGGTCATGTATAATAAGCCATTTGTGTTCAGTAGGTGAATACCAATTTGATAAAAGCTGTGTGTGCTGAAAACCTGTATAAATCGCTGTTTAGCAGATCGTAGACTGATAATTTCATTACTGGCTGGTGCAGCTTTCCCTCCACACCACGAGAGCCCAGCAGGTTGGAGACGTGGAGCGGGAGAGGGGCTGTGGCCAGCGGGATGGGCTCGGCTGTGCCTGGCGGGCACGGGCAGGTCCGGCCGGGCTCTGCCCGCAGCAGGCAGCGCCCAGAGCCTGCCGCCATCTCTGCCCGGTGCTGGAGGCCTGGAGGAGCCTCCCCGGCATCACCAGGCTCTGGCACAGCCCCGGAGTGTGTTCACTCTTCCTTTTAACTTGTCCATGCCGGATGCAGTGAGGGAATTGACCGGGAGCAGCATGTGCTCCGCAGGCATCGGCGAGTAGCCATGAGCACCCCCGGGGCACGGGCGGCTCCCCCATCCCATCAGTCACCCCACAGCGGGCGGCGAGGTTCTGCTCGCAGGGCAGCCACGGCTGTGGGCAGGGAAAAGTCACAATCAAAGAAAGTCCTTTACCTGCCCCCACAGCAAAGGCTCTGCCTTTAGCAAGGATGGAGCCAGGATGAGCTCCAACTGCCCTGTGAGGGCATCTGAGCCTCAGGACTCTTCCCACCATCCCTTTCCTGCCCACAGTTCTGCCTCTCCCCCTTCTCTCCTCTCCTCAGCCTGGCGCCTTCAATTATTCATGCCCCCCATTGCAGCCTGTGCACGCTGGGCTGCTGCCATCGGCTTTCTCATGCGCTGGCTGGGAAGCTCCAGCCGCCTTCCCAGCCTGCTGGCCCTGGAGCGGGGCAGGGGAGCCGTGCCGTGAGGAGGAGCTGCCCGGCTTCTTCCCGGCACCGTGTACAGGCGATATCGCCTCGCCTCAGCAGAGCCGCGGCTGGAGGCTGGAAGGAGCGGTGCCCCGGCTCCCCAGGGCGCTGCCCTGCACCGTTCCCGCACACCCCAGTGATTATTCTATCAATTACTTTCATAAACACTTTGCATTCCGCCGGATTTTTTCACACTTCCTGGTGGGAATTCTCCATGCGATGTGTTTTTCCTGCTGCTGTTCGTGCAGTCATTCAACGCAATTACATCTGACACCTCTCCTCATCAAACGTCTGGGCTTTCTCTTCCCTTGAAGCGGCTGACAGACGATGGGCCAGACACTGGGAATTATTACGTTAGGACAGTGACAGCTAATTTTAATCATAACGTTCCCTGTGAGCAAGGCAGGAATCAACCAACAGCCGGCACGGCTGCACGCGGTCTGGGCAGCACAGCAGGGCTGGAATGAGGACCTGGAGTGGGCCAGGGAGCTGGAGGCTCTGCACTGCTGCCTCCTTCATCAGGGGCCACTCCTGCGGCTAGATGGATGCCCAGGCAGGCACCTGCTGGGCCCTCTCCCCTTCACGACTCCTCTGGGATTTTGGTTCATGGTGTGAGTGGGATTTGTGCACCTCAGGACAGACAGCCTTTCCTGGCCCTGTCCTCAACAGCTCTGGCTCTCTGGGAGCTCCTCTGTTCCACAGCTGTTTCCCCTCCTGCAGGGCTCTTTCCCTTCTGGCTGCCCCCTTCCTAAGGCTCCATCTGCAGGGGGTGCCTGACTGAGCACCGGGGATGTTGGCTGGGCTCCGTTGTGATGAGTGCATTGATGATTTGTATCGTGTGCTCGGTGTGAAGCTGGATTGGGATGAGCTCAGCAGGGATGGGGTGGGCAGGGCTGGGCAGGAGGATGCCGTGTCCATGAGCACCAGGCACTGCCAGCTCTGTGGGATGGTACCAGCACCTGTGTGGGGTGTGGGCAGCTCTCGGAGGGGCTGTCTGTACTGGTGGCTTGTGTTTTGGGTGGTGGGTGTGAGACCAGGGGGGCTGATCCTGTCTGACCCATCCCATTCCTGCTGTATGATTCCAGCTGCAAATCCACCCGGGGGCTGCTGGGAACCATCCCCTGGCAGAGAGCAGCACAAGAGCGAGTGGTGGCTGCAGGCCGGCTGCACACACGGCTCGAGCCCCACTGGGAGCTGTCAAAAAAAGGCCATTTTAGGGCTTTGCTACTTATACTATCAAATGACAGTTCTTCCTTGAGCCCCTTGGGAGGGAATTGTCTGAGAACTGTGAGTCCCCAGGAACCAGATGGGAGCAGGATGTCCCTTGTGTGTGCAAAGCTTTGTGTAGCTGGGGCCAGACTGGAGACTCACCACTGACCTCTCTCTTGCTGAGGGGGTTAAACATTAAGGGAGTGGGAGGCACTGGGGGCAGGAGCTGGTGCAGCCCAATGATGGGGCGCTGTTGGAAATATCTGCAGTTTTCAAGGTTAGTTCCAGCTCTCCGGTGAGGTGAGTGCTGGCCTGATCACAGTCACTGAGTTAGGTGGGGTTTTTTGTTGTTTTTAATTCACATGCTGCAAATTTAAGCTCCTTCTGCTGCTCATATGACTGTAAAGAGGGGCAGAGCAATGGCGCTGCCATCCCCAGCGTGTGGTGGGAGCCTCCCGGCCCCGCCACGGCCTCAGCGCTCCAGCCTGACTCGTCTCGTGGGAAGGGAGAAGGCTGGATGTCTGGAGGAGAGCAGCGCTCACCGCCAAAGTCCTCTGCCCGCTCAGCTGCCGGGGCCGGAGCCACCTGCCCTCTCCCAGCAGTGACGCGGCCGTCTCGCCGTGTTTATGCAGCGGTTCGCACCGCGATGTGTTTTCAGCGCCCCGGGGTCAGCATCCCTGCTCGCGGGCTTGTCAGGAGGAGACGCATCCACAGCTGTTAGCGGCGGTGGGAAGGGGAGGAGAGGGGAGGGAGGCTGCAGCCCGACCTGTGCAGCAGCCTCCGGCAGCTCCGGTGTCCCCATGGTGGGGACAGTGTGGGTCACACCAGCACTGGTAGTGCCCAGGCCTGTTCTGGATCCATCTGGAGGGTGCCTCCTTTGCCTCCTGATGCCCCGGGGTGGCTCTTGCTCAGGCAGGTTGTGCCAAGGGGTGGGGGGTCCTGTGGCAGCCAGGAGGGTCCATCTGTCTCTGTGTCCCTGCCCTGTCCCTGTGCCGGGATGTTCTGTGGTTCCTCTGCTGCCGGCAGGACACGGTGCCCCTGAAGCCGGGGCTGCCGCTGTCCATCAGCCACAGGAATCGTGGGCTCCTGGGAAGGGGAGGGTGCTGGAGGAGTCATGGATTTCTGGGGAGGGGACGGTGCCGGAGGGGCTGTGGGTGCCTGGGGAGAGTGCCAGGGGTGGTGGATTCTGCTGGACACGTTTCCTTGTCCTGCAGAGGTGCAGCACAAACCCAGCAGGGCAGAGCCGGCCCCACACTAGGGACGCAGGGCAGGGTCTGGGTGGACACTCCAGTGGGCAGGAGCAGGAGCAGAAGGACGTTTCAGCTCCCCCAACCCCTGTCCCTGCCCAGCGTGGGACGGAGCCAGCCCCAGTCCCGCCGCCTGCTTGGCACTTGTCACTTGTCATCCCGCCAGCCCGGCTGCAGCTCCAGTGAGGGGCTCCAGCTCCGCTGGGCAGAGAAAGAGGCTCCTGACTCCCGGCTTAGTGAAAAAATTCCTCCCGGAGCAGGAACCTGCGCTGGCCAGGTGATTAACAGGCGTTTGCAAATGTTCAATGCATATTTCATTGTCCTCTGGTACATCTTTACACAACAATTAGCCTGAGTTCGTGCCCATGACGCTGCTCCGGTGTCGTCCTTGGTGCCTTGTGGGGGTTCGGTGGGGGGCTATGGAAGGGGGCACAGCTGTGGAACGGCAGGTAGGCAGCAGGCAGAGTCCTGGAGAGGCTCTGGAGGGCTGCATGGCTTTCTGTGGTTGTGGGGCCTACAGGCAAGGCAGGGGGATGGAGCAGGGGTCTGCGGGTCATTTACAGGTACTTGGGGCAATGCATGACCTGCTCTTGCCCCAGCACAGCCTCATCCCCGCTACCGGCGGCCCCCTCCCGGTGCAGAGCACGACCAAGGTGAGGGATGGTGCCCACCGCAGGGAGGGACCCTGCAGCCCGTCTGTCTCTGGTTTATGAGAGCACCAAGCCGTCCCAGCAGGCGTTTTCAATTCTGTTTATCTGTGTTTCCCCATTGAGTTCATTTTATTTCCCCTGATTTTTATTTCCTGGAAGATTTATTGATTCTGGTGTTCTCAGCTTATGACAGGTAGCAGGCCATAAAGCACACGGAGCAGCGGCCCCCGCCCCCGCCCTCCCGCTGTGGGGATGCGGCTCCAATGTCAGTGCGGGGAGAGGGACGGGGCTGGGGTGGGCAGGGGACCGGGACACTGCAGGGACAGAGCACGGGGCAGAGTTGGTGACTGGTCCAGTGTTCGCAGGAGCAGTGTCCAGGCACCTTGGCTGACCCAGTGCAGGGTCCATGCCCAGCCTGGGGGCTGCCTGGGGGGACCCTGATCCCCACGGGTGTCCCTGTGAGGGGCAGGGCTGGGAGTGCAGTGAGTCACCTCTGCGCAGGCAGGGCCGGGGCCCACGGCATCCATCAGGGAGGGCACACGGTGCTGCTGGAGGACAGATCTGAAAGACATGGCCCCAACAAAGGTGATGACCCTGGGCATCCATCTGCAGGATCTTTGCTCCTCTGGATGCGCTTGGAGGCGGCCGAGCTCCGGGGTTAATTAATACATACGCTTCCCAATTAAAATCGGAAAGAAAGAAGGCGCTTGATTCAATCCAGCCTTTTCTCAGCTTATCTGCCAAATTTCTGTCTGTGGAAGCAGATTTTAATTGTGTTCACAGTAATTTGGACCAGGCTGGAGCTCTCAGGCCACCACCCCACCCCTGCACGGCTGGAGCTGTGGTGTCTGGGGGGCTGGTGCAGGCTCTGCAGAGACCCACTGGCTTTGGCCGGTGCTCCTGCCAGCAGGAATTCTGTGGGGCAAGAGCCTGATCCAGGCTGCAGCCAGGGAATGGGTGAGTGGGTGCTGGTTAATGACTGGACACAGCAGCCCCAGCACCACTGTGGTTTGGAGCACAGAGGAACCCTTTGTCCTGCACCAATAAGACCCCCTGCTCCTCCCACAGCCCTCAGTCACCAGAGCTGTTCCCTTGCCTGGGCTTCCTCCACTCCTCAGCACAGAATCCACGTGTCTGCAGTCTCTGGGTTCTGGGTGAACGGGATGTGGGAACAGCACTGGAACCCCAGCAGGACACCCTGCCTTGTAAACCCTGGTGTTGGGTATTTTCCTCTGTTCCCTGCTGAGATGGATTAAAGGAAAGCAATAAGTGGATGGGATTTCCATGTGTCCAGAGGGACAGGGAGATATTAGAGGTATTAACTTTTTGTCTGGGCTGATAATAATTGGTTTTCAGAGGGATCAGGGCTGGAGAGAGCGTTGTTCCCGACAGGCTGAGTGTCTCAGAGGGCTCCGGTGGCTCCGCTGGGAGCTGCACTGTGGCTGTGAGCCGGCAGCGCCGGCAGCGTGAGGTGGTGAGAGAAGACAGGAGGCACAGGGCAGCCTCGGCAGCCGGAGCGGTGACCGGGCTGTGCAGGGGGCTGGCAGCCCTGTGCCCGCCCCGCGCCTCGGAGAAGCCGCTGCACTGACGGTGGCAGCAGCAGCAGCGTTTGCCGGTGCCCTGCACGCTGGGGCCGTCAGCACGGAGGAACAACCGTCTCTCCAGAGAAGATGAAAAGAATTCTAATTACATCTCTGAACAATATTTGTTTTGAGCGAGGAAAGCAAACCATATGGCGTGTGGGAGCCTGTTTGGGGCCGCATTAAGTGAGGATTTGTTTTTCAGTTATGTCCTGATCTGAGTGAGATGTGATCATGCTCTATTTGTTTCCTTCACCTCGGAGGTGTGGCAGGTCCCACACTCGTTCTGCGGCAGGGGTCTGAGGGATGCTGTGGCATCAGGGGGTCACAGGCTCCTGCTCCCTCCCTTTCCCCCCTGCACTGCTCTTTGCAAAGTGCCAGGGTGGGAAGGGGACACTGCAGTGGGAAAGAGACCTGTCTGCTCTGCTGTAGGGGCTGGGTGTGTTTGGCCAGGGAAGGATCCAGGTGTCTCTGTGTGGCCGGAGGCATTGTCCTCAGCGGGACAGTGCTGTGTCCCCACAGGCACCCACAGCCCTGGCTCTGTCTCCAGCAGCTCTCTTCACCGAGACCCCCCACGACATGACGGCGCAGGCGGGTGAGGATGTGGAGATGGCGTGTTCCTTCCGCGGCAGCGGCTCCCCCTCCTACTCCCTGGAGATCCAGTGGTGGTACGTCCGCAACCACAAGGACTGGACGGACAAACAGACGTGGGCTTCCAGTCAGGTAATGCCCCTCATCCTCCCCCTGCACGGCAGCACGGGAAGGCAGAGCCCTTCAGGCAGAGCCCTTGGTGCAATGCCGTGGGGAAGGGCTTTGTTTGCAGCCACTGTTGGGTTTTGGTGGGGGACCCCAACCCGCAGCAGCATCCCCAGTTTCACCCTCTGCTCTGACAGAGAGCAGCCTGGGGGTCCTGTGATGCAATTAATAGGCTGCATGGGCTGCTCAACATCCAGCTGCACTGAGGATGCTCTGGGGCCAGTGGGGCTGGGCTGTCCTGGCTGCCCTTCTCAGCCAAGGGGCTGCCTGGCCCATTGCCAGGACCCGTCCCAGGCTGAGGCTTTGTTTTTATGCTTGTGCTTCTGCCTTCGCCTATCTCATCGCCAGCTCATCCCTGCTGGCCCTGCACCCTCCATCCCTCCCTCGTCCCCTGTTTTCCCTGTGTATTGGTCCGGCAAACAGCCTCTCTATATTTCTCTCTCTGTTCACACAGAGATAAGGACCAAAGAATGGGAAACGGCTTTGGGGATTTTAATGAGCCTTTATTGTAGTGTCTTTGGCAGGGCTGCTGCTGGTGTTGCCATAAATTGAGAAGCCTCAAGGGAGTGCTGCCAGGATGGGGGGGAGTGCTGCCAGGGGTCGAGGGTGGACAGGGTCAAGGGTGTTGGAGGCACTGGGAATGCACAGCCAGTGGTTGCTGGAGGGGAAGGCTGGTGGCCATGGGGCAGGTGCTGGCAGTGATGGGGACAGAGTTCAAGGGACAGGGGTCACTGCTGCAGCAGTGATGCCACAGTCATCAGAGCTCCATCCCCACTCCTGGATTGTGGGGAACACCTGGAGCTGAGATGCAGTGGGACCTGTGGGTGAGCACCCCATGCTCCCTGGCTGCTGTGCTGCTGCTGGTTCCTCCCATCCTGGGTACTCAGTGTGGGTTCGTCTGCCCTGGGTGCCTGGGGCTGGGCAGCCTCTTCTCTCTCCCTCCTTCTCCCTCTTCCTTCTTGTTTGGGGCAGCCATCCTGGGAGTGGAAAGGGGTCTGGTGGGTTGAACTGACCATTTCTCTTTCCTCTCTTGTCTCCCCCTACCCTGCTTTTTCCATAGCTGAAATCATCACCACCAGAGGAGCCTGGGAAAGAGGCCACAAAAATCAGTGTGAGTTTGGGTGATGGTTCTTGTGGGGGGCTGCACTTGAGGGATCACCAGGACATTCCACTGGTCCCAGTGCCGCAGGCTGGGAAAACCAGGGTGGGAGAACTATGTCTGCCTTGGCTCAGTCCTGGGGGTGACTGGGGTGAGGGGTGGCTGCCCTGCTCTCCCTGGCACTGAGAGGCACATCCTGAATCCCAGCCTGGTCCCGGCATCTGAATGACACATTAATGCCAGGGATAAAATAATCCAATTGACTCAGCGGATTAGCATCCCAAAGCCAGTTAGGCTCATGTGAGCAAAATGAGGAAGCACTAATCAGTTAAATAAAACACTCTTGGCCTTCTGCTGCCAGGTGTGTGCCCCCCTGGCTCTCCCTGCCTTGGGGAGCTCGGTGTTTGGGGGTGTCACAGACACAGAGCAGGGCTGGAAATCTTCCCACTATCACCTGGCACTTCCATTTTTCACTGAGTGAGCGAGGGGGGATGGGGTTGGTCAGACATCTGTGGCTTCTCAGATGGGTGCCCCCCACACTCAATATCAGTCTCTCATCCCTGGGGAACCCTTCCTAAGGGAGAGCATCACCTTTCAGCACCCATCTGCAGGATCAGTGCACGATTCCCTTGATGGTAACAAATCCCCCTCCAGGGGTCATGTCCCTTTTGATTTATTGACACCCACAATCCATACCCAAATCTAAGCAGGTTCCTTCATGGTCTGTTCCTCACCAGGGTGCTGTGGCTCCCTGCCCCACAAGCAGCAAAGTTCCAGGACTGCTGCTGGAGCAGCCAGAGCCTGGGCTCTGCCAGATCCTGTCTGCTGAACTCAGGGGCCGCTGCTCCCCACATCCCACCAAGCCCTGCTCCAGGGGCAGGAGGGGCTACCGTGGGTGCATGGAGCCATCCTGGGGCCAGCACTTCCTCTCAGCTCAACCGGTGCATGTTTCAGCATAATTAGGCAGTTAATTGCACGCTGGGATGGAATTGATGGGTGTGCAAGTGTAACCGGGATTTATTTTGAATCATTCGAGGTCTCTGCTCCCTCCTCCAGATCCAGCCAGCAGGGAGAGGCTGGAGCTTCAAACCTCTTTTGTTTGTTGTTATTTCAAATGTCCTTGATAATTAAGTGTTTATGGAATGGAGGAGGTAAATGAGCATGGGCGGCTCTGATGGAACTTGAGGTACAGCCACAACAGCAGCTGACTGGGAACAAACAGCAGAGTCAAACAGTGATGGGGGGATGTAGATCCCAAGCAGGAGCCACCATGCCAAGCACCCCTTGGCCAAACACACCTGGTGCTGGACATGCTTTGCAGGGATGGAGAGAAGTGAAATATGATGGGTCTGGGTTTATTTTTTCCCCCTTCGAATCCAACTCAGCACAGGGCTGAGCTGGGGCTGGGCACAGCAAATCTGCCCGTCCTGGCCATGCCAGGGGCTCTGCCCCATTCCCATGGGCAGTGAGGGCCATCGCTGCCCTGCCTGTGCTGGTGGAGTCACAGGAGTTATGGCCAGTGATAAAATCTTCCCTCCTGAGGCTCAGTGACCTGCTGGGTAGCGGCTCCATGGCCACCGGTGGCACCAGCAAATTGGGGTTTTATTTTATTAGTTTTAAATTTCCCAGCCATTAATTTCAGTGACTTCTGGCTCTCCCGACGAAAAGGTTTTTTTTGAAGCTCCTTTCCCATGACAGTCTCAGCATCTGGGTACCTTCACACCAGGGCCTGGCAGCTCCTGTCCCCACCTTGTCCTGTCCCTCCAGACCCCCACAATGCAGGACTGGGGCTCAGGGCTGCCCTTGGCCACTGGGCAGCCCTGAGACGCTGTTTGGGGTGGCCCTGGCTGTGACCTGTGGCACCAGCTGCCTCTCAGCAGCCCGTGGTGTGCAGGGCAGCAGCCTGTGTGTGCTCATGTGTGTTTGTACATGCTTGTTTGTGCACGTGTGGGCAGGTGTTGTCATGTTCCAGGACTGGATGCCCCCACAGTGAGGGGCTGAGGGGCCATTGAGGGGTCCTGGTCCCCACGCTGCCTCCTGTGCTCTTTGGGGTGGGCTTTGCCCCTCTCCAGCCCTGTTTCCAAACACCATAAAATCCTCAGCTAACAAATGCAGCGGCGAGTAGAAAAACGGCCTTTGCCATCCAGTGTGATTATAGGGAACAGAGCCAGGGGCCTCGGGGTGGGTTATAAATCTGATTTATTGACCCAGCCCAGAGCAGCCGCAGCTCTGGCTAGTGAGTAAGTCTTAAATTTCATTGGGTGATAAATACTGAGAGCGAATCAATTTGGTAGAAAAGCTAATTAGCCAGCGTGGTTCCACATCGATCTCTGAGCCCTGCGTGGCCGGGTGCGAGCCAGGGCTTCCATCATCCTGCGGGCCCGGGCAGGGGCTGGGTCCCCCCGCACCAACTTCACCAACCTTTGCCATGTCCTCCCCAGCACAAGGCTGGCGCGTGGCGTGGTGGCACACGGTGGGGGGGTGACACCGACCCGGATGTCTGGGGGGCAGTGGCAGTCCTGAGGGCCCCCTGACCGCCCGTCTGCCCCGATGCAGGTGGTGAAGGTGGTCGGCAGCAACATCTCCCACAAGCTGCGGCTGTCGCGGGTGAAGCTGGAGGACGAGGGGACGTACGAGTGCCGGGTGATCGACTCCAGCGACGGCAAGGCACGGCACCACAAGGTGAAGGCGTACCTGCGGGTGGAGGCAGCGGGGGGCCCGGGGCACCCCCAGGACACCGAGCTGCGGGAGGCCCCGCTGGCAGAGCTCACCGCGCCGGGCTCAGCCCACGCACATCACCACCACCACCACCACAAAGCCGGGAAGGAGCTGAAGAAGCGCTCGGCAGACACCTCCTGTGTGCTGTAGGTGGGCGGTGCGGGGGGACGCCGGAGCCCCCCTCCGCCCCGGACTCAGCGGAGCCATCAAAGGTCCCGCACCCCCTGCCAGAGACTGGCCCCACCACCCCGTCTTGTCCAGCACCCCTCACCACCTTCCTGTCCCCCAGGGCGCCGCGGGTTTCTCCCCAGCCACGGGGCACAGCGGTGCCGGGGCTCGGCGTGGTGTGGGAGCCGGACCTGTCCGTGCCACGGGTGCGTGGCTGGGGCTGTGCCCGGGGCCAGGGCCTGTGCCCACACGTGGTGGTCCCTGTCCCCCCCGTCCCCCCGGCCTTGTGGGGGTGGGCACCCGCTGCCCGCTGCCACCGTGGTGCCGAGGGCTGTGCTGTGTCCCAGCTCTCTGCCCAGCGGGGACCCTCCTGCCCACGGGACCCTCCCTGCCCTCTCCTGTGCTTCGCAGACCCAGCCTCCTGTTCCTGTAGGTTGCCCCGTTTAGTTGCTCGGTTCCAGCCCCACAGTGCGTATCTAAGTTCCAGCCTCCATCCTACAGCCCGTGTGTATCCCCCCGCCCTGCCCCGTCCCCGCCTGCCCCGCAGCCCCCAGCACGTCAAGGCCTGAGCTCAGCAGAGGAAGGACGGCACGGCACATTCCTGGCATCCCCCCGGCACGCTCTGGCATCGCTCAGCCCGGCAGCTGCCCGTGCTCCGTGTATGCCTGGGAAGGTGTGCCATCGGAGCTGGCCCCTCGCACCCATCACTCCTCCGCCCCTGGCATTTCACAGAGGATGGGGCGCTCATCTGCCAGCCCCATCCACCCTGGTCCCGCTGCCCGTGCCGGCGTGGCTCTCGGCCCCCTCTCAGCCCAGCATCCCTCCCTCCCGGGCCACAGCACCACACTGCCGCGGGCAGGGTCTGGCCCACGGGCTCTCGTGTTGCAGTGCAAACAGCAGAACCCGTCCCTGCTGCCCCCACGGGTGACCACGGCCACTGGGGACAGAGCTGTGGGGAGGGACAGGGGGGCCCGAGCCTCCCCGCCCGGGTACTGGGCGCCGCTCCCCTACTGCCCCCAGCCTGCCACCATCAGACCTGCTGCAGCTAATAAAGCTCTTTAAAGGAAGCCTCTGTGTGCCTGTGCTGTCTCTGGCATGGCAAGGGGACGTGGCTTTGGCACTGCCTTAGGCAAAAAGGGGCAGCGCTGGGGCTGCTGGACTGGGGCCGGTGGGGATGGGGATGAGGGTGGGCATCAACATCATCACCTGCAGCTGAGGGCTCAGAGCTTTAAAAAGCGGCAGCTGAGGGCTCAGAGCTTTAAAAAGCTGCAGCTGGGGAGCTCCTGCCCTGAGGGCTGTAGGATACAGCAGGGTCCCAGGTGAGCTGGGGACACTCCATGCTGTGGCCATGGAGTGCTAGGTGGGCTGTCAGCTGAACTCCTGACACCCACTTGGACATGCAGACCAGATTTCCAGCCTGGTGGAGGTGGGGGGGTCCCCAAAGCAGGGTGCTGGCTGCCCCTGGGGCCTGGCTCTGCCTCTCCAGTGGGAGACTAACTGAGCACTGACAATGCCCAGCCTAGCCCAGCTGCCCGGAGCCCTGCAGCTCCTCTGCAGCTTGTTACTTGCTGGACCTCCATCATGCTCACCCCGTGCTGTGCTGATCAGAAGGAGAAAGAGCCGAGGTGTCACCAGGTGTCAGCCTGTGCTGGAGGCAGGAACAGGCAGAGGTGGATGGTGTCTCTGGAGCCATGCCCACCTCTGTCACCTGAAGAGCTGTGCTCTTGGGGAGCAAAGGGCACAGGAGAAAAACATTCAGGAGCTGCAGGGCAAGGAGAGATTGCTGGTGCAAAATTCCACTTTGCCACAGGCAATAATGGTGACTGTGCCACAGCAATCCCTGGCAGAGCTGTGGGGCTGGGGCTGTGCTCAAATTCTCCCAGTCAGGGAATGGGATTGCTGGGGGAAGAAGAGAGATTGGGATGCACTGGTCACCAGTGCAGCAAAACACAGGACACAGCAGAGGAAAAGGAAGACCTAGGGACATGCTAGGGAGGGCAGGAGGCTGCAAATCACCTCAAACGGGGAGTAAACAAATTGCTGTGCAGCACAGTGATTTGTAAAACTGGAGGAGAGCTTTAACAATAACAGGTTTTATTAGAAGAGATTAATTTTGCTGAGTTTATAGGAAATTTTGGAAGCAGGAGTCGAGGAGAGGACCCTGCTGGATCTGTGTGTGCGGCTCAGCGGTGCCTGGTGCCAAGGGCTGTGTGTAGGGCTGTGCCCCCCAGCCCCGGGGTAGCAGTCCCCCAGGGTCCTGGCTGGCTTTGTGCATGGAGGAGGTGGCTGGATGCAGCTTTCTCAGCTCTCTGATCCCAGAGAGGGTGACTGGAGTGGTGGGAGCCAGGGGTCCCCACCCCAGAGTGTTGGGGGCTGCTTGGTGGAGGAGAGTTCGGGCGGGAAAGCCCTGGGCTTGTGAAAGGGCTGAGCTTAATATGCAAGTCACTGCTGGGGAGAACCAGCCTCATGAAAATGCCATTTCCACACAGTCCTTCTCCCAGCCATTATCCTGCCTCAGACAAAAGCAATTTAGTCAGCTTCCAATAAAGCAAGGGCGATAACGAAGCTGAGAGGAGCTAACTGTGACAGGCAGGACAGCCTCTCCTGCTACCAGCACCCACCTGCTGGCTGGGGCTGAGGCTGTGGGGAAAAGCTCTGCACAGCAGCACCGTGAATCACAGGTTCTGGGTGGGGGTGTCTTGGTGCAGTCAGCTGTGCCAGAGCCCTGGCTGGGGGATGTGGTTGGTTCCTGGGCACTGGGCAGTGATGGGACAATGCTGCCCTTGAATCACATGCCTCTCCTGCAGGATGGCAAGCCTTGGCATGGGCAGGCTGGCTCCTTGGAGTCCCCACCACAGCACAGCCCAGCAGAGTGAGGCTGGATGCAGCATCTACACCTAATGGATGAGTTTTGTCAAGAGCTACAACAACCCAGAAAACTGCACCAGCCCCAAGGGCGCTTGGAAACCAAAGACAGTATTTCACCTCCCTGCCTGCCCTGTCAGAGCAGCTCTGAAGGCTCCTTTGTATAGAACCCAACCAGCGTTAAACACTGAACAGATATTAAAAAAGAGTAAAGCCAACCTGCAGCCCTGTCCAACTGGATAAAAAGCCATTGACTTGTGTTCTCCCTGGAGAAGAAAACAGGAGGAAAGCCTGAATAAAACCAGCGAGACAAGGGGAAGTAACTTCAGCTGTGGGATGTGGCAGTAGAGGCAGTGCCCTTGGGCCCACCAGCAGACACTTGTTTTGAATGTTAACCCAGGATCTCAACAGTGATGCACAAAGCCCGCTCCATGTAACAATCTATTTATTGCTTTGGTTTCTGTATTTCTGAGCTTGCTTCCAAACTTAGATCTGCCCTTTTGCTTCGCTTACATAGATCTCCCCAAGCGGCAGGAGGCAGCCTGCTGCCAGGAGCTGCTCGGGTGAAGCTGAGGGATCGGGGAGCCAGTGCGGTCTGGGAGTAGCTGAGCAAAGCAGTGCCTGTGGACAATCTCTGCAGCAAGAGCCTGGGGATGTGGGGTCATCATCCCCTTCTCCCCTGATATCAGGGGAGAGGGCCCTCAGCAGGGGGAGTGAGCTGACCCCAAAGACGAGTCATCCTCTGCTCACTGTACCACGTTGTACCTACTTGGACAAACCACGGCACCGCTGGGGTGTCACAGTGCTCACAGGCCCTGGCACTGCGGGCACTGCCTGACCACGCACAGGCACAGAGGTTGTACTGCAGCACAGGCAGGTGCCTCATCTAATTCTCCTTGGGGTGGGGGTTAGAAATGGCCTGAGAACCATGATCTGGGCATGGGAGAAATTGTAAATCACTGCCAGGTGTAAATGAGGGCTGGCTGATTATCTACAGAACTTCATGGAGTGAGAGAGAGAACAGAGCACGTTTAGCCACCTCCATCTGGCCTCAGCACACTGCAGCTGTGAGGAGCAGCCCTGATGCTTCTGAGAGGACACATTGTTCTTGCCAGTAACATAGGTGAGGAATTTATTGGAAATGCACTTTAACTTCTGAGATTAACTGCTTTTAAAGAGAACAGGTTTATAGTGCACCCCAACCAAGATTGTCTTCCTGGGAAGGGTAAAGGCCAGAAAAAGCTTTTGCTTTGAGTTGTCAGTCACTGTCCAGCTGAGAATGGGAGGGATCATCACAGCTGTGAAGAGACCAGAGAGGTGTGGGAGGTGCTAAAGGGGCATTCCCCCAATGATCAAGGGTTAGGAAGTAATTTCTGGAAGATGACTCGCTCTTCATACTGAAGAATTTGGAATACATGTGCCATTTTCTCTGCATATGGTGCTGGTGAGGCACAAGTCAGGAGGAGTCAGGGTCATGTACCCACCTCATCCTCAAACACCGCTTCAAAAAATAAACCTTCTGCCATGGGGGACGGTGTCTCAGCCAGTGCCCCAGACTGGGCAGCCCTTCCTCTGCCCCTGAAGCATTTGGGTCCTCAGTGATGGCGTTTTCCCAGGTGAGCTCTATCCTGGTGTTTCCTCTTTCCTGTCCCAGCTGCTGTGTAGGTCTGTCAGGAAGGAGATGCCTCCTGTGTGCTGGTCCCAGGGCCTGTGCCCTCCTGCTGCTGCAGCCTCTGGAGCAGGAGCAGCACGTTGTCCGTGAGCTCGTTCCGTGGCCGCCCCATCCCGCTGAGCTTCACCGGGCGCAGGCTGGCGTGGGGGGGCTCGTACCCCTCGGGGCAGCACACCTCACTCAGGAGCAGCCAGGTGCTGTCAGGGTCCACGTGCATCAAGTGCAGGAAAACACTTTGGAAAACAGCAGGAAGAGAGGAAAGAAGTGTAAGGACAAGGCCTTTTGGTCGGCACCCAACGGGGTTATTAGGAGCTAAGGAAAGCTTTGATGCTGCTGGTAATCTCTGGCAGCTGCACAAATTCAGCTCTTTACAGAGGGCAGAGCAGTGCCCCCCATGCCCCAGGAAGCAGCTCTTTGTCTCACAACTAATGGCACGTGGGAGAAGAATATTTATGACACCACACAGTCACTTACGGATATCAAACAAGCATCTGGTGCAGACTGACCCAGGCTTGGTGCTGGCACTGTGTGAGTTCGTGCTGGCACAAGTGTAAACCTGCCTGTCCCACATGCTGGGGAGGTAACTGCATGTGCTATGCATACCTGGGATCTTTTGGACTACAGCTCCTGCAGAGATCTGGGGAGAAGTTGTCTGTGTTGTTCACTACCCTCTCTGGTTTTTGGGGAGTGTGGGAGTTAACCCATCTGGGCTTCCCTGCCTTTCCAGAGGTGGCAAACTCAAGAGTATTTGGGGACAGCTGCCCAGGCTGGGCACCAAGTGAAGCTCAATGCTGTATTTGAGGGCTTTTTGCTCAAGTGAGGTCACCCACCATCCCAAGTCCTTATTAGCTGCCTCCAAATTTTTGTTGTTCTGCACAGCACCTTTCACAAAGCAGGATTTTAAACTAAAACCAAACACAACTTTCATTAACAACAGAATGGAGAAAAAGAGCAATCACAACTTCCTCTGAAGATTTACTGCTGTGTTGATGGTTTTCACTTTGCATTTCCATACCTCAGTAAGATGGGATTTGCCTTTCCAGCATGCCCTTCACACAGGGCTCCAGCTGTGAGCTGCTGGGACACAGCTGCTGCTGAAGAGCAGGAAGCTCAAGGAGTGAAAGAGCAAATGCTGATTTGTGTGACCTACACTTACCCACCCCCTCCTGCCAGTCCTCCCTGCAGCAACCTTTGGGCTTAGCCACATCTGTGTCAGGGTTTAATGCACAGAAGGTTTACTGGGCTTAACTGGTATTAAACTCTCTGGCTGTGCCATGAACAAAATTAGACTGGAATCTGCAAGGCCTCTTCCTGAATGGTGCTGAGTGCTCTGTGAGCACCAAAGGGACTCAGGACTCACCACACCCATGGTACAGTTTTCCAAGATCCCAGTAAAGCCCAGCCATGTGTCTTCAGGTCTCTAGTTTTCAGTGAAATCATGGAGCTGTGAGCAGAGCAGCTGCCAGGTCAGGTAATGGGAAGAGAAATCCTAGAGTAGGTCTGTCTCTGCTCCCCCAAGAAGCACAGGACTGAACTCCCTCTCTAAAAGCAAAGATCACTTGCTACAAAAGCCACACAGAATCCAGATCTGATTGCTGTCCAAATTTCTCCTGGAAAAGCTTTCATCCATAAAGTGAGGTTGCTTCCAAAGCAGGGAGAAATCCCTTTGAGAAGTTCTCCTCTGAAAGGGAGTGCAGTGCCATGGGTAACGTGAAAGAGCACAGAAATGAGATGAAGGTAGGAGAGAACTCCCTCTCCTCTCCACAATAACCCTGTGGATGTGACTTCTTACTCACGCACAGCCAAAGCTGTTGCTTTTGCCTCTCTGCCATTAACACCTCACCTGTCCCTCAGTGCGGGTCTCTGAACAGCAAGAGGGGAGATGTCACCACTGAAGCTGCTGAGCGTGTCCCCTCCCAAAGGTGCTGGCAGTGCCTATCTGCCTGCTCCAGAGAAACCAGTGGGAATGTGCTGTACAGTGATAGCTGGGCTTGGCAACAGCTGCCTCAGCAACTCGACCTTTTTTCTGTGGGTTGGCCAGATGCAGGTGAGCTCACAGGACTCCCTGTTCCCCTGGCTTTTCTCCTACAACTCTGAGGACTGGAAGGGGAAGACTGGCCCACTCGTGCAAGCCCACGTGAGGGGCTGGTGGGGCAGGGTGTGGAGCTCTCACTGCTGCCATCCTGCCTCCAGCTCTCCAGACAATGCCCTGCCTGTGCCCTCTGCTTGGCCGTGACAGTGGGAGCACATGGCTCTGTGTGCCAGCAAACACCAGCTCCCAGTGGTTCCCCCCAGTTTTCAATGGGCTGCTGCTGGTGGGCAGCTGCAGAGATAATCCTCACTCCTTATGGCTGGGATGGGAGCAAGCAAGGACAATGAATTGCTGTGAACAAGGGAATGGGGAATATTGTGCAGCAAGCTGCTGCTCTCCAGCACACACACAGCTGTAGCTCTTACACTCACAGCACAGACACTTTGCTCTCCAACCTCTTCCCAATCAGTTGCTCCAGGGAGAGCGACCCTCAGAGATTATCCACACCCTGGAGAACTCGCTGCCTCTGGTGCCCACAATGGCTCGAGGCTGTGATTATCCCTGATAGCCTGGAGTGCTCTGCAGCTTAAAGAACAACTTGACTTTTACATTTTCAAACTAACTCTGGGGTAGTTTCCAAGCAACCTGTTTCCATAGCAAAGAATCCTGGGGTTAATCCAAGTTTGTTTTCCTTTGTTGCCTTTTTCTTTTCTTTTTTTTCTTAAATATAACTTTATTGAATTTTGCCTTGAGCAGGTGGTTGTTCTGACGTGCTTCAATCTAGCCTGGGAGTGGCAGCTGACAATGAATATCCAACAAACCACACAACCAAGCAGAAGAGGTAAGCTGCATAATCAACCTTGGTATCAAAAAAAGTCCCAAAATAGCTCATATCTGTCCCAAATGTGCTGAACTTATTCTACTAGCACAGAGCAATTTGGCTATTCTGTTGCCTTGTCTTTTTCCAAGCTCCAAGCAAAGCCATGGCAAGTGAGCAGACTGGCAGAAGGACAAGGCTTCCTGGTTTCCCATCCCTGCTGAATGTTTAACTGGACACAGCCCACCACAGGCTTTGGTAAGAACTGAGGAAATTATTTTGGCATCTTAGGGGGAAAAAAAAAACATTCCTATCCAGACTGCTGACTGAAAGGTCATGGGCTGCAAACATTTAGTAGGAATTAAGTGTCAATTTCAAAACAGTCGCTTGAAACTGAAAGAATGGAAAACTACTTGTCAGTCTGACAGGGGCCAGTGACAATTTCCTAATCTCTCTTCTTTCAAGGTTTTATTCCCTGAAGTGAAAAGCTTGTCAGGGATGATGCAACTTCATAAATTGATGAGAAGCTCAGATTTACATATTGTGACTTTCAGTTTCCACCATCTCCTTGTTCCCAGTGGTGGGGCCCCACATGGCCCTGCCTTGTCCAAGTCTTTCTGGGCAGTTCCCCACCCTTCCATGGGATCATCTTCCATGACGACAAAAACCTTCCAAGTGCTCCTTGGCATTCCCAAACTGTTCTTCAGTAGGTTTGGTGCCTTTAGTGATTTTTGCATTTAGTTTTTGTTTGTTGTTTGTTTTTTTAAAAAGCTTTGGATAATACTCTTTTGGAGTACTCTCAGCAGTCATTTTCTAGTAAAGCCTGTTGTTATTGTCCCATTTTCTCTTCCTCAGATGTCCTAGAGTTCTTTTTCTCCCCAGCATCTAGCTTTGCCTGTTGAGTATTGCATGAAACTGCAGTTACCAAAATCACTTACTCCCACAGCCTCATCTAATAGAGCTACAGGGTCCCATAAATGGGATTAAGCAGACTCCTTGGGGCATGATAACATCTCTGGATGAGAGCCAAACTCCCTTTTTCCTTTTTCTCCTTTTTTTTTTTTTTGTGTGGCTCAAGCACCTTGGCCAAAATGTCCCACTCAGCCCTTTGCACGCTTACAGAATCCTCTTGTAGTCAGTGTACGATTTTTGGAGCTACAACTGACTTTTCAAGTCCTGACCTTGCCCTTGACAGGTCACAACCTATCAGCTGAATAAGAATCCTAAGAGCTGAGCAAAGGCCAGTTAGTATAAATCACCATGGCAAGCTGATTCCAAACATCCTTTTACCTCATATGATTTCTGCAGTGATAAAGCTGAGTTATGTGACGTACGCTGGTGCTCAGGCTGGGGCTAAGATTAGTTCTGGTCTATCTGTTTTTAGAAGCATTTAAAATGCAGAATTTCTCATGTATCAGGCTGATAACACTGCCCTTGCTTAGATGGAGAGGGCTTTATGTGTGACAGCCTGTGTCAGTTTGCAGGATTACTTTCAGGCACATGGAGAGCAAGAAGAGCCAGAACTTACAGGAATGTGGTGGTTCAGCAGCTGGAAAACAGAAATGGAAGGGTGGCTGAGAAGTGATTATTATCCTGATCACAGGGGCAGATCATTATGGTCCAAACTAATTTTGACTTTTCCAGGCTGAAACCTCGTATCAAGGAAATACTGTTAAAAGTGACTGTGATACAATGAACTCTGATATATCTAGGGTCCAAGACCAGAGATCTTCACTTCAGTCACAGGACTAAACTGAAGAAATTAAACCCAAAAGAAACCTCCAAATGCTGCCATGTCCACAGTGTCAGGCCAGGCATGATATGTGCCCCACTGCATACAAATGCCTGGTCAATGGAATTAAATAGGAGACAGCAAGGGCTTCTATGAGCATCTTGGTTCACTGACGTATGTGATGTATGTTGCATCAAAAGCATGGGGGGAGGAGCAAAACATACGGCATTTCCCCCTTAAAATATAATAAAAGTAACGTACAGGAGAAAAATGTAACTTGCCCTGAACTTCGCTGCCCTTTTGCTTCAACAAGTGAGCTCACTTCACCATACAGCTTCCAACAGGGCTCATTTCATATTCCTCCTTCCCCTGCTGTTGGGGGGAAATTGCACAGCTTCTCAAGCTGCTTGGTTAATGATTTAAAAGCTTCAGATTCCAAATATCTAGATAAATCCTGGTGTCCTGCTTTTCATCCAGCATTGCTTGCACAGACTGAGGCATTATTGCATTAAGGGGATGCACTCCCACAGCATAGAGCCCTTCTGCAGAACAAATGCTGCCGGAGCCTGCTGTGCTGCCGTGAAAGCCTCCAAGGTAAAAATAAACCTGCTCCCACCCGCGCAGAGATACAAACAAAGGAATGCTCCAGCTCCGGAGAGCGCTGGCTCTGAACTGCTGCCCAGCCACACAAAGCCCTTCACACCCTGCACCTCCGGGAGCCTGTGCTTTGTGAAAGGGAACGGATGGGCCGCACTTCCCTTTGCTTCGCTTTCCAGCAGCCTGCCCTGGAAATCTGAAACCGCAGAGCCTGCGGAACCTGCTGGTTTCCCCTCCCCTCGGGGGAGGGCAGGGCTGGCCACACAGGAAGGGAGAGGATGGCTTTCACTCCCATCCTCCGGCAGAGGGGCTTCCTGATTTATGACCCCTGTTCTGCACCTGGACTCGTTTTGTCTCCTGAAATCTCCGGCCTTGGTTCCAGGTGACAACATATGACAACAGTGATTTCTTATCCTGACAGCAGAACATGCTGAGCAGGGTTTTGTACACCAAGCAGCAAAGTATGTCTGTCAACACTTCCTAGAGCTGGAGTGTGTTCACCTAAAGCGTCTTTGCTCTTTCAGACTCTCCCAGCCTTCTCAGAGCAACACTGGTGCCAAGACTGACAGCTTCCCAAACAAACTCTGGTCCACCTGGCAGAGCCTGGGTTGGAGCCCAGGGAAAATGGAAGGATAACAGAAGTAAATCCCCCAGCCTGCAGAAGGTATTAAGTGATAAAATACAAGGGAATGCCTGGCACATCCTCTTCTATAGCTGTCTTCCCTCTGCAGTTTGATGCCACCAGTGGGCCAAGAGCTTCAAGTAATTGGTTAGGAAAAAGCAAGTAGCGTATCTTCCCCTCTGTCCCCAAATGCACTACAAGGTCACCTGTAATGTCTGTGCAAGCTGACAACTGACCTCTCTAACTCATTCTGGGGAGTAAATGATACTTCACCACAGAAAACTGACAAGAGAGGCCCTGTTGTACGGGGCTTGAACGTGCTGGAAGGTGGAACAGGAAAGGTGCAAAAGGAATGGGATCACCATGCTCCCTCTGTCCCCCACTATTTGTACACCCAACACACTTGCATTTAAGAGACATTACCTCTGAGCAGCTTCTTGCAGTTTCACAGGTTGCTTGGCACTGAGGTAAATCAGGCAGGCATCTGCCACTTTATTCAGGTCACTCTCGCCTGCAGAAATGGAACAGGAAAGAAGGGTAGGAGGTGACCTCCTCAGCAGCTGCTGCCTAATGGAATCAGCTCCAAATTGGCAGCAGAGGCTTCAGAGCCTTTGAGCTGTCTGACCTGGAGCTCTTCTGACCTTGCCTTTTAAGCACCTTGCTGCAAAGCCAGGAAAGCAATCAAGGGCATTGAGAGGAAAAGAGCAACTAGCCAGCAAACCTTCTCCCTCATCAAAGTCAGTTCCAGAAATTTCACTTGAGGAGAATTTCAGTTTCATTCAACAGAAGAGTGTGATGTGCTGGATTTAAAGGGTCACCCAGAGGTAAGTCCACAATGGAAGCAGCTAGCCAGAAGTCTTATCTGGGCTCCAGTTTTCCAGTAAGAACAAAGTGTGGCCCAACAGGCCCTACAGCAATCCAGGGACTCTATCCCATACCTTCTTGTTACCCACAAGTAGGATGAGCAGTCAGATTTTGCATGTGGTGGGAACCTTCTCTCCCATTTGTCTCCTGGGGAGAAAAGAACACCCAGCACCTCACAGAGCTCCAAAAGAGAACAGATTCAGGCTAGAGAAGATCAGGAAATCAATTCCGGGGGAGAGCAGGAGGAGAAGCAGCAAGTTGAGAGGAGAGAGCAAAGTCTGTCAGAGACCCACACAACCTGTGCTTCCCCTGGTACTCACCCATGTCCAGCCTCTCGCAGAGGGAGCCCAGACCCTGCAGCACAGCCAGCTGCAGCTTGAAGGCCAGTGTGTGGCTGTACACAGGCCCAGCTCTGGCACTCACTGGGGCCTGGCTGAGGAGGGAACTGGTCAGCTTGGGCAGGACATCTTTGGAGAACCTCTGCCTCAGGAAGTCCCCACACGTTTGACCCAAGGTACACAGCACCTAAGAGAGACAACAGTCACAGGGGATAGTGCACACACTGGCCTGGGAGGAGCTCAGTGATCCACACCAGCCTGGGGGATTCAGACATTCACTCTCCCTGGAGAATTGTTTTTTGCAGATGAGAGCATTGTGACCACACCTGCCCCAGTTTCCCCATAATGAGCAGAAGGTGAATGTTTGAGAGGCTGAGTGAGCTGCACCCTGCTCTGCAGTGTCACCTGGCTGACCTCCTGGGCTGCCCTTCCCTCATTAGCACAGTAAAGGTACGAGCAGCTGTGCAGTCTTACTCAGGATTAGTGGAGAGTCTCTGATGGAAAATGCCATTAAATATCATTATATCCTTAAATCTCTTTTGTGGTGCAGACAGCCCATCTTTTCAAGCATGTCAGGAAGCAGAAAGGCCAGGTGGCCACAGAAAAGGGCACCCAACACTACTGGTGTGTGCCCATTATCAAACTCAGCTTGGGTAGAGAATGGCCCTAAATGCATGTGAAAACAAAGGGGATCCATGTGGCCAGAACAATGATTTCTCTTTTGGAACTTCACTGAGCTCATGGTCTCAGTGTGCAGGACTGAGATGCTGGTTATGTTGTGTTTGCTTTACACTGATATGACACTTCTTGTCCTGGAATTCAGGCAGGAAGACACTTTGGGGGGAACTCATATAGCAAAACCCAAGCTGGGTGCAGACTGTAATGATGACTTGAACTTCTCAAAAGTTAATTAGTTTTTGTTCAGCAATCTCTACCTCCTTTTAGGGCAAGCACATGATAGGTATGGCTATTCTGAGATTCTAGTATGTGGCTTCTGGAATGTGTGGAATCAAAACTCTTCATTCATGCTGAAGAATTCCAAAATGAATCTCACTCTGCCCAGCAGACAAATTCTTCTGCAATGCCAGGGCTGGCAACCTCTGGAAACATGCTTTACTGGCCAGCCTGTGAGTCAGGAGGAGAAAGGAGCCAGCGGACAAGGTCAGGAGCTCTTTAATAATGTAATTATAGGGCCAAGTCTTTGTTCAACCTCTCCCCTCCCTTGCCAATGCCTCAATCATGAAATGTTCCCCTATCTTCAATCTGAGACTTCCAAAAAGGATGCTGGGACTGTGTCTCTAGCAAGGCCAAGCTACACTGTATGGTGCCCCTAACAGCTGCTCAAGCTGTAGAGCTGTTTCTCTCATCCCTGCAATAACCACCAACATTGCTGCTTCCCCCAGGAACAGCACCGAGGGTTTACCTGTGGACCAGCTGCAGTAAGAGTGGTACAAACCCACCCACAGCAGAGCATGGTGACCCCATGCTCCAAACCACATTTAAACATGGCTGCAGAAGCTTGGTGCCCTCTCCTGAGCTGCAGCACTGCCTGAGCCACTTCCTGCCCAAGCCCCAGCTGGAAATGCTGCAGGCAGCCACCACCATACCTTGAAGGCTCTGAGCACTGCCAGGGGGTCATCGTTAATCAGCCTGGTGACGAGAGCTGGCCAGACACGGTGAGCCATGGGAAGCAGATGGTTTCCATGAGGATGCAGCATGGTTACACAGAGCTCCAGCACGTCCAGGACCTGGGCAGGAGGGGAGGGAACAGACTCAGAGTGCTGCAGTGCCAGGCATTCAGGTGGATCCCAGCATCACGTCAGGCAGCCGGGAGGAGGGGTTGAACAGCAAAGGGTGCAGTTTTACTGCAGCAGGAATGGGGACAAGTGAACAGTGCCTAGAGATCAGGTCTGTTTGGAAAGGGACGAGCACTGCAGTGACACAACCTGTGCTGGGTACAGAGCTGGGCTGGGAGCAGGGCAGGATTCCTGCCCTGATCCCACAGGCTGAGCTGCACACTTGGACTCCACTGCGGCTGTAGCAGCAAGATCACCTGGCAGAGTTGGGCTGCTGGGATGAGAATCTGGGTTATGCCTCATTTTTCCATCTTACTTTGCACTTTAAAAGGAGGCCACCTTCAAAGGGTTTTCATAATTAGAAAAAAGCCAGGCTTTTAGCCCTGCTTATCATCACCCCAGCTACTTCAAAAACATTCATCAGCTTGTGCACTGCAGCCTGAGGAAGGGGGATGGGAGGCACAGATGGGAGAAAGATGCTTCTGTTTCCTCCACCAAAGGACAAAGCACAAGACTTAACTGTCACGAGCATCAAGGGAAAGTGCCCAATACAAAGCCACCCTTAAGATTCTGTTTCACCTGGCTGCCATTCCTAATCCAGAGCACTCCGAAAAAACTACCTCCCTTTCTCTTGCCAGGTTTGGAGGATCTGTCCTGCTCGAGCATATGGCAGCACAAACCTGGGGATGGCAGGGAGCCCAGCGTGCATGGCACACACGCTGACGAGCTACCAGCCCCTTCATGGGCACCATCTGTCCCCCCAGAGCCGGCGATTACCGACCTTCAGCCGCACTCGGAGGCTCCCGTCAGACAGCAAGTGGATGCACCTCTCCATCACATCCCTGGCCAGCTGAGCATGGATTGGCATTGGAGCTTCTCCTTCTGTGTCAGAGCTGGGCTCTGGCTTAGCAAGGGGAACCTCATCTGGAAGACAAAATCATTACTGAAGCCATGAAAATGACTTGAGAGCTCTGGGAGATCACAGTACCCACCCACAACCACTCTGCAAATTCCTGAGAAAGGCCTTTGGCATTTTTTAATGTGCTTAGATATAGTTAAGCCTATGAGTTCTGTGAGTTAGTGTCAGGTTCAGCTAAGAGTGTGGGGCTGAGAATATTCACTTTCTTTACTGGACAATGCAGCTGGTCTGACATTTGCAGTCTCTTCTCACCATGGACTTGTTTCCCATTGATTTTTATTAAAAATGAAAAGCCTGGGTATTTAAAGATGAAGTATTTAAAGGTCAGGATTGCAGCACAGCCCAGTGAAGACTAAAAGGTTCCCTATATGAATGTCTGCAGTGCCTTCCAAGGCCAAGTAAGAAGGGAGCAGTTGTATCATTAGCCAGGAGAAAACAGTACAGAGATTCCCAAGGGAACACAATGAAAATTCATAGGATCCTGGAAAGGCAAAACTTCAGGTCCTGAACCCAAATGAACTGTTATGAGGTAAGAAAAAACACAGTGTGCTTGTGTCCCAGAACTAGAGAAGCCTTGATCTGCAAACATTTGGCTCCCCCACTCAAAGAGAACGACGCGAGAACACCCAACAGGACTTCACATGAACCAAGGTCAGCCCAAAGAAGACCTGAGACTGTCAGCCTGGTCCCAAGGCCCTCATGTGACAAAAGGACACCTCAGAGCTCAGAGTCTCTCTGCAAGCTCACCATGCTCCTCTCCAGCCACACACAGCACTGACCTGCCTCCTCCTCCTCCAGGTCAGGAAGATCACCGTCTGCGATCTGCTTCTGGCTGACGTAGTCAAGGAAGAATCGTTCCAGTTCTTGACTTGTCATTGTCACCTCCTGCTGCCCCTGGGACCGAGCCCTGCTCTGCCCCTTGTCAGTCTGCCTTTGCTGTTCCTCAGCGCTGGGCGTTCCAAACCACTGCACTGCAAAAAAGGAACTGACATGTCACTGAGCAACCACGATCCCCTCCTGCAAGTCAGCAACGTGCCACGGATTCCATGAGAGAGGAGATGGTTCTCACACCTCATGGGATTGCACCTGATTGAGGCACCTGCTGTCACATCCCAGTCGCCTCCTTGATAATATGGGAATGTTAAAAAGGGATACATGCCATGTGCTCCTACAGAATGTTCATGGGAGCAGTGAATCCTTCCTTTCCCAGCCACTTAAGGCCATGTTCCTGTGAAAGGCTGCAGGCCAGGCAAACTGGAGAGGGAAAGCTACTGGTGATCATTCCTTGAGCACTGCCCCAGCAAGCAAAGCACAGTGGCCATCACACTGCAACACCTTGGCTCCCTGGAACCTCCCATGGCAAGTGGAAAGGTCCAAGACAAGTACCCTTAGTGACAGCAAGGCTGAATTACACAAAGTAAACATTGTTTTGGTACCTAGAGCAGTCATGACTGAGTGGAGGACCCTGAGGAAGGTGGAAGCCTGGCTATTGTAAGACTGATCTAGTGCAGACAGGACTTCTTGGATTACATCTTCCACCAGTGGCAGCAAGCTGGCATCCGAATGCCTCAGCATCGTGTCCAGGACCTGGGATGCACGTGGCTGATGGGCCAGATGGCGCAAATTCAGGGAAATCCCGTTCACCAGATAGTCAGAATTCTCATTAATCAAACACTGCACCGAGTTGTAACCACAGGCCTCACATATGTCTGCCAGTGTCCCCAGTGCTGTCTCACTGATGAGCAGAGTCCTGTCACCAGCCTTTTCTAGCACAGGGTAGAGGGCTGACAGCAGCAGCAGCCGGAACTCCTTCCCAAGGACTGCAGCAAAGCAGCCAACACCCTCCAGCTGGATGCAGATCTGCCAGATGTTGCTGTTCATGGTGCGGGTTGTGACTGGGGGCTCTGGGGACAGAAGCAGAACACTGCTGGACGCCTCTCTTGCCCGGACAGAATGTCCCAAGTGCTGCACTGACTGCTCAGGGCTGCCTTCCTCTGTGTCAATGCTAGTGACCAAGTACCAGTTTGCCTGGTCCATGTACTCATCCAGAATGGACGTTATGGACCCTTTGAGATCATCCACGTTCAGTGGAACTCCCCTCTCCTGCAGGAAATCCACTCCCACTCCAGCAGCTCCCGTGACCAGCTCGTTGAGGATCATGGCTGCCTGCTTTCTGTACAGGCCAGACTCGTTGTACAGCCCCATGAAGTGATCCACAAGCAAGTAGAGGTTCCCATAGTAGCCAAGAACACGACACACTTGCTGAAGGAGCTGGAAAACCTTCTCCTCCATGAAGAAGCGGAAGTATTTCTTTTGGTGCCTGCCCTTCTGCACACCCTGCTGCAAGGGGCCTGGCGGCCTAGAGCACCTGGCCTCCACTATCTTCACATCTGTCACGTCCAGCTCCAGAACCTGCACCAGTGCCTTGGACAGGCGCTGCAGGTGGGACACGGAGTTGAGGACAATGTTAATCTTGGGGCCCAGCAGCTTCAGGTAGCCAAGCAACAAGCTCAGCGTGGAAACCTTGCCCATGTCATCCTGAGAGTTCATCAGGCGGGGAAGAGCTGTGGCAAGGGAGTGGAGGTTCTCAGAGAGGACATCAGCAAGAGCTCTGTTCTGTGCCACAATCCTCTGCTCTGCAATCCCTTGCAGAACTTTGTTACACCTGCTCTGAACTTCACTGTTTTCATCATTAACCAGCCCAACCAAGGCCTTTAAGAGATGACTGAATGAGTCCACCAGGGACTGACTGCAGTTCTGCAGTAAGTGGTGCACCAGCTCCACCAGCTCCAGTCTCACTTTCCAGTGGGGGTGAACTGAAGAAGATTCAACCACTTTGTGCAAAAGAAGAGAGAGTTTTTCAGCAGTACTTTTAGTCCAGTCAGGTCCTCTGTGGATCATTAGCTCTGATATTCTGCTGTGTTCCACTGGCAGCTTTTCCTTATTCTTTGGGACTCTGGCTAGCTGTTTGTCAGCCATGACCAAGCCAACAATCAGATAAAAGAGTCTGATGGCAGAAACGGTGGTTTTGTGACCTTGTTTGATGTCTCCAGCAATAACTCGAGACAGTGTAATGGAAATCCCGGGCAGAAAAGAAGCAAACAAATCCCCACATTGCTGTGCCTCATCTTCATCCAGGTGCCGGTGCTCCTGGCAGTCACACTGCAGAACCAGGACCTGTAAGCACTCCAAAGCAGAGATCTTGATTTGCTTTGCTTTTTCTTGCTCTGCAAGTGTCAGAAGCAAAGACACAGCAAATCCTAAGAGCGGAAGGGTGGAAGGTTGGTACAGAGACAGGATAACATCCCCATAAGCCGAATGCATCAGAGTGTGGAGTGCCTGGATCACAGCCAGCTTCAGCTCCTCGGACAGCGGGGCGGCTTTGCCAGAGCTGGGAGAGGGAGCGAGGCAGGTACAGAGCTCAGAGAAGAGCTCCTGCAGCAGCTCCTGCTTCTTCACGCACGTCGCCGCAAGCACGGAGGAGATGCACTGCACCAGGCTCTGCACCAGCCGCTCCTGCTTGGGCCCCGGCACCCGCAGGGCGAAGCGCAGCGGGAACAGCACGTACTCCTGCAGCTCCTGCAGGGCCGCGCCGCTCACCCCGGCCAGGTGCGCCTGCAGCTGCCGCACGTTCTCCACCGTCTGCGTCCGTGTCAGCTGCACGCAGACGGGGCGCAGCGCCCCAAACGCCGCCTGCGGGGTGTCGAACACGGCCATGACGGGGGACCGGGAGCCGCAGGCCCTGCCGGTGCCGGGGGTTCCCGCCCGGGACCGGGGCCGCGCTGGGGCCAGGCCGGGCAGCCCTGAGGGTGCCGGAAGTGACGCAGAGGCAGCACCGCCACAAAGCTCCCCCGAAGTGGGGCTGACACTGTGAGAAAAGTCTCGGGTGCCCCTAACGCTCATGCGTCAATAACGCGCCACTGAAATTACGGGGCTGTCAGCGCCACAAAGCTCCCGCGGACCTGGGCAGGCGCTGTGAGAAAAATCGCGAGTGCTCTTAGTGCGCAGGCGCTGGTGATGGTTGCGCATGCTCTGAGCCCGCCCGCCGTGCGGCCCGGCTCCCTCCGGCGCTCCGTACGATGCCGCCCCTCGCCCCGCGGCGGGGTCAGGGCGCGGGCGGCCATCTTGTGGTGGCGGCCCCGGCGGGTTGTTGTCGGTGAGGCCGCGCCGCGCCCCCCCCGCGGGCGGAGCAGCCCCGGCCCCATGTCCTCCTTCTCGGAGTCGGCGCTGGAGAAGAAGCTGTCGGAGCTAAGCAACTCCCAGCAGAGCGTGCAGACGCTCTCGCTGTGGCTCATCCACCACCGCAAGCACGCCGGGCCCATCGTCGCCGTGTGGCACCGGGAGCTCCGCAAAGGTGCGCGGGGGGTTTATCCGGCGGGGGCCGCTCCGGCAGCTCCTACCTTGAGGTACCGGGGCCGCCCGCGGAGCTGCCGGTGAGCGCGGCCGGTTCCTCCTCGCGGAGCTCCCTGGGTCGGCACCGGGAGAAGTTGGTGCCCCGGGAGTTTGTGGGAGCCTGGGCGCTGTTTACCTGCTGTTGTTGTTGTTTGCTAAACTTTGGGGGGAATACCACGTGTAACGGGTGTGTATTCCGGTGATCCAGGCGGCGTTTTTGGGAAGGCGGGGGATGGAGGCACAGCCAAGTCTGGGTTGAGAGAGAGAGGATGCTCATCTCTGCGCGGGCGGTTTGGGTGTCGAACAAGAGCTGTACGATTTACGTTCTCCTGGCTGTGCTCAGGGGAACTTGAAAGCGCTCTGGCTGTTTGGCTCCGTTTTTAAATTTTGGGTTTGGATTCATACAACTCATCTACTATAGAATTAGTGAGAAGAGATAAGCAAAGAAAAAGTAGAAGTCTATAAAAACTATGAAGACTATAAAGACTCTCCATAAAAGCAGAAGTCTATAAAACTCTTTGGTGCTATCATCCAGAAACATTTTGTGCGTGTTTTTCTTGCAGATTAACGAAAGGTAATTTCCCAGATGGCTTCATCCTGAAGTCAAGGGAGACTGATAGTGCCTAGTGGAAGGTGTTCCTGCCCATGGCAGGGGCTGGGAAAGAGGTGATCCTTGAGGTCTCTTCCAACCCAGACCATTCTGGGACTATGTGTGGATGCTCTGTCCCCAGGTGCAGCTCTGAAAGCAGCCAGTGTCACCATTCCCCTGCGAGCGCCAGCACTGTGAGCCCCTTGGAGGAGCTGGGGTGTCTTCTATGTAATGGCTAGTTTTTGCTATTTGTAGTTTATTTATGAGGTTTTGGAAGATCTGGGTTTGCCTTGTTGTGGAAATGAGCACCTTTGTTTTCTGCCTTCTGTGTGTTTGTGGTTCTTTGGCTTGGGAGAACAGCAAAACTCCCCAGTTCTGGCAATATTGAAATAGAAACTGGTGGTGTCCAAATAGGAAAATTTAAGGTATATTGAAGAAATTTGATGTTTGGAAAATTTCTGAATCTCCACAATAGCTTTCTCCTACAGGTTCACTCAGTTCTGAGTTACGCTGTTTTATTCAAGTATTGTTCCTGAAGTTAATTAATAAAAAATAAAGTAATTGTTTTATTAATTTGCTGGTGGGTTGGAACAGCTTGTTTTAATTGTGTTTAAAATTGATTTTTCAGGGTTGAGGTGTCACTGTGCACAAAAAACATTAAACTCATGTTAGTTTTATGAATTAATTAAAAAAGAGCAGAAGTGAGGACATTTGGAGCTACTTGACTTGAAAGCCCTTGTTTTCCTTTGGTAACATGGAAATGTTTTGAACTTTGTTTTTAAGCTGCAAAGCTGTGAACAACTTTAAAAGCCCTGTTAATGATTTCAAGTGAAAGAAATGAGAAATAAATGCAAACTTTTCTTTTGGTTTTTCCTTTTTTCTTTTCTCAGCAAAATCGAGTAGGAAACTTACTTTCCTGTATTTAGCAAACGATGTCATCCAGAACAGTAAGAGGAAAGGTCCTGAATTTACCAGGGAGTTTGAATCTGTTCTCGTGGATGCATTTTCTCACGTTGCCAGGTATGTTGCTGTATTTCAGCTTTCCTTTCTAGGGATTTGAATTCTTGTTATTCAAAGCTTAATTCAGTTGGATTTTGTTGGGGTTTTTTTGGTCTAGGGGGTGTTTATACCCTCTCTGTAGTAGAGACTGGATCCTGACTGCATTGTGGTTGGGGACTGTTTAGTGTGAATGGGTAACTTTGTGTGTGAACCAGTCCTTCACAGCTTCACATGTTTGTTCTCTGTGTGCTGCTCCTATGGACTTCATTTCAATTGTTACCTAAAGATCTGGCAGATCTGTTTGTGGGCAGCGGAACTGAACAGTTGGTTGTGTTTATTAAAGCCACATAATGAATAGCTCTGCCCCATTGTCAAAAGAGCTGATGTTTTGGGTCAGTGGATTCTCACCAGCCTCCTGGTTTGCACAGTTTCTTTGTGTGTTACCTGATCAGTAATATCCTTGCTGGAGGAAGGAAGATGTTCATAGTTAAAAGGGAAGAAGTGATGCAGCCACCCCCTTATCAAAAATGCACCGCTGTTTAGTTAAGGTTGTGTGTAAACGGCATTAAAAGTCCTGTTATCTCAGCTAAACAACATTAATGCTCTGGGTATTTGTCTGTTCTGGAGGGCTGTCTGACTGTCAGAGCATGCTCTGGGTGCATTTAAGTGCCTAATGATCCAATCAGCCTGCTTTTAATTGGGATGTTATTGACTGAAACAACTGTTTAAAGTTAATACTCGGAATTGTAAACTTGTCAGCTTCAGGGTGTTTTATAAACTCTTTATTATTGCAAATTCTGAATGATAGCAAGTTTCTTCTTTCACAACTTTTCTGCCCTTACTTTGAGGTGGGAACGACAAGATACTTCCAGGCAATCTTCAGGTCAAATAAAAGGGAAAATTGGCCACAAGTGTGTTTTGCACAGTTTGTCTCAGACAATATGAGCAAGATTCTCTCCAAATGTTCACATATTGCAGTGGGTGCAGCTGCCAGTTTGGAAGACGGTCTTTGAAAACATGAGTATTGATCAGCTGAACTCTGATGATTTCCTAATCTTTGAACAGAGAAGCAGATGAGGGCTGCAAGAAGCCCTTGGAACGATTGCTGAACATCTGGCAGGAGAGGAGTGTGTATGGCAGCGAGTTCATCCAGCAGCTCAAACTGTCTATGGAAGACTCCAACAGCCCCCAAACAAAAGGTAAATGCATGTTGCTCGTCATGTGTGTTTTTGGTTTTTTTTTAACAGGTGCATGTTTTACTGGAAATACTGTGAGGACTTGAGCTCTGGGCATGTGTAGTTGAGTTGTTGCCAGAGCTAGACATGGAGATTCTTCAGGACTGTGTTGAGAAGTCTAATTTTCATTAAACCCTCAGTTCTTGTGCCTTGGGGCTAGCAGTGAGTTGAACTGGGTGTGCTGTCTGGTGCTGCTTGTGCAGATACAGTGCTCCAGGACTGCCTTTTGGGGTGAAAGCAAGTTAATCATGCATCATGTTGTGTACACCTCAAGTCAAGTGTCCCACTCTGCATCTCTGAGACTGCTCAGCTCGGTTATTAGAGTGTCTTATTCAATACTGTTAATGCTTTCATTATCATATTAATTGTTTTGTTTTCCATGGTTACTGTATTGTATTATGATGCAGCAAGGAGCTTTGAATAATGGAACTCTGGAATATATGCCCCAGAAGCTTGTCTGAAATCTTTTTTCTTACACCAGCTGATGTCATTTGGAGAAAACTCCAGCTTTGCATAATTTAATATTATTAGAACTCTTGGGTTTGGTTTCTCTCACCCGAGATTGAGGTGGTGGTTCTGGTTGTGGTTTGAGTGGGTCTTTTTTTGCCCTCTGCCCTCTGAAGGCTTTGAGCCAGACACGAGAATGAAATGGAGTCTTCAAGGTCTTGTTGTTTCTTGGTTTCTCATGTGTTTATTATTTCTTATCTTACAAGTTTTTCTCTGTGCCCAGCTGAGATGTTCACAGCAGCTCGGGCACAGGACGACTCCCCCCGTGATGGGAGGTCGCTGCCTCCTATACAGATAATTCCGTGCTTATTTACAATTCTGTGCCAGTGCCTATTCCCTATCCTAAAGGGGTCATCTCTACTCTGACCCAATCTCCTTAAACTGCTTTGTGCCACCGTCACCGCAAAAGATGGATGCCAAGGGGGAACAAGAAGAACCCAGGGTTCCCCCCTAAATCCTCCATCTTGTTCCCCATTCTAAGAACCCAAAACTACAAAATTTTCCACCCGGTGATAAACTGCCCCACTGTCTGTCACACCTTTGTGACTTGTAATTCTTCTCTGTGTTGGAAGTTTTTCTCATGGACTGAAATCAAAGCCTGGGTCTTCCTGGGCTCTGGGCCAGGAAACCTCTCCTGGACAGACCCCCCTGTCCAGGTCTCAAACCCTCTTTCTCAGGTCCCAGACCCCTCTGCCGAGGTCTGTGACCATCCAGGGTGCCCAGAGGGACGCCCTGGACTCCGACAAGAGCATCACAGGTGTAAGCATGACACCTGTGGGAAACTGAGCATAAACTTGTGTTTACACTCCTTTGATTTACTGCTTTGGCAGATCCTGCCTCTTCTATAGCACTTGGAGGTGGTTCACTGGTAGTGCTCCAGTGGAAAGAGGGGAGCAGTGGGATGCCTAAGCTATGAAAGGTGAGGGTCATTAAAAATCAAGAGTGTTCTGGTCAAGGGAATATTTGTCCACCTGACAGCTGAAGGAAGTGGTTGCTCCATTCCTGGAAGTGTTCGAGTCCAGGTTGGATGGGGCCCTGAGCAAGCTGGTCTTGTGGCAGGTATTCCTGCCCATGGCAGGGGAGTTGGAATGAGGTGGCCTTTAACGTCCCTTCTGTTAAGCCATTCTGTGATTCTGTGAAGTGTTAGTGTCTTCACATGAGCTGGAATGACATTGCTGCTCTGATCATATTTTTTTCTATTCCCCACAGAATTCTGATGGTGTGAGAGAGTTGGTTTGGTCATTAGTAAAAGGCTCTTATGCCATTCTTAGGTGGTGAAAACAAAGTCTTATTGAGTTGGTATTTAATGTAGAATTAATACAAAGATATGAGCATAAATAAGATCTGTATGTGAAGACATCTCTGGCTGTAGCTTTGTGCTTTGTCTCACTCATTTGGGCAGAACTGCTGGATGGATGCTGTAGCAGCTCACACCAGTGCCCTTCCACCTGCCCCTGATTGATTGATTGATACCTTTTGAAAGATCACTTTTGCAATTTTTTCCCCAAATAATGTGAGCCAACTGCCCTGACCTAAGGGGTTGTCCCATCTCTATGGAGACAGAGGGAGTCTGTGCTCTGAGCGGGGAAGGTGAACAGTCTCTGCATGACCTGGCTCATGTTGGGGTTCCTCTTGTCTGGGTGCAGTGAATGAGGCACCTGTGTGTAATCAAAGGCCAGAATTTACTCTCCTGACAACCCTGACATGATTAACTGAGGATTTGAAACTTTTATTTAGTGTACCTGGGTAAGTGTTTCACAAGTGTTTAACTTGAATCTAAAGGCATTGATAATTGATATCATGTGTTATTTCCTGGTCATTTGGCCACCAGCTGTGGCTCAGTGTCCTTTCCCTTTGGCTGATGGTATCAACCACTTCTGCTACTGTTATCTTCTCAATTTAAAAACATTTGTGCAAAATCAAACTTCCTAAGAGTAACAGATCTTCATCTGTGGGAAGCAGAGTGAAGAAATACAAACCCTTAAAGAACTGCTGTGTGCACAGCTTCACTTGGCAAGAAACTTAGTTTTTGCCTGGGTAATTAGAGATATTAATGTAGTATCTTTTATTTGAAGGAGAATTCAGGCCTCTTCATGAGTGTGCATGTTACTGCCTTGTCAATTCATGATCAAAAAAAAATTGAAAAATTCGGCAGAGTTATCCTGTGGATTTTTTCCTTGCTTTGATTGGCTTTGTGTGTGAATTAGCTTCTTGATGGTAAGAGCTAGTTTCACCTGGGGGTTTTATGGATTTCTGAGATAAAATGGTGTTTGAGTTTCTGGTGAGTTGCAGAAGGCTTTTTTTATGGTTACTGTATTCCATTTTCAAACAGGTGAACATAAGCAAGATGGAGATTAAGGTGTCCTGCTTTACAGATAGAACAGTTGTCATAAATGTGGAAAACCATAGTCCAGTGTTCCTCCAGAGCCATTCTGGCTTTCTGGGTTTGTGGACTCCCAAGGTAGGCACAGCTGAGAAATAGGCTATGTTGGTGTCTGTAGATTGGTGCAAGCTGTGCTGTTAAAATGTTGGAGCTCCTTAAGGGCTCCTGGTGCTGTTGACAACACTTGGTGCTGTGATAACAGCTGTTCCTTTCTTCAGCCCGAGAATATGGCAGCAGGTCAGTGCAGGTAGTTCTGTTATTTTTCATACTGCAGTGTCGTAAATTCCTGGGCTGGTGGGTGCTGCTGTCGGAGAAGGATGGCTCTGCTTGTCATGAGAGCACCACAGAGAGTTCTGAGACTTGCCAAAATGCGGTGGAGTCCTGTATCAGTGAGGAAATACATCTGTAAAGCTCATCAGTGAATGTTTCAGTGGTACAGTTTGTTTCCTGTTTCGTGACTAGCAAGGCCGTGGGTAATGCACAGCAATTCAGTTGTCTGCACATGCTGAGTTCCTGCTGTGGAGCAGAGCTGATTTCCCTTCAGAGAGACAGAGGGGTAAGACAACCAGCCCTTTCTAAGCATTGTATTCCCTGGTTTGACTGCTCAGTGGTGCAGCTGACTACCAGATTTTAGTCTTTGGGATTCCTTAAGGAGATATGCATATGCATGGAAATGAGCTTTTGAATATTGATACATTGTTTTATCTCTAAATGTATTCATTAAGCTTGCATTTGCTTTCTCGTTAATCTCATTTTTATTAGAATGTTTCTTTTCACAAGCAATAGGGAAGAGAAAAACCACCCATTTCTCACAAAGACTGGAAAAACTAGGTCTTAAAGGTTTGATGTGAAACCCTTCAGGCAATACAACCGATATAGCTGATGTGTTTTCTTTTTGTTGTCTTTGTAACAAGCAGTTGAAGAAGGTCCTTGAATGTGCTGTGATGTAGGAGTGTGTCACTTTTAACACAGAACTGAGCTGCTCCCTGACTGCTTTCATTGTGTTTATGTTGCAAATTCTGGCACAGCAAGTCAGACCTGTATTAAAATACGGAGAAGAATAGAGAGGAGAGGAGGCAAGGAGGCTAATGAGGGTAGCTGAAATAAAAGCACTTGGATACAGGGCTAGGTATGGTTTTGGAGCAGCTCAACTCCAATTGTGCTCACCCTAGGAGAGGCTGCCAACAAATATATATTGTAATGAGAACTTAAGGAACCACAAATAATCTATCCCCAAAGAGAGAAGGGTTTGGAACGGTTGGAGGTGGTGCTGGCTCATTAGAAACCTGTTTACCTCTGAACAGGCATCAAGAGCTGAGATAAAAAAGTGAGCATCTGAGCTGGGAAGATCCCGCAGGTGTCCAGCTGACAGGAAAAGCTCATAGTTGTCAGCAGGGCATTTGACATTGTAACCTTCCTCGAGTCAGCCGAGATGGTCTGTAGCATACAAGTTGGTGCAGAAATACTTTTGCTGCTGTCTGTGGACTCTGCAACAGTAAGGTAACAACATCTTGGAGTGCCACTGCAAAGGTGTTAGGAGAGCAGTTGTCCGTCCTTTTGGAGAAGTGGAGAGTGCTTTGCTCTTCAGAGGCTTTTAGGGAGTAGTTCAGTTTCTGTAGAGAGCACAGCAGAGCAGGAGAGCTGACTTCATTGGGGTTTCTCTGTCTTCTGTATGTCCATGTCAAGTTGATTTTCATGGAAGAAGCTGTCTATGTTCTACAAGGATATCTCGATTGTTTTGGATATGTGTTACATTCTGATCAGTTCTGGAATTTCCCAGTGCTTGTTCTCCCCCTCTCTGGCTGCATTTGACACGCTTTTCTGCTAATGTAGACTGTGATGGTTAAATTACTCCTGGCTGGAGATTTTCTAAGTTACCCAAGCAGGGTATATTATAATCTGTGCGGTGCTTCTGTTCTCTTTCAGGGGTCCTTTTGCTCCATATGCTCTTGGGTTTGCAAATAAGTGTAGGGTTTTTTTTCTTTTTTGATGAAATTGAGACAATGTTTCTAGAATTCTCCAGTGATTGGTGCTTAGGTTTGCAGGTGCTCAGCACCACCAGCTTCAGAGCTGTTCAGTAAGACCCACTTGGCCTTGTTCAGATGGAATATTCAATGAATTCTGAATCCTCTGTGTCAGAGTGGTGAGCAAGTGTTATGCTGTGTCTTGTGGTAGACCAGTTGGCAACACAGCAGGAATAACTCTTCAGCAATTTGAATCCCAGCTCTCAATTTAATTTCACTTGTATGATCGCTGTGGCCATGCATTCTTCTGTTGGTTGGCTCATGTTTATCCTCTGTTGGTTAATTATTTTATGATAAGTACATACCAGTGATAAATACTGATGACCTGTTGCGTTGGGCTGGGTAATTTTAAATGCTCTCTTTGGCCACTTTATCATCTGCTCATCTCCTGTTCAACCCAGCTCGTGTTTCTCACAGATCTCAGTGGGCAGCAGCTGTTTTCCTTGTTGATCTGGGGCCTCACTGGCTTGTCAGTCAGATTGTCAAGCACTCATACATACAATAATTAGCTGTCCTTTTTCTAGCCTAGGTAGCTTCGTTCTATCAGACATCAACAATTGCTTTGGTTTAGGGTAGATTTTGTGTGCTGTTTTGCCTTCCATTGAGTGAGACTGTTCTCTGAGAGATGTGTGTGTCTGCCTTGAGAAGGTCATTCAGCTCTTTCCCCAACGAGCAGGATGTAACAGCTCCTCTGATTTCTCTCCCTTAGAATGAAGTTTTTTCATATGTCCCACCTGACAAGGGAGGCAAAACTCTGCCTCTAAGGGCAGACCTTTCTGTTTGGCTCCTCATTAGAATGGGACAGTCTGGTTTTGTTTTAAATTGATAGATTTTGGATTTTCCTGTGAATCAGAGTATATACAGAGTCTGTTCTTGAACTCCATGATTATCTTGGCAAGACTTGATTCCAATGAATAGATGTTCTTAAGACTGTCCAAAGATTTCTTAAAAATTACCCCATATCTTATTATCTTTGGTGGCAAGTCTGAAAAATGATCTGCCTTCTTTTGAAAGTTCTATGGCTGGATCAAAGGCTTCATTAAGACTTCTGACTCATTTAAATAAACTGTCTCTTCCCTTTCAAGCTAATGTTTGCCCTGCTGAGGTTTATTTAACTGATACCGTCTTGCTTTATGACATCCGTGTTTCTGAAGTGTTGCAGGTTACTTGCTTCGAGGTCAATTCATGCTTTGCCAATTGCTTTTGTTGCTGTCACATCTTGGAGTTGTAGTTTCACAGAACTGTCCTGATGTTTTGTGGTGAAAGTGTGGAAGGTTGAATAACCAGCAATTACTGTGTCGATTGTGGGACCACAGTGAGCATATAGTTGATACAGAAAGACAACTTGAAATTCTTCTGTCCTTCTGTACCTTCACATCAGTGCTTCATTTCTACTGTTAGAAGTCCTCACCTGTACACTCACTGTGAGCCAAAGCATCTAAGCAGGCTTGAAATCTCTCATTTATTGACAAATAGCACATTTATTTGCCTTGCCTACTTCCATTGTAGGAGACACAAACACATATGAAGTCCACACTGCTCGTGTATCCTCAGGCTGGCACGTACAGAGATACATGGGGGGAAAAAAATCAATCTTTTATTACTATTTTGCATTTGAGTGTTTGGAATATGATGCCAACATTAAAGTCCAGCTGTGGTCATTCCCTAGAGGGCTTAATCATCAGAGCTTCCATCTGGTGTAATTCTTTGAAGTGGAGATAGTTAAGGTGGACAGATCTAGCATCCAAATGAGTTGTTTCTATGTCTTCAGTTGCAGAGGAGAAGAAGTCCTTAAAGCGAACTTTCCAGCAAATACAAGAGGAGGAAGATGATGATTACCCTGGGAGCTACTCACCCCAAGACCCCAGTGCTGGGCCACTGCTGGTAGGTGGAATGGGTTGAGCCTGGGAGGAGCTCTGGGAGCCATATGGCCACCTCCCCTGTGTCACAGCCACCTCCCCTGTGTCACAGCCACCTCCCCTGTGTCACAGCCACAAGGTGGAGCTGACAACAAGTGAAATGGATTTAGTGGCGAGATGCAATTTGGGGTTGGGAAGTCCATGTGAAATGCAACAGATTCCTTTTTCCTGCTGCAATAGTGCGTCACTTCTGAGCAATTCCAGGTACTCTAGCCCAAGGTCTCAGTAGTGCTGCCAGGATAGGATCTCAAAGGACTGCTAGAAAAACAGGCCATATTTTAAATTCTTTTTAAAATCAGCGTGTAACCTCTGAAACCTAAAGCTGTGAACGGTTAATACACAATTTTCTTTTGTAGGCCATATCTTTCCGTAATTTATTAAAAAGCGCTACATTTGTTATGTTTATATGGAGCTGGTAGGAAAACCAGCACTGAAGGCTTTAGAGGCTCCATTTTACTGGTGTGGAAATACTTGGAATGAAATAGAAAATCATTGCGGCCATTTGAGGCTACAGAATGAACATATGTTAATCCAGAATCTATTTGAAGGGGATAAAAAATTACACCATCCATCTGGTAAACTGTAAACATTGAAAAATAAAAATAAATAACAGTTGTCAAGGAAATAAGTGAAAATTTTGTTGTTGTTTTTACCTCCAGATGCCTTGTAGTTTATGGATTCACTTGATTATAAACATTCTCACTGTTGGAAATCATTTGCAGTTTGCAAGGAAGTAGTAAACATTAGGTAATGGACCTCTGTTTTTCAGATTAAGAAAATATTTATTTAAAATTTGTTAGTGTTTTCATTAGCTTTCAAACTATTGAACTGTAGTTTAAAAATCAGTGCTTGTGTTTATGGGCCTAGTGTTCTGTTTGCAAAACCTCCCCTGCTTCAGGATTTTTAAAACAAAAAAGCAACACTTTTTTCTTTTTGTTCAGGGAGTTTCTCTGTTTAAATATTTTTGAACAAGGAGGAAATACAACATATCAGGGATGGTCCTCCTAGAGCTGTCTTCATCCATGTCCTTGTAAAGTTTGGATGCATTTTGAGTGAATTAATTCAAACTGTCACATCTTTTCTCAGTGCACTACAGCTGGCTGAGAGATGAGCTGAGGGCACGCCGAGAAGCCCAGTTCAGTTGCAGAAAGCCGTGTGCTTACAAAGATCTGCATGAGGACAGCCATGGCTTTGCAAAATCAGATTGCAAAGTTTCCTTTATAGAAAGAGCTTTTTCATCAACGGAGTTTATAGTCAGTAACAAGTTACAGAATTCTAAACCTTGTCATGATGGAAATCTAATACAGTTTCGCTTGAACTGATGGAAATTTGGTGTTGGGTGGTTTTGCTCTGTCAGAATGCAGCTTTGGAACGGAACAAAAAGGTGCCTGTACACTCCAGGGAGGCAAAGAGACTGTCAGGGGTGCTTGGGTAGAAGATTCAGTCCCAGCTTGAGGCAGCACACGGGGCTGGTGGTTCTTTCAGACTGGTGTGGTTATGTCCTTCTCAGCTATGTCTTAAATGATCACTTTTCTTAATTGGACTGAGAAGTTTCACACTGCAGAGTCTTGAAAAGGATGGCCCTGCTGTAATTATGCAGGAGGAGCTAAACACTGGGATTAGTGTAAACTCAATGAATGCTCCTTGTGTTAGCTCTAAAAATTACTTGAAGAAAATATTCCCCAAATGGTGCCTTTCAGAGGTGGCTGAGCTCCTCTGCAGTGGCCACATCCCTGGGAAGTGGATGTGGTTAAGGTTACCTGGCTTTACTCTTGGCTCATTTGTAGACCGAGGATTTGATCAAAGCCCTACAAGACCTGGAAAATGCAGCGTCAGGAGATGCGACAGTGCGGCAAAAAATTGCTTCCCTGCCTCAGGAAGTTCAAGATGTTTCATTACTGGAGAAAATTACAGGTATGAGACTGGAAAATGAATGAACATGGGTCCAAAGAATAACTTAGAAATCAAAGTGTGGGGTTTTTTTTAATATTCACAATGTATGGTGGAGTGAATTCCTGCTTTGTGTCCTTGCTTTGTAGTTCCAGGGTAATTAACAGATAGCAATCCTGTGAAGTAACACTGAAGATTAAACTTACATAGCTGCTTCCATTTTTTGGCTTGGACTGAAGCTTCTTTTACTTTGACAGCACCATCAGCATTTTGCAAGAATATGAAGGAAATTGGGCCAGAGTTCTCAAGTGGATGTGTTTACTTTTGAACACCTCAACTGTTAAGATATCTTGAAGTTTTATCAGATTGTGCTGAATATATATAAAGTCCTTGATTGATATATTTTTGAGTTCCACCAGACTGCTGAATACACACATACTCCTTGATTGCTATGGGAAAGGCAAATTGCTACCCCCATTAATCTGTCTTTGTTTAAATTAACTTTTGCAATTGCATTTGAAAAGTAATTTTAATAGAAGCATTTAGAGGTTGTACTGATTTGACTCTTGTTCCTGGAGGTAGTTTTAATTTAGGACTCATTATGAATTATCACTTATTTGGCCATTCGTAGTATATTCTTACAGTGTTCAACTGGACTGTGTGCAATTCTTAGTTTTGTGTCAATACATTCAAAATTGCTCCTACATAAGAGGAATTAACAAATGCACACTGTATTTAAATGTAGAAACCACCTGATTTGTTTACCTGAAGGTACTTCCTAGCATTTTAATTAACCTGTTCATGGAGACTTACTATTGATAGATTTATATCCCCACTTTCACTGACATCTCTGCAAGGATTAAATGCAGTCACTTATGTCAGTGTCTAAAATACAGCCCACGAAGGGTGTATGTCCTGCTTCCTGTATATCCCTGTGATAACAGCCCTTATTTTCCTGTCAAGCCAGAAGTATATTTACGAACAAGATGTTATTGTGCCTGCGGCTCGTGAATCGAAGCCCTTCTGTCAACAATTGGGAAGTTTTAAACTTTGTCCTCTAAATCACCCGCCGCTTTTGCACGCAGACAAAGAGGCTGCGGAGCGGCTGTCGAAGACGGTGGACGAGGCGTGTCTGCTGCTGGCCGAGTACAACGGGCGGCTGGCAGCCGAGCTGGAGGACCGGCGCCAGCTGGCGAGGATGCTCATCGAGTACACCCAGAACCAGAAGGATGTGCTCACGGAGAAGGAGAAGAAGCTGGAGGTGAGTGCCTGTTACTGGGCCTGGCAAAACAGTTGGGGCACCAAACGCTCGCCCTGGACTCCTAACCTATGGGTTTCCCCTGAGCGAGATTACTCCAGGTGTTATCTTTACGTGATTCCAGGTGTTATCTTTACGTGATTCCCGGTGTTATCTTGACTTCTGGTTCTAGGTCATCTAGGTTCTAGTTATCTTTACACTTGGAGTAAAATGGGTAAGAAAGCAGTGTCATATCTAGAAAGCGCAGATCTGTTCTGATGTTCAGTCTAGATGTTTCAATGCACCTGGAAAGCCCAGAGCTCTGTACTTCTTACAGAAAAATAGGCTTGCCCAACATATACCTTATTTTGTTATGACATGCCCTTTTTAAAAAAATTAACCTCCCTTTGTCATAATTAGCTGAGGGGTTTTTATACTGCTTGCGTTTTTTATTATTTTCCTGGTGGTTAGATGTCCTTCCTCTGCCTCCTGATCCCCTCTTGTTTAGGGGAAGCAGTTTAAGCCAAGTCTTCTGCTCTCCATTCTTTAACAACCACTTACCCACAGCTTCTGTGGTGCAGTGTAAATGGGGCTGGTAGTGAAAGACAATGATTTGTTTCCTGTGCAGCTCCTTTGAACAGGGAGGGCAGGACCCTAAAACAGCCTGGGGCTGAGCTGAGCTCCCCCTGCTCAGCCCAGTATTCCAGGCTGTGAAGCCAGCTGTTTACAGCTGTTTATCCAAAACGTGCCTTCTCCATGGAAGTTCTTTCTGCAGCATGGTGTGGGACTAGCGAGGAGTTTAATTAATGACTGTGGTTGTATGTCACTCTGCCATCTGCTAAACTGCCCCTTGGAGGCACATTAAGGGCTTCTCTGCACCGCGTGCTGGTGATGAGCAGCTGCTTCGGGGTGGGATGGGAGGGGATGTGGAGGACAGAATCTCCTGGAAGGAGACTGAGCTGCAGGAATTGCAGCCTCTGTTTACTCTCATGGCAAACCTCCTCTTCTCCTCTGACAGCTCGGCAACATTGTTCCCAGATAAAATTAATTTTGAGTGTTTTCTTTGCCTGTGTTTATATTGGAGGTTCTCACTGCCTTGTGACTGAATTTCTTCAAGCATAGCATCAGTCTTATGACTGAGTCAGAAAGAACACTTTTAGACATGGATACAGATGATGTCATGAAACCAAATCTTCTTTGGCAACTGATTTTATTTTCTGTGGAAGTCTTGGGTCAGGTTTTGGGGTTTTTTCTTGCTTAAAGAAGGACACCTTTGTGTATGTAAAAAAAAATACATACATGATAGACATACTGCTGTTTGCAGTAAATAGGTAGCAAAATGCTGCACACTATTTTAAAAGACTCAGAACAATTCATAATTTTGAGTCAGTTTGAGACTGTGAAACTTGAGAAATCCATAATGACAACATGAAATTAAAATTTCTAATGCATTAGCTGAAATGTTGTGACAATCATGGAGGTTTTTTGTTTGGAAAATGTCCTTTTGGTAACGAATGTTACTTGAAAATTGTAACTCTGGCAGAGGCAGAAATGTAGCCCTGAAAATGAAGTGTTTTGCTGGCTGAGTTGCTTTGTTAATGATAATAATCCTGCTGATGGCAATGGGACAGGCTGCTTGCTCACTGTTAGGTGTAAACAGACTTCTTCACTACATTAGAAAATAAAGAATCATCCTATTTAAATATTAGAATCTTATTAAATATCTGTTTAGGTTGGCATCTTAGCAATCTAAACAGAGTTGCAGGAAGTGCCACTCCAACAGTGAGCGTGAGGCACAATTGATATTCGTGTCAGCTCTCAAACCTCAGTGAGGGATGTTGCCTGATTACAGCGTTCCATTGTTCTGCCCTTGTAGAGGGTTAATAAACAGTGGAAGATGCTGGTTACAGATAAGGCAGGCCAGATCTGCTTATCAGTTTTGTTTGGGTCTTTGATGCTCTCACAGTATTGATAAGCCTGGATTTTTCTTTGTAGTGCTAATAAGCATTTTACTAGAAGGATCTGAAACTTGTAGCAATTAAAAATGTATTAAAAAACGAAAACACTTATTCAGGCAAGGTCTGAAATGAGAAAATAACTTAAAACAATCTAATATAACATATCTGCTCATTGTAGGCTTTGCTCTCTTGAGGTATCTTTTTCCAGAATCTTTGGTACTTTGAGTTTTTCCTCTTGTGCTGTAAGTTTCCTGACTTAGATGAGAGGGTGTGTTTGGATAGAAGATGGATTGTTTACTTCACCATCCTCATCTAGCCAAGGCTGTTGGCTGGGGAGAGGGGCTTCTGACAGAAGTAAAAGGGCTGTATTTTAAGAGATGGAAATAGCTAATTTGGAATTTATTCTGAATGTTTTTTGTATTTTATTTACTCACAAAGTCTTTCACTGTGATAGCATTGAAAGTAGCTAATCTGTGTCTGTCTGGAAAGCAACTTTTGTGGTCTAAAGAGCTGCAGTTGTTTACTAATCCAGTTAATGCTGTCCCTCATGAAATAGCAAATTGTCAAAACATGCATAAACTCAGTGTTTTTGTGTCTTGTGGGCTAATGCTCATACTATTCTGCATGTCCAGCCCTTGTGACATAGCTCTTGTCATCAATTGCATTAAGGCTGTTTAACTGAGGGATCCTGCTGAGGAACATGGCTTTGGAAAGGAATTACCCATCAGCATGGATACAGCTGGCATGAGTAAGGATTGAAACAGTGGAGGGCAAAGCAGCACTGGTGATTTGAAGGAGGGAAGCTGGAACAGAGCCTGAAGATCATAACATATGGACAAACTTTGGTTTTAGGGTAGCAGTGTAAAAAATCAAAGTGTAATAATTAGGATTCCTTCATCCTGGGAGTGGTATTAAGGTATTTTGACTGTGGTCTAAGAGCACTTATGAAGGCAGATTTTCTTTAATTCTGTCAGTCAGTAAAATCAGCTGGCCCCAAACTGATACTAAAGAGCCTATAACAAGGCATTTCTTTTCAAAGGTAAGTATTCCTCATGTTAACTTCCTGAAAGGTATGGGGGATGCTGTCATTCCACAGCTGAACTCTGAATTTCTTTTAAAATGGTGCTTCATCTTGCTCAGCAATTGTGGGCTTGATACTGCAGCTGCTGTTTGATCTTCCGTGGCTGGGATAGATCAGAGGTGGCCCGGACATTCACAATAGCAGATGACAGGAAATAAAATCCACTTTCAGACAGGCATAGAACCAGGAGCTGTTGTTTCTGTAAGAATGAGATGTGTCCTTGTATCTCACAGTAGTATTGAATTTCCAGTGGAAGTTTCCTGATTAGTGTTATTTTTGGCCATTGCTGCCCCATTACAATTACTGAGCACAATCAGCTGGGGAGGTTTTTTGTCCTCCAGCACCTGAGCCTGCAGAACTTCAAGGAGAATTGTCTTTTGAAGTCAGAGCACTCTTCTGGAATGCATGGCAGGCAGGGAGAAAAAAAATCCAGGGAAATAGTTTGTGTAAAATGGAAATGTAGTGGGGAGAACACCCCATGTAGCATAGGCAGCGTGTATGGAGCAGTGTATGTACTCAAATAAGTGTGTGTTTACATGTCTGCAGCTATAAAAAATCTAAAGAACATACTGTATTTAAGATCCAGTTTAGGGGAAATGTTCTGACTCTTGGCTGCAGCTGAAAAATTGTCACTTAGAGTCCTGCTGAGAGCTCTGGGGGTTTTTAGATGTTTGTGGGTTTTAATATTCATGGCTTCAAGGCACCTTTAATAAGGTGTTAATGCTGTGCCCACACAAATTTGCAAACCCTCTTTGATAATGCATCTCTGAAGGATGAAGTGCATTCTCACTTGAGGTTTTCTGGACTGCCCAGCACTACACATTTTCTTGAAATACAATTTAGTTCAGTGGGTTAATAGGCAATTTATTGCTGTGCTGCTTCCACTGCCTGGGTCTCTGTAGTGTGTCACTGTTGGCAGAGCTTTGTGGCTGCTGCTTCCCTCAGACAGGAATTCTTGGTTTGTGTGGTGTATTCATTTCAGTGGTTTAGACAGTGAAATAGGAGATTAAGGTGTAGGGTTCCTGCCAGGAAACAAAATTGTCAGTATTTGACGTGTGAAGCAGCAGGAGCAGCTTTGGGAAGCAGCAGCAGAGTGGGGTCGGCTCTGTGACCGTGGCAGGGAGATCCGGAGCTTGGAGCACCCAGACAGTGTCAGATCTGGGTCTGTAGGACCAAACTGGTGACTGATGGGGCAAGAAATGCCAGGCTGTGCACCAGTCCTGCCAGCTGTGAGCTACTGGTGCCTCTGAGTGGGGGACAAGAGCACAGGCTGCTCTGTGGGGATGTGAGCTGACAACTACAGGGAATGCGGGTCTGTTGGGCCATGTATGGCTCTTAGCAACAGCTGTTTCTTTGCACAGTGCAATGATACAGTTCCTTCACTTTGTAGGTGCTTGTGGATATTTATAATTACAGTAGTGCTGCAAATAGAATAATACTAAACAATGAAAGTGAATAAAAATAATACAATATTGACATAGATTGTTTTTATGCATTTTGTGGAAATGAACGAGCATATGACCACTCTCCAGCTTAGCTAGAAAAGCATTAAGATGCCTGGAGAGGTGAATATGTAGCTGTTGGCTTGTGCCCTGGATGTTGATTTTTGTGGTTAACATCAAATGCACCCCCCTCAATGTTTATTTCTGGAAGGGTATTTGGCAAATGAAATAATGATTTGTGTCCATCATATGGTGGCAGCACCCTGGGCTTTTTCTGAGAGCTTTTGAACATTGCAGAGGTTGAGAAGCAGCTGGAGAAATGCCCTGTGGAGGCTTTTACTGCTGCCTCTTCTGTTGTCCTAAACAAAGAGGAGAGCAAGGAAATGAGTTACAGTTTGAGAGCGTTTAATTCTGCCACGAGCAGAAACACCATCTCTGCTGAAGTGTGATGAATGATGCTGCAGAAGAGAGAAGCCTTGTCAAATTTAAAAGGGCAAGACTGAACAAATTTAAGGTCTGGAAATGAACTGAAGACTCTGTAAGGAAATACATCATTCAAGCTCTGATTCCTGGACTGCATCTTTCAGATAAAACCTCAGATTTGCTGGTTTAGTGCAGCTGCAGAGTGAGGAAGCCTGGCTTCACCCTGGCATTTGGTTTCACTTTGCTTTTGAGGAGAGTTCGATGCAATGAGCTTGTGGAATGGCAGAAGTTTTCCTTTCTGTTCTTTTTCTAGTGACTACGTTTTAAAAGTACTTTACATAGGTTCAGTGGCAAGGAGCAGAAGCTAAGGAATACCTAATCAACCTGCTGCAGTACTGTGGTGTATTTAATGTTTTTGAAGACAGGTTTTACCTGAACATGCAATCAGGTGGCTGTCAGACCTCTCTTCACTTCATACTCTCCAAATTTCTGCTGAGCCTCTGATACATTTTCCCCCTGGCTTGTGTTCTTCTGCTTTCCTACAGCTGGCTCAAGCTGCATCATATCAAAACTGCGCCTGACCGGCTGCTCTTCTTATTCACTTTCCAAATTCTCATTAATGCTTAGCTACATGTTTTTTCAGTAGATGCAATTGCTGTGATGACTTACAGCATGTTCCTGCTCGACCCTGCACAGGAGAGGACGTGTCCAGTGCACACTCTGAGCCAAAATAAGCTGAAGTCTGTGCTGTGGAACACGACAAGGTGAACCAGGCCACACAGCAGTGCTCAGGATGAATTTCCTGTCATGTTGATTACAGTCAGTTCTATAATGTTCAAGCACGGCTGCTTTGGAATGAAACACTCTGTCAGCTTCATTCAGCAGTGGTTAATTCTGATTTTGCATTTGTTTCAAGGACTGAGTATCTAATTCTCTCAGCCACTGAAGATGTAGAACGCCACGCACTGAAAGGAAATGTTGATTAGCAAAAGCATCCGTGTGGCAGAGCGCCAGTTTTTTCCTCTATCATCCTGAAACTCCTGCTTAGAGCAGAGATCTCATTATTTTGTCTAAAAAAAGCAAATAGCATCCAAATACTGTTAATCTTAATATAAGCCTACAGAGCAGTGAGACAATTAGCTCGACACAGAGTACAAACGAAGGCCTCAGAAAGCAGCAGCTTCTTTTAACTGGACTTTGTGTTGTTCAGTTTCATGGAATGGAAGGACCTTGTGGAACAATTTGCAAGGTGCAGTTTCCAGGCGTGTCACGGCTGCATGAAAAACATGGTTTTCCATAAAACCTGCTTCCAGAGTCCTGTGTTGCAGAATATGGACAGAACTTGTGGAAAAAGCAAAAGCCCTCAAGCTGGAAGTGGGTTCTGTGTCTCTGCTGCTGTGTATTCTTGAGGGGAGCAGCCAGCATTCCCTGTCCCAGCTCTGGCTCGTGGACTTTCCACTGCTTGACACCTCTGCCAGGATCCAGCATAGCTTCTCAGGCCCAGAGGGATGGAGGGGGTTTAAGCATGGAGCAGACAGTTTTCTACCGTGCTCTGTGATGTGTATCCAATCTGTCCAGTAAGTATTCTTCTATTCTAGGAAATCTTGGTTTCTGGATTACTCTTGTTTCCATTCCTGAATTTAGTGATGTTTTTCCGAGCCAGTTTTTAATGGTTTGGGGGCTGTTGCTGCCTTTTCCTCTTTTTCTCTTTTTTTCTCTTATTTTTTCTGTTTGTTTTTTAACGGATGGGATTTAGGCCTACGGTGTTGACTGGATAATGCTTGCATTTACTTATTAGTAAAGTGGAATTACTTAAAATTGAAAGCAGTATGGTTCTGAAGGTGACTTGATGTTTGTTTTTTGTCATCACGTGCATACAAAATTCTGTCTCCAAACTGGGAGGATATTTCTGATAACTCAGTGTTCCATGTAACCCGCAATGTAGAGCACCCTGAGAATAAGGACATGCTAAGAGCAATATTTTCCTAAACACTTGAAGCTGTTAAGTGTGAATCTGGAAGCAGGTTGGTGCTGTTAATGTGCAGAAGAATTGCTCCTCAGTCTGTATGTTTGCCAACAGCAGTGTGGTTTGGACACATCTTGGTGGTTCTTCATTTGTCAGTGGGCTGTCAGACAAGGCATTGGCAAGATTCTCCCTCCCCTAAGTAGCACTGTTGGGGAAGGAATGTTGTTTGCATCTTATATAACTCTGATGGTCACGCTAATCATCTTCAGCTCTAAAGCCATCACATTCCAGTCCTGACTGTCCGTGACAAGTGGTGGACCCTGGTAACCCCCTCAGTTCTGCCATGAAAATGGCAGGACATTAGTCTTTCTGTGGAGGTTGTACCTGGTTTTACGTAATTGTTTTATGTGGATCTGTAATTGGATCCATAAATCCATAATTGTTTTATGTGGATCTTGGCAATTCAAGCCATATTTGAGGTATTTTCTTGGCTTATGCCTGGAATTTGCAACTTCTTTTCATCTTCACTGCCCATTTATCAGACCTGGAGGACTTGGCCAGCTGCCTTGCCCTTCTCTTTTTTTCTTCCTATCTTTACTGGGAATTACTACAGAAAAAAGAAACACCTGCTGATACTCACTCTTGACAGTTTGGCATTCCTCAGGAGGAAGTGCTGCTCGTTATTTCCTGGCTTGATATTCATCACTCCCTGACAATGGCCTGATTTATGGATTTTTAAATATTTTTAAGATGGTCTTCTGTGGATCTCCAAGTCTGCCTCTTCCACCTTTTCTCTGCCAGCATTTGGAGTACAGGGAGCTCAATAGACGTTCCTGCTGTCTCTGCTGTGTGTGCAGGAGCTGGTGTGTTGCTGTTTCCTGTCTCCAGCACTGGGGATGTACCAGCCCTGGGCTGAGCACTCTGGGCACTCTCTCCTTTTCCCCAGGGTTGGGCTCCCACGTTCTTTTGGAGACGAATCCCAAGTGTTGGAATGCTGTGCCTCCATGGCATCCCTCTTTATCTGCTCTCTATTAATGCTAAGGAATCTGGGTTTGTTTTTGTTCTCCGTCGTCATTTCACGACTCTCGACTTGTTTCTCTTTTTAAGAATTCCCAAAAGAGGGATTAATGATTAGGGATGTGGGTGTATTCTTTTTTTGGTCCTGATTCTCTGTCTTTCATTAAAACAAGAGATATCCACACAAAATTAATGTGTGAACCTCGAGGTGGTTTTTTTTTTGGTTACTGTTCTCTAGGCATGAGAACAGCACCCTGCAGTTCATGGATCTGGGAGGGCTTTGTTTGGACTTGATTATTTCACTGTACATCCTGTGTATGTTAACAGAAGTGTTTGGTTATTAACTCACTGAGCCTCATAAAGGATTTAAGTTTGAAATAGGCTGTTAAAAGACATTCCTGCTTGGTGCTGGCAGGAAGTTTATGGGATAGACTTACGTAGCCGTTGCAGGGGTATCGGGAGTTGCGATTGATGGCTGCTCTCACTGTTGTAATTCAAAATAATGAAACACAGAGAGTGTAAACTCCTTGCTTGTAACCCTACAGGAACTGCTGTGCTTTGATGTTTGGAGAAGGTGAAGAGAATTTCCATCACTGAGAAGGTTAGAAAGTCTGGATTAAAGTTGTAAACTCTTCAGAACGATGTTTTGATTAAACATGTGCCTAGTTTCATTTGATCTTCAGAGATACAAACTTCTGTTCTCTTTGCCAAGTAATTAAGAACTGAAAAATAAATTGATATTCTAGCTGGCTGTGTTGCAGTCTGTTCTGGTGTTTTTTCTTATGCTCATTGTTTGCTGCATTCAGGAGGTGCCATGAAAAGTAGGCCACATGTAGTTGAGTAAAGACTGGCACATTAAAAAAAAATATTACATGCTACTGGAGTTTTATTCCTTCAACTGCTGTCTTCTGTGACTGTTATGTTGAATGTATAGAACCACAAAACTTTGAAAATTGCATAAACAGTCTTTAATTAATCTTCTGTATTGGATAACTTGGATGTGTGCTGGGCTGCTCTTAAGGGCTCTCACCAGAACTGACCAAGGTACAGTTCTTTCTTTCTTCCATTTTCAGGGTCCAAACTCCTCTCTCTCCTCATTATGAATACAAGTCACTGGTGTCATAGACCATGGGGAATTTCTGCACATGGACAGGGATTTCTTACTGCACTTTTACTACTCAATCCAGACCTCATTTGTGGAAAAAAACACTTGCAAGTTTCCTCTTTGGAGATTTTTAGCTTGCTCTTTTTTCCCCTCTGTAATAAGGTCCTGAAGATCTTAGTGTCTGTATCGAGTGTGGCTGTGCCTTTCCCTGGTTTACATTCAGTGTCCTACACCTTTCCATGGTGTCCCTGCCATGCCAGTCCCATGGCACAGCTGCTGGGGTTGTAATGTGGGCTCATAAAGGAGGCCCTGTTTGACAACCAAAACTTGGGTTTCATTTAATGACTTGAAAGGGGAAGTTGGATTAATTAAGTGTTCAAAACTGATCAAGTTTGAAAGCAGTGAGCACTTTGGCAGCATAGTAATATCTGTGGTGTGCCTCAGCCTGTGGCTTCTGGCAGTAGAGGGGTGTCAGAGGAACATTCTGGCAGCAGCTGGGAGTCAGTATTTGAGGAAGAACACAGGGATAAAGCAACTCTCTCAAATGCTCTGTCAGGCCCCAGTGTGTGCTGTTTTGGGGATGTTTTACATGTAAAACTAGTAAGGCAGGGCAGGGTTATTAGTTTAGGGACGCCAGAGCCTGTGGGCAGGCTGTGAATTTGGGGCAGATGGCAGAGTCTGCAGTCATGCCAGCAGTTGCTCAGAGCACGAGGGCCTGGCCACCCTCTGTGAGTCCTCACCTGGAAGATACTCCTGGCTTAACTAACAGCACAGCTAATTAACCTGTGCTTAATCTGTGTTCTCTTGTCTCTTTCCCTCAGGAATATAAACAGAAGCTCGCTCGGGTAACCCAAGTGCGCAAGGAGCTGAAATCCCACATCCAGAGCCTTCCAGACCTGTCACTGCTGCCCAATGTCACAGGAGGTCTGGCACCTCTGCCGTCTGCTGGGGACCTGTTTTCAACAGACTAGACCAAAATGTGTGCCCCAGTTTTCATTATTACCAGCAGAAGAAAGAAGATTCTGGTGTTGGCTGGAAGTCCAGTCTTCCAAGATCTGCAGTAGGAAGGAACTTGCAGACCCTGCTTTGAACCTCTTGGCTGCTCGTACTCACCCTCTCTGTGTACACTGGCTCATGTGAGGGGAGGAAGAGGATTGAGTTTTGTGAGCTCTAAAGGGAGTGGGGGTGGTCCGTTTAGGCAAATTCTCTCATTTTTTCCTGTACTCTTCAGTTGCTGTTTGCTCTTAGCACTTGTTACCCCGCAAAGATCACGAATCATGTACACACATACCTGGGAAGCTTCCAGGAGAAGGTTGACCATGCAGCATCTTCCCTCTGTACAAATATGGTATTATTTTTGAATAAGTCTCATCTGTTTTAGTTGGGTTTATGATCCCCATCTCTGGGAGCAGTGGAATGGCTCGTGGGCCTCGTAGGGATGTGTGTGCATGCTGCTCCTGTGCCACAGTGGCATCAGGGGAAGGCATCTGCTCAGCAGTGGTACAGGGAAAGATTCTTCCTAAACCTGCAGTTCCTCATAATGCTGTGGCCTGATGTGAAGGTAGTTCCCATTTGGCATGGATGTAAATTGAAGTCACAGGCAATAAAAATAAGCAGCTTTTCTTTGTGAATTAGAGGTAGACTCATAAGTTACACTGTGCTGAGCAAAGCAGAACTGGATGTTACCTAAGTGGGAGTGGAAGTAAATTTTGTTCTAGCTACCTTAGATTTATACCACATTTTTCCTCTTCATTATATGAAATTAGATCGTGATGGGAGCTTTGATTTAATGACCTGAGAGGCTGGACTGGTGTGTGGCAGCTGCTGGTGTCCCTGTGACAGGCACTATTAGGTCTGCTCTCAGGATGGTTACACTGAAAATACAATGATATAAACTCTCTCCATAGCTTTAGTGAAGTTGTCTGATGCACAGAAGTTAAATGTGGTATAAATATTTATTTATATAGAAAATAGACCCATATATATGCATATATCCTGTATGCACATGTACCCTGTCCATGCATGTAGATATTAGAAGGATGTACTTAATTTTGTGTCACAGATTGTGAGTTGATTTTTATAATCAGGAAAAGTGTAAAAAACAAAAAAGGTAAATTTAAAAAGCTCTTAATTCCATTATGTTGCTGGCTAGTGTTTTGGCTGCCAGGGGTGTAGTTACATTTCAGTTTGTGTGTTAGGTGTGACAGGCTGGACTCTGATCACTGAACCATTCCAATCTGGATACAATTCTGTTTAAATTTAGCACCTCTCACTATAAAACAGGTTCTGTTTCTGGAGACACTTGATCTGGTAACACAGGTTTTGTAAGACAGAGGCTGAAGTGAGCTGAGATGCTCTCTCTGTGCCTCCCTGTGTTCTTGAGCTGGTGTCAAAGCCAGGAGAAGAAAATACAGAAATGCAAAGCTCGTTCTGCTCCGCATTAATTTATTTTGCAGGCTGTTCAATGGCCCGGTCAGCATCAGTTACAGCAAACAACAACACAGCATCTTTTGATCATTCAGTTGTTCAGAAGCTCACGTCCTTTTCCTACTGACACTTCCTTTTGTCCTTTTTTAACGCTCCTTGCACCCTCACTGCCCAGCCAACAGATGTTTTTTTCTCTTTAGTTTACAGGAATTTTTCCAGTGGCAGAACTGTACGTTCCCTGAGTCACTTTGGCTGTGCAGCCTTTTATGGTCCAGACTTTAGATTAAGCACTGTACATTCTCTGCTTTTGCCAAAAATGAAAAACAAACAAAAAAACCCCAACACCAAACTTCAAGAACCCAAACCAAAAGACTCTTTTCCATCCTGATTCAGCTCACAGCGTTACCCGAGGCTGTTAAACCAAGTTGTTTTGAGCATTGATTGAATGTGTATCCATTATAGGAAAAAACTGATGTGGACAAATGTGTTGGCATCTCATGTTTGTGTTTTGGGCAGATCTGTGAGAGAGTTGTCTGTTTGTTTTTTTATTTTTTAATCGAAATGTTTTGATGATTTTTTTTTCCAAATATCTGCGTGTGTTTTATTTTGCTTAATTTAAATGAAGTCTTGTGGGTTTTAATTTTATTTGTTTTACTTTTTGGGCAAAGGGCATCTGGTGAACTGGGTGACATTTTCTGAAAGTTAAACAGATTTCCCCACAGTGTGTCTTTTTTAACAAAAGCTTAAATCTGTATATTAATTGACTTAGGAATTAATTTAGACATATAGGCTGCCATTTGACAGCAGTATATTCTGAAATGTCTCATAGATATCTATTTTTGAATAAAGAGGGTGTCATTGAACAGTAGTCTCCGTCCTTCTTTCCTCAGTGCTCTGGCACCCTGTGGGTTTTGTCTGGGTTTTTTACCCTTCTAATGCCCAGGCAGTGACCTGGGGAGATCCTTGTGTCATTTGTCCATAGGGTGGAAATGGGGGATTTCTGTACGACGTGTCTGGGAAAAATACACATAAAAGCCAAACCTGAAATGGGAGGAAGGTCCTCCCTGTATGAGCACCAGGAACAGCTGTTCCAGCAGGCTCAGTGTGATTGAAGCCTCTCAGCTTTGAGAGTCTTCACATTGCCCTGGGAGTTAATTCTGAAGGTTTGGGGAGGCTTAGGGAGTCTTCAATTAACCAGTCTGCAACAGCCTCTGTGGGCAAACAGTGATTGTTTCATACGCCCTGGAGAGTATCTGCAAAGCGGATTATGTTTTATACTGATTTACAAATCTTCCCTGAAAGGGACTATATTTAGCCCTCCTTTCACAAAGCCTTGCAGAGGCTGGGCAGTGTTGTGGGAGCAGGTGTGGTTCCTTCTAGTGAAAACCACCTTTGTGTGGTGTAGCAGGAACTGAGGTGGGGTTTTCAAAGACATAAATGTAACAAGGTACTGGCTGTCCTTCCTTGCCTTTGCAAATCGGGTTTTTGTTGTTTTTTTAAGAACAAACACCTCCAAAAATATTTGGCTGTTAGACAGCTGCCTTTGCAGTTCAGTACCTCAGTGCACTGGTGTGCATTCCCTACTGTGTAGCCACAGTGTAATGGTGGCTTATGCACCTGTACAAGGTGAGGAACTCACTGCTGACTAACAGGTTCACTGTGAGATCCCAGGTTGTGATGGTGATGAGGATGGGCTGGCAGAGCCTTGGAGTGATGGGGGCATCCTGTGAGGGGAGGGTGGGTAGTTGTGTTGCCAGAGTTTTGACCCAGGGCAGGTTGCTGTGAGCTTTGGATTTTTGGGCCAAGTTTTGATACATTCCCTGGTCAGTTCCAAACTTTAGGTATATTTATCTCTAGGATTAGTTAGAAAAAGTATAACGTGTCCCTAATGCTCTGAAGAAAAATATGACCTGGTAAAACACTTGGATGAAATATCACAGCAGACACGGCGCCAGTCTGTTGCAGTGAGGGTGGGACATGTATTTGCCAGTGATTTCACTGGCTTTAAGGATGTACCACGGGAATCCTTTGCCTCTTTCTCACCTGCTGGGAGGCAACAGTAGGTAGAAAACATGTTCTTTATTTTTAATTGCAATAGTGGCTTCATGTAACAACATTTAGGAAGAAGTTTAATACAGGTCGAGGGTCTCACAGGCATTCATGTGTGCTGGAGCAGATGGAATCATGGTCATGCTGGTCATGTACAGGTTTTGAGGCCAAACCAGGAACCCCAGGACCAGCCACTGCAGGAGAGGGATGTTTAAGGAAAACAAATACTTTGGGTATAGAAATGTCCCCCGGGCGCAGAGCAGCCTGCATCATGATTGGATTCTGGACGGGGGTTGCAAATCCATGTCCCAATGTTTTCCCTTGGCACAAGGATGTGATGGGTTGCAGCTTGGCTGATGCATGGTGGCCAAGCATTGCACTGCTGCTGATGGAGCAAATCTGTGTGACAACTAATAGTAAATCATTCACAGATTTAGGGTCTTGTCACTTCTTTCTGGGAAGAGGCAAATCTTGCTTCGTCTTTCTGGGAAAAGACAAGGCTTGTCTTGTTCTGGGAAGGGACAGGAAGCTGACAGTAAGGGACATCCCTCTGCTGCCAGTGCCCAGCTGACCAGCCCTTACTGGTTTGTGTGGCAGCACAGCCCACCATGAAGGGCAGGACAGGGACCTCACAAGGGATGGTCAGGGTGCCCCCCCTGGAAGCTGCATCAGGGATCAGGCAGGCACAGAGAGGCTGTTGGAGTTATCCACAGGATGGCCATGCTGGAAGAGACATCTCTCCATAGTTCTCCTGTACCTTCCATGGCTGTGGAAGAGAGAATGGTTTCGTGTGAGGGTGCAGCAGGACCTCCTGCCATTGGGGGGTTATTGTCTGTTTCGCTGTTTGATGGTGCCTCAGTTATCTCGTTGCACCAAGGAGAGTGAAAATATGTTCCATGTTTGTGGAGAAGGAGGGAGACCTTTGGAGAGGCAGTAGCATTTGAAAATCCCACAGATTTGTTCTTGTGAAAGCTCTGATTTATGGGAATTTGTTCTAGTTTCGATCCATCAACGAAAGTAAGTTAAAGGTCATCAAGTCTAAAATAAGTTTACAATCAGTTCTTGGCAAGTCAGCATCGCCAGCGAGCCAAGGTATATCCAGAACCTCTCCTCCCCGAGAATGCTCCCACCTGGCTTTGGCACTTGGACTAGCACTGAATTACAAACCCTCCCACGTGATGGATACTGGAAATATTTAATTTATAACTTATTGCTTGCATGGTGAGAGTGCCAAAGGGTCTGATGGATGCAGCCCAGAACTGTGCCAGTGATCCAGGACAGGCACAGGGAGATGGATGCAGTGTGGTACCATGGTGGCGATCTGGATTGGGCACAGGGAAGTCCACCTCAGCTCTGTGGATAATGGAGGAAAAACCAGCCCTGAGAGCCAACCCCTGCCTCTAAACCATAACTGAACATTGGGAGTCTGTTCCCTTCTCATCGGAGCAGCCTTGCTCTGCCGAGGCTCAGATGGATGGGAGTGACCTTCAGGAATAGCTGTTCTAATGTTTATTTTATCAGGACCCAGCTCGAAGCAGCAGAGCTGCTGGTTATTTTTAACCCAGGCGCTGAGCAGTCGGAGGCCTGGCTCAGCGGAGCCCAGTAACAAATGCTCTAAAGAGGGGCCGTGCATCATTGCTGGGCTGAGGAATGTTCCTGACAGGGAAGGCAGCGCTGGTTCGTGCTGTTAACTCCTTCAGGATTCTTTGGGGCTCCATGTGCTCTGGGCACTGGTATCTGGGGGGTTGGTGCTGCCAGAGTTGGGGGCTGCCCTGGCCCCCACCCCTTGCCCTGAATGCAAGAACCCCCATCCCTCTCCCTCCTGGAGCTCTTGCTCTGTCCCCATGCCACAGGGTCCCTTGGAAGAGCTGCTTGAGCAACTCCTTATCCCTTCCTGTGCCAGGCCCCACCTCTGTCCCCACTTTACCCCACGGGGGTCCCAGCCTCCAGCTGCCTTTTTGGGTTGTGTTTGAGCAAAGCAGGACAGGGAAGTGTGGTGGTTAAAGTTCCAATGGGTTAAGAGGATAGTGTGGTTCTCCTGGGGGTGTTTCATGAAAGGCTTTATTGGCCAAACAATCTGCTGCTGCACATGAGGCCTGGGCTCTGCTGTGCCCACTTAAGTTCCATGCTGGGAGCAGGAGCTGGGGCTGGAGCTGAGATGGGTCCTTGGCCTCACATAGGGGAAGCAGAGCCAGGGTTTGGGGAATTCTGGCCATGAACCCCAACCTGGCTTGGGGAAGCAGCAGCTGTGTCTGGAGCACTACACACGCAGATTTTATCTCATCCTAAAGATAAACAGAAAGGGAAGCTGGAGAACGGGCTGTCCTTGATGGGAAACACTCCCAGCTGCCCATCCAGCCTGAGTCACGGCTGGGGTGGGAGGCATCACAATGTCAGGATGACTGGGACCAGCCAGTGTGAGTGAGATTCTCCTGTCCCACAGACTGTCCTGGGCCTGTGTGACCCCTCTGCTGGGGCTGTGGTGACTGTGAGACCCCCAGTTTTGTTTATAGGAGCAGGGAGGCTCCCACCCTGTTTGTGGGGAGCATGTGGGAGGGCCATTCTGGCATGGAAGGTGTTTATCTTCAGCAGAGCTTTGACCCTGGTTGCAGGTGTGAGACAAATTCCCACTCTCCTCCTGCATCCCTGTGCAGGATCCAGTTGCCCTTCACCTGTCCTCGCCTGGGTGGACAGCCCTGCCCAGAGCATGGGTGTGCAAGACCTGCTGGTTTGATTACTTGTAGTGTTCTCTCTCCAGCTCTCTGAGCACAGTATGGAACCATTCCTGATAGGGGAGAGAAATTACCAGGAATTACCAGGATGTCTTGGGGGTTGAGTGTAGAGCACCCTGAGAACACCAGACCAGGCTGATTTGAGGCAGAGGGGGTGGCCAGTATGAGGCCAGTGTGGCTGCAGTGCCAGCCATGGAAATGACCCCCACCTGAGTGCTGGGCTGGGACAACTCACCCCCCACCCACACGGATGCTGAGCAAGGAGTTGCCAGGTCCTGCTGTGGGGAGACGAAGGGAAAGAAGAGCCAGGTCTGGCTTTTAAAGTGAAAAATAGAGTTTTTATTCAGTGTTTGCATAGTTGATTCATATCAAGGTAACGTCCCATCCCTCCCTGCAGTATCTGCAGTGCCAGGACGGTTATCAAAGCCAATGCCCGGCTGTAACCAAGCAAGTTATTTGCAGTATGTATTTATAGATTTGTTTTATAGGTATATGGTGCATAGACAGCTTTGTGCTCACAGTATAAAACCTCCCTCTATGGAGCTGCAGTCAGAGGATGGTGACGGCAGGGGCTGGAGGGGTCACTCTGCTGCTGCCTCTATGGAAATGGGCTCTGCGGGCCGGGGCTGCCAGCACTGCACAGAGGAGGGGGCTGGCACGGGGGTCCCGCTGTGCCCAGTGCTGAGGGACAAGCAGGACAGGGATGTTTCCACCCCTCAGGGTGAGAGAACAGCAGTGGAGGGAGCAGCTGCCACAGCAGCCCGCAGACCTCACCAGCCCCTTTATCCTGTCTGTGCTCCCGGGGAGGAGCGTGGCATCACTGCCACCGTGTCGGGGTCAGGCTGGGCTCTGCCATCGCCCTTCTGGGACCATCTTGGGCTAAAGCAGGAGGGGGGCCAGCGAGGCAGGGTTTCTGCAGCCGGGGGGCCATGGCAGCTGCTCACATGGGCTGGGGTGCGATGATGACGTTGCGGTAGCCCTTGACCCCCGTCAGCTGGTCGCTCTCAAAGTCCACCATCAGCTTCTGTAGCCCGGACAGCCGCGGCATCAGATCCATCCGGAATTTGGCCTCTGCCTGCGGCTCCAGCGGCTCCTCACTGTGGGAGGGCAAGGAGTCATTGTGGCCTGTCACTCTCGGAGCCCCTTGTCACCCTCCCAGGGCCCATGGTGCTGTGGGACAGTGCTGGGACTTTGGCAAGCAAAGACCTCTGTAGGGTGGCCGAACCCCTTCCCCAGCAAGGTCTAGGGTAGGGATACTCTGAGTCCACAGGGACCAGAATAGCCCTGGCTCCTGCTGTGCCCCATGACTGCCCTCCCTGGGGGCTCCAGACACAGAAATCCACCCCCACACCACTCCCAACATCCCAGCCAGGTGAAAGGGGAAAAGCTCTTACAGCTCCTTGACCAACTGCCCCTCGGTGAGGCCGGTGCCCTCCACCACGAACACACAGCCGTTCAGAGGCACTGCCAGGGGGTTCACCAGGCTGATCTCTGCCACCAGCTTCCGATTCTGCATTGGCTCTCCTAAAATCTGCAAGTATGAGAGGTTGGACCCCAAGCACCACCAATCCTGGGGGCCATGGTGCTCCCCCTGCCCCGGGGCTGAGGCAGAACCTTAGGGATGCAGGTCTGAGGGGATGCAGCCCTGCTCAGTGAGGCAGGACCTGCTGCCCAAGCCCCAGGGGTAATCCCCCAGATGATCACAGCAACTCATTCCCCTCAAACCTGCCTGGGATGGAACATTGGACCCTTACCCTGATTTTGATCGGTGGATTCTCAACATAAATGTCCCTGACAGCCACAATGATATCGCCAGTCTGGTGATCATTCAGGAGAGCCACAACCTTGATGAGGTTGTCCTGGGTCAGTTTGTCCCTGTACTCTTCATACAGGATGCGCAGGGGCACCCTCTTCTCTGGAAGGGGAAGCAGAGAGGGGTCAGCACCCATGGCATCTCCAGCCCAGAACCCACAGTCCTGTGCTGACACCCAGCTGCTGCTGGCATGGTTTGGGCTCCTCAGGAGCTTCTCCAGGTGCCTTGCAGAGACTGGGGAACTGAGGCTCCTGCAGGGCTGGGGTTCCAATACTGAGTGCTAGAAAGGATGTTCAGGGTGTGGGGCTGGGAAGGAGCCGTGTCCTAGGGCGAGACTCCAGGGTCATGCCTGCACCAGGGGATCAGAGTGCCAGCCCTTGGCAGGCAGTGTGCACACTGGGAGGCAGCCTGGTCCCTGGCAGCTGCCCTCACTCAGCCCTCAGCGTTGTTTATCTGAAAGTCCTTCAGGGATGGGGCTGTCCAGGGGAAAGGAGGCTGAAAGCAACCAACTGCAGAACTGCCTGGAACAAGGAGCCCAGGGTGGCTGTAACCATGAGAAATGGAGCCTGACATTGACGAGGCAAGATTTGAAGTGCTGTAGCATCAGCTGAGACTGTGGGAAGAGTAACAGGCCTGGCTTCCCACACTGACACAAAGTGCTGGGGTGCCCTAAAGAAGGCAGTCTGGGAAGTCCTGGGGTCTATATTTCCAGGCAGGAGCTGAGGGTAGAAGTTTCAAGAGCTCATAATAAATGTCTCAGAATAAATGGCGTAGGATTAACTTTTGCAGAGGAATGTTAAGTACCCCAAAGGCCACAGGGTTACTTTGGCAGGATGAGTACGTGTCCCCACACCCCAGGATGTCCCCACATCCAGCCCTGCAAAAGGCTCCAAGTACCTGCTGGTGCTTCTGCCAGCATGAGCAGAAGCACATCCTCTCCCCCCCATGGTGGCAAGAGCCAGCACATTCCTCATTCCAGTAAAGCAGCTCAACACCTGGCAGAGCACCAAGCGCTGCGTTTGCAAGAGGGCTGGTGAGGAGCAGGGCTCGGCGTAGGGTAAACATTTGGCTGTTCCAGGACAGCAGATGTGTGGCCTTTCCAAGCCCTGAAGGGTCTCTGCAAACTCACGTAAACCCAAGCTCGTGTTTAATGACCAGATGGTGATGTTCACGTGTGAAAGGGTGAGGGAGGTTCGGGGTCTGTGCCAGGACAGCTCTGCAGCCGAACGCCCACCCAAGGAGACACCGAGAGCTTCAGTGCTGCTGACCAGGAAACCCAGAGCTTCTCACTTCCTCCAGCCTGGGACCACGCACTCAGGGCTGAGCTGAGTTCTGCTCTCCCTGGGGTGGGAGGATGCCACCAGAAAGCCCAGCCTACCCCAAAGACTGAGGGAAAGCAGGAGAGATGCAGACACAGAGTGCCTGGGATGCCTAGGCATGGCAGCCTGGGTGTGCCCAGCCCACTCCCTTGGCATAACAGCTACAGCAGCAGTGGCTTGTCCAGCTCCTAATGCATTTCCAGCCTCTGCCTGAGCAATTTCTTCATCCTCTCACAATGATTAATGATCCACAGTGGTAGTTAACTAAGGAGGATGCCCCAAAGTGGCATTGCCTACCGAGCAGCTGAACACAGGCTGACCTGACCCCAGCCCTGGTGAAGCATCTCCTTCACCATCAGTGGGTCTCTTACCTGCCCTGGGCTCGATGTCGATGTCGACTGGGTCTGTGAGGCCGCACTGGGGCCCGAGGGTGCCGTTGTGGCTGGTGGCGCGGGCACACAGCGTCACCCTGCAGACACGCTCCTCGTCTGTGTTGTTGTTAACAACGGCAAAGACATCGAAGTCGCTGCCCTTGTTTGCACCCTCTGACACCTTGATCCTGAGGTGCAGCCCCTCATCCTCCTCCCCGATGGACTTCTTCTGATGCTCTGCCTTCTCAAACACTGCCCGCTCCTCCTCAGACCCTGCGGTGCACAAAATTCCTGTGATTCCCTGGAGTATGGGGAGGGCTTGCTCTGGGCTGTTCTGCCCTGAGCCTTGGAGCCCTCCTGCTGCAGTTGTTTCCCAGGAGCAACATCCCTCCCTGGAAATCTCTGCCCCTGAAATCCCTCATACCCTCCGGGTATTTGTAGTTGTGGGTGATGTCCTCCCGGCTGTCCCTGCCGACGCTCTTGGTGCTGATGTACTTCCCCACGTCTGAGGATCGGATGCTCTGCTTCTGCATCCCGTCACCCTGCACCACCCAGTACACCACGTCGGCGTTCACCTCCGCGAAGATGAAGGGGATGTCATACTTGAGCAGCATGTCACCCTCTTTGATGGCCTTGACGGGGGCTGGCCCACAGCAGTAAACTCCTGCACGGAGCAGAGCCACTGTCACCACTCCTGGGTTCAGCCACAAGGGGTGGCTGTGGTGGGGCGACCCAGCCGTGTCAGGGTGTGAGGTGGATGGAGCTTCTGTGAGGAGCACATTGTACCTTCACTCTTCTCCTGAGGTGTCGGGTCCAGCACCTGCCACCCATCATAGCCAGCCGCCAGGTCTGGACGGGCCATCCACGACTCCACCCAGCAGTGGAAGTTCCTGCAAGGGAAACCAGCATGTAGAACTCTCAGCCTCCCCCAGCACCTGCCAGGCTCTGGGAAAGGGGCAGAAGTAGCCCAGGGCTGGGCAGGCTGAGGTCCTGCTGTGCTGCTCACCAGATCTTGTCCCAGGAGTACCTCTCCTGCTCCCCCTTCTCGTTGACGTAGCGGTCGATGGTCAGGTTGGCATTTGTGTCATGGGCTGAGTTGTAGTTGGTCACCACCCGGCTGGGGATTCCCAGGCACCGCATGACTGTGGGGAGCAGAGCAGGGTGAGACAGGGGTCCAGATCAGCACCACTCCCATCCCACAGAGCCCCATGTTTGCACAGCTCCTGTCCCATGGAGCCCCAGGTTTGAACAACTCCTGCCCTTCCCTTTGCCTGGGAAAGGGGTGCCTGGGGACTGCTGGGATCCCCAGGAGAAGCCAGTTCCTGCATCCACAGCACACAGGCAAGCTGGGTGGCACCTGCCTCTGACAGCCTGACAGATTTGATATCGCAGCAAAAAAAAAGGCACAAAAAGCGTCTGCAAGAGCTTTGGAGGTAGAGTGTGGGCAGCCGTGCTGAACCCTGGATTTCATCTCCCAGCTGTCTTTGACTGTGCACGAGCTCCCCAGGGAACAGGGAGGCAGTTACAGTGCTTCAAAGGAAGGCTATAAACCTCTGCGAGTCGCTGAAAACCCACTTTAGTTTTCTGCTATTTCTCTCCTCTAAAAAGGGTCTCGTCTGTCTGTGACACATCTATGCTCTCACAGGCAGTGTTTTTCTTGGAGCGAAGATGCACAAGCATATGTGAGTGTTTCCCAGCAGCAGCAAGTCTGCAATTGTTCTCTTCTTTTTCCCCGGGCTGATTGCCCTGGTGGCCATGACATTATTTTGATCTTAGTGGACTCGTGACTTTATTGCAAACTTAGCCTTAAAGCCATTTCCTTCACCCTGGCCTGCCTCAGTCCCTCCCTTGCTGCCTGGCCAGGGAGGCAGTGCTGATTGAAAAACCAGAGCCCTTTTCTATAATATTTTTCTTCTATTTCCTGACGAACTAGAGTAATAGAGAGCTAATTGCAAAGGAATCATTGCAGGCTGATTGCAGCTCTTCCCTCTGGATGCAGCACCTGGAGTGGATGGAGGGTGGGGACAGGGCTGGGAGATGGGGTGAGATGGGTGACCCTGTCCTGTGGAGAAGGGGACACCAGAGACATCTGCTCTCACCAGTGCACGCCACAGCAGCAAAGACCCAGCACTGGCCATACTTGACTGGCTGGCAGCCAAACTTCTTCCACCTCTTGAGAATATCCACACTCCCAATCCAGGCCATGGGGCTCATCCCATCCTCGTAGTGGTTGTCCCACCGCCCAAACAGCACCCCTCGGTCCTCGTCATTACAGTTCACCTGTGGCAGGAGAAAAGGGGAAGGATGGAGGGGCAGGAACAGGCTGGGGAGGAAGGGGAAGAGCCTTTGCCCCATCCACATGAGCTGTCATCCACATTAATATCCTGTATCCACGCAAGAGCTCACTGGGATGTGAGTGGACATGGTGCTAATTAGGGATGAATTTTAGAAACACATCCTCCTGCCGGGGGAATTTGGGAGTAGTTATCCCAAAGCTGCTCCTGGAATGGTCTGTGCCTATCCCTGCTATGTTTCCTCTAAAAAAGCTCTTATACATATAGGAGCAGTAACGGGGAAAGGATGTAAAAGAGAGAGGAAACACCCCAGAGAAGGAAAATTGTGCAACTGGGGGGGGATGGCAGATGCTGTCTGCCACAGCTGGAGCCGGGGGGTGTTTGCACCCCAGGGAATGTGGGGTGCTGGGGACACCCTGCCGGCTGCACCCTGGACTCACCATGGCGCTCACCACCCTGCCAATGTACACGGGGTCATTGCGGCGGGAGCAGTCCCGGTTCTGATCCCTCAGGTGTTTGGGGTTTATGTCCAGCATGTTGAGGCAGATGGCCAAGATGTCATCCTCGAACTGGTGGAGAGCAAGGAGAAAAGGTTGTGTGAGGTCCCCACAGGGGCTCTGCTACCTCTTTCCTTCCTCTCTGGCTCACTGTGATGCAAGGGCATCACAGTGTAACCGCTGGGTACAAGGGTCACACATCCTCAGCGTCCCCTCCCCTGCCAGCATCTGCTGAGTGACATCCCCACTGTTCCCACTCAGCCCGTGAAGCCTGAGGGTGACCTCCTGCCTACGTACTGGGGCTGAATCTGGTTTCCTGCAACCGCGCAGGGGTCAGAGCATGGGTCTGACCTCCGGGAAAATCTACTTCCCATCACGGCTGAGTCACAGCCCTTCCTTGAATTGAGGTGTGGATCCTGTGGAGGTCATGAGCACCCCCACTGCTGTGGGTCCCCAGCCCTTTGCTCAGGGAGGATGTCTGAGCAACCCCAGTGCCCCGAGGGTGGGTGCAGCTCGGGGTGTGAGCACTGCCTTATCAGCACCCCTGGCACAGTGCCCAGGATTGCCTTATCAGGCTCCGCCTCCTGGCACAGCAGGGCCACCCAGATTAGGGACACATGGCCGTGGGGCCCCCAGGAGCCATGGGGAAACACTCCCCATGCCATGCTTTGAAGTCAGCACATTGCCTCTTGGAAATGAGATTCCGGTTTCTTTGACCCATGGCTGGACTCCAAGGTGCTGACAGCGTTTGGGGTGCATGTCTGTGAGAGGCACACACATGGCACCGGTCCCTGTGTCCTGCAGCATCACAGCTGCATGGCCGGGGGTCCCAAGAGTCCCAGGGGGCCTTGCCCACTCACCTGGCCAAAGTTCCAGGGGATGGAGAAGATGTAATCGCAGGTGCCCTGGTAGATAAGCCCGTGCTGGGACAGGACGTACTCACGTCGCTCATTCTCGTCACGCATGAAAACCGTGTCCTCTGTGGGGACAGCAAGTGATGAGGACAGGGCTCTGCCCTGCACAACCAGCTTCCTGACCCCTCCCTGTGGATTGATCCAGTGGGAAATGAGGCACAAGGGGCTGGAACTGCTCATGCCTTAAACCAGCTGCTGGGGAATTTCAGCCTAGGTTGATTTAAACTGATGGGAAAATTTCAGCGGGTTTGCGGTTTGCTTTTCATTCTTTCTCATGTCTCTGCCTTTCCTCCCTTTTATTTAATGGAGATGGATCTCTTCTCAGGAGGGGAGACCCCCCTGGGGGTGCAGTGAGCAGTGGGAGTGGCTGTGCTGGGTCAGCACAGCCAAAGCCATTTCACTCACAGCAGCTACTGCTGTGGAAATCAACATTTACTGGAAATGTTTGCAGAAGGAAACCCCAGACATCCACCCCCAGTGCTCAGCACAGCCCCAGTTGAGCAGAGTTTCCTATGACCCCTTATCTCTGTAGATCCAGCGTGGGATGTTTGAGATCCAGGAAACCAGACGGTCCAGGAGCAGGGGAATGACATGGAGAGAGGAAAATCCCAGGGCTCTTGAACCTTACAGCACTGAATTGAACCTCCCCTCTAGGTCTGGCTGCCCAAATTTCACCAGAACAGTGATATCCATATCACTGAGTCCACAGCTGGGTGCCTGGGTGCGGATGGGTGAGAATGGACCTTACGGGGGCAATTAGGGACAACTGGGGGCAAGTGGGGATAACTAGGGGCAATTAGGGACCTTTAAAGGCTTTTCCCCTGTCCCTTTCCTGGCCAGGAGCTGCTGCCAGGGACTGCCCAGGGCCTCACACCAGCACCACTGAGGTGAGCTCCCATGGGCACTGTGTGGTGGGGGAAGCCTGAAGAGGCCATTGGGTGTTTGGGGTGGTGGCAAAGGGGCCGTGTGTGTCATAGGGTGGGGATGGTGCTCTTGGCCCTGACCTACTGCAGGGATTGTGTGGAGATGGAAGCAAAGTGAGGCTTTCTGCTAAAAACTGCGTTCGGACCAGCATTTTGTGTTTGCCTGAGCCTTGGAATCCCTGATCTCAGAGAGGTGAAAGCCTCACCTGGGTGCCAGGGGTTGAAGAGCAGGACAAAGTCTCCGATTTGGTAGCTGGAGCCCTGGTAGTCAGTGCAGGCCTCCAGGGTCATGCTGTAGCGGCCAACACGAGCGTTGGGCGGGGAGCAGAGTGAGACAGAGAGGGACTCCCCGTCCTGCTGCTGCATCACGGCACTCCAGCACGATTCCTCCGGGCAGTCAGTCATGACAAAGTGGGAGCTGGTTCCTGATGTCTCACTGGGGCAGGGCCCTGTCAAGAAGGAGTAGGTCAGTTCTCCCAGTGCTCCAGAGCCCCTGGGAGCCCTGTGTCATGGAGGCTGCACCAAGGGGGGCTGCTCCAAGCCCCCCTGCCCTGCAGGGAGCTGCCTGGATCTTGGCTGTCATAGTCTGGGAACATTCACCATGTAGTTTGTCAGGTACTGAGGGCCCAGGGTAGCTCCGCTGCCGGGAGCTCAGGCATGTCTCTCACTGTTTGGGAAGGGGCACACTTGTCCTGTGGGGGGCCAGCAGAGCACAGGGGTGCTTGCCCAGCTCTCGCCCCAGGGCCAGCTCTCTGTTCTCAGATACATCCGCTCCTGCCTCTCCTCCAAGCCGCGCTGTTGAGTCCTGTACCCACGGCATGGGGGCTGGCAGAGCCCAGCCACGAAGCCCAGACCCCCTTCACTGGGTGCTCCAGGCCGCGTGTGCAGCCTCAGGCGTTGCTGCAAACATCCCAGCACTAGGGATGACCTCAGTGGCCAAAGCACCGAGCCTGGGACAGTGTGATCCTTGCTGGCCCCTCCAAGCTGCAGCCATGGCCAAGCCACCTGCACGGAGCCAGCTCCAGACCCGCTCCCCGGAGCGGTGACGCCCAGCCCGGCCCTGCGGCTCCCGGGCCGTGCAGTGCCTGGCCAGCAGCCGAGGCAGTGGTGCCACTGCTGTCCCCTCTCCCTGCCGGAGCACAGCCCTGGCTGGTTCCCCGCCAGCTCTCGCCTACAGGCCAGTCACCAAAAATACTCGTGAACTCATGGAAGTGACACAGTTTCTCCTCTCGGGCAGGCTGGGCTGAGTTCACGGCGTCCTTTGGGCAAGGAGCCAGCTCGGCGCTGCTATAGGCTGGGCAGGCACGGGAGCCTGCTTCCTCCTCCTCTTCCTCCTCCTCCTCCTTCTACTGCCTCCACAGCCCACAACATCCCCCTGGACTCCAGCATCTGAACGGGGCTCTGCCAAAACGGCTACTGCGAAAACACAGCTCTATTTTCACTCCATCCTTGCTTCTCTCTTTCTTGTGGGAGGTGGCAGATGACCTCGGTGGCTTTGCTGCCCCAGGATGGAGGGACAGGTCTGCCAGTCCTTGCCTTGACAAGTCCGGCCCCAGTGAGGAATGTGCTGGGGCCCGCTGCCGGTGGGCTGGCACTGCCACGTGCCTCTGCGAGCACCAAAGCACCTTTGCCCTCTTTCTGCAACGCTGGGGCCGGGCTCCAGCCTGGAGGAGCCTCTGCCAACCTGAGCCTTGGCTTGAGAGGCTGTGCCTGTGGCTACTCCCGCTGCAAAAGCAGCCCGGGACTGCCTGGCTGCAGCATGGCCTGGAGAAACACAGGGGTGGGAGTGGGTGGGCAGCCCCCATGGGGCTGGTAGGGCACCGAGGGAGCTGCTGGTTTAGGGTGAAGCTGGGAGGTGCTGGGTTTTGTTTTGTCACCGGAGCTTTTGGGATGGAAAAAGGAGAGTGTTACTCTCCTTGAGTAAGGAGAAAAAACTTGGAAACTTGGGTGCAGTTTTACTTTGAATTCTGGCCGGGTTGACTCAGCATGGTACATCAGCCCTAAAATAACTCCTGCCTGAGAAATAATTTCCTCTCCCTTTGCTCTGAGCTGGCGGGGCTGAGCCCCTGCCCGGCGGCTGCACCCAGCCCTGGCTGTGAGAGGACCAGCCCAGGCCCGGCCCGGGGGGCTGCGCTGGGGGGGCTCCGTGGGAACATTTCCTTTCTCCAGTGTTTGTGTTTCCTGAGCAAACCCCGCTCCGGGTGGTCCGAGAGGCAACAGGGCTGGGTGTAAAGGCCATCAGCAGAAATGCCGTGATGCCTCTGGCTGAAAAGATACACTGTGCTGGTGTTTCTCAGAGGGGCAGGAGGGTTGGGCAGGACCCTGGCCGCGGCCAAGGTACTCGCTGGTGAGCTGGCAGCTCTGGCATGCCCTCAGTTTGGCTTGGCCCTGGGAGGAGGAGGTGATAATGCTGGTGGCTTTTTATTTCTTTATCACTTCCCTTCCGCTCTCATTAAGGAGATGAGTTTCTACCTTTTATTCTTGTTGTGACACGAGAGCCGTGCACAGCACCAGCCTCTGCCAGGTGAGGAACAGGGGCTGTGTGACATGGGGCAGGTGCAGTGGCACAGCCCCCGTGGGAGCTGGGGCACAGGGTGGTGGCACCTACACAGCCCACCCTCGGGACACAAATGTGGCGGCACTCACCGGTCACGACGTTGAAGGAGAGTTTGTCCACGCCCTCCTCGTAGCCGCGGCCCGAGAAGCGCAGGGTGATGGTGAAGGGCTGCCCCCGCCGCACCACCAGCTGCTTGCAGCCCATGTCCGCCGTCCGGTGCTCCCGCCCATTGCGGTCGCAGTGCAGGTCCCACGTCTCTAGCACCAGATCTGCAAAGGCAGTGGCAGGTACAGCGCCGACCCTGGGACCACATCACGCAGTCCCGACCCTTGGGAAGGAGGGGGGGCTATAGCCCATCCCCAGCCCTGGGTTGAGACCGCGGTGAGGGGTCTGAGCCTCCCCCACCCACACTGCCCTGTGCTCCCAGATGTGCCGGGCAGAGCATCTCTCTAGGAGGGCACAGTGACCGTGCCAGACTCTGAGCATCCTTCCTGGAGTGCTCTGAGGGCTGGGCTGCTGTTGTATGCTGTGAGAAGGGCACAGCTTTGGCAGCCAAGCTCACAGAGACTTTTTGCCCTCCTGATCCAGCTCTACGCTGTAGTTGCCTCTGTGGTATCACAAGTGCTGCCAGAGCTGTGCCAGCCTGTGTCCCACAGCACCCAGCAGTGGGGCAAAGCCTGGCACTCAGCTCTGCTCTCAGGGGACCTTTCACTGGGGCTGCTGCCTGTGTGCCCCCACCCCAACAAGTGCTGCTGAGTGAGCCCGGGAATGTCCAGGGTGCTCCTCTGCTTCAGCCAGGCCTCCAGCAGCTTCACTGTGCTGTGGCTGCTGACAAATTGGTGAGAGCAAGTATAGATTCAGTGCAGAGGGTGTCTGATGCCCCAGACACATGCAGGCTGCTCCACTCTGCTCACAGCCCAGGCAGGGCTGTGTGCTGGAACACCAGCAGCCACATCCCCACCACCCTGGGCACTGTGCTGGAGAGATGAACCATCGTTCATCATCGCTGGAGCCCACTGATCCCTGACTGCTCTGCAGGGACGTGTTAATCACCAGAATAAGCAAAAGCATTCTGTGCAGGAGGGCACATGGCAAGCTCAGTGCCAGCGAGGGACTGAGTAGATCAGTGGGCAATGCTCAGCTTGCTGCCCCATGCCATGGCTCTCCTTGGCCATGCCCATCTGAGTACCAGCTCTGGTAGTCACCAAGCCCTCCTCGGTTCAGTGCCAAACAGAAACAGCGGCCCATGAGGTCACCATTCCCAGAGCTAAATGAAAACCTTGCTCCTGGTTCTCTGGGCAAGGTGACTCTGCAATATGGCCCCAGAGGAGGGCAGTGGGTTTATCACTGTCCCCACCACAATGTGACAGCTGCTTGAACAGTTCATAACTAAGGGCCACGGGAACTGTGAAGTGGGGACAGAGCACAGATAAGCCCTTTCCCTCCCTGCCTCCTCCTCTGTGAGCAGCACAGCCCTGTGCTATGGAACACAGACTGTACAAGTGGAATCTCATGGTTGACATGGAGCCAAACTTGCTGAAATAGGTGTGTTCAGAAACCTGGACCAGGGCTCCTCCTTGTCCCAGTCAACCTGGAGTTTTCATCCTCAGCAGATTTAGCAAAAAGCAGATTTCTCAAAGCACAGATGCCTCTATTCAAACCAGTGGGTGCCAACAGAGGGGTGGGAAGGGGGCTGCAGGTGCTGCAAGTATCCTGGGCACTCAGGAGCAGGAGCTCCCCAGTGTGTTAAAGACAAGAGGACACAGTGTTAAGCTACACCAGGGGAAATTTAGGCTGGACATTAGGAAAAAATTATTCACAGAAAGAGTGATTGGGCTCTAGAATGTGCTGCCTGGGGAGATGGTGGAGCCACCATCCCTGGAGGTATTTAAAAAAAGACTGGATGTGGCACTTAGTGCCAGGGTCTAGCTGATAAGGTGGTGTTAGGTCATAGGTTGGACTTGATGCTCTCAAGGTGTTTTCCAACCTAGTTAATTCTGTGATTCTGTAGCGGCTCAGCTGTGTCTGTGTGAGTGTCTGACCGGAGGGACCTGCGTTGGTATTGCTACAGCAGTGTCGGGAGCCAGGACAGCCTGAGGCACTGTGGCACAGCAGAGTGATGCCGTCTCACCCAGAGGGCTGTGTGCCCGTGGGAACCACACAGACCCGTTTCCTGGGACTTTAGGGGCAGCTGTGTCAGAGGTGGGGGGGCTGTCTCTACCCTGAAGACCCAAGCGTGCAGGATTCCCGAAACCCAGAAGCCTTTTTTCTGCCTGAGCCTCCTGAAATCCCCTCACCCTGTCCGGACGTGGGCACACACTCCCGGCCCAGCTGTCCACTCTCCTCTACCGGGAAAGCTTTAAATAGCACCAGGCTTCATTCTACGGGACACCGAGCCCGGAGGAGAGTCGGGAGGGAGGGAGGGAAGGGCACAGACCTGCGTGGACCCCGCACGGACCCCGTTAGGCTTGTTATGGCCGTTCTGCTCTAGTCTTTCCCGTTCCCCATCGCCCTTGGCTTCGGCTGAGGGTCAGGGACCGGCGAGCGCCGGCTGGGGCGGGAATGCGGCCGGTCGGGGCTTCCCGCGGAGCGGGACCGAGCGCGGCACCTGCGGGGGGTTCGCGCCGCGCTCCTACCTTCGGCCATGGTGCCGATGCCGCCGCCTGTGAACGTCCCGGTACCTGTCCCGGTCCCGCCGGCAGCGCTGTCGATGCCGATGCCGGTCCTTGAGGCGGTCCGGATGCCGGGGAGCTGCCCCTCACCACCCGCTGTCCGNGGCCCCCACCGGAGTCTCCCGGGACCCCACAGCCCCCGGGTAGGAGATGGCCCTGCTGCCGATCAAGAGGAGGGGAGAACAAGGGGGCGGAGAGGGGCTGCGTGGCTTTCAGCAAAGTGCCAGGACTCGGGACTGTTTTCTCCTTATAAAGTTCTCTCCTTCCTCTGGCTGCGTCCCCATCCTGGCCAGTCCTGGTGGGATGCCCTTGCCGGGAATTGCACCCCCTTCCCGTAGCTGCATCCCTGAGAGATGGAGTCTGGAGGGAAAAGGTGATGAAAACTTTGCTGCTGGACAGCTGATGTGTTGAAATCAGCCCTGGTTGCTCTGGAACGTGAAAGTGTGCACACAGCAGTGACTACCACATTCCCTGGAAGTCCCTGCCCCACGCACTGGCCATCCCTCTCCTCCCTGGGGGTCCCTGCCTCAGGGTCTTGCCAATGGTACCACCTGGGGCTGCCTGACCTGTCCCACCCCTCCCTGTGTGTCCTAAGGGTCACCCAACATATTAGAGACCACCTATCAGGGACAGAGGGCTGAGACCCCACACCTCCATGGGCTCCGGGGTTTGGGAGTGCACTGGTACCTTAGCAACAGCATGGCTTGCTATAAACAAAGTCTTGAGAAGATTCCTGGATAACTTTGTTCAGTTACTGGTTTTCCTTCAAAGGTGTGAGTTAAGTTGCCCAGGATCAGGACCCAGGATGGGGGGGGCCCTGAACTGACCCTCCTCATCTGGCCCTTGGATGGATGGAGGATGCTGCAGCCTGACACATCCCCTCCTGCTCCCCCAGACCCCTCAGCCCCTACTCCTCCCAGGTTTGGTGATTGGTGCACTTCCAGGGCTGTTGTGGCACCTTGTGGATGGTGCTGTCCTGTAAGGTGGTTGGGGTCCATCAGCCCACCCTGGTGTACCCAGGGCCACCTCACAGGGCCCCCCCAGGGGCTGTGTCCTGGTGAAGCCCCAGTGTCCTGATGTGCCCCATTGCCCAAGCGTGTGCAGCAGCTGGATCTGCCCTCCCCACACTTGGGGTGGTCCTGGTCAGGGGCCCCCAGCTGTGGGCAATACCCTCTCAGGCACATCAGGGCACTGCACTGGGAGGGTCTGCAGTGAGTCAGACTCCTCCTCCAGCTCTACAAAGGGATTTTTGGTACTGACAGGGTTGGTAAGGTCTAAGCGTGCCAAGCACAGAGACCAGAAGTCTCATGTGTGGGGGGCTCCTGGTGGGTCCTGCTCTGGGGGCACATGGCTGGTTTTACAGAAGCACTGCACTGCAATGCAGCCGTGGCTGGGGGAGCCCCATCCTCCATCACCTTTAAGGGAGGCAGGGAGGGACATCGCAGCAGAAGCAGCAAATCCTTGCTGAGAGAAAGCTTAGGACAGCTGCTTTTGATGGAAACAATTCATGCACTACTCCACCGTGTATTTGTATGGGCTGGGGGTGTGCAGGTCATGGTGGGGGGCTTTTGCCAAGTGCACAACTGGTGCCAGCAGGGCCCTCCTCACCCCAACAGGGCCACCTCACCGCAGAAAGATCTGAACAGGAACAGCCTGACAGTGCTGCCCTGTCAGTGTGCCACTCTCATTCTGGGATCTTGCTCTCCTGCTCAGATTTGAGAAAAGACACTGAAAATGACACCCTTTTCCTCTTCCCAGATCCCTTGGTCCTTGTGGGCAGCACTGGGTCAAGTTGTTCCCATGGATGCAGGGAGGGGTCAGCGGGGGCAAGGGTCCCATGGGCTGCCCCTCTCCCTGAGTGTCCAGGCCACAGGAATTTCTGTCCATTGCCAGGCTGCTGGGCAGGGCTGGTGGCCATGGGAGCTCACAGCTGGCGTCACCTGCCCCGAGCTGGCCTTGCTACCAAGGCTGCTTCCTGGGCACAGGAACCTCTGCCACCGGTGTTCACCACTGCCATTCTGTCTGGGCTTGTGCTGCAGGGTGCTGGGCTTGGCTCTGCCTGCACAAGCCCACTCTTACTCCTGCACCCCGTGTGAACTCTGGATGAACCCTGCAGCGGAGGTGCACACTCGGGAAGTGCTGTTTGCTTGAGTTAATGTGTGACAAACAGCCAGAAGAGCACGTTGGCAGTGGAGGAACTGGGAACGGCCATTTCTCACTCCGCTTGGGAGCACCAGCAGTTTGTTGCCGTGAGGGGTGTAGGGCTGTGGGGGTGTGTGGGACTGGGCAAGCCGGGGTGTCTGGTCCTGGGCAGGCCGTTGGGATTATCTTCTGTCTGGTTTCCTGGCCAAGCACGGAGCAGGAACGACTCACAGGACCTGTCCCTGCTCGGGCACATTGGGCAGAAGGGGCAGAAGACAAGTGCCTGGCTGTGCCCTGGGGCTGTCTCCCAGGGCTATCCCTCTGGCTCTGTCCAGTCAGGACTGTCCCTCAGGGGCTATCCGGGGAGCTCTGGGCTTGGTCCCAGCACCTCAACAGGAGGAAACCTCCCTTGTTTCCAGCTTTAGTGCCCACTTCACTCACCACCTTGTATCGCGGAGGCATCTGTCTGCCCAGGCACTGGAAAATGCTGCCCGTGGTAGCCCAGCCACATTGCTGCTGTTATTTTTACTCTCCTTACTAAGACAAGGTTCCATTAAGAGGGTGTTTGCACTGCTGAAGCCCAGAATAACTCCTCGTTTGCTCAAGGTGTTCAGTGCAGGACTGCGACTTTCCTCGCCCCCACCCCGCTCCTGGAGCTGCTTCAAAGCGTGCCGGTGCCTGCAGTGCCGGTCCCTGCCGTGTGTCCCGCACAGACAGAGCCGCTGTTTTGCTCTGCTGGGTGTGTGCCGGGGCGGCTGCAGCCCCTCCAGTGCCCGCACATCCTGACTCAGTTCCTTGTGCAGGCAGATAAACAACCCGTGAAAAAGGGCAGTGTCTACTCTGAGTCGCCCTGTTAAGTCGTCAACCGATTTCAGGAGCTCTGCCCATCTCCTGCGGTGCTTCCCGCCCCGGGTATTCCCCAAACTCAGCCCTCAGCCGAGCCGCTGCTCCTGCAGTCCCCCGAGGCCAAGGGCACCTGTGTACTCCTTGGTGGGGAGCCCAGCGTCGTCCTGGGGTGAGGGTCTGTGAGGGTCCCTGCAGGGATGTGACTTCAGGACAAAATGTTTTATGCCTCCGATGACAGGGCCAGCGGGGAGCTCTGGGGGCTGTGTGGCCATCCTGGCATGCAAGATGCAGCAACTACCCCCTCACACCTCCGATCCGTGAAAATACTTCCCAAAGCTGGAATGAAAGACATGTAGCTGCTCCACCTGTTGTCGGCAGAGCCAAGGGGCTCATCAACAGCCACAGACAAGGGTCCATAAGGGCACGCAGGCTGGGGTGAGGGCGGATGGGGTTGATGACGGCACCACGCTTGGTTTGGGGCTTTGGTTGCCACGGGCAGCTCTGGCGCTGGACCAGCGGCTGAGCAAGGCGAGCTCAGTGCAGCGCGGGGCTCCCGAGGTGGCGGGGTTTAGGCATCAAGGGGGGCTTGTCCCCAGCTGTGGGTGGCTGCCTGCCAGGACAAGCACTGCAGCCTTTCCTTTGGGAGGAGAAGTGGCTTTTTAAGGAAAAGCGGATTGTTTTTCCACCTGGCCCCCCCAGGCAGGCACGGTGTGCTCTGGTGTCACAGGCACAGGCCAGAGGCAGCCCGTGGAGTTGAGGTGTCTGCTGCTCACAGGGCAGGGCGAGGGAAGTGCGGTGGTGTCGGATGCAGTCCGGGGCTCTGGCTCCCGGCTCACGGCTCGGGCTGAGCCAGAGGCTCTTCCCGAAAAATGCAGAGCCTGAACCAGCATGGTCTGGAGGGACTGGCCAGCAGCTGATAACCAGCTTCTCTTGGGAGTCCTGGTGCAAGGCACCCCCTCCCGCTCCTAGGGGGGGATCAGGAGGAATTCATTATGTAACTGTCTTTGTTTTTAGGTGGAGTCTGTATTTTTATTTAAAAGAAATGAGACAAGAAACCCTCTCAAAAGTCTCAGGGTTTATTGGGTCTGCAAGCACAGTGGGGGCAGGAAAGCTGGGGGCTTCCCTGGCAAGGCTCCCAAGCAAGCCCCTGGGGGGTGGATCCTGTGTTGGACAGCAGCAATACATGCAGGGGAGGTGGATTCTCCAGCTGTGCCAAACCTTTCCTTGCTGGTGGCCCCAAGATGGCCACGAGGCCAGTCCCACTGTGGCAGGGTCCCACAGCACTCGAGAGCGAGCTGCAGTGCTGCAGGATGGGCTCACGTCCACTGCCAGGATAGTCACGAGCCAAACACAATGTTTTGCAAACTGATCTGGCTGTACCTGGTGCAAACTGAATTCCAGCCTCTGGCTGTCATTTCCCAGCAGTTTGTTGGAAACCCCGCAGGCCTCCCTGCCCAGGGCACCTGCTCCCCCAGGGCGGCGCTCCCCGGTAATCCCTCACCACCTTCATAGCTTGCAGGCTCCAGCAGGTCTGCAGGGGGAAACAAGAAGGGTCTGTGCTCCCCAGTTGGTGTTTGTGCTCCTCCGTGAGTTCACATGTCCATATTTCATGCCTGAAGCTGGGTGATTCCCCCAGGGCTAACACATGAGCCGTGTGTGTCCCCCACGCTGTCACCTGTGCCTGACTGTCCTGCCAGCATCTTCCCAGGGTGAGCGTCTGCAGGGCCCCTGAGCAAGCACTGCAAAGGCGTTTCCATACATCCATCCATCCCTCGGGATGCAGCACAGCTGGGATTTTGGAAAGCAGCTGGATTAGCCTTTCCCTGGCCAGCTCAGATGAAGTTGAGTTACGTCCAGCCCTCGGAGCTCTACCCTTTGGCTCTACCCTTCACCCTTCCTGTTTTCCTCTGGTATCACTGGTTTCTTTGGTTTTCCATTTCTTATGGCTACCCTGCAGCTCCCCAGAGCACCAGCAGCCCCAGCTCAGTGACCAGCAAGACCTCTGTTTGCTGTGCCAGAGCAGGCACTTGGAGATAATGAAGCTTCTCTGGGATACCTCTGTTTGCAGCCACGTCCCAAAGCCAGGACTGAGCTGGTGTCTTTGTCCCACAGCCCAGCTCCCTCTTGCACCCAGAGCTGCACCTGTGTTTACCTGCTGAAACCAGACCCACTGCTCTGGCTGTCACCCAGGAAGACAAATCCAGGCAAGACAACGTTCCCACTATGGCACAGACAAAACCCATCCTCTTGTGCTTCTGAACTCCCATGGCTGTTTGTGGCTGAACCCCAGTTCCAGGGGCTGCCAGGACAGGAATGGGCCTGTGGTGGCTCTGCTGGCACCAGAACTGCTGGGGGGCCTATCCTGGGGGCTCTGAATTTTCTCACACGCTGTTGTCAGTGCATCTCTGCCTTGTCACCCATTTCCCATGCTTCCTCCTTGACTGGGACAGGGCACAGCTGTGGCAGTGGCTGGGAGCGTGGGAGCCCAAGTGCCTCTTGCTCTTCCTCTTCCCTCTGCCTTGTCACAATTGAACCCAGTGATCCTCCAGCCCCTGCAATGTGTATGGCAGAGCTTGGTGGGAATCTGATGGTGAAGAGGAGAAGAAAGAGGAAGAAGAGTGCTGTGGCTGTCTCTGGTCCCTGCTCTGTACTGTCTGCTCTGCTGGAGCAGGGCTCAGGAACCACAGGGGGAACAGCTGACCAGGAACTGCCATGGGGAAGAGAAAGCCATTCCCTGGGGCTGGGATCTGTGCCTGATCCATGGTCCCTCCTCTTCTCTGAGCTGGTTTTGTTGTCTGCTGCATCCAACATTTTTGACCTTTTTTCCTTTGGAAAAAAAGTATTTCCTGGGGTCTTGTGGGAGTTTCCTCCAAGGCTGGAGGGTGCTCTGCACCCTGGCACTGCCAGACCCTGACCAGCCCACACTGCTGGATCCCTCCCATCTCCTGACAAATGATTTTGCCATTTCATGAGGGAAAGGAGACATTGATTAACTCCTGTACTTGCCTTTCTGGAAAGGTTATGGCTTAATTGGTCAAACTTGGGAGTCATAAATCATGTGCTGAAGGATCAGCAAAGATAAGAAAATTTTTCCAGACTGTTGCAAAACACTTTTTTGGTTGGAGGGAAGGAGGGATCTGGTTATGCCCACCCAGCTGTGGGGGCTGATGGCTCTTCAGTGCACAGGACTCTTCCAGGGAAACAATTCACCCTCCAGTCACAGGCCGGAAATTCCCCTTTCTGTTATCGGTTAAACTCAGGATTTGCAAAATATCCTTTTTAATTTTACTTATGGGGAAAAAAAAACCAACAGGAAAGTCATTGTTTGCTTTATTCAGAAGAATCATAATTCCATCTGGTTTGAAAAATGACATTCTTTTTCACTGGAAAGCGCAATTTCTCCAACCTAAAAGCTGTAATGGGGGAGATACAGCAGATCAGCTCTCAACGGAGCGGAAAATTGAGCAAGGGAACTGTCAGGCTTGGCCTGGAACGATGCTGGAGGGAGAAAATATTTTTGGCTCTCACAGTGAGCTGGGCCCCATCGGGGTAGGCATGGCCTGCTCTGGCCACAGGGGATGGGGAGTGGGCACACTCAGCTGTGGGGCATAAGGATGGGGAGCAGGGACATATCATGAAGAGGTAGAAGTGTCCTGGCTCGGTGACCTTTGTGCCATGCAGGCTGTGGCATTATTGGAGAATGGAGAATTGCAGAACTTTAGGCTCGCACAGGACAGGCTGTGCAGACCTGTCTGCGTTCTCTAGGAACACGACTTTTAAACCAAAAGGAATGGGATAGACACAGTGACCAAGATTTCAGTGGAGCAGAGACAGAAATGTCAGTGTTGAGCTGGAGAAGACAGAGTCTAAAAAAGTTGTAGGGAGAAGTAAAGACAATAGGGTAGGATTAGGAATGGTGACAGGCAGAGGTCCTGTGACAGGGCAGGGCCAGGGTCACCCCCCTGAATGTTTCAGTAGTGACCCAGACAGGAGGAGCGTGGCGCCCGCAGGGGGCCGTAAGGAGCTCAGCGGGGCTTGGCTCCGGGATCTGGCAAAAACAAGGCTGAGGGGGGTATGAGTGATGCTCAGCCAGACTGGGATGGGCCAGTGCCCTTTGCCGAGGCGCAGCATCCCGCAGGGTGCGAGCCATGACCGTGCTGGGCTGGGAGGAGGAGTGTGTTTTTCTGGAACGGCCTCCAAGGCAGAGATTGCTTCTCCTCTGATGTCTCTTGATTAGCTCATGCTGTGGCTGCCCAGGGGGGCGGCCGGCCAGTGCCAGCCCCGACAACCGGGTCCCCGCCTGCCATCACCCACTGCCGGACGCCCAAACCGGCAGAGCGGGGACAGGGTCTCTGGGGACCTGAGGCTGCTTTGGACTGGGATCAGCAAGGTCGCACCCAGGCCAAATGGGTCCCAAAGGCTTCAGGACAGTGCGTTCCCAAAACAGAGTGTGGAGGTTGGGCAGGATGACACCACTCTGTTCATTTACTGGGAGAACAGGAGACCGAGGCACTTAACCCTTACAAAAGGGTCCTTTGAACAGGACCAAGGTGCTGGCAGAAAGTTGGAGAGCCAGGCTGTGGGCACAGCACATGTAGGGGACACAGTGGGCATTCTTGGTGGCACCAGCTGCCTGTGGGCACAGTGCTGGGGTGGTGGGAGCAACTGGAACTTGGGTGAGAACCCCAGCAGCTGGCTCTCAGTGGGACATAACATCTCACTCTCCCCCATGAGGACCATCCAGGTGTTTCTCTTCAGGTTTATTAATGCTATTGGAGTTAGTCCCGTGTTAATGAGCACACACAAACCCAGGGCCCACTGCTGAGGCTCTGCCAGGGCTGCAGCAGCAGCAGCACAAGGATGGTAAAACCATCCAGTGGAACAGGGAGCACAGTCAGTGACAGGAACATCTCACAGGTCTGCACTCCCCTGGGACACTCCAGGCACAGCTTCTAATGTGGGAACTCTCCCCACTGCCTGAGACAAGGCTGGTACTGGTAGGGATAAAGGCACTTTATGGGAGGATTGCTACACATCTGGTAGATTGTGAATGAACCCTGTGAGCTGGTGATGGAATTACTGCTGATCCACAGCAGGGAGAGCACTAAGGACAGGGAACCAAAGACTCTGGGACTGAGGGTGGGGTAACAAGTTCCAGCATCCCACCTCTGAGCATGGAAGTCTCATCCAGTCTGTGATTGAGACTTATGCAGCTGGACAGAAATAGCCCCAGCTGGAGGAACTGGTTACTTGGCATTCGCTTTAGCTGAACTTTCAGTGTGGTGGTTCTCCAGGTAAATGATCTGCTGTGCCTTTTCGGATGGGCAGGGTGGTCTGGGACTCTGGAGGTCCCTGGGCAAAGCTAGGCTTGCCGCTGGGGCTTCTTCCATGGAGTTCTGTGAATCTGAGTCTTCCGAGGAGAAACTGCTCTGGCTGGAAATCTGGAAGTACTGGGCAGCTTCTGCCCGTGGCCTCGCCGGGGCACCAGGTGTGCTGGGATCTGAGGCAGTCCCATGGGCCACATCAGCAGGACGTGGCGGGTCAGAACCTGGGAAGCGTGTCCAGGGAGGCAGGGTGAAGGGACGCCTCCGAGGGGCCTGGCTGCGCTCCTGGGGGAGGTGTCCTGCTGCTCCCAGGCTGGCTTTGCTCTTGGCTTTGGGATGGGGGGTGTCAGCAGAGATGTGGGGGTGAGAGGTGTGGGCACCCTGAGGCCCCAGCCGGCAGTGGGGCTGCAGAGAACTTGTGGAGCCAGGAGTGGTGCTGGGCTGGAACTGTCCTGGCCCCTGGGGCTGTCCTGGCCCCTCAGTGCTGGTCTCTGGCTGCTCTGCCAACCCCCTGCCCCTCAACACTGCTGGCTCAGGGCTGTGGGCTGCTCTGCACACCAGGACTTCCGTGTGAGGGGCTGCAGACCCTGGGCTGGGGGGGCTGGAGGAGTCTCCCTGCCCATCAGCTTGTGCTCCCCAGGCCTCCTGCAGTTCTGCCAACATCTCCTCCAGGATCTGCCGGGTCTCCTGGTACCTGTGCTGTGCCTCTGTCCAGACTGCCAACCCTTGGCTGCTCTGCATCCTTCGCACCTGAGCCTTCATGTCCAGCAGCTTCTCCAGGGCAAACTCCACCGAGAGCTTCTGGAAGGATCTCTGCAGGCACCGCAGTGCCTGGCCTTCCCCGCGCTGCGCCCGGGCCGAGCACTGCCGGCAGTCCAGCTTCAGCCCTGCCACCTACAAAAGAGGAGAGAGTGGTTGGTTTCATGGCCACCAGCAGCACCACGCCCTGCAGGGGAAGATCCCCTTCACCCACCTTGTTGGAGAACCGGACGAGGTCCTGCTGCAGCTCCCGTTCTGCCTGCCGCCGCTCCAGCTGCTTGGAGAAGCTCATCAGCTTTGTCTGGAAAACGGCTGCAGCCACACGGAAGGCATCTGCCTCAGGGAATGTCGTGTCTTGGACCTCAGCTGCCTCCTGGCACAGGGTCAGGCCATGCTGGTACCGAGCCTGCAGGGACAAGAGGAAGGAACAGCTCCACACTTGGGAATGGTGCTGATCTGGGACATGTGTGCAGGGTGAAGCGCTGCAGGTAGCACTCGACATGCCCATTACAGATGGATGGGAAACACTTCTGGGCAAGTGAGAAGAAACAAAGCAATGGGATTCTCCAAATCTCTGCTCTGCCCTGGCCTGGTTCAAAATGCACCAAATGCACCTTCTGTCCTGAGTGGGGTCACCATGCCTCACCCTCCCTCCCTGCAGTGTGTGTCTAAAGGGCACCAGAAGATCCAGAGAACCAGAAGATCCTTATCACAACGTTATTTGTTGTCTGATGGATGCCCAGGATTTGCAAGGAAAAGGAGCTGCATGGATGGAGTGCAGCAGGGCTTGGGAACAGCAGCCCCAGCCCAGCACACATCAGAAACAGTGCAGCCACCCCCTCACTGGGGCAGGACTGCCCAGAGTCCCCACAATGCTGAGCCTGTCAACTGCAATGTGACTCAACACCTCTGCCCAGAAGCCTCTTTCCAAACCCAGGGGACGCCTGTTACAGAAAAGCCCCTCCAGACATACTGTGGCCTGGGCGAGGAACTCCTTGAAGTGCTCGGTGGAGCCCTGGCAGCTGTCGGGACTCCAATCCTCAGTGCCCATCTCCTGCAGCCGAGCTGCTGCCTCCCCATCCAGCCAGGACCCCAGCTGTGAGAGAGCAGAACAGGGATCACACAGGACGGCCACAGCAGCAGCGTGTCCACAGCACCTCCCCTTCCTGCCCCCGCTGGTCATCCCAGCCCAGGCTCAGTCACACACAGTCGCTCGTAATGAAAATCAAAGCTCAGGCAATCCTGCCATTCTCCAGGTTTCCGTCATCATCAAAAACTAAGGAAATGCGGCCAAAACACTCAACCATGGAACACCACAGAGGGCAACTTCAACTTGTGGCACCCCAGGGACACCCAGCTCACCTTGCCAAACTCAGTCTCGAGCTCCTGGACCTTGCGGAGGAACTCCAGGTGTTCCAGGCAACTGTTGGATTGGGACACGAGGCTGTGAAGTTCTTCCTCCAGCTGACTATAGAGCCCCTCAGCCAACTCCATACCGGTCCTGGGGGTTAGGAGGAGAGGGGCCATCAGTGCCAGGTGCTGCCAGGCGAGCTCACGGATGCACAGGGTAGAGGGGAGCAGGTCTCTTGCTCAGCTCCTGACCCCAGCCCTGCAGGTACCTGGACATCTCCCCAGCCCATGGAGCAAATGGATGGCAGGGACCACAGGATAGGAAAGCCCCATCTATCAGTGCAGCCCAGCCCCACTGAGAGAAGGGAGCAGGAGAGAGCAGTGGATCAGTGCTGCCTGAATGCATGGACCATGGGGCAGCAGGACATGGCTGGACCACTGCAGCATCACCAGATGGGTGCAGCATTACCCACAGAGAGCGACATCACCGGGGTGAGTATGGAATGGCCCGATTACAGCATGGCTGGATGAGCAACAGCATGGCCAGATTACGGCATCACTGGATGAGGATGGCACATCCAGGTGGGATGACATTACTGGATGACTACAGTATGGCCAGACGAGCCATGCATGGCCAGATTATGGCATCACTGGATGAGTGTGGCACATCCAGGTGGGATGACATTACTGGATGACTATAGTATGGCCAGAGGAGCCATGCACAGCCCGATTATGGCATCACTGGATGAGTGTGGCATGGCCAGACAAGTGCGACATCACCGGACGATCACGGCATGGCCGGGCGAGCACAGCACAGCTGGGCGGGTGCAGCATGGACGGGACTTGGCCCCATCTAGTGGCTTTTCCCGAGCCCAGCCCAAGGCATTGCTGCCGGCATTGCAGCGCAGGGACAGATCTGGCCTGGCCTGGGGCAGGAAACCCTCTCATGGATCTGGCACCAGTGAGGATGAGGGGACTCCTGCAACAGGCTGTCCCTGGCATATGGTCCGTGCTTCCAGAGCAGGGCTGAGCACGGCAATAGCTTGGGCTCATGGGGACCGGGCTGTCCATGGCGAGGTGGCTCTGTCAGTCAGCAGGAGCTGGGGGCCCCTGGCATTGGCACCCCTTGACCAGCGGAACTGCCCCGTCCTACCTGACGTGGTCGGAGGCGCAGAGGTGAGCGGCCTCCCTGCGCAGCCTGGCCAGCACGAACCCACCCTCACGCTGCACCCGCACCAGCTGAGGGTCACTCAGCACCTTCTGCATCAGCTCCTGGTGCCTCCTGATGCCTGCGGCCGCATCCTGTGGAGGAAGGGAGGGTCACAAAAGTGTCCTACCTGCGGCCTCACTTGGGGTCTCAGCCAGCACAGAACGGGCACCTGGGGCTGCACCCCAGGCAGGAGCAGAGGGGACAGGGAACAGCCCCATGGCCTGGAGCAGCCAGTCTGGGAGCAGTTATGCCAAATTTTGGGCAACTGGAGTGAAATGCTGCTGTGGCTGCACTGCAGATGGGCAGTTTGGGAATGTCCCCAGCCTGTGGTGGTGTCACCCCGTTACCTGTGTTCCTGCCAGTGCGTCGGTGTTCCGCAGTGCCTGGATGCAGCGCTGCAGCAGCTCCAATGCCCGCTTGAGGCTGGCTGTGAAGGGCTGCAGCCTCTGTGGGGGACACACACAGTGCGTCAGTGGGGCAGCCTGCCCGTGAGGAAGAGGAGCAGTGCCAGGACAGAGCAGGAAAAACCGTGAGGCCGGAAAAACTGGGTTAAAGCTGATGAAGAAGGGAGTGTGGAGGTGGATGAGCAGCTGCAGGCAGGAGCAGGTAGGAAGGAGCTTGACCCTCCTGTACTCACAGCCCTCCTTTTCATTCCCCTCTCCCAGCCCATCCTGTTGCTTTTCCAGGGATGTGTGTGGGACACATAAGATACAGTGGGGACAGAGAGACATGGGGGAGGTGAGGCATGGCTCATGGTGTGGTAACAGACACCTGGAAGAATTGAACCCACTCGCCGTGGCAGTAGGGGAAGGCACCATCCAGCTCTGGGGGCAGCTGGGAGCTGTCGACGTGGCGGCCCAGAGCCTTCAGCGATGTCAGGGTCTCCACCTGCAGGACACAGGGCTTGTAAGGCTGCCTGGGGCAGGGAATAACCCCCAACCATCCCAGCCCAGGGGACAGGGACAGGCTCACCTGCACTCCAGACAACTTCTCACGGTGGGAGACCAGCTCCTTCTCAGCCAGGAGCAGCATGCTGTGGATGCAGCCTGGAGAGACACTCTGTGGAAGGCAGGAGAGAATCACCAGAGCAAACCCCACACGCAGCCCTCAGGCCACCCAAGGCAGTGCTGGGGTTTCCTGGGTTGGCTGAGGCTGGTGAGCTCATTGCAAAGGAAAAGACTCCCACTCTCACTGGTGTGGGAGGTGGAAACGTCACTCAGGCCATGACCTTGTCCCAGCCACCAGCTCCCTGGCAAAAAACTGTGGGAAAAGCCTCATGAGTGAACCCCTTCTCTCACACCAGTGCACTTCTCCATGTGAGGAGCATCAGGGCCAACGTGGGTTTTATCAGGAATGTAAAGGCAAAGGGTGCTGTGTCAAGGGGAAGCCCAGAGCCCCTGGATAGCACAGGGCACTCCTGTGGCACTACTTGGGCAGTGGCACAAGGACTGTGCCACAACAGTGGATTGTCACTGCAGAGCCCATTTCCTGGTGAATCCACATAGCAGGATGCTACATGCCTGCCAGGTGATGGTAGGGCTCAGAAGTGACCTTTGGGCATTGCATGGAGAGCACGCACAGGGGAGGCTCTGAGGGACCCCCAAAGGGTGGCAGCACTCCCTCCCAGACAGGGACACACCCCTGGCGTGTCCATGGCACAGGCACACGGAGCCCGGTGTACCTGGACAGAGCGGAGGGCTGAGAACAGGACGGGAGAGGGCGGCTGCTTCCTGGCATCCACCACAACCGTCAGCCCAACATCCTTCGCTTCTCGCCTCTCACCATTCTTCACTTCTTGCCTAGCGAGGGGAAACACAGCAGGAATGGGGGGTCCTTCGCTGGGGCAGGACCCTCTCAAAGCCCCCTCCCACATTCTGCATCCCCCAGGCAGGCAGGAACCCACAGCCACAAAGGCAATGGCCTCGTCCCTGTGGGATTGCCCCTGCCAAGGGTTCAGAGCGTCTGCCTCTGGCAGGGGCATGGTGCAGGGTCCTTGGGGATGTGCCCAAACCAGAGTGTGAGGGATGCTGGGCATCCATCCCAGCTTAGCCTGGGAGCTGCCTGGGAGCCCTGAGCCAGGCAGCAGCGGGGGGTCACTGGCAGGTCCTGCTGGCCCTTACCTGGGGAGGGAGCAGAGGTAGAGGATGAGCCTCGCCAGCTCGGCAGCTGAGCACCACACAGCCCGCCAGGCGCTGCCACTGGTGGTCACCAGGAGGAGGGCCCTGCCCAGCCGGTCTGAGCTCCCTGTGGGGAAAGGGTGAGTGACCCCTCTGGCAGCCACCTGCCAGACCTGAGCACCCCACAATGGACTGGAGTAACCATCAGTACTGCCTCAGCTCAGGGGCCACCATGGTGCAGCCCCTCGGGCCCTTCTGGAGGGGGAGAACCAGCCCAGGGGGGCTCTTGGCATGACCATCTGGAATTCCAGAGCTGCTGGGGACGTTTTTCCTGAGAAAAAGATGGGTTTTGTTACTGCTTTTTGGTTCTTGGGAAAAAGAAGGAGCCAAATGTTTAGTGTTTGGCAGCTAAAGCTGAACAGCTTCACTGGAGAGGAATGGTGTGGGAGGGCTTGGGGCAGCTGGGACTGGGGCAGCTGCTCTGTACAGGCTGCCTGCATTTATGTTTTTAATGTTTTTGCCCAGCTGAAAGGAAATTTTCTGCTTGGAGTATTTCTGGCCTCCAGTAAAGCCCTAAAACCTTCCTCCAAAACACTCCCTCCAGCAGCCTGTGTTTCCATCCAGAGGCCTCTCCTGCTCATTCCCTGGGCTTGCAGTGCCAGCAGTACCTGGCAGGCAGATGATGCCCGAGCGCAGCAGCCCAGCGTGCAGGTCCTGCCAGGCTGGAGGCTCCCGACCACCAGTGCCAGTGCTGGGCACAGAGGGACCATTCTTGCAGCTGGCACTTTCCAGGGACCGTTCCTCTGTGGGAGCAACAGCGGCTGCATTTGTACCTGTGCACAGGGAGAGAGAGAGAAGCTGGCGATACTCAACAGAGCAGAGGAATAGCAAAGCCCCAGCAGTGCCTGGTTAGGTGCCACAGCCCCACAGGATGGTACCTTTCCCTGCTGCCCTGGCTCTGCCCATCCTGGGCGAGTAGATGGCTGACATCTTCTTCCAGGCCCCCTCGTGCTGGCCAGTGACTCTTTCATCCTCGGCGGCTGCCCCGAGCCGTGTGCCCTTCAGGAAGGAGAACTTGTGGCTGGAACCTGGGGGGGGCCGGGGCCTGCCCCGCTGCACCAACCCCCCTTGTCCTGGCACCCCAGGAGTCGCTCGTCGGGACTGGCGGGTAAGGAACGTGGGGCTGCCAGCCCCCTTCCTGTGCTGTGTGGGGGTCTCACAGGGGGTGGCAGGGGGCAGCTCGGAGCCAGGGCTGTCCGGCTCCTCCAGGATGGCTGCCATCAGCCCAGAGCCGAAGCTCACTGGGTTCTGCAGGGCGGCCATGTAGGAGTCACGCTGGCGGCACTTTGGGCCATGTGGCCCTGGCTCCTGGCCCAGGTTCCTCCCCATGCACGGGCTGCAGGGACTCTCCTCTGAGCTCAGTGCTCCCCCACAGGGCCAGGCATCTGCTCCTGGTACCCCATTCGCCCAGGGGAGCATCTCCTCGGCCCCAGCCCTTCTCTCTGGAGGGCAGGTGGGCAACAGGGATCTGGTCAGGACTTCCATGTCCTCCTGAGATTGCTCCAGCAGGTCCACATACTCCCCCTCCAGGTTCTGGCTGATGATTTCCCCGAGGCTGGGCACAGCCAGCATGGCTGGCTTCTTCCGCAGACCTGCCTGCTCCACCTTGATCAGTCCTGGGTATCGTCCCTGGCCTGACTTCCGAGAGGTGGCCTTGCAGCCTGGGATGGTGCCCACAATGTTGCTGTAGGGTGTGGGGACATCTGCTGTGCCATGGGGCACAGGTGTGCTGGGTGCTGCCGGCTCAGGTGCAGCACCAGCGGGCACACTGTCAGCTCCAGCCCTGGGCTTGTCGGTGAACTCAGGCGTGGCAATCCGGCTCCACGGCAGTGGGGTGACGCCGTTCTCGGTGGCCACCAGGCAGGTGTGCAGGGGAGCTCCGGCCCAGCTGCTGTTCACCTCCTCCAGCCATGCGTTGGTGAAGAGCAGTGCGTGGGTGGCCTCGGGGACAGGTGTCTCCTCCACTGAGCGCAGGTCCAGGGAGAGGTGCTTGATGGTGACACGTGCCGTGTGCTCCTCACAGGGCTCTGCCTGCAGGTAGAAGTCCCCAGGGCGCAGCAGGAGGGGGTTGAGTGGTGCGAGGTGCACGACCACCTTCTCATGCAGACATAAGGGCCAGCCTTCATGGAGAAAGATGCGGTTAAAGTAGGGAGCCTGGGAGGGAGGAAGAACACAGTGCATGAGAGAGTTCTGCCAGCTCTGTGCCTCCCAGCCACCCCCACACACTCTTGCTGGCCGGCCCTGTGCTTCCCATGATGACGATGAAAGAGCGGGGTGACCCAATGCACATCCCTGAGCCAAGCCCCTGTAGCACAGCTCTGCAAGCCCACACTTAGCCATGGCTATTCCCAGGGTGCAGAGTCTTCCCACGTGCTTGCAGAGGGAAAACCCCTGCTTAAGCCCCTCTCAGCTCAAGACAAGATGACCCCTGCCCTTACTGCAGGGACCGCATATGCTGGACAAATACCAGGGAGCTGCGTGTGCCCTGGTCCCCTCTGCAGAGAGCAGTTGGGACAAGGAGTGGACATGCAGGGAAGGGAGCCCAGAGGTCAGCGTGCCCATGTGGGCAGGACTCCTTTGGACAATCCCCCGTGTCCGGGAGTGGCTCACGGGGGCAGCGTTGTGGGGCACGGGGGCTTACGCAGGCCGCCTGCCGCAGGCGCTCGAAGAGCCGCTTGGCCGGGATGAGGAACTGGAGCAGGCAGCAGAGCCCATCCCCCTGGTAGCTGGTCTCCAGCAGCCGGAACACCTGGCCCAGGACGGTGGGAGCAGTGGCTTCGAAGGGCGGGTAGAGGGCCTGCAGAGCACTTTGCACCGCTGCGTCCAGCGACCCGGCATCCTGCGGGAGGGAGGCAAGTGTCGTTGGTGGGAGAGTGGCCCCGCAGCGGGGACACCGTCACCCCTGACCCGGTGCCCACCATCCCACACTGCACTGTGTCACTGTCGGGGCCCTGGGATGCCCACACTGGCAATGCTGCTGAGCTCAGGGGCTCCAGACCCTCCTGGACTGGAGACGGGGGAACCGGGAGTGGAGCAGAGCAAGTACGGTGCAGGCGGGGAGTGCGGCACGGCGGGTCCGGTTACCAGCGCCGGACTGTGGTTAAGGAGCCTGGGATGAGCCCCGAGGCAGCAGCCGCCTTGCTCGGCCGCCAGCCATGTGGAGGCGGAGGAGCCGCAGCAGCCGAGGGGTTAAGCGGAGTCCGACCAGACAGATCCTGGGGCTGTGCCGGGCTCGGCAGCTCGCTGCAGGAATGCAGCAGATGGGAGGAAGGACAAACATCTGAAGACAGATAGGGTGTTTTGGTCCAGACTCATTGCTGAATTTGCCAAATTCAAAATTATTCCTGTATTTTCTGGGAAGCGTTCTGCAGCGTTGCATCCCCCTGCACTGCCCCAGAGTGGGGTGAGGACACTGGGTCTGCGCCACCTGTGAACCAGCAGTTCCCAGGCCATTCTCTCAGTGCTGGAGGAGCTGTTGGCTGTGTGGCACGGCTGGTCCATGGAGAGAAGCTGTCCCACAGCTCCCGTGATGCCCGGGCTGCGCTCCAGGCAACGTGGGGATGAGTCTAGCACAGCCGGCCCCATCAGCAAGTGGGGTAGAGGAGCATCCTCCAAGCAGCTGAATCCTGCTCCCATAAGAGCATCCAGGAAACCTGGTGGGATTAGCTCAAGGTGAGCATTAGTTTCAGGCAGCTAATCCCTGGTCCAGGAGCCCATAAAGAGACAAAGGGGCCATGGTTTATTCAGCCTAATTAGTTTTAATGTGCTTTAGCTAAAGCACTTTGCAGTCATGCTCTGGTTAATTCTTCATGTCTTTATTTCCATGTCTCAGCACAGGAATCTCCTGCCCTCACACCTGACAGGAGAAGTCACAGAGCTAGGCAGAAGAGAAGGCAAGCCAGTCCCTTCTCAAGGCCACTGTGTTTCCTGTCCAGGCTTTCTGCCCTTGGACCTTTCTCCTCAAGCTTTGTCTTATTGTGTGCAGTTCCTAGAATGGACTGGAGACTTTACTTTGGAAAATCCCTGATGAAGGGCAAAGCCCAGCACCCCATTCCGTGTTGCTCCAGTGGTGCAGCCATCTGGTCCGCAGTGCTGAACCCAGCTGGGTGCCCACCACCTCCATGCCCAGCACATGCTCGACTTCCTCCCCGTCCCAACACTGAGGCAAGGAGACACAACAGCACAGGAGGATCCATCCAGCTCCAAATGCTGCCATGAGAGATGAGCCAGAACTGTCTGCCTTGCCTCCAACAATCTTTTAAATCCTCCCAGGGGTAGTGACTCCACCACTGCCTGGACAGCCTGTGCCAGGGCTTGACAACTCATTCAGTGAAGAATTTTTTCTCTAGTATCCAGTCTAACCCTCCCCTGGCACCACTTGAGGCTGTTTCCTGTTGCCCTATCATCCAGGACTTCGTCCAGTGGCAGGGACCACGTGAGCCAGTGTCAGGAGAGAATCAGGGACTGATGGAGGCACCAGACACAGCCTGAGTTGTGCTGGGGAATATTTTTGCCTGGAATGATTGACTAAAAATGTTTTCATGGAGTGTCACAAAGCACTTCATCACTGGGGGAGGCTTTTGGGGTAACCATGGTGCAGCGTCTCCGAGTTCGTAGGCGAGGCCACATCCGGGCCGGCCAGGAGTCCATAGGAATCCAAAAGCAGCCAGTTATCCCAGTCCCTCCACCCGCTGGGAGGGAGCTGGAACAAAGGCATTAGGGAGCATAAGGAGATTTACATTTGCAAAGCTATTTCCATTTTAATAAGCCAAAGTGCTGTTAAATAGAGATTGATATTTCTCCCCAAATACCCATATTTTTAAACTGGTTTACATCAACAAGACGGGCTGGGCTTTGGGGTTTTGGTGTGGTAAAGTTGTTAAACCCATGCCCAAAGCCACAGGGTGACTCAGCTCCAGCTCCTTTCTCCCCGCTGCTCAGGAAGGAGCGAGGTTTGAGCCTGGGACCAGTCCTGAATACCAATTCCTCTGGCTCTCCGCAGCCCTTGCTGTCACCAGCTTTGGCAGGACACGATGCAAGCGCTCCGCCCGGCCCGCAGAGCCCGGGGCAACGGCACGTGCCGGCTGCGGTGACAACGATCCAGCCGGTCTGCTGAGCATCCCCTGTGCTGGCACGGCCCACACGGCAGCTCCCACTCTCTGCACGCATCCCCCTGACAAACTTTGCAGGGAAGTTTAAGCACCGCAAGATGCAGCCCTGCACACACCTGCCCAAGCGGCCACGGCCACGGCCTCCTCCCTAGCTGATCCCCAACCTTGGCGCCGACCTTCGCCTTCGCACCCACCTCCACCTTCACATGTGTCTCTGCCTCCCCACCCACCTCTGCCCTGACACCCTCCTCCACACCCACCTCTGCCTTTGCCCCTCCTTCCCCCTTCGCTCCCGACCTCCCTCTGTTGTCGCTCCCGCTGCCCACCCCGTGCCCACCCGGTGCCCGCGGGACCGGCAGCCACGGGGAGGGGCAGCGGAAGGGAGAGGGATGCCCCAGGAATTACCATGCTTCCCAGGAAGTGGCAGAGGGGCCGGGGGCCGCGGCACAGACCGTCCCGTCCCTCCTCCTCCTCGTCGGTTCTCCCCGGCCCGAGGCTCCCGGCCGGTCCCCGTTCCACCGGCGGCTCTTCCCGGCGCCGGCGCCTGCGGAGCCGCGGGGCGGGGGCGGGCAGCCCCGGCCCCCCCGGCGCCCTCCGCCCGCCGCGCCTCTTCTGGGGGAAAAAAAGAAAGAAAGAAAAAAAANAAGGAAAAGAAAGAAAAGGCGAAGAAAGCGGGAGCGGGGCGGGGCGGGGGAGGGAGGGGGGTGGCCTGGAGAGAGCCGGGGGGGCGGGGGGCCGTTTTCCTGTGCCCGGCGGCGGGAGCCCCCCGTACTCTCCCGAAGCGCGGCGTCCTCGGGGACGGTCCCCCTGTGCCCGCGGGCGGGGGGACGGCCCCCGGCGGGATGGGATCGGATCGGAGTGGAGGAAGAAAGAAACCCCGAGGGGGTGGCAGGAGGCGGCTGTACCGGGGGTCCTCCCCCAGCCCCCGCCGTCCCCCCCCGAGCAGCTCCAGGCGGAGGGTCCTGGAACATACCAGGAACACGCAAAGCTGCATGTGCATGTGTGTGTACATGTGTACAGGCGTGCAGATGTGCTCATGCATGCATGTTGTGCGAGGTCGCCCCTCTTTTCCAATCCGCCCAGGGTCAGTGTGTTCTCCCGGCGGTGGTCTGTGTCTTGGATGCATCCTGTGTCTCCCAGTTCCCATTCCGGAGTTGCCCCAAAAGCGCAGCAGCAGGACAATGAGTGCCTCTCTGGGGACTTCGAGCTGTCCTAGGGATGGGAAGGATCTACTGAGGGGCAGGATCATGGGATTCAGCCACCAGAACCGTACAAAACCAACCATCATAAGAGCCAAAGCCACAGATTTGGGCTCTTCTAAGGCAGCACTCCTTCACACAGCCCTGCCAGTCCTGGGCACAGACACCTCTCTCAACCCCAGGCATGCTGGGCACAGCTCTGCCAACCCCAGGCACTGTGAGCACAGCATCACCAGCTCTGCCAGCCCTGCACAACATCCAGCACTCTCAGCCTCTCTGCGCCTTGCTCAGGCTGGAGTCATTTCCACTGTTGTATTCGTGGGAATGGGCTCAAGGCCGGGACTGCGGCTGGGAAAGGACCAGGGCGGGTGGGACGGCCACAGCGTGGGCTGCAGGCTGCTGGGGCAGTCTCGCTAGTGAACATTTGTCCAGGGATCAGCGAGCGGCCAAAGGACACGCTGTGAAAACAAGCCGAGACGGGAGGAGGTGCAGCTGGGCTGCTGGCGTGTGGGAGGGAGGACGGCGCCAGTGAGGCCTTCGCGTTTGCTTCCCATTTCCTTGGGAGCTGGTGAGAGCCCTCCCGCTGCCCCTATGGATCACGAGTATTGCAAGTGCTCAGGCACCAGTGGTCGTGTGCGTGGGCAGAGGCTTGGCCATGGGTACCAGGCTAGGGTGCCCAGCTGGGCCCACCGCAGGACTGGCCCTTGGCTCCAAGCCAGCATCCCCAGTGCCAACTGGGACCAGCTGGGCAGCTCCCCATCCCCACCAGCAGCCAATTGCTCCTGTAATTGTGTTAGTTCCCTTACCAGCTTCAGGTTTTTCATAGTTCCCCTGAACTATGTGTAGGGGAAGGTGAGCTCAAGGCTGTGATCTTTTTTAATTGCATGGTCACCTTTGAAATAGACCCAAGAGCTGTGGCTCTTGCATCTCCTAATGAACACCAGGGCCAGGAGAGGGCAGTTGAGGGCAACTGTGTCCTGGCACCAGCAAAATGGATTGATTCCTCTGTGATACTGGTGAGCAGGAAGAGACAGATGTGGAGCTGAGCCCAGAAGGACCCCACCACCCTGCACCCAGAGCAGCAGCTCCCCACCTGCACCTTGAGGTGCCTCTTGCCATCTGTGCTCAGCTGGGCCAACCTGCAAAGGTAAGCAGCAGGTCCAGCTTTGCATCCCCACATCCCCCAAAGCAGTTTCTCATGCCCTCCTGCCAGCCTCACACAGCAAGGCTGGGATCTGGGTGCTGGGGAGCAAGTCCAGCAAAAGGCAGAACTTCTGGGGGCCACTCAGCTGCCCCTGGGGCCCCTCACCCCATGAGCTCACCCTCCTCTGCTGCTCCTGTTCTCCATGTCCTGTTTGTCCCGAGCAGCTGCTGGGACAGGCTGCATGTGGCCTCTTGCCCTGCCCCTCTGCCGGCACAGAGCCACCATTCAGATCCCCCCAGGCCCTGCCCGAGGTCACCATTCTTGCATTTTTATTTTTACTTTTCTGCAAAATCAACTCCCTCGGCCTTCTGTGTCCCCTTTTGTCTCCCATGAGGCCTCCAGACTGTGTCACAAGCTGGCGTGCTGCGAGAGGAGCCCGCCTGTCTGGGGGAATGCAGCCCTTGGCAGGGGGAGACAGACACACTAAGTGCAGTACTGGTCCCAAGAGTCCCCTAGGATGTCCCCTGGGATGAGGGGGAGAGCAGTGAGCCCAACATCAGGGTTGGTCTCTGGGGCTGGCTCCCAGTGAGACCCTGGTGGCTCCTGCCCACATCCAGTGGCCATCCCCACGTCTGCTGCTGGCTGTGCCCCACAGGGCTCGGGCTGTGTCAGCTCTGGGGTCCCCGGGTGTCCCCGCTGCCTGTGTTAGATGAAGTGGTCAGGGCTGGCGTCAGCAGTGACTCCACGCTGGCCCAGAGCCCTCGCAGCTCCAGGGACAGCTGAGGCTGGGTCATGCTGAGCCTGCAGCTGAGAAAACAACCACGGAGGAGCCCACACAGGTTCCTCAGCTGTATTTTTAGTTGCTGCTAGGTCACAGGCTGTCAGAGATGTGCAGGTGACAGTGGACAGCATCAAGCTTTGACACCAAACGTGGTGCAGTGGGTAGAAGCCGCAGCTCCCCACACCTTGATGACAGGGTTTCTCCAAGCTCTGCTGAAGTCCTTGTTGATCTAGGGACAACCACAGTTCCCACAGGTCCTGACCACAGCCCAGTTCTCTGAGTGACAATGGACTTGTCTTGGCTGAAAATGGGTAAGGGAAGTTTTATTTTGGGCTGACAACTTCTCTTTCCAAGTTCTCTCCAAACCCAGCCAGGCTGCTCTTACTTTTCTTGCAGAGTCCCTGGGTTTTCCCTGGTGCTTCCCCAGCCCACATACACCAGCAGTGAAAGGCTGGAGAGCAGCAGCAGCAGTCATGCCTCTGGCACTGGCACAAGCTGCCCGGGGAATTCCCGGGTTGGTAGTGGCACTGGGGAACACAGATGTGTCCGGATTTCCTTGCTTGCAGCCTCAAACCAGCTCCTGTTGTCCCTGAGTAGCCCCAGCATGTGGCTGCAGGGTGGCTGGAGCCATGGCATCACGAGAGAGATGTGGAAAGAGCTGGGACAGGATGGGGAACAGCCCACACATGCTGAGGAGCGTGTGGGGCCAGAGGGATTCCTGACCTGGGGAGCAGGGGGTGGCCTAGGGACAATGGAGAGAGGACCTGCAGTCCTGGGCAAAGGACAGCAGCAGCACAAGACCCCTGCAAGTCCCTGTCCTCCCTGGGCTCCTGGTTCCCATCTGACCATTCCCATTCCTTCTCCAGCAGCCTGGGGGAGCCAGCCTTTCCCCAGTGGAGCAGACCCCACATGCCCAGAACAGGCAGAGAAGCTCGGCAGGAGAAGCCTTTACCTGTCCAAAGGGTAAAGGGCAGGATTTCATGTTCCATCCCCTCTGTCAGCACTTGCAGGAAGCACTACCGGAACTGGCACATATGTTGAGCTTTAGATGTGGTTTTGGTTGTTCCTTGCCAAACAAGGCAGTGTTTGGTCAGGGTTCAGCTCTTTGAAGGCTTTTTTTCAGTTCAACTTCAAAATTTGCACAAAGCCAGGGGGAAAACTTCCTGGTTTTGCTTCCTCTCTGTGCTATTCCTTATAAAATTTCGTTTCTTCTTATAGAAGAATTCTGGTTCCTCCATGCTCTTCCTGAACATCCTGAATGTTGTTTTGCTGCAGCCCTTCAGTGAGATGGGGCTGTCACCATGGAACATTTGGGAGCTCCTGCTCCAAACTGAGCCAGACCCAGAGAAGAGCTGATGATGGGTGACAGGGAGGGTCACAGTGCCCAGGAGGCTGTGAGAGGGGATTTGGCCTTTTGCCTTTCTCCTCTGCTCTTGGATGCTTCTTTCTGGGCAAAAGGAGCTCTGGGCAAAAGAAGCACTGCCCATGGGCTCCTGGCTCCCAGTGATGGATTGGGCTGGCACTGATGGAGAGTCACATCCTGTGGATGGTGATGGTGGGTGCCTGTGGGACACAGCTCTGCTCTGGGTGGTTTATCCCTCTCTGCAGGCACCATCCCTGCCATGTCCCTGCTTCCCAGGTCCCAGAGAAGACAGTGACTGCAGTGCCCCTTTCCAAAGCCATAGCCACTCATACAAGTCAGTGGGCATTTGCTGGGTGTCTGCCATGTAGGCTGCAAGTGACCCTGCTGAAAACTTGTGGGACAAAAGGCAAAGGGGAACAGAACGACTTGGCCTCTGCAGCCTTGATCTCCACGTGCTGAGTTCCTCCAGCACCGATTCCATGGCCTCATCCCTTGTGGTCTCCTGAGGCTGCAGCACCAAGAGATTGCTGTGCTTGAGCAACAGCTGCATTTCACAACATCCTTGATTGGCTCAAGGATGTTGCCTCTGGCAGTCAGGACTTCCCTGGATCCAGCATGAGATCTGCCTGCATCAGCGGCTATGGGTTTCCTGTGCCTGGACCCCAACAGGAAATGAAAGTAACTGAATCATTTCTTCCTCCCTCACTTTTGTCCTGAAAGAAGAGACCAGCCAGTCCAGCTCTCCTGGCTGGGGGGCACAGGGCTGTTCCACCCTCACACCTGCCTGGCTGCACCCAGCTCCTGCCCCTGTCTCCAGCCATCATGACAAGAGCTGTGACATACCAGGCCTCAGAAGTGTTGTCTTTGGAGCTTGATGCTGGGTGATGAACGGCTCCTCCTGTGCATGGCTGCTCTGAGCAGCAACCCTCTGACAGGGTGTGGAGGTGCAGGGCACCCCAGTGAGGAAGTTGCCTGGGTGCAGCTGCCCAGCCCAGGCAGGTGCCCCTTTGCCTGCTGGCTGTGGGGCTCCCTGGGGTCTGCTCACATGAGGTGAGAAGCTGTGATCTGCCTTCTTTAGTTTCTTTAGCCTTGCTCTGCCCCAGGGCTTCTTTGGAGCCCCAAGGCTGCTCTGGTGCCTTTGGCAGGTCTGTGGTGTGACAGAAGTAGCTCAATGGCAAAAGAGTGGCCAGGAGAGCCATGAGACAGGAACAGAGATGGAGAGCAGCAGGGCTGGGATGCTGCTCCTGTGCAGCCCGGGCTGTTGCCAGCTTTTGCTGGGTGCAGCTGCCAGAATGTGGCTCCATCAGGTTCATCTGGCAATACCAAACCCAGCTCTGCTCCACTGAGGATGCCACAGGCAGGGATTGTTGGCACTGAGAGAGAGCTGGAAACTGGGCTGTTGCCTCCCAGTTTCCACTGCCTCTTCCCTGCCTTTGGTGAGTGGCACCAGGTGTGCCTCTGTGCTGGGCCATGGTGCCAGCAGCACAGAGGAGCAGGATGGTGGCCAAGCAGGAAGTCCTGGGGACGCCCCCCGTGGCTCCAAACACCACCCTCCCTTGCTGTTCCCTTTTTGGCAGGGATATAAAGGTGGTGCGGGCAGGGAGAGCCCAGCATAGCACAGCATTGCAGGAAGCCAGGATGGGAGTGCAGAGCTTGGCAGTGGCTTGTGGGGCACTGGCCTTGTGCCTGGCACTCACCACAGCCACCAACCCCGGCTTCATGGTGAGGATCACCCAGGCAGGCTTGGACTACGGTGAGTTCTGCTCCTCATTTCTCTCCTCACAGATGTGCTGGTGGCAGAGGTGTGGAGCCAGGTACCCTGTGAGAAGTGCAGGGTCCCAGGTCAGCATGGGGGATCGTCGGCCATGGGTGAGGAGCACAGGGGCAGGATGGGGAAATCCTTGGACAGGGGTGCCAAATGCACGCTCAGGGCTTCCCCTGTTGCACCTGCCAGCCCCCCATCCCGCAACTTGATGGAGCCCCTGCAGAAGGGACCAGCTCTCTGTGGGGTCTCAGGGAGCTGTAGCCATGCAGTGTGGGGCACTGGCACAGCAGAAGGGTTCTGGTCTCACAGCACGTCCAGACAGCTGAGCTGAGAACCCTGGAGGAGGGAGCTGCAGAGGAGAGAGGAGCCAGGGAGTTTTGGGCTGGGGCAGTGACAGAGATGGATGGGCCCCATGCTAGTTTAGCGCAGCAGGCAGAGCCCTGGCTCCAGCAAAGCACAGTTATGGATTGAAATACACTGTGTGAGAAATGGCTCATTTACCCAGCAGCTCTGCCAGCCGTGTGGGAGAGAACGTGACTCCCCTTCTCAGATGGAGACAGGGCTGGAGCACCCACTGATGCTGTGCTCTTCCTTGTATCTAAACTCCATCCCTCTTTGCCTGCTGGCAATGGACATGGAGCAGCCCAGTGCCTCTGACCTCCCACACACCTCACCTGGTTGGCGGCCTGTACAGTGAGGACTGGGACATACCTCTCCTTTCTGAGGCCACCACTTTTCCCTGGGGCTGCAAGCAGGGCACCAGGCAGCCTTGCCTGTGTGCTGGCAGGGCTCTGTGCACAGAGGTTTGCTTTAGAGCCAGCCTGGGAGGGAGCATCACCTGGATCTTTCCTTTGATCCTTCCACTGCATGCCCGGTGTGTGCTCCAGCTCTTGTGGCAGTGGTGGAGTGACACTCTCCCTGTGTCCCTGCAGCCAATCAGCACGGGATCGCAATCCTGGAGAAGGAGCTGGCACAGCTGAAGATGCCAGACATCTCGGGTGACTCTCGTGTCTTGCGTGTGGGGAAGGTGCACTATGAGCTCTCCAGGTGAGCCCTGCCAGTGCCTTGGAGCCACCCACTGTCCCCCAAGGCAGGCGAGGGGCAGGAGGGGTGGGGAGGGTGGGGAATACCCGGAGCAGTGGGGACAATCCTGTCCCCTCCACAGCTCCCTGAGATGCTGGCCCTGTCCTTGGTGCAGGCAGATATGTTCCCCTTTCACTCCTAGCCCAAGGGGAAAAAGGGAACCGGGGTATGGGTGCATTGTGTGCAATCCAAGCCTGGGTAGTGGAGATGGCCTTGCCTGTGGGAACAGGGAACACGTTCCCATGTGGAGCAGAAGCCCAGCCTCTGTGTAAATGCCAGTTCCCTGCTGCCCCGGGTGCCTCTCTGCTCCTGCAGTTCAGCGTTTGGAGCTGCTTTGGGTGGCTGCAAGGGCCACATTCCCAAAGGTGCCACTCTGCTGTGTGTGTCCCTGCCAGGCACAGCTTTACAGCAGCACAACTGCAGCTGGGGATACTGCCAGTGCAGTGACTGCACTCCTTCCCATTCACCCTCCTTCCCTCCCTTATTGTCTCCCTCCATCCCTCCCTAGCCTTGTGCTTGGAAGAGAGGAACCACTGTAACATGTAATTTCTCTTCTTTTTATGCATGTATTTTTAGACTGCGCCTTCGTGATTTTCACTTGCCGTACTCACGGATTACTCCAATCTCCAACATGGGCCTGCAGGTCTCCATCTCCAACGCCTTTGCTGAGCTGGATGGAGACTGGCGGGTGAAGGTTTTCTTTGTGTGAGTGCCCAGCTCTTCCTCTCTCTGTTCTGGTGCCCACTCTGTGTCTCCCTCTCTGGATCAGGACAGGGTTTTTCTCCTCTCTCTCTCCCTTGTGTTTTGGACAGCTGTCCTTTGCTCCCCTAGATGGATAGATGGATATGATGGATAAAACAGGGTGGGAGGCAGGAACAAGGCACATGATGGGGGAGCTATACATGGACGCTCAGGTCTCTCTTCAACCTCCCCGACTCAATCTCAGTCCCCTCTATTTAAAGGTTACCTTTCCTAGTTTATGTGCCAATGAAATTTGTTTCCCCTGAGTTTAAACACTTTCCCAGTCTCCTCTGGATGCACCATACAATGGGGAGACTGATCTACATAGATTCATCCTTAAGCTGGTTTGAGGTCTCTTCACCAGGCCTTGGCATTGACAAATGTCCCTTTTTCATTCCCCTCTACCAGCCGGGACCATGGATCTTTTAACCTGAAGGTGGAAAATATCTACATCAAAATCATCCTGAGGCTGGGCAGTGACACCAATGGGAAGCCCACCATCAGCACCGCGGACTGCAGCGCCCGCATCTCCAAAGTCCGGGTGCTCTTTTCGGGCAAGTTTGGGTATGTAATTTCACTGGAAGGTTTGGAAACACTGTGTGTTAGCCCACCTGCCATGGGAATGGGGCTCTGCCATAGGAATGTGGCACTGGTGCAAGGAGTAGGTTGTTCACAAATCGGAGGTTGCCTGGTCTTAAATCTGGCCTGAATTTCTCCTGCTGTGGCTGCACATTTAACGGGTGTGGTTAAGACAGACACCAGATTTCTGTGGTTTACCAGCGAGTCTGTTTGCAAATGTAAAGCCCAGGGCAAAGCCAGATGCCAAATTGGTGTGGGAGTGATGTTCCCGGGGTGTTCCATCTCTAGGGTCTCCCTTTTCTGGGCACAGACTTCTGCAGTATGGATCTGAGGTTTTTTCTCTGTGTTTGTCTGCAGGTGGCTTTACAACCTGTTCCACAGCGCTATTGAGTCCAAGTTGCGGAAGAATTTGGAGAGCAAGGTATGTGAGCAGTAGAGGGCAGGGCCCTGGGTTTTCTGGTGGTCTTTAGCCCTCACTTGTAGGTGATGTGCTGGAGAGATCAGATGTAGGGAGGTATCTAGAGCCAGAGCACACTACTGTCTTGCCAATTCAGTAAAAAACAAAGGAATGGGCGTTGCAGACTCTGTAGCATGGTGTGACTCAGGCTGAATTTGAAACCTGGAGCCTTTGCCAAAGCCCAGCATAATTGGTTCCTAATTAACAAAGACTTTTCTTTCCATGTGGTCAGTTAATTAGATCTTATGTCTCTGCCAAACTCATTGTAACCTGATCAGAGCCGTCCTTTAACCAGCCATATTCTGGAGGGCTTTGGGGAGCAACTGGTGGGGGGAAACTCTCATTCCTGGACTTCAGACATTTGTTGTCTCATTTTACTGAGGGGGGTCAGGGAGCTCTGGTACCACTGCCTGGTACAGACACTGACATGCAGGAGACCTGCAACAAGACATGGAAACAAGCTGTTAGCAATAATTACTACAAGGATAACTGGCATGAGTTACAACCTCTCTGGATGTGAACCTTGCTCAGGAAGGAGACAGTTGGAGAACAGGCAAATCCCACTCCTGCAGCAGATCCCATTCTGCACAGGCACTATTCCCAATTCCATGCAACACCTTTCCCAAATCCCCTGGGTCTGTGGCAGCAGATGGTCTGGCAGCAGGAGCAACACCAGGGCTCAGAGGCCTTTTCTGCTGTTTTGTCTGTTGAAGGGGGAACAGCTCTGGAACTGCAAAGGGACCCCACTGCCCTCTGCTCCTCCTCCAAGCCCCCTCTGCCCCACACACATTTTTCATTCTCTTTGTGGAGTGATGGTGTAAGGGGCAATGGGCAGGAGAGGGCAGGGGCAGGAATTGAGCTGCACCCTGAGCACAGCTGGGCCCCAACCCAGGCCAGGCAGCCTGTGTCTGCCTCCTGCTGTTGCTGGAATGCTTGGGCAGTTCTAGTACCCCCAGTTCTGGGACTCCATTCACAGGGAGATCCCAGTCACAGGGAAATCCAGGTCACAGGGAAATTTGGGTCACAGGGAAATCCCAGTCACTGGGATCAGGGCTGCATTTTCCTGCCTGCAGCAACATCCTCACGGGGAGTGATGGGTCATTTCCAGCATAGACAGAAAAATATCACTGGGGACAGAGAAGAGCTGCAACCTGCTGTCACTAAGGCCATGCCCAAGGCTCTGTTGCCTCCTCCTCCTCATCTCTATCAGTGTGGTCGCTGCCCATCTGCAGTGCTACATCTCACCATCAGCTCTCTGGGCTGCATGCCCAGTCAGACAGATGACCGACAGATTCTGTCCATGGTTACAGTGAAAATATTGAAGGGAGCTTGTGCAGATTTCCTCAGCTATCTGCAAGACAGTGTTCCATAGTAAATTTCTCAGGTTAGTGGTGAGCATGCAATAAAATGCCTGCAAATGCCAGGGCTTCACTCATTGATGACAGAGGCAGAAGGATACACTCTTCTGTCCTGGCACAGAGCTGTAGGAGCTCAGCAAAGCTCCCATTCAGTGCTCTTGCCCCTGCAGGGTGGGTTAATCCTCTCAGTTGCTCTGCTTTGGCTGAGTCCTGGCTGCTCAGCACGGTTCATTCCTGCATGGGCCACATGAGATTCTTTCCAAGGGTCTCCCCAGAGCTGAACTGTGCCAAGGGGAAATTGCTGCAAACAGATGCTTGTAGGTGTAAACCTGCTTGTCTCTTGGACACTTCATGTACTGCCTGATGAATGGAGACAATCCTCACTGTGTGCTCTTTTATTTAAGCAGGCTCTGCCATGAGCAGGGAGCGTGGCTGAGGCTCCGAGCGGGGGCTGTGACCCGGCTGCCCCTGCTCAGCTCTGTGGCCCTTCTGTCCCACAGGTTTGTGACAATGTGGTCAAGTCTGTGCACAACGACCTCCAGACGTACATCCAGACCCTGCCAGGTACAGGAGCAACTCTTCCTAGCTTTTCCAAGCCATGAGGAAGGTTTTACCTTGTGTTCACTCCCCATCTCCTGATATTCTGGCACCCAAGGTGGAAACCAGGGAGCACCTTCTCAGCAAAGACAAATCGCGCTGTGTCCTGTCTGGACACTGTGTGTCCTCTGGAGATCCCTTCAGGATCTGTGTCCAAGGGCTGGGAGGGGCTTGGGCTGCCTTAGCTGGGAGACCCAGGCCATTCCCCAGCTCCAGGAGTTGGTTTTCATTGCTGAGAAACATCCATGAGAAAAATGTTTTTTTCTCTCCTAAACAGAAGCAAGCACAGGGGCAGTTGGTAGTGAGCTGATGCACCAGGAAGCCCCGGCATGGCACTGCCCAGATGCCAGAAGAAGCCATCTGCTCCCAGCTTTCCTGACCATCTACTTCTTACTCCTCTCTCTTCCTCGTATTTACAGTCACAGCCAAGATAGATGGCAAGACTGGGATCGATTACTCCTTGGTGGCACCCCCAAGGACTACCGCTCAGTCACTGGATGCAGACCTAAAGGTGAGAGGTGGCCCTAGAGACACTTGATTTGGCCAATGCCATGCCCACACACAGGTGGGAACCAAGGTTTTGGTACCTGCTGCCAATGCTGTTTGCCAGCCTGAGTGAGCAGGTGAACCCCACTGCTATTGGCAGCCCTTCTCCACATCTCTGCCTCCTCCCAGGGTGAATTCTACTCCCTGGGCCACCGTTCCACCGTCCCCTTCTCACCACTGCCGCTGGCCTTCCCCTCGGATCACGAACACATGGTTTACTTTGGAGCCTCCAGCTACTTCTTCAACACAGCTGGCATTGCCTACCACAAGGCCGGGGCACTGGTCTTTGAAATCACAGAGGCCATGGTGAGTGGCACGAGTGGGACACGGCTGGGAAAGAGGTTCCATTTGCTGAAGTGCTCCGGAGCAGCCAGCAGTCTTGGAGAAGTCCCAGTGAGAGAGCTGGGGGCTGTGGGATGGGGCTGGGCTGTCAGACATGGCAGCATTTGGGGACAGGAGGGCTCGCCATGGGCTCCTCTGTGCCACATTTCCCCACTGTGACAGTCCTCCCCCTGCAGATCCCAAAGGATGTGGGATTCAGATTGGACACCTCTGTCTTCTCAGCCTTCATTCCCCAGGTGAGCAGTGTGGCCCTGCCTGCCTAGAGCTCCTGCACACACAGGCTTTGCTCTGTGCCAGGTGTTCTCCCTCAGGACTGGGGGTTTGTGCCATCATTCCCATCCTCTCCCTCCCCCCACACAGCTGGAGGAGATGTACCCGAACATGACAATGAAGTTCAGGCTGTCCGCTCCCACTGCTCCGTTCCTGACTATTGGCCCAGGAGGAATCTCCTTCCAGCCCACTGTGGATGCTCAGGCTTATGCCATCCTTCCCAACTCCACCCTGGCTCCTCTCTTCCTCCTCAGCCTGGTGAGTTCAGACACAGCCTGTGGCGATGGGGCAGAAGGGAGTTTAAACTGTGCCCAGTCCTGTTGCCCAGATCCTGCCAGGGGAGGTGCCGGGTGCTGTCCGGGCACAGTGGGGGTGTCCCCGACGGAACAATTCCTGAGCTGACAAATGCCAGGTTTAATGCTGGGTGCAGACACCCCCCTGGATGGGCAGGGGTGTGTTTCAGCTGCTCAGAGCCATTCTCCCAGGTGTCTGCTTTGGGGGGAGGTGGGGTGAGCACTGCCAGAGCTCTGTGCTCTCTCCCCAGACAGGGAACGTGTCCGCCGTCATCAACGTGAGATCCGGCCGCATAGTTGGGAGCCTGGATGTGGGCAGGTACAGAGGGGAGCAGCCACTGACTGGGCCAGGGGTGGCAGGAGGTGTTTCTGTATTGGGTGCCCAAGGACAGAGAGAGGTGGGAAGGTCCCAGGGATGTGGGCTTGGTGTGGAGGGAATGAGCTGGAGGTGGAGGGAGTGGGATCTGCATGGCCATCGCTGGGTGGAATCGCTCCCTCCATGTGGGACATCCTCCACAGCACGACTTCTGTCCCTGCACAGGATCAGGCTCTCTCTCAAGGATTCTACTGTCGGCACTTTCCAGGTAAGCTCTCCTTGACCATGACCAGAGCCCGCAGCATGGAGCTGGCAGCCTGCTGGGGGCCAGGACAAGGGCTCATTCCCTGCTGGGCCCCAATATGGGACCTAAGGGCACACCCAGGACCCCACATTGACCCTGTAGCCACCTCCTGCCTTAGCCTGCAAGGCTGGGAAAGGATGCAGAGCCAGATCCATTGCTGCTCTCAGCCCAACCTTTCTTCCCCTTCCAGTGTGGCCAGATAAATCTGCTGGTCTCTGGCAAAGCGTGTGCCCATCCCAGCTCCTCGTCTCTTTTTCTTTTCCTAATTATCCTCCATTGCCTTCATGTCTCCTGTCCCACAAGCTAAAGTTTTTCCTTCCCCTCTCCCACTCCCCAGGTGCGAATGATGCAGTCCTTAATGAACATCATGACTTCCAGTACCTTGCTCCCACGTCTCAATGGTGAGAACCTACTGGGGGGAATGGGGGTGCTGCAGCACCCTCCATTCACGTTGCTCCTCCAAGTGGCCCCAGCTCACTAATTAAATCCTCATTGCCAAGGCTGATCCAGAGAAAAGTGCGTGCAGGAGGCGGCAGTAAAGCGGTGGGAGCCTCTTGCTGCTCTGACAGGCTCCCAGCAGCAAATGCAATGGAAAAAATGAGCCCTATGCATATCTTAATGCTTTCCAGACCCTCTCCCCCAATCCCTGCTTCTCCTGCCTTGCAGCAGTTCAGACCACAGTGGGGCTGGTGGCTGGATGGGCCAAGGGGGCTGTCATGGCACAACCCACAGCCCTACCCCAGGAGCTTGGGAGGAGTTTCCTCTGCCTGCCCCAGGAGCAGTGGAGGAGACGGAAGGGCTGGGGGGAAGGAGGTGGCCATCTCCTCTGTTCTCTGCTCTCCCTTGATTCCCATTCCCATCCCAATGCAGTGAACATGTGTTGTCTTTTCCAGCCCGGTTAGATGAGGGTTTCCCTCTGCCGCTTCTGGATAGGATTCAGCTCTCCAATATCCTCATGAGGTTCCACCAGGTGAGTGAGGAGCAGCACCTGGTCCCAGCTGGGACCCATCCTGCTGCCCCCAAAGCCCTGTTTATCAGCACAGCCTCCAAATCCAGGTCCCCCAGATGTGCTGGGAAGTGATGGATGAAAGGGTGCTCTCAGCAGCAAACCAGTGCTCTGCTTTTCCTGGCTTCAGTTTGGGAGTCTGGGATGGCACTGTGTCCTCTCCAATTCTTAAGCCTGCGGTCTGGATTTCATATGGCACTTTTTATAACAGCATCACCCCCAAATCCCCACTCTGCCTGACTGGCAATGCCTGAATGGATGCTCTGATGCCTGCTAGGATGCAGCCCCTGCCTGCCCTGGTGAAAGGAGCTGTACCAGGTCCAGGGGAGCAGAGAGAACCCCTGTGGAGTGGTGTCTTGGGGAAGTCCCAATGCAGGGTCACCATGGGGATTCTGAATAGCTGTAGTGAGGTGCGGCTGTGAAATGGTCTCCAGAGCCTGCCAGGGGAAAAATAGGCACAGGGGTTGGCAATGCCAATCCATTCTCCCATGAGGGATGTGGTGGGTGCTGGGCATTGCAGCTGCCAGGGCCTGTAGCAGCCCAGCGCTTTCTCTCTCTCTCCCAGAATTTCCTGCTGCTTGGAGCAGATGTGCACTTCCAGCCCCAGGGATGAAGATAAGGTGATGAGAGTCCTTCCACACTCAATATGCTCCATTCACCACTTTGCCTTTCCCTGCCCCCTGCCTGAGCTGAAGACCACCAGTCCTGCCCCTGTTCTGCACGGCTGGCTTGGTCCAGACCCCTGCTGGGGCCTTACCTGTTGCTACCATGACCTGGGGGTTCCCTGCCCTGGGCCACCGCTCCCCTTCTCCCTCTGAGCAGCAATAAAGGCATTGGTGCTGGGGCAGTGGTGTTGGTGTCACTGTTGGCACCTCAGGCCACACGGGGCCAGACGGGAGCCGGATTGGACCACCTGGTTTGGCTGTTTCCATGGCCATGGCAAGGCACCACGGAACACCTGTGTTCTGCTGTCCTGTCCCTTCACTCCAGCCTTGGGACAGCGTGCTTGGAAAGAGCACAGTGGAAAAGGCCCTGGGGGTGCTGGTCAACAGCAGCTGAATATGAGCACCAGGTGGCCAAGAAGGCCAGGGGCATCCTGGCCTGTATCAACGATAGAGGTGAAACAGGACCAAGGAAGGTGTTGTGCTTTGTCCAGTTCTGGGCCCCTCACTTCAAGAAGGACATGGAGATGCTGGATCGTGTCCAGAGAAGGGCAATGGAAGCAGGGAAGAAGCTGGAGCACCAGGAGCCTCTGAGGGAGCTGTGGGGACTCAGCCTAGAAGAATGGAGGCTCAGGGAGACCTTCTCACCCTCACAACTCCCCAGCAGGAGAGTGCAGGTGGGGGTCAGGCTCTGCTCCCAGGGAACCAGGGACAGGATAAGAGGACATGGTCCTAAGCTGCATATGAGGAGTTTTAGGTTGGATATTGGGAAGAATTTCTTCACAGAAAGGGTCATTAGACCGTGGAATGGGCTGCCCAAGGAGGCGGTGCAGTAACCATCCCTGGAGGTGCTTAAGGGAATACTGGACAGGGCGCTCAGTGCCCTGGTCTAGTTGACATGGTGGTTCTGGGTCACAGATTGAATTCCATGATCTCGGAGATCTTTTCCAACCTAACTAATTCTTTGTGATTTTGTGACTCCTGTGGTGGTACCGCCCAGCAGCGGGGCGGGCCCGGAATGGCGGCGGGGCGGAACGCGGCACTGAGGGGTGGAGGCGGCGGTGGGGCTGCCCCGTCCCTGGCCGCCCAGTGTGTCCCCCAAAGCGCCCCTGTGTGCTGTGGCCAAGGCACTTTTTCTCCCCAAGAGCTTAATCTCTGAGTGTTCCTGCTATGGAGAATGCTCTAAAGCAAGCAAAGTGATAGCAGATAAGACAGCACCAAGGCATAATCCCCACACCACAAATGGCACTCTCAGGTGCCATTAGATTCCCTGCCTTTAGCTGAATTCTCCTCACAAAGCACTCGGGCCGCCTAAGGCTGGGGCTGTGCTCAGGAGCAGCAGTTGGATGCCCAGTTTTCCTGGCTCCCCAGGGAGAAGGCAGAGCAGGCCATCTGGAACCGTCTGCAGCACCTCAAGGCGCTGAAGGCCCGGCGGCCCCAGGCTCGAGCTCCGCTCCGCATCGGGATCCTGGGTAGGGCCGCGCTGCCTCCCGGGTGTCCCACTGGCAGCACCCGCCTGTCTCTGGGGTGAGAGCCGCTGGGAAGGTCTGTGGGGCACTGCCTCCTGAGGAGCCTTCTCCTTTGTTGGCAGGATGCATGGCTGAGAGGCTTAAGGAGGAGATTCTGCACAGGGAGAAGCTGGTCGATGTTGTGGCAGGCCCTGATGCCTACCGTGACATCTCTGTGCTGAAGTCCTTGTTGATCTAGGGACAACCACAGTTGCCACAGGTCCTGACCACAGCCCAGTTCTATTAGTGACAGTGAACTTGTCTTGGGTGGAAATGGGTAAGGGAGATTTTATTTTAGACTGATGCCTTCTTTTTCCAAGTTCTCTCCAAACCCAGCCAGGCTGCTCTCACTTTTCTTGCAGAGTCCCTGGGTTTTCCCTGTTGCTTCCCCAGCCCACATACATCTGGAAGGCTGGAGAACAGCAGCAGCAGTCATGCCTCTGGCACAACCTGCCCGGGGAATTCCCTGGCTGGTAATGGCAGTGGGGAACACAGATATGTCCGGATTTCCTTGCAGGTGGCAAATGGGCAGGTTATGGCACCACAGAACAAAGATGTATTCACATTTCCTTGCAGATGGCAAATGTGCCTGGGTTGCTCACAGCCCAAGGAGCAGAACTGCCCCAGCCTGGTCCCCGTAGTAGCTGGGTTCCCCATAGTACCTGGGTAGCCCAGAACATGGCTGCAGGGTGGCTGGAGCCATGGCATCACGAGAGAGATGTGGAAAGAGCTGGGACAGGATGGGGAACAGCCCACACATGCTGAGGAGCGTGTGGGGCCAGAGGGATTCCTGACCTGGGGAGCAGGGGGTGGCCTAGGGACAATGGAGAGAGGACCTGCAGTCCTGGGCAAAGGACAGCAGCAGCACAAGACCCCTGCAAGTCCCTGTCCTCCCTGGGCTCCTGGTTCCCATCTGACCATTCCCATTCCTTCTCCAGCAGCCTGGGGGAGCCAGCCTTTCCCCAGTGGAGCAGACCCCACATGCCCAGAACAGGCAGAGAAGCTCGGCAGGAGAAGCCTTTACCTGTCCAAAGGGTAAAGGGCAGGATTTCATGTTCCATCCCCTCTGTCAGCACTTGCAGGAAGCACTACCGGAACTGGCACATATGTTGAGCTTTAGATGTGGTTTTGGTTGTTCCTTGCCAAACAAGGCAGTGTTTGGTCAGGGTTCAGCTCTTTGAAGGCTTTTTTTCAGTTCAACTTCAAAATTTGCACAAAGCCAGGGGGAAAACTTCCTGGTTTTGCTTCCTCTCTGTGCTATTCCTTATAAAATTTCGTTTCTTCTTATAGAAGAATTCTGGTTCCTCCATGCTCTTCCTGAACATCCTGAATGTTGTTTTGCTGCAGCCCTTCAGTGAGATGGGGCTGTCACCATGGAACATTTGGGAGCTCCTGCTCCAAACTGAGCCAGACCCAGAGAAGAGCTGATGATGGGTGACAGGGAGGGTCACAGTGCCCAGGAGGCTGTGAGAGGGGATTTGGCCTTTTGCCTTTCTCCTCTGCTCTTGGATGCTTCTTTCTGGGCAAAAGGAGCTCTGGGCAAAAGAAGCACTGCCCATGGGCTCCTGGCTCAAGGATGTTGCCTCTGGCAGTCAGGACTTCCCTGGATCCAGCATGAGATCTGCCTGCATCAGCGGCTATGGGTTTCCTGTGCCTGGACCCCAACAGGAAATGAAAGTAACTGAATCATTTCTTCCTCCCTCACTTTTGTCCTGAAAGAAGAGACCAGCCAGTCCAGCTCTCCTGGCTGGGGGGCACAGGGCTGTTCCACCCTCACACCTGCCTGGCTGCCCCCAGCTCCTGCCCCTGTCTCCAGCCATCATGACAAGAGCTGTGACATACCAGGCCTCAGAAGTGTTGTCTTTGGAGCTTGATGCTGGGTGATGAACGGCTCCTCCTGTGCATGGCTGCTCTGAGCAGCAACCCTCTGACAGGGTGTAGAGGTGCAGGGCACCCCAGTGAGGAAGTTGCCTGGGTGCAGCTGCCCAGCCCAGGCAGGTGCCCCTTTGCCTGCTGGCTGTGGGGCTCCCTGGGGTCTGCTCACATGAGGTGAGAAGCTGTGATCTGCCTTCTTTAGCTTCTTTAGCCTTGCTTTGCCCCAGGGCTTCTTTGGAGCCCCAAGGCTGCTCTGGTGCCTTTGGCAGGTCTGTGGTGTGACAGAAGTAGCTCAATGGCAAAAGAGTGGCCAGGAGAGCCATGAGACAGGAACAGAGATGGAGAGCAGCAGGGCTGGGATGCTGCTCCTGTGCAGCCCGGGCTGTTGCCAGCTTTTGCTGGGTGCAGCTGCCAGAATGTGGCTCCATCAGGTTCATCTGGCAGTGCCAAACCCAGCTCTGCTCCACTGAGGATGCCACAGGCAGGGATTGTTGGCACTGAGAGAGAGCTGGAAACTGGGCTGTTGCCTCCCTTCCTTGCCTTTGGTGAGTGGCACCAGGTGTGCCTCTGTGCTGGGCCATGGTGCCAGCAGCACAGAGGAGCAGGATGGTGGCCAAGCAGGAAGTCCTGGGGATGCCCCCCGTGGCTCCAAACATCACCTTTGCCCGCAGTTCCTGTTTTGGCAGGGATATAAAGGTGGTGCGGGCAGAGAGAGCCCAGCATAGCACAGCATTGCAGGAAGCCAGGATGGGAGTGCAGAGCTTAGCAGTGGCTTGTGGGGCACTGGCCTTGTGCCTGGCACTCACCACAGCCACCAACCCCGGCTTCATGGTGAGGATCACCCAGGCAGGCTTGGACTACGGTGAGTTCTGCTCCTCATTTCTCTCCTCACAGATGTGCTGGTGGCAGAGGTGTGGAGCCAGGTACCCTGTGAGAAGTGCAGGGTCCCAGGTCAGCATGGGGGATCGTCGGCCATGGGTGAGGAGCACAGGGGCAGGATGGGGAAATCCTTGGACAGGGGTGCCAAATGCACGCTCAGGGCTTCCCCTGTTGCACCTGCCAGCCCCCCATCCCGCAACTTGATGGAGCCCCTGCAGAGGAGGCCAGCCCTGTGGGGTCTGAAGGAGGCAAGGTGGGAGGCTGTCACAGCAGGAGCGTCCTGGTCTCACAGCATGTCCACGTAGCAAAGCCATGAGCCTGGGGGAGGGAGCTGCACAGGAGAGAGGAGCTGGGGACTTTTGGGATGGGGCAGTGACAGAGATGGATGGGCCTAATGCTGCATTTATTGAAGGTGCTGGAGCCAATGCTCCAGCGAGCGCAGTTATAGGTTGAAATACACTGTGTGAGAAGCACACAGCATCTCTGTGTACTTGCATGGCTCTGTGCACAGAGGTTTGCTTTAGAGCCAGCCTGGGAGGGAGCATCACCTGGATCTTTCCTTTGATCCTTCCACTGCATGCCCAGTGTGTGCTCCAGCTCTTGTGGCAGTGGTGGAGTGACACTCTCCCTGTGTCCCTGCAGCCAATCAGCAGGGGATTGCGATCCTGGAGAAGGAGCTGGCACAGCTGAAGCTGCCAGACATCTCGGGTAAATCGGGGAAGGTGCGCTATGCGCTCTCCAGGTGAGCCCTGCCAGTGCCTTGGAGCCACCCACTGTCCCCCAAGGCAGACGAGGGGCAGGAGGGGTGGGGAGGATGGGGAGGGTGGGGAATACCCGGAGCAGTGAGGACAATCCTGTCCCCTCCACAGCTCCCTGAGATGCTGGCCCTGTCCTTGGTGCAGGCAGATATGATCCCCTTTCACTCCTAGCCCAAGGGGAAAAAGGGAACCGGGGTATGGGTGCATTGTGTGCAATCCAAGCCTGGGTAGTGGAGATGGCCTTGCCTGTGGGACCAGGGAACACGTTCCCATGTGGAGCAGAAGCCCAGCCCCTGTGGAAACGCCAGTTCCCTGCTGCCCCGGGTGCCTCTCTGCTCCTGCAGTTCAGCGTTTGGAGCTGCTTTGGGTGGCTGCAAGGGCCACATTCCCAAAGGTGCCACTCTGCTGTGTGTGTCCCTGCCAGGCACAGCTTTACAGCAGCACAACTGCAGCTGGGGATACTGCCAGTGCAGTGACTGCACTCCTTCCCATTCACCCTCCTTCCCTCCCTTATTGTCTCCCTCCATCCCTCCCTAGCCTTGTGCTTGGGAGCGAGGAACCACTGTAACATGTAATTTCTCTTCTTTTTATGCATGTATTTTTAGACTGCGCCTTCGTGATTTTCACTTGCCGTACTCACGGATTACCCCAGTCTCCAATGTGGGCCTGCAGGTCTCCATCTCCAATGCCTTTGCTGAGCTGGATGGAGACTGGCGGGTGAAGGTTTTCTTTGTGTGAGTGCCCAGCTCTTCCTCTCTCTGTTCAGGCTCCCACACTGTGTCTCCTTCTCTGGATCAGGACAGGATTTTTCTCCTCTCTCTCTCCCTTGTGTTTTGGACAGCTGTCCTTTGCTCCCCTAGACGGATAGATGGATATGATGGATAAAACAGGGTGGGAGGCAGGAACAAGGCACATGATGGGGGAGCTATACATGGACCCTCAGGTCTCTCTTCAGCCTCCCCGACTCAATCTCAGTCCCCTCTATTTAAAGGTTACCTTTCCTAGTTTATGTGCCAATGAAATTTGTTTCCCCTGAGTTTAAACACTTTCCCAGTCTCCTCTGGATGCACCATACAACGGGGAGACTGATCTACATGGATTCATCCTTCAGCTGGTTTGAGGTCTCTTCACCATGCCTTGCCATTGACAAATGTCCCTTTCTCATCCCCCTGTCCCTGCAGTCGGAGCCATGGATCTTTTAACCTGAAGGTGGAAAATGCCTACATCAAAATCATCCTGAGGCTGGGCAGTGACACCAATGGGAAGCCCACCATCAGCACCGCGGACTGCAGCGCCCGCATCTCCAAAGTCCGGGTGCGCTTTTCGGGCAAGTTTGGGTATGTAATTTCACTGGAAGGTTTGGAAACACTGTGTGTTAGCCCACCTGCCATGGGAATGTGGCTCTGCCATAGGAATGTGGCCCTGGTGCAAGGAGTAGATTGTTCACAAATCGGAGGTTGCCTGGTCTTAAATCTGGCCTGAATTTCTCCTGCTGTGGCTGCACATTCAACAGGTGTGGTTAAGACAGACACCAGATTTCTGTGGTTTACCAGCAAGTCTGTTTGCAAATGTAAACCCCAGGGCAAAGCCAAATGCCAGACTGGTGTGGGAGTGATGTTCCCGGGGTGTTCCATCTCTAGGGTCTCCCTTTCCTCCACGGACTTCTGCAGTATGGATCTGAGCTAGACAGGACTTCTCTGTGTTTGTCTGCAGGTGGTTTTACAACCTGTTCCACAAGGTTATTGAGTCCAAGTTGCGGAAGAATTTGGAGAGCAAGGTATGTGGGCAGTAGAGAGCAGGGCCCTGGGTTTTTGGTGGTCTTTAGACTTGTAGGTGATGTGCTGGAGAGATCAGATGTAGGGATGTAACTGGAGCCAGAGCACACGTCTGCGGGGTGGGTTAATCCTCTCATTTGCTCTGCTTTGGCTGAGTCCTGGCTGCTCAGCACGGTTCATTCCTGCATGGGCCACATGAGATTCCTTCCAAGGGTCTCCCCAGAGCTGAACTGTGCCAAGGGGAAATTGCTGCAAACAGATGCTTGTAGGTATAACCTGCTTGTCTCTTGGACACTTCATGTGCTTCCTGATGAATGGAGACAATCCTCACTGTGTGCTCTTTTATTTAAGCAGGCTCTGCCATGAGCAGGGAGCGTGGCTGAGGCTCCAGGTGGGGGCTGTGACCCGGCTGCCCCTGCTCAGCTCTGTGGCCTTTCTGTCCCACAGGTTTGTGACAATGTGGCCAAATCTGTACAAAATGAGCTCCAGAAGTACATCCAGACCCTGCCAGGTACAGGAGCAGCTCTTCCTAGCTTTTCTCAGCCATGAGGAATGTTTTACTCTGGGTGCACTCTCCATCTTCTGGCATTCTGGCACCCAAGGTGGAAACCAGGGAGCACCTTCTCAGCAGCGACAAATTGCGCTGTGTCCTGTTTAGCTGTAGAGATCCTGTCAGGATCTGTGCCCAAGGGCTGGCAGAGGTTTTGACTGCCTTAGCTGGGGGATCCAGGCCATTCCTCAGCTCTAGGAAATGGCTGTGAAAAAGCCAGGGAGTTTTTGTTTCTTAGCAGAAGCAAGCACAGGGGCAGTTGGTGCAGCTGATGCACCAGAAAGCCCAGGCATGGCACTGCCCAGATGCCAGCAGAAGCCATTTGTGCCCTGCTTTGGCAACAATGCCATTTTTACTCACCTCTCTTCCTTGTATTTACAGTCACAGCCAGGATAGATGACAAGACTGGGATCGATTACTCCTTGGTGGCACCTCCAAAGGCTACCACTCAGTCACTAGACCTGGCCTTGAAGGTGAGAGGTGGCCCTAGAGACACTTGATTTGGCCAATGCCATGCCCACACACAGGTGGGAACCAAGGTTTTGGTACCTGCTGCCAATGCTGTTTGCCAGCCTGAGTGAGCAGGTGAACCCCACTGCTATTGGCAGTCCTCCTCCACATCTCTGCCTCCTCCCAGGGTGAATTCTACTCCCTGGGCCACCGTTCCACCGTCCCCTTCTCACCACTGCCGCTGGCCTTCCCCTCGGATCACGAACACATGGTTTACTTTGGAGCCTCCAGCTACTTCTTCAACACAGCTGGCATTGCCTACCACAAGGCCGGGGCACTGGTCTTTGAAATCACAGAGGCCATGGTGAGTGGCACGAGTGGGACACGGCTGGGAAAGAGGTTCCATTTGCTGAAGTGCTCTGGTGCAGCCAGCAGTCTTGGAGAAGTCCCAGTGAGAGAGCTGGGGGCTGTGGGATGGGGCTGGGCTGTCAGACATGGCAGCATTTGGGGACAGGAGGGCTCGCCATGGGCTCCTCTGTGCCACATTTCCCCAGTGTGACAGTCCTCCCCCTGCAGATCCCAAAGGATGTGGGATTCAGACTGGACACCTCTGTCTTCTCAGCCTTCATTCCCCAGGTGAGCAGTGTGGTCCTGCCTGCCCAGAGCTCCTGCACACACAGGCTTTGCTCTGTGCCAGGTGTTCTCCCTCAGGACTGGGGGTTTGTGCCATCATTCCCATCCTCTCCCTCCCCCCACACAGCTGGAGGAGATGTACCCGAACATGGCAATGAAGTTCAGGCTGTCCGCTCCCACTGCTCCGTTCCTGACTATTGGCCCAGGAGGAATCTCCTTCCAGCCCACTGTGGATGCTCAGGCTTATGCCATCCTTCCCAACTCCACCCTGGCTCCTCTCTTCCTCCTCAGCCTGGTGAGTTCAGACACAGCCTGTGGCGATGGGGCAGAAGGGAGTTTAAACTGTGCCCAGTCCTGTTGCCCAGATCCTGCCAGGGGAGGTGCCGGGTGCTGTCCGGGCACAGTGGGGGTGTCCCCGACGGAACAATTCCTGAGCTGACAAATGCCAGGTTTAATGCTGGGTGCAGACACCCCCCTGGATGGGCAGGGGTGTGTTTCAGCTGCTCAGAGCCATTCTCCCAGGTGTCTGCTTTGGGGGGAGGTGGGGTGAGCACTGCCAGAGCTCTGTGCTCTCTCCCCAGACAGGGAACGTGTCCGCCGTCATCAACGTGAGATCCGGCCGCATAGTTGGGAGCCTGGATGTGGGCAGGTACAGAGGGGAGCAGCCACTGACTGGGCCAGGGGTGGCAGGAGGTGTTTCTGTATTGGGTGCCCAAGGACAGAGAGAGGTGGGAAGGTCCCAGGGATGTGGGCTTGGTGTGGAGGGAATGAGCTGGAGGTGGAGGGAGTGGGATCTGCATGGCCATCGCTGGGTGGAATCGCTCCCTCCATGTGGGACATCCTCCACAGCACGACTTCTGTCCCTGCACAGGATCAGGCTCTCTCTCAAGGATTCTACTGTCGGCACTTTCCAGGTAAGCTCTCCTTGACCATGACCAGAGCCCGCAGCATGGAGCTGGCAGCCTGCTGGGGGCCAGGACAAGGGCTCATTCCCTGCTGGGCCCCAATATGGGACCTAAGGGCACACCCAGGACCCCACATTGACCCTGTAGCCACCTCCTGCCTTAGCCTGCAAGGCTGGGAAAGGATGCAGAGCCAGATCCATTGCTGCTCTCAGCCCAACCTTTCTTCCCCTTCCAGTGTGGCCAGATAAATCTGCTGGTCTCTGGCAAAGTGTGTGCCCATCCCAGCTCCTCGTCTCTTTTTCTTTTCCTAATTATCCTCCATTGCCTTCATGTCTCCTGTCCCACAAGCTAAAGTTTTTCCTTCCCCTCTCCCACTCCCCAGGTGCGAATGATGCAGTCCTTAATGAACATCATGACTTCCAGTACCTTGCTCCCACGTCTCAATGGTGAGAACCTACTGGGGGGAATGGGGGTGCTGCAGCACCCTCCATTCACGTTGCTCCTCCAAGTGGCCCCAGCTCACTAATTAAATCCTCATTGCCAAGGCTGATCCAGAGAAAAGTGCGTGCAGGAGGCGGCAGTAAAGCGGTGGGAGCCTCTTGCTGCTCTGACAGGCTCCCAGCAGCAAATGCAATGGAAAAAATGAGCCCTATGCATATCTTAATGCTTTCCAGACCCTCTCCCCCAATCCCTGCTTCTCCTGCCTTGCAGCAGTTCAGACCACAGTGGGGCTGGTGGCTGGATGGGCCAAGGGGGCTGTCATGGCACAACCCACAGCCCTACCCCAGGAGCTTGGGAGGAGTTTCCTCTGCCTGCCCCAGGAGCAGTGGAGGAGACGGAAGGGCTGGGGGGAAGGAGGTGGCCATCTCCTCTGTTCTCTGCTCTCCCTTGATTCCCATTCCCATCCCAATGCAGAGAACATGTGTTGTCTTTTCCAGCCCGGTTAAATGAGGGTTTCCCTCTGGCACTGCCAAACAGGATTCAGCTCTCCAATATCCTTGTGAAGTTCCACCAGGTGAGTGAGGGGCAGCACCTTGTCCCATCCTGCTGGGACCCATCCTGCTGCCCCCAAAGCCCTGCTTACCAGCACAGCCTTCAAATCCAGTTCCCCCAGCTGTGCTGGGAAGTGATGGATGGGAGGGTGCTCTTCTCTGAGATCCCAATAACCCAGCGGCCAGCCGGAGCCACACGTGCCAATCCATTCTCCCGTGAGGGATGTGGTGGGTGCTGGGCAATGCAGCTGCCAGGGCCAGTGGCAGCTCAGCAGTTTGTCTCTTTCTCCCAGGATTTCCTGCTGCTTGGAGCAGACGTTCACTTCCAGCGTCAGGGATGAAGATAAGGTGATGGGAGCCCTTCAGCACTAAATATGCTCCATTCACTTTGCCCTTCCCTGCCCCTGATTCCAGCACCAAAGGTCACTGCTCCTGCCACTGTCCTGCACTGCTGCCTTCACCCGGACCCTCCATCCTTCTGCTGGGGTCTCACCTGGTGCTACCATGTGCTGGGAGTGCCCTGTCTTGAGCCACCCACCCTCCTTCCTCTGAGCAGCAATAAAGGTGCCAGTGCTGGGGGCCGAGTGTCAGTGTCACTGTTTGCGCTTGGGGCTACACTGGGCCAGGTGGGAGCTGGAGCAGGATCAGGACCACTTTGTTGGGCTGTTTCCATGACCATGGCAAGGCACCACGGAATACCTGTGTTCTGCTGTCCTGTCCCTTCATTCCAGCCTTGGGACAGCGTGCTTGGAAAGAGCACAGTGGAAAAGGCCCTGGGGGTGCTGGTCAACAGCAGTTGAATATGAGCACCAGGTGGCCAAGAAGGCCAGGGGCATCCTGGCCTGTATCAACTTGGCCTGTAACCAGTGAGGCAGCCAGACCAGGGAAGGGATTGTCCCCTTGGCATGGGTGAGGTCCACACTTCAAATCCTTTGTCCAGTTCTGGATCCGTCACTTCAAAATGGACCTGCAGGTGCTGGAGCATGTCCAGAGAAGGGCAATGGAGCTGGGGAACTGGCTGGAGCACCGGAGAGGCTGAAGGAGCTGGGGGGGCTCAGCCTGGAGAAAAGGAGGCTCAGGGGGGACCTTCTTGCCCTCACAATTCCCTGACAGGAGCATGCAGACAAGTGGGGGTCTAGCTCTGCTTCCACACAGAAAGCAACAGGATAAGAGGACATGCTGCACCAGGGGACTTTTAAGTTGGATACTGGGGAAAATTCCTTCACAGAAAGGGTCATTAGACCATGGAATGGGCTGCCCAGGGAGCTAGTGCAGTAACCATCCCTGGAGGTGTTTAAGGGAACACTGGACAGGGCGCTCAGTGCCCTGGTCTAGTTGACACGGTGGTTCTGCGTCACAAGTTGAACTTGATGATCTCGGGAAGTCCTTTCCAACCTAATTAATTCTGTGATTTTGTGATTCCCGCGGCGGGCCCTCCCGGCAGCGGGGCGGGCCCGGAACGGCGGCGGGGCGGAACGCGGCGCCGAGGGGCGGAGGCAGCGGTGGGGCCTCCTTTGTCGGCGCTCGGCGAGGCTGCACCGCCGGTTGCCGGCCGGTCCGTCCCCCAAAGCGGTCCCCGGCCGCGGCCATGCTGCCCAGGGTCCGAGCGCTGCGGGCGGCGGGGCTGCTCCGCCCGCCCGGGGCCGCCCCCCGCACCGGGGCCGCCCGCAGAGCGCGCTGCGGGCCGGGAGAGCGGCCGGCGGGGCGCGGCGTCGCGCTGCCCGCGGGGCCCGACCTGCGGCACTTCCTGAGGGCAGCTGCCGCGCGGCAGCTGGGGCCGTCTCAGGAGCTGCCGCCTGAGCCGGGCTGTACCCCCGGGGCTCCGAAAGGTCTGTGGGTCCTCGGGGCCGGAGCTGTTGTGGTCAGCCGAACCCCGCTGCTGTGGCCTCGCTGCAGGGTCAAGGGCAGCCGTAAGGCTGGTGGAGACAGTGGTGCTCCACAGCCAAAGCAGAGTAGGGAGAATGGGTTGTTTGGGAGCTTTTGGGGCCCGGAGAGGGTTTTGACGCTGGAAGGAGTTTAATCCTTGGCTGCAAAGTCGTGGTGTTCTTCCACCATGGAGCTGGGCAGAGAGCAGACTGCTGTTGCACCTGCCCGCAGTGTGTCCTGGGCTGTCCGTGGGGCTGTGGCAGCCCCTGTGGGGCTGTGGTGCCCTGGCTGGGATGGTTTTCATTGCCGTGAGTGTTGTATCTCAGTAAGGACACAGCTGCTGCTGCTCTGCAGTCACAGCCCAACCCTGCTGTGTTGCAGAGCACACAGGTTTCCCCAAGTATGTCCTTTGGTTTATCTTCTGTGGGATGCAGAGGCAGGCAGCTTTTGTGCTGCTTCCGTGACTCCAGTGGTGGGATTGAAGGCTTCTTCCCATAGAGCAGGGGATAGGACAGGTTGTGAATGGGAGCTGAGCAGGCTCCTGCGTCACCCGCCGTTTGTTACAGTGTACCTGGAGACCTACGGCTGCCAGATGAACGTCAGTGACACGGAGATCGCCTGGGCCATCCTGCAGAAGAGTGGCTATGCCAGGACAAAGGAGCTGGCTGAGGTAAGGCAGCACCTTGGCAGCTCTCCTGGAGCACAGCCCTCACACCCTGGTTGTGCCTGCAAGTCCCGGCTTTTCTCTGAAGCACAACCCTGTGGGATGAGTTTTGCACTCTTGAGTTCTGTGCAGTGAAGGAAACTGCTTAACAAGTGGGGTAGATAGCTGTGGGTTGTCTTTTTTCTTTAAACTACTGGGCTCCATCTCAGTTTGAGAGGGATTGGACACAGCAGGATCTTCCTGTCTCATCTTTGAGTTTACTTTTAGCATTTAGTGAAGACTCTGCTTGTCTTCTGTTTCTTTCTTGCAGCTCCTTTTGTTGAAACCTGCTGTGTACTCAGACAGATCTTTTTCCCTGAGTTAAGTGAGTTTTATAGCTTCAGGTTACCTGTGCAGGGCATGAGAACTTGTTGTTTGGCTTTTATAGATTCTTCTCTTCTGTTGTTTTTGATTTAGGCAGATGTGATTCTTCTCGTCACCTGTTCTGTGAGGTAAGGAAATGTTTGTCACTGGTTTGGGACAGTTTTTAAGGAATTAACATTTGAGAACCAAGGCAATGAAGGTGTTCCATGAGGAAGGGAGTGCGCAGGTGTGAAACTGGCTGTTTAGTTGAGAGTAAGGCTGCCTGGTGCTATGATTTATGATGTTAATTGTGCTATGAATTGCTCCTCTGGGTAGTGAGAAATTCTTTGATGTAGTGTAAGCTCTGTGTGTATGCCATGGGCAGTGAGACACTGGCACAATTAATGATTTTATTTTTAAATATTCTATCTTCTCTTGAAGTGACTCTCTAGTACTGTGTCTGTACATTAAAAAATGTGAGAAGTATGTTTAAGGGCAACTTGATATAAAGGGAACTTTGCTTATTTTTTCTGAATGCAGAAGACAGCAAATGTTCATTGTCACTTGCAGGGTACCTTGTACTGTTGCCAAGGTACTTTTTCTCCCCAAGAGCTTAGTCCCTGAGGTGATTCTGCTATGGAGAATGCTCTAAAGCAAGCAAAGTGATAGCAGATAAGACAGAGCCAAGGCATAATCCCCACACCACAAACAGCACTCTCAGGTGCCATTAGATTCCCTGCCTTTAGCTGAATTCTCCTCACAATGCACTCGGGCCGCCTAAGGCTGGGGCTGTGCTCAGGAGCAGCAGTTGGATGCCCAGTTTTCCTGGCTCCCCAGGGAGAAGGCAGAGCAGGCCATCTGGAACCGTCTGCAGCACCTCAAGGCGCTGAAGGCCCGGCGGCCCCAGGCTCGAGCTCCGCTCCGCATCGGGATCCTGGGTAGGGCCGCGCTGCCTCCCGGGTGTCCCACTGGCAGCACCCGCCTGTCTCTGGGGTGAGAGCTGCTGGGAAGGGCTGTGGGACACTGCCTCCTGAGGAGCCTTCTCCTTTGTTGGCAGGATGCATGGCTGAGAGGCTTAAGGAGGAGATTCTGCACAGGGAGAAGCTGGTCGATGTTGTGGCAGGCCCTGATGCCTACCGTGACCTGCCCCGGCTGCTGGCAGTGGCAGAGTCTGGCCAGCAAGCTGCCAATGTCCTGCTGTCCCTAGATGAGACTTATGCTGACATTCTCCCAGTCCAGACTTGTGCAGGTGGCACGACAGCGTTTGTGTGAGTATCTTTTCCCAGTGCTTGTTTGTGTGGCTCTGGTTTGGAAATCTGCTGTGCAGAGCATATGTGTCAGTGACAGCAGCTGCCCAGGAGATGCAGTGCCTGGCTGCACTGAGTCTCCCAGAATGTGTCTGTGTGAGTGTGTTTGCTGCTGCTTTGCTGTGTGACTGAGCCCTGGAGAGCATGCCCTGAGCTCTGGCTGTTGTGGACTTCTCTCCCTCTCCTTTGGGAATGCTGACTCTCAGCCTGATGCTGCATTGAGTGGTTTGTGTGCCACTGTCCCTTCCTGAAGTCAATGCCTCTCTCATCCCTTGCTTTCTGTGGTGCCCTGCCCCAGGTTCTGCTATTTATTCTTGTAATCCTCTGCACATTATTAGTTCTGATTGTTTAGTTTTGGTGATAACATTGTCAGACATGTAATCAGACTCTGCTTGGTGTGGCTGTAGTGTATGGAAGGACAGTATCACTCTCTGCAGGCGTGGGATGTAGAAGGATCTTTGATCACTGCCAGGCTGCAGTGGCAGTCTGTGCCTCATTAGTTCTTTCCAGCTTTCTTGGAAATATGCATGAAAAATCAGGAGATGTCAGCCCTGGGCAAGCTGAATGCAGTGTGGATGGCCTGTGTGTGGAGCTTGGCTGCAGGCAGCAGTCCTGGGCTCATCCTGGGCAGGTTCTGGAGGAGGGGGGTGTGACCTGTGCTTTACCTCTCGGCAGGTCCATCATGCGGGGCTGTGACAACATGTGCAGTTACTGCATTGTGCCCTTCACCCGAGGCCGGGAAAGGAGCCGCCCCATCGCCTCCATCCTGCAGGAAGTGAGGATGCTCTCGGACCAGGTGAGGCAGAGCCTCCTCCCACCTGTCCCAAGCCATGGGAGGAATGGTGGATCCTGGTAACAGTGTTTTCAGTGGTACTTGTAACCAGTGTCACTGCCTTTATGTGCAGAGTTGAGGTTGTGGTGGGGTTCCACCAGTGGCTTTTTGATTCCCCTTGTAATGCTCCATCACAGACAAAGAAGGGAGGGCTTCTGTTGGAAACTCTTTGGAGTAAAACCATGGGTGCCCTTGTAGCTCAGCCATCCTGCCCAGGTTAGATTTCTTCCTCTCTGTTTATTTTGTAGGGAGTGAAAGAAGTGACCCTCTTGGGTCAGAATGTCAACAGCTTTCGAGACCTGTCTGAGGTGCAGTTTCAGTCGGTGGCTGCCCCGGGCCTCAGCCGTGGCTTTAGCACAGTCTACAAAGCCAAACAGGGAGGGTTGCGCTTCTCACACCTGCTGGACCAGGTCTCTAGGATTGACCCAGAAATGAGGATCCGTTTCACCTCCCCACACCCCAAGGATTTTCCTGATGAGGCAAGTGTAAAATAAACACCTTGGCCTCTGCTTGCAGGCAGCAAGGCAGCTCTGAAATGTGAGGTATGAGCTGTGCTGCCTTCCCAAAGAGAATGTGGCTTCCCAGACTGAGAACAGCAGCTCCTGGGGGTTGGATGTTGGGGCTAAAGCTGGCAGGTTTGCAGTTTGCTGGCTTTTACCCAGGGAAGACTCTTCCATTGGCACTCTGGTACAGTTAAGCTGACTGAGACAGCTCCTCATCACTTACCACAGGTCCTGCAGCTCATCCAGGAACGACACAACATCTGCAAACAGCTGCACCTCCCAGCCCAGAGTGGGAGCACACGAGTCCTGGAGGCCATGCGGCGAGGGTGGGTTACCCCACAAGGAGCTCTGTGTCCTGCCCTCTGATTTGTGCTGCTGGTTTCTCCTCACTGGTGTTGTGGGCTTCCAGTTAGCAAATCCATGTGCTGTTCGTTGCAGATACACAAGGGAGGCGTATTTAGAGCTCGTGGACCACGTGCGAGACTCTATTCCAGGTGTGTGTTCCTTTGGCTTGGTCTGAACTCGGCACAGCTGCACCTCACTGTCCTTTCTCAAGTGCAGCATTCCTGTCTTCCATGAGGGAAGTGTACAGCTGTGTGCCTGTTACAGGAGTGAGCTTGAGCAGTGATTTCATCACTGGGTTCTGTGGAGAGACTGAGGAGGATCACCAGCAGACGGTGTCCTTGCTGCGGGAAGTCCGCTACAACGTTGGCTTCCTGTTTGCCTACAGCATGAGACAGGTGAGTTCAGGCACTGGTGGAGCAAGCTGTTATCTCTGGGTGTGTCCCCTAGACTCCTCAGTGCTCTTTCTCACAATAACACATTTCTTAAAACGCTGTTGAAAATCATACCCAAAGACTTGGTATATTGGTAGATGTCATTTGTCCCAGGCAGCACTTGTAGGGTATGTGGTTCTGCAAGGGCTGTTGTGCCTGGGAAGCTTCCAGATTCTCTGTAGGAGTGTCAGGCTTGGTAACTGCTCAGTGACCTGGCTGTGCACATGCTCCAGGGTTATTGCAGAGAAGCAACTGTGTCAGCAGAGGCTGCAAATACATTTTTTACTGATGAGGAATGTGCTGATGGAGCTGGGCTGAAGCCTAACTGTAAGGGTCTGTCAGTCAAGTCTGGAGGGAAGTGGCAATTTTTGACAAAGTATTTCCATGAGAAGAGTGGGTAGTTGCTAAGTCTCCATTAGACTGTTCTCCAGAGCGTATGATACTGTTGGGGAAGAGGACAGGAGGTTGGGAAATGTAAGGAAGCAAAGGGATTTGGACCACCATTCAGTATACAGATTAGAAATAGTAGACTTTGTTGCCTGTCTGTGGACAGACAGTCACAAGCACATCCCACACAGGAGCTGTAAAACTGTTTCACAGTCACTGATACTCAGTGCCCTGCATCAGACCTTCTGCCTAAAAGGTGGAGAAGAAAGATGTGAGGAGCAGGAGGACGTGGCTGGCACTGGAATGCTTCCTTTGTGATACAAACTTGAAATGCTGTTGGAATGTGGGAAGCTGTTGCTGGTTGAGCAGTGGAGCTGGCTGGGCTCAGACAAGGCTCTGAGCTCCGGCTGGGTGCTGAGGGGCTGCACTGGCTCTGTGTGTGCAGAAGACCCGGGCGCATCACCGGCTGCAGGACGATGTCCCCACGGACGTGAAGCAGCGGCGGCTGGAGGAGCTCATTGCCACCTTCCGGGAGGAGGCTGCCAGGGCCAACGCAGCGCTGGTGGGACAGGCCCAGCTGGTGCTGGTGGAAGGGGTGAGTGGGCCTGGAATGGAATTGTCCTCCTCCTTTCTTGCTGGCTCTCTGAGGCTGTGCACAGCAGTCACCACTTCAGCCTTCCCTTCTCACTTCCCCCTTGTAATTCTAGGACTCCCAAGACTATTTCTTCACACTTAAGCAGACAGCCTGACTTTTCCAGAGCACTGAGCTGAGCACAGGGGATGGGATCTGTTAGGGATGCATCTCTGACCAAGCACAGAATTTGTGCTTTGGTGTGTGAGTGTCACCTAATAGTTCTGGCCACAGTGCTCTGTTCCAGGGCTTGGTTAATGTGGGTTTAATGCCATCAATAGTGCTCAATTAATTCCTGAGGCAATAAAGCCCAGCAGTGAATCAGAGCAATTGCCATGCAGGTAATGTTCCCTGTCCTCTTTCCAGCCCAGCAAACGCTCTGCCTCGGAGCTGTGTGGGAGGAACGATGGCAACATCAAGGTGATCTTCCCCGATGCCGAGCTGGAGGATGCTGCCGAGTGCGGGGCTCCAGGCAGAGCCCAGCCAGGGGACTATGTGATGGTGAAGGTGACCTACCTGCACTGCTCATTTCCTTGCACAGTGCTGCTCTCTAGGGCAGCTGCTGCCAGAAGAGCCTAAAATTAGAATGGATCCCAGCCTGAGGATCTGTGTTGTTTCTTTCAGGTAACCTCTGCCAGCTCACAGACCCTGCGGGGAGTTCCGCTCTGCCGGACCACCCTGTCCCGTGCTGCTGCTTCTCACTGAGGGATCCCTGCTGCCCCTGGATGGAAGCAGCACATACTCTCCGTGAAGAAACAAGGAAGTGTGGTTGGCTGCAGATATGGTAGAATCGGGGAGATATATATGTATATTAAAATTTATTTATGAAATAATAAAATACATATATATTTCTGCTTTGGTGCCAACTTATCCCTCAGATGTGTGCAGGTTCGAAGGGGTAGAAGCTGTGTGTGGACTTGCAAAATCCAAGTACTGTGAGATTGTGTATTTTGACTTGCCCTGAGGCTTCTCCCACCCTCACAGTACTGCAGGTGTGTCCTCTGACTGTGATCACGTCCTCCGGCACAGCCCAGCCTGAGAGATGGATGTGCAGAGTAGTTCATTCCCACAAGCTCAGCTGAATTTAGGAGCTGCAAAAGCTGGTAGTACCTACAAAACACAGCCCCAGTAGCTGCTGGAGAATAGCAGGAGTACTGTCAAAGTGTAGAAAGAACTGAAAACAACAGAAGATTGATTAATTCTTTCCAAATATTGGCAAAATGCTGGGAAAGGGGATGCAAGAACCCACACTGTGCTTGTGTGTTGGAATGTGGCGCTGGACTGTGGAACGAAAAATGATGTTTAATGTGCACCAGTGAATCTGTTGTGTCTGGGGCTGAAGGAATGCAGCCTTGCCCTGGTACTGGGGAGGATTGGATCTTGTCTGGAGAAGATTTCCTTGTGTCCAGGCCTGGGGCATGCATGGGAAGAGATGGCTGCTAGTTGAGGGTCATCTCTGGCCTCTTAAAACCTGGGGTGCAGTTTTGTAATCGAAACATCTATGGGTGTCCTTCCCTTTGCTTACTAAGAGAAGTGGTTGTATTGATTTAAATGGCCAGCAAGTTCTTCAAGTGCATCTGACAGTTCCTTGTTTTCATCAGCCTGCAGCTGACCCTGGCTGCACAGTGTCACATTCCAGCCTGCTCTGTGAAATTCAAACAAGGACCTGTGACCTGCACTTGTGAGTAAACTGAGATGTGAGAAAGGATCACCCTTTTCATACAGATAATCATGTCATTAAAATAAATCCTTGTAAAAGGCTGTAGCCAGTGACCAGTTTTGAAGGAACAGCTGGTAGCAGGGCAGTCACCACATGAATTTGCAGAATTTTAAAATAAACCTGAAAGGGTTTTGCTCGAAAGCCGCCTTTCCTGCTCAGCCCTTTCTGGGCTATAATTGTATCTCTTTGAAAACAGCATGGTTCACTGAATATTCATTAGGCTTCAAGAAACATATACATTTTGCTTATTATCTCAGAGCTGAGTCCCTTCTAGAAGTGAATCTGCACAGTCAGCACAGTCCTTGTGGGCTCTGAGGTGCTGACAGGCACACAGGACTGGTCTGCCCTCCTGCTTCCACATGGAGAAAGTGTCTTTGGCCCAAGTTCACAAACCAGGGCTTGAACCTCTGCTGCCCAGTGAGGGTGAGCCTGTAGTCCAGGTGGGTTTCAGGAAGAGGCAACAGTTTGGGATGAAATCCCAAAGGAAGGAGCAGCATATATAAGCAACAGCCCTCAGAGGTGATGGGCACTGAGGCCATGCTTGGCTCATCAAGCCCACTGGGCAGTGGCCAGTTTCAACTGCCCTATGGCAAATCTTTCAGCTCACGCTTCCCAGGCATTTTGGGACCACGGCTCAAGCCAGCACCGTGGAAAAGGCTGACATCCACCTTTCTCTGCTCATTTTGATCTCCCCAGCAGCACCTATTCCAAGTGGGAAATGCAGACCAGAGTGTGCCCTCCCCCCTCCATCCTGCTTTGAGGCCAGCTGTGGCCGTTTTACAATCATTATTTTAAGAGCGGGAGACTAATGAGGAGAAGAGCTGGGTTTTACATTTTGATGAGGAGGTGATAATGCTCACTGCACGGGCTCCCCGGGGAGCCGTAGCACTCACCATTTGCTTCGCCTCCTTAGTTTTTATAGGCCTAGGGAATGAAGACCGAGGTTTTAAGGCAGCAAAGCATCCATTAGGAAGTGCTTACGATGACCTTGGAGGCTGAGTCAGTCCTTTGGCACTTCGTGGAAGAAGGAATGTGTTGTTTTCCTTGAGGCTTGGAGGTGGGATGTGGGAAATGGGATGCGGGTTCTGTGTTGCTTGTCAGGTTTGCTGCCTAAATCCAGGGAAAGCTGACCTCATACCTTGTGTTCTTTCTTGCACGTTTCTGTTCAGACCCTGAGCAGGGATGAGAGCCCTGAACTCTCCTGGACCTCCCGTCTCCCTGATGTACACCTGTGCCTTCTGCAGGTCGAAGTAGTGCCCTTCCAGTCAGTCGTGCCCCAGTTACGCCCATGGGCAAACACCTAAGGAGGCGTTTGGCAGATCAGGTTTCCCAGTACAGACCTGAAGTGCTGGGATGACATTTACTTTCCAACAGCAGCCGTGCCCTGAGGGTGTCTCCTGACACCGGAATTTCGTAACACACAGCCTGCACTTTCTTTTCTGCTGGCAGGGTGTGTGGGCGAGGCTGGACATCGCACACACAAATAGCTTCACCTGGCAGAAAGGTCACTGTCAGGGAGAACAAGAGCCCGTTTGTTCCCCAGACCCCCATCAGAGAACAAACTTGTTTGTCCTCTGGCCTTGGCTGTGCTCAGGGAGTGGAGGGACAGAGCAGCAGGCAGTCACAGCCCTGTTCCCTGCTCAGTGCTGGCTTTTAGTGGCCTAAGGACAGCCTCAAAATTGATACCTATCATTGCCTACACTTGCCTGCCCAAACTTGCTCCCTTCTCCAAGACTGTTGAAGCAGCTTGGGCTGAGCAGTCAGGCTTTTCCCCATGCCAGAGCTAGCCATGGTTATCATGTCCTCCCCCAGAACCCCTCGAGCTCTGCAGTCTGTTTTCCCTCCCTATGTCATGATGCTGGTGGAGGGAAGGAGGGGCGTTTTCCCTGGTGGAAGCCTGTAAGCAGAGTTTGCTTTAGGTCAGCTGCACCCTCCTTCTGCTGAGGGGGTGGCAGTTGACAAGGCATTGCCTCTGTGTGGTGCCAGTAGCCTGCCAGGCTGCCACCCTCCTCTTCTCATGGGTTTTCACTTCAGCAGACAGGCTCCGTGTGCCTGCCAGCCCATTCCCCCAGGCCTCCTCCTCCCTGTTCTGGGACTGCTGTGGGCTGGGGGTCCAGGGAGTTTTCTTTCAGCAGCTTTTCATCACCATTTCTGAAGCCAGCTCTTTGCACAGAGCTTTGGGATTTAATGCATCGTAAAGAACTTTCAAAACTGTTTTCCACTTCTAAAACCGGTTCTATCTTTAGTTCACTCCTTTCTGAAACTGGCAGTGGTTGGGTTCTGGCAGGGCAAGTACAGCTGCTCCTACAGGCTCCTCTGCAGCCGATGGTGAACTCCGTGCTGTGCTGGAAATGCAACGAGCTCTCCCTTGCCATTGCTTGGTGCACCCCCAGACCAGCCCCAAGCTGCTCTGCAGCCCCTCCAGGTTGGCATTGTCTGTCCCCAGTGTCCCTCCATGTCCATATGCTTTCCCGGAGCACGGGTGGGCTGTGACCTGCATGGCAATGACAGAGGCACCGGTGGTGAGTGGCAGCTCTGAGTTCTGGGGTTTGTGAATTCAGAGGGTATCTCACAGTCTGTCACAGGCGCTGCTGCTCTCTGGGGCCCAGCAGTCCTGCGGCTTTCCCTCCTCCTTTGTGAGCAATTTATTTCCTTTACTGACAGACAACTATTGACTTCTCATTCTCCTGAAGATGAGATGTCTTGTCTCATCAGGTTTAAATTAGTTTTATCTTTAGCCTTTCCTATTAATAAGCTCTCATCACGGTGTCATTACTTGATATCTATTTTCTGATGTTTTTCATTAATGGCTCTATATCTTCCAGATATTTTTTCAAGTATTTTTTTCCCCAGCTGCTGAGTTATTTAACAGTCAGACACAGATCAGAGACGTGAAAATGGTCTGATGCTGGTCAAAGACAGCCTGGAATGGCCCAGCACCTCTTGGTGTGCAGGGCAGAGCGTTGGGACTGTGATGGGGCAGCAGTGGGGCTGCACTGGGGCAGTCAGGGATGGTCATGCATTCCCTCCCTGTCTCTCTGCATCCCTCTGATCCCAGCCTGAGCTCTGACATGCCTGGGGCTCCCAGGAGCACGAGTCAATAGAGTAATTAAAATGCCTCCCGTGAGGTGAAGGTGCTGCAATTCCTTTGGACAGCTGTATCTGTGGAAAACAGAGGACTACTTTCTGTGCTTCATGTGCCTGGCAGGGGCTCTTCCCCTTCAGCAGAACTTCCACTAGGAAATGTGAAAGGGAATTATTTCACATTATTTCGAGGAGGCCCCTGCCCAGGGTTCCTGTTCTTGCTGGATCTGAGCCACTTTCCCTGACAGCCAGTCTGGGGCAGCTGCCACTGCCACCAGTAACATGGAGCTGAAAGTACTGGCAGCCTGGGGACAGGCAGGGGAGCCAGGGGAGCACAGGGACAAGACAGGGCTTTCTTATTATGTGTTCAAAAGGTCAAAAGCAAAGTGTTGGTAACACTCAAATCTCAACTTCACTGCCCTACATTTACTTCTTGCATTAAGGGGGAGGAGAAAGGTGTCTAACTGCTGGAGAGCAAACCCAGGGGTGACAACAGCCTGATGCACAGTGGCATGTCTAACGGAGCTGTCAGGGTGTGCAGGGACACTGCCAGGGGTGTGTTTGCCACTTACAGAGCCAGGTCACCATGGGATCCCTCGCCCACCCCGGCTGTGGCTCCCAAATAGGAATTACAGAGCAGCTGCAGGATGGGCAATTTGCAGCAGTGCCTCCAGCAGAGGGTTTGAGGGTGATTAATATTCAGCACACTGCTGTGAAAATGAACAGCCAAAAAGGATTGTCCTCCTTCCCTTCCTGCATCCGTGAGGACAGTGAGGGGAACAGAAATGAAATTCGCTTTTCGTCAGGCTGATCATGGAGTTTTGACACTAGACAAGGTGCTCCCTTCTCTTTGGGCTGTTTAATATGTTCCTTTTAATATGTTCCTCCTTTATTTTTTTTTACTTTTTCTTTTTATTTTCTTTTTTTTTAAATGTCTTTCTGTAATTTAATTACAGGAAGTTTTAAACAGGAATAGTTAGGAGGCTTTGGTTGAAGCTATCAGAACCAAACAGGAGGCAATTCCAAAATCAGCTTCCCTTTTAAAACGAGAAACATTCTGACATTTCATTAAAGGAAAGATTCTTTCCACAATTTCTTGTCCAAACTGCATTTTGAAAATCCCTTATACTGTTGGTGGGAAAGCTTTCCATATCCCATGTTCAGCCGCCAGTACAGCAGAGTCTGGCAGGAGCAGTGGCAACACTGACAGTGGGATGTGGGATCCCTGGGATGCTCTGCACAGCAGACAGGTGTCATTGGGTGCAGAAGCCTGGGAGAGGCTCAGAGCAGCCTCCACAGGGGAACAGTAGGGTGAGAGGAACCTCAGGAAAAATCCCATCAGTGCCCTTGCAGGCAGAGCTGGCAAAGATCTGAGCTGTTTCAGAATCATCTGTCCTGCCACACTGGGACTGTGTGGTGCCAGAGCAGGGACATCCCCCATGGCACCGTTTTTATTAATATTGGTGGGCCAGACCAGTGCAGGTGCTGCTGCTGTCCCCACAGGGCTCACAGTGACCCGTGGCTGCCCACCCCTCCCTCTGTGGCAGCAGAGGTGGGATCCAGGCTGATGGCACTGTGCCGCCTGTAGAGGTTTGGGGTTTGGCATTTTGGCTCTAGGGTTACTGAGGGAATATTTACACCTCTTTTTGCAATCATTCACAGCAAGTTAGCCTAGCATGGGGCTTGGCATGTTTCTTCATCCTCCTCCTCCTGTTTCCTTAGGAACTAGAAACTGAAGGTGCCCAATGAGACGTTACAGATTCAATAGCTTGGTCCAAGGCACTGCCACCCATCCTGTCCTCCTCTGACAGAGCTCTGCCACTGTCATCAAAGGGCACTCGACATCTGCCCTTCATCTTTGTGCTCTGAGCACGCACAGATCATCAGCACCAAGATCCATTCCCAGAGCCCCCCAGTGTGTGGGTGTTACTCAGCCAGAGCGAGGTGCTCTGGGTGCAGCCTGGACGTGCCCAATGCCCACATCTCATTAACGTTGTTACCTCTGCCATTAATTGGCAGGGCAGGGTGGCATTGGCTCTCTCACGGGAGTAAAGGAGCAGCAGGAGAGGCTGGGCTGTGGTCCTATGGCACTGGTGACACATCAGCCACACCAGTACCTTGGGAAAAGAGCAGTGAGAACCTCCAAGTTTTTCAGGGGAACATTTAGGCACTCAGAAGATGTGAGCAGGAGCCCTGGCCCTGGCAGCGTAGTACCAGGAGGATGTGACTGCAAACTCCCAGCTAACAGCACCAGGACTCCCCTGTGCCTGTTGGATGGGGCTCTGGGGCCCTGGGCAGGACCAGAGGGACCCACACTGGGCAGAGACAGAGAAGGGTGTAGGTACTGCCCACCAGGAATGCCCAGCAGAGCCAAAGTGGACACTTGGAAATGGTTGGTGGCACATGGTGCTGTGCCAGTGGATCTGGAGGCTGCAGGGCTTGGGCATCTGTCCCTGGCCCCAGCATCTCTTAGCATGCAGCCATTCTGCTCCAGGGTTGTGGCACAGCCAGCCCTGGGATGAGGTTTGATGCCAATGCAGCCAGGAGTGAGCTCCTGTGCCCAAGCACTTGCTGGCTACTGCCACTGCCCTCCCCGGGGTCCTGGGGGTCCCAGCTCCGGTTTTGGGGGGGAACTGTCTCCATGGGGCCCCAGGGATGTGTTTGTTCATGTCAAACAGCTCCCAGCTCACTGGGAACAGGCGGGAGCAGGAATACACACTAAAAGGACCAGCAGCTCAGGGACAGGGGCAGAATAAATCTGCATAAATACAAATGAAGGGAATATTTATTTGCCACATTGACCACATTTCTGTAGCTACTTTAAGCTGTGAGAGTGGGGGTTTGGCAGCCTGGGCAGGATTTGGGCTCCACTCAGGCCTGGCTCTGGGGCTGCAGCCCCTGTGGTTCCACACCTTTCCAGCAGACTCACCTATTCAATATTCCTCACATGTGAGTTACTCCTGTAGCTGATGGGAGAGATAAATAACAAAACCCTTGCAAATGCAAAAATCCTTTGGCAGTTTGGAATGGAACCAAGTCACGTGCTGAATGCAGATGAAGAAAAATCATTTTTATTGTAAGGAGTAACAGAAGGGTGTGAATCTGCCTCAAATCCACCTCACCCACAATGCAGCACATCCAAATCTACTTGGAGATTACAAGGCAGGATAGCATTCACTCTGATCAGTTCAAAGCATCGCTGTTTGGGAACAAATAGGCTGAGTGTGAGCCTGGATTAGGCTGGGGGCTTTTTTGCCTCTTTTTAACAGTATGAAATCACTGGAAACAGCAAAATTCCCTTTTGAAATGGTAAGCCAATCAAGAAGCAGAAGGAGAGCAAAGACGAAGTGTTTACAGCTCAATGAATTCGTCCCTTTTCTCTCTTCTCTTCTTAGAAGGATTTGCACAGTTGGTGCAAACTCATGAAATCCCTGAGGGGACCAAAGCCCTGCCTAACTGTCTGCATCCAGCACCTGGAATGTCCCCTCTGTGCTGAGCCATTACCTGGCCTAAACCCCAGCCCAAGTGAAGCTGAGGTGGGTGTGAGGAAAAACCAGGGGATCAAGATCATCCCTTCATCAGTCAGTGACATAACAAGTGGAGTGTGGCCATGACAGCCAGGAGGGACACAGGCAAGACCTAGGGCACCTGTTCCACAGTCACCAACATGGCTGATCATTGACATAGCTAATTATCAGTATGGCTAATTATCGACATAGCTCACTGTTGGCACAGATTATCATTGGCACAGATAACTCTAGGCTGGACAGAGACACCAAAATCTGAGAAGGCTGAAACGTAGAGCAGAAGAAAGAGTCTTTTCTTGGTTGGGTTTCTCCATTTTCATGTCTATTCTCCACCTGCTGAGTCCTTTTCCTCCCTTCCCTCCTCCTCCTCCTTGAGAATCGCCTGCAGGGGGTCCTGGAGGGATACCAGAGTGGAGATTTTAGGCAGTCCTGTGCTACCCCTGTCACCTCCCACTGCCAGGTAGCAGGGTCAGGTACTGGCACTGGCACAGCAGAGCTCTGAGCCAAGTCCCAGCAAATCCTCCTTACCGCACGGTGCTGCCAGTCCCGCAGCTACGGATTGATCCCGGGATCGACACCTGCGGCTGGGGGAGAGGCGCCCGGGTCAGTGCACTCCCTCCTCCAGGTGCCCAAAGCCTGACAGTCCCCGGGCACTCCCCACCACGGGACTGGACTCAGCAGTGCCTGATGTACCAGTGACCTGAGAGCCTCCAGCTTTATGGGCAGAGATGATTTAGTGCCCTTAGGAATACGGCTCTGGGGAAGCTGGGAAGACTTCCAACTCTTCTTTCCCTTCCCTATATATTAACTTTCCATGCATATGAAGCTGAAAGCTCTTCCAATCACCTCTGCAAATATTAATTAATCCTCACAGCATCCTGAGGACCATTATTCACTCCTATTAAGCAAATATTATTAAATTCTTTTATAAGAGGTGAAGTGACTTTTCCAGGGCTGTGCAGGGCACAAGCAGGAGCACAGGCTTTCTCTTGCTACTGTATTCCAGACCTGCCACTGCACAGAGGAAAGCTGCTCACATTTGAGCTGGGGGCCATCTCTGAGGACCAGAGACCCCAGCCACCCCCAGCACTGATGTGCCCTGTGAGGTACAAGTGTTCTGTGGACTGCTCTGAGATGCTCAGCACCTTGCAGCTCTGGCTGCACCCCAGAGCCACGAGAACCCTCCCCACTCTTGGCCACTACCCAGGACTGTGTCCCCCATTGCAGCTGCCCTATTCTGTTTCACAGACACCAGTGGGATCCCCATGGCAGCACTGGGGCTGGACTTACTCTGAAGGAGCCAGTCGATGAAGCTGCTTGGGAATGGGGCATTCTGCAAAGAACCAGGAGGTGTTAGAGCATGCGAATGTGGAGGGTGAGCAGCAGTGTGGGGACATGGGATGGAAAACAGGATGGGGCATGGCTCTACCTGCAGATCCAGCTCCACATAGTGCCCAGATGTCACGGGCAGTTTGGAGAGGGCAGAGTAGATTTTTCCCAGAAGCCCAAAGGAGATGACACCTGGGGAGAGGGAGAGGCCATCAGGGCTGGGCAGAGCTGCCTGTGGGTCACTGAGCCTGCTGGAGCCCTGTGCCCACCCGCAGCATCTGGCAGAGGCTGGGAGAGCATTGTCCTGCCCAGCAAGGAGGAAAAACTCCTCGACCTTCCTATGGATATCAAAGTCCCTGGGGTTCAAAGGATTTTATGAAAGCTGAAGCCATGGAGCTCCCAGGTGCAGATCCCATCACAAGGGAAATGGTGGGGGTAAATGGGGAGGGACAATTCTGCTTTCAGTGAAGAAGCAATTGTGTGAGAGGTTTGACATGAGCAGAACTGGGGAAGGAAAATCCTTGGCTGTGTGGGGCTGCACCTGGGGGTCCTGGCATAGCCAACTCTTGAGAGCAGCTTGGGTCTAGCCCTGGTTAGAAAAAAACTTGTAAGAAGAGCAGGGCTGTGGTGTCTGGCAGTGGTAGTGAGCCAGGACTGTGCCCCACACAGCAGCTTTGCCAATGGAGAAAATCTGCTCCTGCTCCACGCAGAGACCCCTGTTTCCACAGCTCCAGCTCTCCTGAGGACACCTGCAGCCCGTGGAGGTGACCAGACACACAAACCCCGAGTGTCATTCTAATACTTAATATGGGAAAGAAAATTTGATGACTTACGGTTGAGGAATTGGAGATTGATGTTGATGATGCTGACCCAGACGTTCACTAATGGGCAGAGCTGCAATGGCAACAAGTGGCACAGTCTCAGTGAGAGCACTGTGGGTGCAGCAGTGTGTGCCTCAGCACCTCTTGAGTTTCACAGATTTAAATCAGGATGGGACGAACATCCTGATTTCATCGTAGAGCATAGTTCTTCCATGGAAAAAAATCTATACAATTTGTTCAGCCCCCTTGTCAAAATGGCACAGGTTCTACTGAACAAGGTAAAAAGATCCTCTAAAAGGCCACTTTGCTCTAAACGGGGCTGTTGCTTCTGCTCACCCCCACAGGGAGCAGATGAGTATAAATTACCCCACAACATCACATGATGAAATCGAAATTACTCCTAACAAATAAATTCTGACTGTAAGGAAGATCAAGCAATTTTGTGTAACTCACTTATGGGCTTGCAGGCATGTATCTGTGCGTGCACAAATATATATTGTGTATGTATGTGTACATATATATATATATATAATATATATTGTCCCTGCCAAGGGCAGGAGGATTGGAACTAACTAACCTTTGAGGTCCTTTCCAATCCAGACTGTTCTGTGATTCTGTGTGTGTGTAAATCTACCAGGCAGTTCTGGCAGGAGCACTGACTGCAGCTGAAATGCAGCTTCACAGCAAAGAATATTCAGGCACTCACCAGCGCAGGGACAAGGGTCTTAAGAGACTTGTTCAGCATGCTGCTCACCAGATTTGTGAGGAGGCTGGGGAGGGAAAAGACAGACAAAAATTACCAGGGAAGTTGTCAAAATCCACGACTTGACATCAAGAAAACCTGAGCCTCCTCTGTGCGGCTCAAAACTGAGCTCCCCTGTAGAGGAGCCCCCTCCTCTTCTCTGATAAGAGATGCAGCAAGCCCAGAGCTCCCCCAGGCTTCAGCAGGAATTACAGGTGCTCAGGATTTGTTATCTGAATCCCAAAATCTGCTTGTTATGGTGTCAATCTGTGCCCAGATTTGAGACCGAAGTTCTGCCCCACTGCCAACTTGCAGGAGCTCACCCCTTCTGCAGGTTGACGCTGAAGCCACCAAGGAGGTTGTTGCAATCCTTAAGCACCAACTTGAGGTCACCAGGAGAGTCCTGGGTTAGGGCGATGTGTGATGTGATGTTTGCTTCTACTGAGGATCCACTCAGAAACCGAAAAATCCTGGAAAAAAAGGAAGTGGCATGGAAGGTTATGGAGGGAGCCAAAGCAGCACAGGAGAGTGGTGCCTGTGGTGGAGCCACAAGCACAGTCTCAGCTGGGACACTGCTTCAGTTTTGGGACTTCTCTCAGGCTCCTTGTCCTGTAGCAGATCACAGACCCATAGAATTGTTCAGGTTGGAAAAGACCTCTAAGATCAAGGAGTCCAATTATCAAGCCAGCACCACCACCACGCTCACTAAACCGTGTCCTCAAGAGCCATATCCACATGTTTTTGGAAGACTTCCACAGATGCTGAGTGTCTGTGGAGTGAGGACAGCTGGAAATGGTTCCAGAGAGAGTCAGCAGCACAGCTTTCCTCACCAGCCTCTTGCTCAGTGTTTGGGGATGTTTGTGCAGCACTCAGGAGTGTCCCATCCTCCCCAGCACCCTCAGGTTCCCGTGGCCTCACTCTCCAATCTCACTCACCCTGGAAAGCGGAGCACCAGCTTCGAGTACAGGTTCAGCACAAGCTCAGTCCCCCGAAGGACCTTCCATGACACTCGGGCGTTCTCAAGGTTCAGCACCTTCAGCCTGGGGGTTGACACCAAGGCAAACCTACCTTGAGTAGGCAGGATCAGCAGGAGCAGATCCTACAGTCCCATCTCTTCCTGCTCATCGTTTGACCTGTGGCTATTCCTATGTAAAAGTGAAGGTGGGGAAGGACCAATTCCCGCTCTGCAAACAGCCAGTCTTAAAGCATGGTCAGGTTTCTCAAGGCTACGTCCTCCTGAGTCTCAGCCACCTCCATAGGTGGAGATTCCCCCACCTCCTTGCCTGTGGCAGTGTCACACCACTCCCATGAGTAAGACCTTTCCCATTTCTGGTTGGAATTTCCCCTGTTGCAGATTCTCATGTGAGCTGCAAGCCCAGGAATGGTGGTTTGTATGAGAGGGAGGGTCTGATCCCCTGGACGTTTTGGGTCACCCTGCAGTGAATCCCACCACGGGGCTTCTGACTCACCAGGCGAAGCGTGTCATCTTCTGGGAAGCTCCACCTCCCAGCAGTCCTCCTGCACCCAGAAGTCCTCCTGCTCCACCCAGAAGTCCTCCTGCTCCACCCAGAAGTCCTCCCGCTCCACCCAGAAGGCCATTGAGTCCAGGCAGACTTCCATTGCCTAGGAGACCTCCATTTCCAAGCAGCCCTGTGCCAAGCAGACCTGTCTCTCCGAGAAGGCTGTTATTGCCCAGGAGGCCATTGCTGAGGAGACCATTGCCGAGGAGATTATTGCCAAGTCCTTCCCCACCGAGGAGGCCTGTGCCAAGTCCTTCTCCACCGAGGAGACTTGTGCCAAGTCCTTCTCCACCAAGGAGGCCTGTGCCAGCTCCTTCCCCACCAAGAAGACCTGTTGCAAGGCCTTTCCCACCAAGGAGGGCTGTTCCAAGTCCTTCCCCACCAAGGACGCCTGTGCCAAGTCCTTCTCCAAGAAGGCCTGTGCCAAGGCCTTTCCCACCAAGGACGCCTGTGCCGAGCAGCCCGTTGCTGCCAGCCTGTCCTCCTGCAACAGCCAGAACTTTGTTACTCTCCTGTCCTTCACCACCCAGAAACCCTCCCCTCCCAACCTCACCCTGTGCCAAGCTTCCTCCCCTAGGAGGCCTGTGCCAAGGAGCCCAGCTCTGCTGGGTTCATTTCCTGCACCAAGGGGACTTCCACTTTCTGCTCCACTTGGACTTCCTTTGCCCAGGAGGCCAGTGCCAAGCAGCCCACCTTCACCAAGAGCACCTGTGCCAGGCAACCCACTCTTTCCACCAGTGAGGTCAGCCACAAGCAGGCCTGCACCAAGAGAGTCCCAGCTACTGGTTGGACTTCCACTCTTGGGAGGATTTCATTGTCAGGAAAGGTTGGTTTGGCCACGTTGGGGTGCTCTGCTGGTGAGGTCTCACAGGGACCCCTGAGCATCCTTGAACAAAGCTGGGTTCCCCATGGAGATGGGCCTGCCAGGAGGCAGCTCCCTAATGAGCAGAGGGACATGCCATGAGCCCAAAATGGCACAGGACTGTGCCATGACTCTCCCCTGGAAACACAGAAAATATCTGAACTCACCACCGCTGGGTTGTGCTGGGTTCAGCAGGTTGAGGAGGCCCTGGGAGGGGGGCAGGAGGCCCCCGAGAAAGACGAGACACCAGAAGGGTGGCATGTCCTGACACAGCACCTGTGGAAAGACCTACATCAGCCCAAGCACCAGTTTCACATGGGTTTTGACAGCCTGAGCACTGGTCCAGCTCTCCATCCTTCATGTGCACTGCCCTGGGGTGGTGGGGAGATTCCTCCTGGACACACAGCCTCCAGACATCATGCCTCCCATCCCAGGAGGTCAGCCCAGACCTGCAGCCCCCTCTTCCCACTTCTGGTTATTTGGGAGCAGCTGAAGCCCAGTGCCACACTGCTCCAGAGCCATCAATGTCTCCATGCCTGACTGGACTCCCCCACTGCAGAGCTGGGTACCTGACACGGCAGGCAAGTGAAAATGCCATTTTAAGAGAGGAAGAGGGATGGAGATGAGGTAGGAGGACCTTGTACTGAGAGAGATGGATGGCTTCCAACCACTCTGAAATGGCCCTGAAAGAGGAACACTCACAGGGGCACAGCCAAATAAAAAATGACGAGTGTCACAGCCGTGTCCTTCTCCCCGCTGTGAAGAGCACCCTGTGTTATTAAAGCCCAAAGCACGGCCAGAATCAGACTCACTTTCCCGTGGGCAGGTTGTTTGTTTTTCCCATCTTGTTCCACTCAAGCTGTGAAAAGAGTCTGTTTTCCCTGTGTTTGATCTGCCCCCAGCCAAAAGAAAGTACTTTCAAGGACCTTCTGATCCTGCCCAAGCTGGGCTTCTCAGGGTGACAACGCAGGCTGGGGAGTTTTTACGCACAGAAAGGTGTTTGTAAAGAAATGAGAAAATGGTCTCTCTACAGCACTGCCAGGGATCCCAGCTCTAGGAGCATTTTCATGGACAGGCACCTCAGCTTGTCTCTTCCGAGAAAAACAATGTACAGGGTGCAGATTGCAGAGGTTCAGCACTGAGAAATAACATTATTTAGGTCAGACCGAACAACTTCTTTATCTCTTCCAGATACTTAAAAAAAATCCCTCTATGACAGTTCTCGGCACAATTAAATTAGACTTTAATTCACTCGACTGTCTTTTACATTTTCCCTTTGATCAGCACGTAATGATGCACAGCTCCTGTAGCTGCGATTATTGAACAGGGGAGAAGGAGAGAGGCTCGAGCAGCTTCTATTGAAAATCATGTCAAATAAAATCAGTGGGATTTGTTGGAGGGGCTTTGAAAGACGTGTGCAGCATTGCAAAAGGGTGCCAAAATGGATGTCAGGGCTCTTAGAAGAGCTCTTAGAGAGAATACGTGACCATGCAGGCACCTATCTCTGCAGCTATTAACAATATCTACCAGGGCGCTGCTCCTCGGTCACACACATTTCAGTGAGCCGAGCATCTTGCACATGCAAAAGGCACGTCTGGCTTTGCAGATAAACACTTATTTTACACCAGCTGAGATGAGGTCTGGGGAGCTGAAAATTGCTCTGAATTCTGGTCACCAAGATCATGAAAAAACTCCCAGTCCTTTCTGCCAGCTTCGTCATTATCACAAACTTAACAACAACAGGAATAAACGTGGAATTTAACAAGCAAGAGCTCTGCTAGCTTTAAAAATTAATTTTCATAAATGATTAAATGCTGCTACAGAAATCAAAGGAAAGCATCATTAAAATTCCTGCTTTTCAAGCTGAGTTACACTGTGCTGTAGGTCGCCTGATGGAGCCAGCACGGTGGCCATGGTCCTTCAGTGCCACTTACCTGGACCCTTTGATGTCGAGGTGGAGCTGCCCATGGTCACGGCTGCTGGCAGCTGCTTTTATATACCCGAGCTGCAGGAATGAGGAAAACCAAGGAAAGGATGGAGCAGGAACAGTTCCCTTTTGCTGGCTGTGAAATGTGACCCCTGCAGCAGCCTGATCCTGAACACCACACGTTGCTGTGGCCAGCAGCATCCAGCCCGCCCAGCAGCTCACCCCTCACCCTGGGTGTGGTGCCCACCAGCTCTGGGGAGTGTCCCCGGGTTGGTTCAGGACAGCTCTGCACCATCATATGGAGCAGAATGAGTCCAAGGACAGTGAGAAGTGAGCAATTACCTCCCAATGAGTTAATTACATACAGAAACCTCACAAATTGCAAAACGAAAGAGAGTGTGGGTTTGTGGCACGCCGTCTGCTCTGAGAAAACTGCCTGTGCCCCAGAGGCAAGCTTGCTGTGCATCCAAGAAAGATCTCCACAGTTTAAAAGAGGCTTGAGAGACAACAGATAAAAGAAAACTGGGAAATAAATACAGGGGAAAGGAAAAGGAACATCAGAGGTGACAGAAAAATCTAATTCTAATGTTCCCGGTGTGTTTCAGGGTTGATCTGGGCTGGACCAGAGCAGGACAGTCTCACAAGCAGTGATGCTGCAGCTGTTCCAGCTATTCCCTCTCACCCCAGGATCAACGGGTTGCTTTAGAGCCTTAAATTAGCAGAAATTTCATGTGGTTCATGCAGAGTTCATGGGCATTGCTGGGTGATTTCCCCCCCAGGTCCCTGAGTGCTCCCAGGACAAAGCCCCAGCAAAGCCCAGGGCTGGTGAGGGTGTGATGGGTGCTCAACATGGACAAGATACCCCACAGCTTTGGGCCCAGGCCCTGAAGAGTCCGACGTGTTTGGGTCGGACACAACATTTGCTGGCAGAGCTCTGCACCCCCTGAGCTGGGGGTGGACAAAGGGGACTGCAGCCCTCTCACCTGAGGTCTGTCCTGAGCCCAGGGATTTCACCAGAGCTGGCCAATCCCCCAGGCTTGAGCACCTGCTGTGGCTGCAGAGAGGGCTGGACTTTACTGAACCTGAGCACAAGAGTGCAAAGTACACCCACACCCTTCCGAGCGCCCACAAAAGAGTCCAAAACACAATGTTCCTTGAAAAAAACACATGTCTTCCTTCTGCTCAAGAGTGCAGGCAGGATGCAACATTTACAGGGATAACACCAAGCTGCTGCTGTGCTGTGTTGGGTATAGAGAGACACTCGGTGGGATCCTTGGGCAGGTGAAGTCAATTGTCAGCAGCCTGGGGAAGGGAAACACAAACCAGCCCAACACAGTGCCACACGTTAGGAGGTTCACTGCTGAGCTTCTCCCCAGGTCTCAGTCCCAAACTCCATCCCCTTTGTGTGTGCAGCCCCTGTCTCCTCAAAGTGTCCTGTGGTCAAACAAAGAGGTCAGGGCTGGGTTGGTTCCTCCAGCCTCTGGCCAGGCTGCAGCCCGGCCATGCCATGTTGGGTGCAGGTCCCATCTGTGGGGAAACTGCCCTGTGGGGAGGGGAAACCACGGAAGGAATTTCTGCGTGGGTTGTTCCTTCATACAGATGTTGTTCAGAAGGCAGAGGGACATCACCTGGGTGGATCACCGTCACCTCTACTGCAGCTGTGAGCTGGATCACACCTGTATTTTTCTTTAAGGTCACCACCGGTGCTTTGGGGACTGCAGTTTCTAATTCAGCAATTCATGTGGCTCAGGGTATGCCTTGAAAATCTGCCAACACTCAAAAATGTAGCAGTTGCACAGTGCTGCTCTCCAGGACAGGTCTGATCCTGAATTCCTGCTACCCAGCACAGCTGTACTCAGCTGAAGATGTTCATCAAGAGACCCAGTGGGAGTAGCTGCTGTCATCTGTGGGTGGCAGGGGTGCCATGGGGGCCCGTGGGGGTTTGGGGGCAGTCTCTGGCTTTCCCAGTAGATAGTCCACCAGGCCTCCAGCCACATGCCCAGTGACAGTCTGGACTCACAGGGGAAGGAAACACAAGTCAAAATGTTTGCAATGTTTGCCTTTACGGTCAACTTCATGTTCTGTCGCTGTGAAATGGCTGCACGCACGGCCTCGCCAAGTCAGGGCCCGTGACACTTCCTTCTCCAAAAGTTTGTAAAGTTTGTGAAACCTAAACCCTGCTGTGCTCTCCCATGACAGAGGTGAGAGCAAGGCATGAAGCCAGGACCTCTGCCAGCTTCCACGGCCCCCTGGCCAGCTGTAGAGGAGGCTGAAGGAGACCTTGATGAACCTAAGGGAAACCTCCCAAGCCCTGTGCACAGATGGAAGGAGAAGATGCAGAACTCACATTCAAGTCCACCTCGAGGACTGGCCGTTTACCAGGGGAAGGCTGGACATGGAGTACTGGATGCTACCCAGCAAATCCAGGGGCGCCAGTGCTGGGGGAGAGAGGAAAGGGGTCAACAATTCCTTGTTGGACTCTGCTGCAAATCCCCTTCCCCTACCTGAAATTCCTTTTCATCTAGAAGAGCCTGGCTTTCAAGTGGGCTCTGGGCAGGGGCTCCTGGGGACCCCTGCTCCTGGCAGATCTGGGGCCAGGGTGGAGCAGAGGAGGGAAAGGTGTCCCAGTCCTCACTCAGCTCGAGTGGGTGACACAAGGCAGGACAAGGAGTGGGACCCATCTTGTGCTCACAGTTCAGGAGTCCCAGCTGATCACTGACAAGTCCCAGGGCAATACTGAACCCTGGGCAGAGCTGCAAGAGTAGGGGAACCCACATTCAGAGCCAGAGGACACACAGCCCTGCTTGGCTCTGCCAGGCTTTCCCTGGGCGTGGGAGCACTGGGCACGTGGAATGGTGGCCCTGCTGGTGACTCCAGCTCTGGGTCTGGCCTGGCCACCTTCCTCAGAGAACTGGGGAGACCCAGGAGCTCATGGGGGATGACTGGAAAGACCCTGGGGTCTTTCAGGAGGAGGAGAGATTCCATGAGTTCATAGCACAGTCCAGGACATAATTAGAAACTCTCAGAATTTGGGCAGACCTCACATTGGGAAGGAAGGAAAAGCTTCTCCCAAGCTGATGGAAACATGGAAAGTATCTCCCACTAATCCCAAGGTACTGGGTGGATGCAGCAGCCCTGGGAGAATGGCTCTGCCCCTGCTCCAGGCACCAGTGATGCCACAGGGAGCTGCACCACATCTTTTCAGACTCATTGCTCCTTCCCGGAATGTTTTATTTTTCCGACTTACCAGATTAGGAAGAAGTCTGTTCAGGACACTTGCCAATAAATTATCCACAATTGGGAGCAGGCTGTGGAAAAATAAAGGAGCACCATGAAAACAACCTGCTGCAAAGTAAATGGGTCTTGTTAAACAATTCCCTGTGAATAGCATGGAGCACAGACCTCCCGGAGCAAGGCAATTGCAGCAGCAGAGTGAATCGTTTCTGCTTGGATTTTGCATGAGATAACTGTAATTTGCATCCCAAAATAGCCGATGGGAAATTTATTGCTGCCTTTTATCTGCTGGTGTATAGTCTCCTTAAATGAGCAGAGAAAATCTCAGGCTGAGTGGTTCCTACACTATGTGCTCACGTCTCAGAAGACCCCCACTCCATTAAAATAACCTCTGAACGTGGCACATGGGACAGAACTGTGCCCTGAGATCTCTGGGACAGCACATCACTCACTGTGGCTGTGTGAGGGGTGAGCACACATGGCTGGTGAGTGGCTGTCACCTGCAGGGATGGTGGGAGGGAAGGGTGTAACAGGGAAATGCCCTTATACCTTTGCCATTCACAGGGTGTGGGTTGGGGTTGGCAGAACTTGGTGCCGAGGTGGGTCATGCCAGCAGGGGAGGACACCTCCATCTCTCGCCCTCTCAGGAGTCTGATTTTGATGCCACCAAACAGCCCCAGCACCAGCCCCAGCCCAGCTCAACTCTTGTCATTGAGGGCACTCGATGTAGGGGTTGAGGTAAGCTCCCATGCCAGGCAGAAGCTGCGGGGACGCCCTGGGGACCGCCAGCCTCCAGGGACAGCAAGAGGGACACTGCGAGTGACATCTCTGAGCCCAGCTGGGCTTCACCGCCCGCACACAGCTGTGCTCAGGGGGTGGGTCAGTCAGACCAGAAATAGCGAAAGACACCGAATTTTCTCATTTGTTTTCCTGTTTAAGTTACTTTCCCGTTTTATCAGAGGCTTGGTCCTTTTGCCTTGTTTTTTTCTTCTGCTTCTGTCCGGGCTTCCCAGCGGAGCCAGGAGGAGAGCGGAGTGTACCCGGGAGCGGCGGCTCGGCAGCCGCGGCCAGCGCAGTTCGTGCACCCTCTACGGGCACAGCTCCCGGCACTGCCGCCTCCTCTGCCCTTCCCTGGCCGGCTCAGGAGCCTCTTCTGCCCTGCAAACCTGCGCGAATTCCAGGCAGCCGCCACATCCCACACAGAGCTTTCTCCTTTCAAGAGCCTGGCCGGTTGATACATAAGCAAAACTACTCTAGATTCGGTTTGGAGGGAGAGGTTTGCTCACAAGCATCGTGCTCTTCCCCTTCCATATGCAATTCCTCTCCCTTTCCTGGCTGATCATGGGTGCTGGTACGAGGGTGTCAATCCCAAAGGACCCCCATTGGTTCTGGTCTTCCAGAGTGGCACTGGTGACCCACCATCACTCAAAACTCCTTTACTTCTTTACAACCCAACCTGAGCCCACCTCACCCTGAGGTGAGTTGTAAAAATTAACGCTGAAATTATATCAGTGATTCACACTGGTCTTTCTTATTAAAATGGCCCATTTTTACCTTATAATGATAAAAATAACCAGAACCTCAAAAGGATATCGCTACACAAAACCTCCTTAAACTTCCATGTTAAATGGATGGCTCTTCAGAAAAGGGTTTGCATTTTGCTGTAACAACCTCTTTTCTGGTTTTTCAGACTAGTCACTAAATATGAAGTCGAATTACTCACCCTCTTTCCTACTATTGTTGGATTTATTCCCATGTTTTTTCTTGGCTCACCGGAGTATATCATAGGGTTTGGGGGTGAAACAGAGGCTCTGTTCCCCTAGGCTCACATTACCTTGTACCACTCTGAACTTTTTTCCTTTACCTGACCTTTTCCTGAATTTCAAGCCTGGCTTTGCTCAGCTCCCCCTAAGGTGAGACCTTACGCTGGTCTTCAGGCACCTCTGCTTTAACAGCAGATTCTTCTATAGTGATGGCGATGCAGGAAAGTGGAAAGGTGCTTAAATTTTCAAAGCTGGCTAGTGGATTGAGGGTGTAAAGCACTATTTGTGAGTTTCATATATTCTACTATAAATAAGGACTTGTAAACCAGGGAAAAGCATTGACCCTGAAGTTACTGGACAGCACTGTTACCCCAATGCCCAGAGCAAAAGGGAAGGAAAAGATGTCTGAGAGTGCATGGCTGCAGCACGTGAGACTGCACTGACCTGAAAGAGCCGTGCTGGGAAATCAGCTCCTTCCACAGAAATCCCTTCTGACGCTTGCACACAGCCTGGTACACACGGGTTTCCCTATCAGGAGGACTTTTTTAAGTTTCCAGCAAGTGGATGGGGAGGCTTTGGAATAGTGCCAGCAGATTTTTGTCTCCTTTAGTGCTTGAGGAACCTCGAGAAGTGCTTCCTGAGGCTTGTCCCACCCATCCTGCAGCTGCCAGCTCCTTCCCAGCAGATGGTGTTTCCTCCAAAAAAACCCTGTGCTGGGACACCTCCACAGCCACTCCTGGCCATAAGGGCACTTTTGTTCTGGTGCCCTCAACACTTAATACCTCTGTGAGATCAAATGTGCTTTTTTTGACAACCTGGTGCGTCTTACACAACACAAAGGGATAACCCACACCTAAATAAATCTCTGTGGAGTGTGTGCTCACGTTGCCTGTGCCTGGCTCTGGACAGAGCCTTGCACAACCAGCACCAGCAGGCTCCACGTGGGACCTGCTGCCAGCAGGAGCTGCTCCAAAGGGCTCCAAAGGAGAGGGAGATACCAGCAAGAGCTGTGCCAGCACTGCATTGCAAGCTCCCCTCTGCCCCCCACCAGTCAGGCAGGCTGCAGCAGGACACCCACGTGCACCCAACCCAGGTGCCACAGGCTGAGTTTCAGAAATACTCCCTTAAGGTCCCAGTTTGTGCTCTGCAGGCACAGCCTCCCCACCCATCCGTGTGCCGTGTGGCACAGGGGCATGGAGCTGGCAAACACGTCTGAAGTGCCAGAAACACAAATAAATACCCAGAGAGGAAAATACTGTGACATGAGAGATTTTATTGAAAGAGCAATACAAGAGCAACCTTTGTGCCTCAGAGCTTTGCTTCTTGGCTCTGGGTGTTAAAAGTGGCCACAGGAGCCCCCAAACATCCACCAGCCAAGCAGGTTTCCCACCCTGATGCTGGCCAGGGGCTGCTGCCTGTCCTGCTCAAGCCACAGCCACAGCACAGAGCAGCATTTGAGAGAAAGGAAGAGGAAGAGCGTGGAGCAGAGCAGGGCTTGGGGTGCATGTGCTGCCTCAGAAAGGGAGCAGCAGCGAGACTCCTCCCGAGCAGGATCTTCCTAGAGCGGTCTGGCCGGAAAACTCGTCCACCTGGAAGAAGCAGAACAAAAGCTACTCAGTTTTCTCATTCAGACTTTCACCAGCTTTTTTTCGTATCCCAGGTGAGGTTTTCCTGTGGGCCCACACCAGCAGAGGGAAACTGGGAGCAGCCCATGGGAAATGAGGTTGGCCAGAGTGGTGCGGGGCTGTGGGATCTGCGTGTCCCAGCCCTGGGTGGGCACATTCCCACTCCCCAGAACACAGCACAGTGGGAAAACTCGATCCTTACATCAGTGATGTCCACTTCAACATTCCTGAGGTTGGTGTTGAGGACGTTGGGCAGTGGGACCGACACACTGAAGGCATCTGCAAAAACAGGTGTAAGAATCTCATCACAGGGATGAAACCCGGAATGAAGGCAGCAAGGAGAGGGGGAGAGAGGGGGAGAGCCCCAAATCCAGCTGAATCTGAGATGGGAGGGGACCCTGACCCCCAATACCTTTAACAGAGGGTACATATACAGCTGTGAGGACCTCCTTGAGCCATTCTGCGAGCGAGGAGGCCTGCAGGGAAGAGGAGGTGTCAGTAGCAGAAGAGAGCAATGGTTGTTGGGCCCTGTCAGGGTTATCAGTTGAATTCTACTCAGTTTGCTATGAAATACAAGAACTAGAAAGCTTCCTCCAGTGAAACACTCCCAGGACTGAGGGTGGATATGCTCTTTGGGTAATTTCTTTTTAATTATTCCTCCCCCATTCCCAGCACCCCCATTGTGGTGCCAGCAAGTGAGGAGATCTACCCAAGTGTCACTGCTGTAGGGCACGGGGGATCTGCAGGGCAGAGGGCAATTGCCCTCTGCCAAGAGAAGTAAAAGGGTGAAAACTGAAGTGGAATTAGCTTTTGGTTTTCCTCCCCTACACAGAGCCTCTGGCCATTGCATCACTCACTGCAGCACCTCGATCCAGTGCATGCACTTACGGTGGGAGCATCAAGACTCGGGGGGAAACGTGTCAGGTTGATGCTACAAAAGATTAAAAAAAGGAAGAGTTAGGGTTAGCCTCCTCCAGGCCCTTTCTTGGTCTGGAAGTTTTCTCACCCTCATAAAGATATAGGATTTTAAAATTAGAACAACTGTTTTACAACTCTCTCATCACGTCAGCCGTGCAGTTGTTCTGAGGTTGGAGCTGGGAGGAGGCAGGAAGGCTCCAACATCCTTGACATCTTTACCATGTCTACATCACTGTCCCCCACCAGCCCCATCTGTCCCCAGGCAGAGCTCCCCCACCCGCAGAGCTGGGCTCTACCTGTCAAGAGCCAGGGAGGTCTGCAGTTTGCCATCAGAGACTGATGGGCTGATGCTCAGAACGATGTCCTGGAAATGGAACAATGAAAGAAATGAGGTTATTCCCCTGCACAGCTCCCAAGACTGAAAAGTGTATTTGTAAATTACCCATTCTGAGAAAAAACACTTGTCTGTGCCGAGAAGACACATTTTTGTGACAGATGGCATCATGTATCTCTCTCCCCAGGGTTCACCTTCCTGTCTTTATTTTGTGTTATTCCTGAAACATTTCACTTACGCTTTATGCCTGGTTATGAGCTTGTTTAAAGGACTGGGCATCACTGTTTTGATGATGCAGTAAATAGAAAAGTACAAATGCTGCAGGGCATTTGTAGGGTAGGACAAGCCAAGGAGATGCCAGCAGTCACCCAGCCACAGCCGTCACCCTGGGATGGCATCCCATCCCCTGGGAGCTCACTCACCATATCGAGGGAGAAGAGGAGCCCCTGGGGAGTCTGCAGGGCAGGACTGATGAAGTCGATAGTGGCTTTGAGGGTGACAGTGGCTCTTCCATCCCTCACAGTCACTACTGGCTCGTTGCTTACTCGGACACGCAGCTCCAGTGGCAGAGAGCCGGGGAGGACCCGGGTGAGCTGCAGGGGCAGAGGAGGTCAGGGCAAGGGTGGGGTGAGTGATGGGGTTGGAATCAATGCACATGGAGAAGGTGACTGACCTGGGGGATGAACGGGAAAAGGGCAGACGTGGTCAACGAGCTGCTCTGGGCAACCTGTGGGAACAGCATGGATGACATCTCTGCCTGGGAGGGGCTGTGCAAAGCCTGTGCTGGGCTCAGCTGGACCCCACAAACACAAGCAGGCAAACGTGGGTCACCCAAGGACACTGACCTGGCCTTGCAGAGGGGATCTGCTACCCATCAGGCTGGTGATGTTGAGGCTGAGGGCTCCCTGCCCCTGGACCTGCTCCAGCAGAGCACTGAGGGTGTCCTGGGAGAGGCTGAGCCGTGGTGGGCGGCCGGTGGCCAACTGCAGGCTGGCAGTGAGTGGCAGTCCCTGCGTGGGGGTCATCGTGCCAGGCCTGGCATTCCCAGAGAGGAGCTGCAGGGAACAGAGCAGGGAGGGTCATTGGTGGGGCTGGGAGGATTGCACTGGGCACCCTGCCTGCCTGTGGGCCTCGTGGAGAGGCTCACACGAGGTTTGTCAGCCCTTAAATGATGGCAGGGCTGCTCCAGGCTGCTCTGGCACAGGCAAAGGCTGCATCTGCTGTATCCCCCCCACTGAAACACTGCCACATATTCTGATTGGAAAGACACATTGGTGATATTTTATGCATGATTCTGGTCCCTGTCAATTACCAAACTTTGACAAACCACTTATAAACAGAACATGGCTGCGAGCAGTGACTGCTGCTCCTGTATGAAATTAAACTTTTCTGATTAAAAACTATGAGACTGCTACGATTATGCTCAATTAAGTAGCATTGAGACACTCTTGCTTGTGCCACCATCAAAGATTAACAGGCAAAAAATAAAGTAGAGACCCAGCAGGGACAATTGCAGAGATGTGGCTGGAGCAAACTCATCAGAACCTTCCTGTGAGCACGTGCCTGAAGGCAGCTGAAATCTGAGTAGCCTTTGACAAATGAGTGCCCCAAAGTCAGAGGTTTTGGGACCAGGGAACAGAGTGATACTCACATTCAGATCCATCTGGATGGCGTCAGCACTGAGGATGGAGAAGGAGGGCAGGTCGCCCAGAGCCCCTAGTGGAAGCACCTCTGTGAACACAGGGAAGAAAACTCTTCAGCTGCAATGGCAGGAGATGCTCCCAAATCCCATGGTCCCAAGATTTACTGGAACCAGCAGCAGCTCCTGCTCACAGCATTCCCAGCTAGAAAAGCCACTGGAAAGCAATATTTTGCAGCAAAAATGTTGTTTCTAAAAGCAACCATTCCTGTGGTGGGTTTCTGCTGGAAGAGCTGGGTGCTGCTGCTAGGGCAGGGAAACTGAATGTTGGGTTTGAGCTGGGAGTTGTGGCTTTAGAAAATTGCTAAAATGTTTGTATTTACCTAATGTAGAAAGCCAAGCAATGCTGAGGGCAGGATATCACAGGGAGGAGGGGAACAGGAAGCGTCAACACTTACGGTTCCTGGAGCCGAGCAGGGAGCTCAACACCTTGAGCTTGGCATTGATGATGTTGCAGCCCTGGGGAGGCAGAGGAGAGTGAGAGGGTCCTGGGACCCGCTGCACCAGTGGGTGACATGGCACCAACACAGCCAGTGACAGTGGGCTCTGCTGGCAGTGCTGGGGGGCACATCCCATCTCACAGGACTCAGCGTCACATGGGTGAGAGGCCCCTCTGAGCCAGCGTGGGTGTCACCTGGGTTAGTGGCTGCTAAAGCAGCACCTGGCTCAGAAATCTGTTTGCCAGCAGTGCCTGGCACAGATGATGGTGCTGGTGCCTTTCAGCAGGAGGACAGGCTGACCGCCCTGCTGAGCTCACAGCTGTGCAAATATCCACATCCATGGGGCAGCCTGGCCGCCTGCCTGCCCACACGGCACTGTGCTGGTGGGTTGCATGAAGGTGGCTCTGCAGACTCACCAGATCCTGCAGAGCACCTCTAAGGAGGCGTTTCAAAGGCTCATCCAGAAGTGGCACCCTGGGTCTGGTAACAGGAAAATAGGAAATAGCAAGTGACAAAGATTAATGCTGGAAACTAAGAGGGCTTCACACAAGAGAAACATGAGGCCCTTACTCAGTGCCAAAATACTACCATTCCCAAGCCCTCTAAATCCTGCCCAGTGCAAGGTTCCCCACACCCAGAAATGTTCTTTTCTTAGCCCAAATTTCAGAAAAAGATCAGCAGTTCCCCTCTGAGATTGACAGCTGGACCACCTTTGAGGCACCAGGCAGACACCTGCTCCCATCAGTGACCAACAGCACCAAGGTGTCCCACTGCCACAAAAGCCACGGGCTGGCCATGGGCCACCTGCTCACATGGATGTTGCCTCACCCCTGATTCATACCTCACATAGATGTTGATGTCAACAGTCTTGCAGTTCAGAGCGTTCTGGTGAGCTGTCCACGTGTCCTGGACCAGCATGGTCACATCTACGTCCACCTGCTCACAGAGTGGCTGGCCCGGCACGCTGCCCAGGGGGAGCACAGCAGGCAGCTCAGGACACTTGCTGACCATCTTCTTTCCAAAGAGATGGTGACCCCCTGCCCCGAGCTGTGCTCCTGATGGGCATGCCATACCTGCTCTCCACCAGCAGCTGCGTGCTGAAGTCCACCTGGTGCCCAAAGCCTGGCAGGGAGCGCAGGCTGATTTTGGGGAGGGTGTTGTTCACAATTCTCAGTCTGGATGGTTGAAACAAGGAAAACGCAGTGAACGGCACGTTTGCACAGCCCTGTCCCCTCAGCCCCCAGCAATGCAGCTGTGCTCTTGGGGTCCTCTTCCCCCTGGGTCATCAGGGACCCCCACCAGCCAGGAGCAGCTTGTGGCACATACAAGGCGCCCTGGGATGCCAGGAACAGGCAGAAACTCCCAGAAGATGAACCCCGTTTATGAACACAGCCCGGGAGGGGAGGGAGGGGGCCCCGTGTGTGCAGGCTTTGGAACAGGACCTCCTTTCCCCAGCATGCCTCAGACACACCAGGCTGCTCAGGGACACCATCTCCCACTGTCACTTACTCCACGAGTTCTTCACCATTTTGACCAAGGAGGCTGCCAACGAGACCATTTCTGCCAAGGAGACCGTTTTTGCCGATGAGAAGCTCCAGGACGGTGTCAAGGAGAGTGTCAACAAGGCCGTCTTTGCCAAGGAGACCATCAATGACACCACCTTTGCCAAGGAGACCCCCTAGGATACCATCTGGACCAAGGAGACCCTGTTCACCAAGGACACCACCAAGGAGACCCTGTTCACCAAGGAGACCCTGTTCACCAAGGACACCACCAAGGAGACCCTGTTCACCAAGGACACCACCAAGGAGACCCTGTTGACCAAGGAGACCCTGTTCACCAAGGACACCACCTAGGAGACCTCCAACAGCACCATCTTCTCTAAGGAGGCCACCAAGGACACCACTAAGAGCTCCATCTTTGTTAAGGAGCTTTCCAGCAACTCCATTTTTGCCAAGGAGACCGGCAACAGGACCTTTTTTGCCAAGGAGACCGCCGAGCAGATTGCCACCAAGGAGACCACTTTGAGCTTTCTGGGGAACACCTTTGGCTGGTGAATCTCTAAAACCTGAAGAGCAGGATGAGAGGTCACTGTGAGCTATGTGGGCTCAGCACACAAGGTGTGCCAACCTGGCTTTTCCTTCCCCTTCCCTGTCCCTTTTCATACAAAAGAGGTGGTGGCACCAGCCACTGTAAAGTATCTGAAGTGCCCTTTCCAAAGTGCTTTATAAATGCAAATTACCAGCACTGCTGGGCAGATCTGGACCAGCTTCTGATTTTTCTGAGCATGGTCCAGAGACAAAAAGTGAGGAACTGGCCTCAAAAGAAGGATAAATCCTGTGTTTTGCATACACTTACCATTCATATCTTCTCTGGCAGCCAAAAACGGGATTCCAACTCCTTGTGAAGGAATCAGCAGGCTGTTGAGGAGGACAACAGTCCACAACACCGACATCTTCGGTCCTGATAACTGTGGGAAGTGATTGCCATGAGTGCAGTGCTGGGAGAGCGAGCACCGGCCCATGGAGGGAGGAAAGAGGAGGGAGGGACGAGAAAGGAGGGAGGAAGGAGAAAGAAGGAATGCCTGTCAAGGAAGACAGAATTGGGGAGGAGGCTGCTGGCACCTCTCCTGCCTCCTCATCACACTGGTGATGAGGGACAATAACCCTCCTGGTGGCACTTTCCTGCAGGAGGAACCAGAATGTCAGCACCAGTTACTCCAAAGACCCGTGGCCAGAGCAGCCAAGGGGAAAGCAAAGGGTTATTGGGATGTTCCTGCTGTGATCCCCCCAGTGCTGGTGAGCAATGGCATGGCTGAGCTGTGTGATCTGGGATGCATCCATTCTGGATGGGAATTTCTCCAATAAACAAATCCTGCATGCCACAGAATGGGAAAACAAGACATTTCTGACAACATGATTGTCTCTAGAAGAAAAACAACAACATCTACAGAGTACAAATGCACCAACATGTCTAGCAAGGAGAGAACCTCCAGGCTGAATGTCATGATTTCTTCACAAACATCAGATTCTGAGGCTTCCCTCTGCATGCAAACACCTGATAGAATTGTAAGGAAGAGAAAAAGAGAAAGTAAACTTTAACATTTCAGTGTCATTGAAATATTTCTGTGGGACCTACAACTTGAAGTAGTTTCTTCTTCTTTTTTAAAGAACCAAAATGGACTTCATTGCTCCAAATCTATTTAAATGTAAATAACTCATCAAAAAGGGATCAAAACAAGTGTGAGAGGTCTAATTCACCTTAGCTAGAAATCTATGGCAGATAATCGAGTTATACCAAAGATAATTTAAGTGATAATTGTTTATGAAAACCCTGAAATACCCTTTCTTCTGCAAGGACTGCAAATCCAATGAGCACGCACATCTCTTCTGGAGAAACCTGTACTGAAAGGCACTATTTACTTCTCAGAGCATAATTCAGGCAGGCATCAGGCAAGAATAACAATTTTTGTTAAAAGGCCAACACTCCCAAAGGAACACTGAGGGTTTGCAGAGGCAGAAGCAAGGAGCGTGCTTTTTGAGGAATAAGTTTGCTCTTACCTGACCAAGCCCTCTCTCCAGCCAAGGTCCCTGTCTTATGAAGATCACCGGGATCCAGGATCCTCATATATAGAGCTTCTCAGCAGGAAGAAGGCAGGCGATGTCATTTGGGACATCCAAAATAATTGGTGGGGAGCAAAACAAACAAGGTCTTGTTTCTGGTGACTTCCACTGCAAATATTTCCTTGGAGATATTAGGAGTTAGGTAAATCATTGAGCAACGACCTGTAGGCGCAGACTCAGCCAGCTCTTGATGCCTGGTTTGGTGCATCATCTTTTCAGCTTGTCAAGATGTGGACGTGGCTGAGATGTCATGCCCTGATAAAATACCTTTCTTTCTTGTTTTTTTTTTCCTAAATAAAATTGATGTTCTGACTAAAAAAATGTGTCAAAACATTGGCCACCCCTGGCTGCTCATACTTCTGCAGTTCTCAGGGCTGCAGTACTGAGCAGCAAGGCCTTGCGTGGGGATGTGCCACATGTTATGATAAATGAAGGACCAGGCAGCACCTTTTCCAGTGTAAAGTCAGACTGTGGAGATAGCAATAGAGCAGGTATTCCCTGTCCAGGCCACCAGGACATGCCCAGCATTCCCATCCAACTTGCCTACAGCCTGATCAGATGTCACGGCCTAAGAGTTACCCTGAGCTGACAGACACTTTGGAGAGAAACCACCTAACTGAGAAATGCTGCCCTTATCTAACCGGCATGGAATTACTTCCAGGTCCATCAGCTCTGCTCAGAGTCCTCCAGAATGCTGGAGGTAGGATGTGCTTTAACAGGAAGACACTGTCGAGAGGCGGATGCCATCGACCTGGAAGCTCCCAGGCCAGAGCTTGTTGGTTTGGGGTCTTTTTGAAATTCTGGAAGGATTGTTGGTCCCACTGGGGGATGACACCTTCCTGTCATACCACCCCATGCAACAGATGTGCTGCAGCTGCCCAAGGTCTTCTGCCTCCTCCGTGCAGCTCTCTCCAGCCCCCTGTCCTGATTGCTGCCAGGAGACACAGAGACACCGCAGCAGCCCTCTGGGACAAGGAAAAGGAACCTTCCTCCATGGGCCCCCGACCAAACGTGGTCCCCATGCATGGAGCACATCCCGACAAGCACAGCAAAAGCTGTCTGTGCTGAAGGGAGAATGCACCAGCTGAGGGGACTGGGGTGAACTCTTCACTCCCTGATGTCATCGACAACAGGAGTGGATGGCAATGGCTGCTCCGCAGCTCTGCAGAAAAATAATCCAGAAAAATTGCTTGCTCGGTGTTAATACTTTCTGTAAACTTGGAAATAAATATTTCCAGCAGATTAGCCAGCTTTGGACACACATTATTTCCAGCTTTGAAAAAATGCCTTAGTTAAAGGCCAAGGAAGGGGTGGTAAAGATGTCAAAGCACTGAAGGAATTGTCACTCTCCCTGCAACCTGATCAGCCAGGACTTCTGGAGCACAAAGCCCGGCTGTCATGGTGAGATCATGACCTTTGATAAGATGGATGAGGGTGTTAACGAGATGGTATTAAGTTATCATCCATCCTGAATCGCCTCATACTCCGGAAGCCACTGTCCAAAACCTGAATGACCATGAAGACAGCCCCGATACTGGTCAGTGCACAGGGAAGGGGCAGGGTGGCAGCTCTGGGAATAGCTCCTGTGCAGTGACCTTTCAGGCATGACAGTAACTTGGCCTCTTCCCAGTGGCTGCTGAATGCAGAGGTCTCTGACCACTGGATATTTTGGAAAAACTGAGGCAGATTCCCGTAAAGAGAATGACATGGTGATGTCCAGGTCTCGCTAAAGTGACTTTCAAAGCCCCAAGGACACAAAGCCAAATTGCTGAGTGAGGACAGAAATATGGAGTAAACCAGAACGGATTTGGTCAAAGGGAGAAGAATAGGACTGGTGTGAACAGACATGTTTGCCTCAGTTCTCTGTGCTTGAATCACCTGAAATGAAGCTGTCAGGCAAACAGTAAGGGGCACGTGTTCCCAAGAAGAGTCTGAGACCTTGATGTTAGCAGGCTCCAGTCAGAGCAGGTGGGGGGAAATGTCCTAGCTATGGTTGGAAAATGAGGTGGATCTGCTCTGCTCTCCCATCATTCAGACATGGCCTGTCTGCCTGAAGAAACCGAGGTTTGCCCTGCCATTCCTCTGGGATCACTGTGAGACTGGAACCTCCCTGCTGCTGAGGGATCAGGGCTCCTGGTCTGTGTAGGGCTCCAGGGAACAGCGCTGGACAAGGCTGCACTTCCACCCCAGGTCACCAGTACCAGTGACGCGTTAGTGTGGCTCAGCAGCAGAGCTGCTTCATGAAAAATTAACTAGATGTTCCCTGAGATTCCCAGCCTCGAATTCTCTTGGAAAGCTGTGGACAGATATTTGGATTCATTTTTTTGCTCTGCTCAAAGGACTGAGACTCAAACAGTTTAATTTGTTTGTTAGCTAACGCAACAACAATAAGGGAAATCTGGTCCGCGCTTGCAGTGACATGAAGAGAGGCATCACAAACCCCAGTTTTCATTTGGAGCTGGTTTTACAGCTCCTTCCTCACTGTTGAGAACTCCCAAGGAGAATGATTCCTTACACATGGTGCAGAACAAATCCCTGTGGAGAGCAGACGGGGTTCTGGGAGCCTGCCTCCCCAGCAGGCTTTCCTGGGAGTAATTTCCTAAAAACACAACAGTCTTTCCAAAGATATCCTCGATTCAGCGCCAGCTTCCTGTCACCAGGAAAAGATGTTCAAATCATGTCAGCTCGATGAAGTCAGGATCAAAACTGTTTATTGACTTACTAATGACAAGAAATTATCCAGGAGTCAGTGAGTTACACACTCAGAATCAATATCAGTGAAGCAGCTGATAAATACCAACACCAGCCTGAACCTAACTCCTTCCAGGGTCCTAATGCTGGGCACACTCCCCACCCCTCAGCATCACTCTGGGAGCAGGGGGTCACTTTCCTGCACCCCTGTCTTTTGGGAGGTGTGGATGACGCATCCTGACAATGCAAATGTGATTTATTTAGGGATCAGCTCCTTCAGGACACACAGGGTCTGCCCAGCCATGCCCAGCTGGATCTGACAGTCTCACTATGGGGTCATGAAGTCTTTTAATTTCAGTTTGTGGAGTCAAGCTCTTGGAAAGTCAAAGAAAGGAAGAGACACCCCAGGAAGACCAGCACCCTGCTGCTCTCTCCCCCATTCATTCCCACTGAGTCCTGGCCACAGTGGGGACTGGGGACTGCAGCCACAGAGTCCCCACCCCTCAGGTCTCAGTGACAGGCATGTCCAGCACCAGCATGTTCTGTGGATTTAACAACGAAAAGCCCCTGGGTGGGATTTAACAGCAGATTCTATGTTTGTGTGTGATGGACTAACGGCACAAAATCCAGGGGTGACCCAGGGTATGGCAAAGCCACCAAGGCACGTCCCTACCTTGCCCCCAGTGATGTTGTAGGTGCTGCCCAGCAGGTCATACAGGATCCCTGTGAGCAGGAGACACTGTCAGAGACGCCTCAGCTGTGGTGGGCACTGCCAGCATCTCCAGGATTTCCCTGCCTACCAAAGTGTTTTGGGAATACTCAGAGGGGGAATCAACAGGGTGAGGATTCTTGTGTTTGTGTATTTTGGTTTAGTCTCTGCTTTTGGCATACCTCCCACGTGAGTTAAGTAGATAAATGGATGCTGCAATTTTACTGCTGTTTCAGCTGGGTTTAGGCGTGGTTGAGGGCGATGTGTTGATTTTTGGAGATTTCAGAAAGGCAAAGAACTGCGATAGTTTGATTCTGAGGGTAGGAACAATGTTCCAAGAGGCTTCAGAGAAGCTGTCTGCATCCTTTGCAGTGCTTCTGTCCATGCAAGCAGATTCCTGTCTCTGAAGGACTGGGCAGGCAGAGTCCAGCCGGAGGCACTGCCCAACATTTCCCCCCTCCAGGTTCATTGCAATGGAATGGGGCTGGCAAGTGACTGTCCTAGCAGAACCCCTGGCAGTCCTGGGGACAGGAGGATTGTGCCACACCCAGGAGAGTCGCTGGTGGCCAAAACACTCCCACGAATGCACATTGTACATTGGGAGCAGGGATCACCTCTGAGTATTTGTGCCTGTGGGAGAACAGTTTAGGAGTTTGATTTATCATTTGTTGTCCTCGAACTATTATTCCTTGAAATAGCATTCTCATTTTCAGGGTACATTTCTGGTGGGAGCAGAGCTTTGAGGCTTCCAGACCAGTGCAGATCCCACCCACAAACATCAGGAGGCTCCATTATTGGTTACACAAACCAGGCCCTGCCTCAGTTCTCTCTGTCCCTGGCTGAACTGGGCTATTCTGGATTAAACCTGCCTTAAACTGAGCGAAGAGCAGCGCCAGATTCCCACAGGTATCTGACTAAAATGGACTGACATTATGATGTGTTAAGGGGCTGCAAGTCTGCCCTTTGACAAGCCTTTGGGAATCAGGTGCTCAGCCCCAAGGGCAGCTCTGTCCCACCATCACATCCCTGCCCGCCAGGCTGGGACAAAGAGGCTTCCAGCAGCACCAGTGCATTTGCTGCATAAACCCAGGAATGGCTGGAAATGCTGCTTCTCACCAGTCTGAAAGCTCCTTTGTGTGGCAAAACTGTGAAATCTGTTACAGTGCACTGAGAAGAAGGAGGAGGCGGAGGAGGTGGAGGAGGAAAAGGAGGAGAGGGAGGAGATGATCTCTGGGAAACAAGGATGGGAGGAGGATGGGACTTACCAGACCTGGCAGCACTTTCTGAAGGGTGCTGTGAAGGACCTTGGGCTGCACGCTGGGCAGGGAGAACATGTCACCCCCAGAGCCCTCATGCAGCCAGCAATAATTATTTATTGAAGATCAAAAGGTGGGAAAGTCACTGGCTAAAGAAATTGATCTGGTACGGATTAGGGCAAAATTTGCCTCGTGTCTAATAAAATGTGTTTTCTCTCTTTGCAAACCTTTTCTCAAGAATGCCATCTTCTGGTTTTAAATGAAGCTGAAGGTTTTCATCCCTAAAAGAAGCTCTGACAGTCTGGGAGTACAAAGCAGACAAATACGCACATTTCATGGAATAGCACAACTAGAGCTAGTCTGAATTTGTCCATAAAATTCCTTTGTTTAAGGGGAAAAAAAAGAACTGCCAAAAGTATTTGTGTGCTGTAGAAATCCAAACCTGAAGACTGAAACATCTAACAGTGCTGTTACCTGTCCCTGAGGAATTGTCAGTCCTGGCAAACCAGTGATGTGTCCTTTGGGACTTGCTTGCTGGGGGGTTGGTTCTGCCACTCACAGCAGTGATGTGGGAGTTCCTGGGGCTGAACCTTGGGGTGCCCGTGGTGTCCTGCCCCAGCCCCCTCCAAACATCAAGTTTGCAACCAGAGTGATTTCCGTGTTTCCTCCTGTAAAGCTGCTCAGAGCAAAGTTTGGTGAGCACGGGATAAACCCCAGGGATGAGTGAGCCCCCCAGATCCCCAGCCATGCTCCCTTGGGCACTGGCTCCCATTAACCTTTTCCCAGTGATTCTCATTTGGACTACACCATGAAGAGCTGTGAGCCACACCAGAAAGATCACCAGGAGAGCGACACTTTTCACCTTCAGCCTGAAGGAAAGACAGAGGAAAATAGCTGGGTAAAGGGGAGCAGTCAAAGCCTGATGCCCAGGATTTGATGCTTACAGCAAAGTCACCTCTGCTGATATTCTCATTACCTTTTTCTTCCCCTTCTTGTTCAAACTTTCCATTTAAATCTACTTTTAAATTTAGAGACGTTTCCTCCCAATGAAAAATCACACGGTCTAATTTGGAAAAAAATCAGGAAAAAATTGTTTTGGCATTCAAAACATCCCCATGCCCCCATCCAGCATGGATCTGCGGGATGAAGGGCTGGCTCTGATCCCCCAGAAATCAGGGGATTTCACTGGGACATCATGGACAAGAGCTGGGCAGCCCCTCACACTGCAGAGCTACAACACCTGCCCGGACAGTGCTGAGGCAGGAGCTGATGCGCTTTGTTGCCTTTAAGTTACGGTTTCTCCGTGTGTTTGTAGACACAACCATGCAGAAAATCACCAGCTTTAATATCCCACTTGTTAGCGGGGAGTGATTCCTGGCTGCCTCCGGGCTGACACTTCCCAACCTCCCACTTTTATTTGCTTGTTCCCTGTTCCAGGCTCGCAGTGTGAGGCTGCGGCTCATCATTCACCCTGAGACTTTTCATGGCCTTGGTGTTGGGCTTTTTTTTTTTTCACAGCTTCCTCTGCCATTTTCTGCAGAATGTCACTCCCATTTACAGCAGCTGAGACTGCTGGAGAATTTGCAGAATACGAGGAGTTCAGCACAAAACTCCCAGGGAGGAGCCTGTGCTGGAGGGCGAGGGGTTTCAGCAGTGAATTATATAAAACATCTCTATTAACATATCCCATCCCAGCACACCCAGGACCCCTGCTGATCCTCTCTCTGCAGAGAGGTAAGGAACAGTCAGTCTATAAAACCTGACTGAGAAAGAGGAGAACTGAAAGAATTAAAGGGCGGGGTAATACTGTTTGTGAGCTGGTCCCTGAGGGTTTCCAACATCTGCCAGTACAAATAATTTCACTGATAAATCCGAAAGTCTGGGTAAGCTCTCAGTCTCGGGGCCCAAATGAGAGCTCCCAGCCAGCAGAGTCTTGTGCACCAAGTCCGAAAGAAAAATCTCATCTGCTTAATTACGTGGTGCAGGCAGAAGTGGGAGCAAGAAGAAACCTAAGATGGGCAGTGGTAAATTCTGCCCTTGGAGACACACGTCTCAATAGTATTCTCACTGATTTCAGGCGGGGTTAGAGTGAGGATGAGAAGAACCTTCACCTGCCCAGAGAATGGGCTCCTCAGCCCCAACCCTGTCCTGATTCCACCATGGGAGATCCACACATCCCACCAGACTGCAAACAGGCTGCACAGGGCCCTCCTCCAGGCTGCTGCTGTCCCTTTGGCTGCCCCTTAGACTTGTGGCCACCACTGTGTCCTCCCCCATCCCCTTCTGGGTAAGACCCCACCCAGCAGGACCCAGCTCTGGGAGCTCAGCCTGGTGAGGTAATGCAGCACAAAGTAATTTATTTCCTCTCTTCATTTCTGTATAAAACTTGTCATGAGGTTTAATCCGTCATTACCTCCCTCCCAGAGCTGTGCTCAGTGGCCCGCTGCTAAGCCCAGACAAGGAGATTTACATCTTATCTAACAGGAGTGTAAGATTTATGGATAACTCCCGACAAGGAGCACATCATGCCAGAAAGACACTTTTGTGCTAGTAACTTGATCAGTCATTATGCTGTGAGTTGACATCTAATTAAGCCTCCACAGGCATCATCAGGTCCAGAACAGCTCTTCAGGAGGAGAAAATCCACCTCTAAGCACCGTGGTGGCAGCTTATCCCCAACCCTTGCACTGCTGGAAGAGATAATAACGCTCCCCAGAAAATCCCCAGTCTCAGGGAGAGCTGGCGATATCACCTGCACTGGAACAGGGAATCACAGGGACAAATTCCCAACTGCTCCTCTAAAACACAGCAAAGACTCATTTCTCAGAGATTTCCTAGGCTGTGCCCATGCCCCTACCAAAGCCAGATCCCACAAAACACCTCCCATGGCCGCAGGGGACTCATCTGAGGGTTACAACCTTCTCAGTGGATTTACTTTTCTGAACACATTTCTTGCCTCTCAATGGGCTGCCTACATCAGCGTGGAAGTGCAAATCCTGCTCTCCCTTGGCAGGCTGCTCGATCTTCATGTTTTCTCTTGACACTTCCTCCAGGATGCCTTCTATGGAAATGCACAGCACGGCTGGAATGCTGCTTTTCTTGGCATTTCCCTGTCATGCTGAGCGGGAAAGTAACACAGAGCCGGGGAGAGCCAAGGGCTGTGAACGTGTCAAGATGCACCTGGAGCCTGCGCCTGGTGCCTCACGTCACCGATGCACAAAGGACAATGGCTGCTGCCCAGGCTGCAGGTGTTTCAACAAGCCCTGAACACCTCACCCCACTGCCAAGGCAGTCAGACCAAAATGGGCAACTCAACCCTCTCTGGGAGACTGGGCGTGCTGAGGTCACACGACTGGGGAGGGATGGGGGAAGTCAGAACACAAAAGGGAACTGGGAAGGCCGTGCAGGGTGTGTGTACATGGTGTTTGCAGGTGGTCCATACTCTGTCCTCCAGGCCAAAAGGAAGTCAGAAGGAGATGATGGACATCAAGCACAGGCAGGAGAGGGACTCCTATTCCCTCCCATGAAGGGTTTCACTGTAGAGATATTATCACAGAGAGTGGATGCCACTGACTATGTTTTCAGCCAATTGTAATAAATATTACCAGTGGCTTTTGATAGGGAGTGGGTTTAAGAGAGGAAAGGATTATTGCACATGGGCCATTTCAGATCTTTTGTCTGGTCTAAAATTTGCTGAACCCAGTAGAAACATTTCTGTTACCTTCAAAAGACTTACCCAGACCAGATGGAACCAGAGAATGTCCTTAAAAAATTGCCAGGATCTCCTTCAGGTCATGTCCTAATCTCATCCCTTCAGGTCTGAGCTGCCCGGCCAGGAGAGTGACACAAACCACAGCAGCCTCTCATAGAATCCTGGAATAGTCTGGGTTGTGAGGCACCTTAAAGTTCATCCAATTCCAAATCCCTGCCATGGGGCAGGGACATCTTCCTCTAGACTTTTCAAAGTCCCATCCAGCCTGACCTTGAACACTTCCAGAGATGGGGCAGCCACAGCTTCTCTGGGAAACCTGTACCATGGTCTCACCACCCTAACAGGGGAGAACTTCTTCCTAATCTCTAACATAACCCTGCAATCTGTCAGTTTAAAGCCTTTGCCGCTTGTCCTCTCATCCCATGACCTAGTCACAAGTCCCTCTGCAGCTCTCTTGTAGCCCCTTTAGGCACTGGAAGGGGCTCAAAGGTCTCCGTGGAGCCTTCTCTTCTCCAGGCTGAGCAACCCAAGCTCTCTCAGTGTGTCCATAGCAGAGGTGGACACAGAGCTGCTGTCCCTGTGGTGTTCGGAAGAAAAGGTGGCTGCAGAGCAAAGAAATCCACATTTGTTTTCTAGCAATGTTTGAGTTCTTGGCACCCTCCACCCAGCGGCCTTTCTTTGTGCTCCTCAGGAACACCACAGTGAACACAGTGGAGACAAGCTGCCCCAGCACCTGCTGTTCAGCCCTTCACCTCGCCAGGTCAACGGCCAAAGTAATCAATTCTATGGGGAAACAATAAAAATGGCACAGAAAACAAAGTGTCCCCCCAGTGTCCTGGTTCCCAGCCCTCTTTGCCAATTCCCGCTCCATCAGCTTTGCTTGGGAGGATATATAAAACCAGCAGAATTTCCCAGTGTGGCCACAGCAAGACACAGACTGAGTCAGAAGAATGGGAAGACAAGCCAGGAGAGGTAAAGATGCTTTTGCAAATGGAATAACTTAATACAGGCATTGCTCCTACTTTTGTGTGTCTCCATAAGGGTCAGCACTCAGCAGAAGTGATGCTTTCTGCAAAGACTGAGATAAATATGTATGTTTTCTGCAGGTTAAACTTTGTAAATTACTTGTTTTGGTAACATTGTAAGAGCATTACAGACATTATAAATGGTTCCCAAATGTTTTTCAGAGACAGATAACACTTTCACCTTTTCATTTGACTTTATAACTCCTCCATAACTTCCATTCCTTCCTCTATTAATTTTAGGTTCTGTTTATTTGCTGTTTTTATACCGGTTGTGGCCATTCTGTGCTCCTCAGTAAGTGAGATATCGCTGGAGGCACTGTTCTAGCTCACAAGACTGCCGAGGCTCTTCAAGGCTGAGCCTTCTGTCAGTGCTTTTAACACACCACAGGAGAGCCGTGGGTTGTTACTGCACCAAAGCTGACAAGCTCCACACCAGAACCCCAATCAAGGGGCAGATCTGTAGCTCCATGCCTCAGTGGCCACGCAAGGACCACGCTGTTCTGACCAGGCTGCTGTGGGCGCCCTCTTCCTCCCCCCCCCCCCCCC